>CM060180.1:58731843-59931843 GCA_030549775.1 Tamarix chinensis | reverse complement strand
TGACCTATTGTTCTTCAGCCATGGTAGTGTAGCCCTTTTCCAAGCTTTCTATGAGGTTTTTTAAATATTTTTCTAATCTTTCAAGACTATCTTTAAATGTTAGTAAATGCAACATCTACTTCAACCATTCTCTTCCTCAGCAAGTCTAAGATATAATTTAGAATATCTATTACTTCCCTAAATGAAACCTGCATGTTCGATATCTTGACGTCCCTCTATTCACCAAGAAAATCACTTATAATAATTGTAAACCCTTAATCTAAAAAGGTTACTACAAGGATTAATGCTTGGTAGTCCAAAATATTTTGCCTAGCGGGAAGATATTAGCTTGTGTATTCAATTTTTTTTGTCCTACAAGCTTATTGGAGCTTATTTTTAATGCTTCCCAAAAGAGTCTTTAATGAAATTAATGCTTTGTGTAGCCTCTACCTTTAGACAGGGCAAGAAAAATCTCAAAAAGCGTAGGTGTCTTAGACTACCATATGCAATCCTAAAATTGAAGGTGGAATGGGGATCTTTCAACTTTATAATTAGAATGTTGTTGCTGAAGGAATATTTCTTTAATGGCTACATGAAGTAAAATAGTTGTTATGGGTAAGTAAAATAGTTGTTATGGGTACATTGAATTCATGCATACTACATAAAAGGAAGAGATTTTTGATCATTTCCCACACCATCTACAACTTCATGGACTTTCAAAACCCTAATGGAGCTGAGAGGCTAGCTCCACAATCTTTTCGCTGGTCAAACAAGCATAAGATAATGTATGACTGAGCTTCAATATAGCATCTCGAAGGTTTATACTCTCATAAGAGATCGAATGGAACAAGTCACTTGGGTCAAGGTTGCTTGGAATATACTAACCATGCCAAGACATAGATTTCATCTATGGTTAGTGATTTAAGAAGGTTACTCACTTGAGGCATAATGGCTAAGATGAGCACGCATCTAGATCCCATGTGTAGCTTATGCAGTGATAAAGTGGAAATACATGGCTATCTATTTTTTCAGTGTCAGTTTTCTACTTACATTTGGACACATGTTTCTAATATTATAGACAATAAACACACATATCTCAACTAGTAGGATATAATACATTGGATGAAAAGGGAGGTAAAGGCCCTCAGTGTAGGAAGCAAATGCAGAGGACTCTATTTGCTTCTTACATCTATCACATATGATGGGAGAGTAACCAAAAAGCATTTCACAACAAAAGAAGATCCACCAAGAAAATAATTTGAAATATCGTCTTAGAGACATCATATATAATGCATAACTCACTAGCTAGCATGTTTTTAGGGAATATAATGTCTTTGATTAATCATATGCTTATCTAGCCTCTTTGTATAGGTTAGTGTCGTATATATATATAGGTTTGTGTTTGATCCTTGTAATTTAACATTGACTCTTTCGTTGATTTATATATATATTCTCTACATTTACCAAGGAGAAAACACTTTATATAAAACTCAAAATTATATAAGATTTCTCTAGGTATATGTATAGATTTGTGTTTGATCCTTATAATGTTATATTGACTCTTTCGTTGATTTATATATAATCACTACATTTATTGGGAGAAAAACACTGTATATAAAACTCAAAATAATGTAAGAATTCTCTAAATTTTATAAGGTGCAAAGTTCATAAATATATTAAGATATTCAACTAGTTTTTGTTTGCGATCCAACCAACTGAATTACTGGATGGGTAGGCTTCATTTTTGTGTCTGTGCCTACTTGGACCAAAGGGCTTGAGAGAAGATCCATACTGAGTATTCTCATGGGTAAACAAACAGGACACTCGAGGATTATTACGAAGAAACAATAATAGTAATAAGGGTAACTATAGTTCAGGGATACAGACATAAGTTGGGTTACATTACATAAAATGAAGCAAATTGTACCCAAAATAAAAAATGAAACTGAATGGTGCCAATAATACAAGCCTGACTTTTTACTAATCTTGTATGTTCTCAGAAAGAACCGATAACAGCTACTCAACACACGTTCTCAGGAAAGGGTATCGCGGCACAACACTGACAATAACTAGTCTACACACATGTTCTAAGGAAAGGGTATTGCGGCACAACAGTGGTAATAACCGTTATCATCAAACTCAAACCTCTGCGACAGGTGAGCTTCTCCTATACGATACTCTCCCCATAGTTCAGATCCATATTGTTGATATATGCCTCTAGCATCAAAAGAATCTTCTTTCTTTCCCCATCTCTTCCTGATAAATAAAAATTACCAGGTTAAACAATACTAAACATCCATAAACAAAGAACAAAACTTTTTACCGAAGTTATGAAAATCAGATAAATGAAGTACGAATCCTGAGAGGAAAAGAAGCCTACAAACAAAAACATCAAAATATGGGAACAATATCATACCTTTTCCTGTGCCTTGCGTTCATCACTGTCGCATGCAGCTGCAAATTTAGAAGGGTCGTTATCAGCTTATATTAAACTAGCCCAGGAACTATCCATGAACGAAAACAAAAAAAGATGAAAAGTGAATAGCTCAACGTGGGTGGTAAAACACATTAGGGAGATCAAGTGTCTTCCTTTTTCATCCCCCACCACCCCAATTACAATTTTCTGTTTTCATTTCATCAATGTATACCGCCACAAGGGAGATGTGTTTAAGAATGTAAGAAACTATATTTTACAATCAAAAGATGAAAATCAAAGTACAGTGCATGAAGAGTTGACGTGAAGATGAAAAGGATCGCCTGTGGATGAAGGAAAACATGTTTAAGCAACTACATCTTTAATAAACATATCACTCAATGAAATACGACTAGTGACTGCAGAAATCGTCTTCTTAAGGTTGGTATGAAAGCTATAGATCCAATGGACAGCTTAAGCGAAGCTCCATTCTCCCATTTGATGTAATCCAAAGGATGTGGGTGATAATATAGTGCGTGCTACTTAAAACCATCCTTTGAAATCTTAGTTTTAGGGTAATTACTATATTTTTTTTTAAAACAAAAGGAATTTATTGCTGTAATAAGAATGAAGTGTTACAAGCTTGAGACCAGAAAGCATCGATTACATGAATCCTACGACTAAACTTAGAGTTCCTATGGCCATATAAACATCTACGGGAAACACTAATGGCAATGGATTTAATCAGAGTATTCCAATTACAAGAAATGTGATTAAAAATTTTGTTGTTTCTAGCCTTCCATATCTCGTAGAGAGCTGTGACAAATAAACCTCTTAACAAAATAATATGGTACATAACGTCTACCTGTAAGTAGATAAATGTTGTCAATCATATGAATCTAAAACGTTTGGAGAATAAACAACAGTATCAAGATTAAGAGCACAGTTTCTCAATTGAAGCAAAGCAATTATTTCACTTCTTTTTATTGTCTAAATTAGCACGCATTGTAACCTAGTCACATCACAAGCTCATAATTCAAGACTACAGATATGCAAGCTAGGTAAAGACATCTGATGGAGCTAAAGAGGTCTATAAAAATTCAAACAGTGGCACATACTAATTAAGAACGTAATAATGGCAACCTATCATGTACCTTCAGCTTATGTCGTGCATCTCTCTCAAGAACAAGGCCCGCTTCAACAAATGCGCCAATAATGGCTTCTATGACTGATCAGGAAATACAAGATACTTACAAGTAACAAGTCAAAGCAGTAACAATGAAAAATATATCAACAGAAGAATAAGAAGCTAAGAGAAATGGATACGACATGCACGATATAGCCTTCCCTCATCACCTATTTCCTCAACAGGGACATACAAGACGCGTGCCTTGGACAATGATCCCTTCATGCACTCCTAAGACGCAATAAATGATTATTAGGAGGAGAGAGGTGGGGAAGAGGAGACTAAAAGAGTGAAAGATTTAGGCTCTTGGGATGGGAAGAGATTAGAAAAAGTTCAAAGAATGCATGAATAAATACAACCAAGTCGACTGCAGGTATCAGAAAAGAATCTTACAAGTCCCTTCAGTCTTACAGAGACAGGCCGACTCTCCAATGCATCCAGTACTTCCGAAGAGACCTTCTGAATATAAGCACAAAAAAGCTGTTGTCGTGACCAAGCACCAAGAAGAATTAATGTTAAGCATTTAGAAGATTTTACCTGCAAAACCTCTGTAGCTGCATCAACACGCTCTTGGCTCCACAACTTCAACATCAATACAGTCAAATGAAATGTTTTTGGCTTGATAAATATGGATTTGTCAATTCCCAAATCTGCCGCACAACAGTATGCCCCTTAGGGTGGGAATAGGAACCCCAAATGAGACAAATAACAAGTAAACAAATTGGCAGATAGCATGATCTCAAATAAATTTTGTAAGAACAATGTTGACCAGAATTGAACAGGACTGATAACTTGCCACCTTCAGTGAAAAAAAGCTTTTGACATGAGAAATGGAAGGACCCAGTTCAAATAAAAGAGGGAGGAAAAAGGTATACGCTAAAGACATAGGAAAATATGACCCCTATGCATGTGAAGCGAAGAATTAAAAGTAAATTGTTGGTGTAACAAATCAACAGTTTTATTAATCCTTGTTTCGATATAATAAACCTATTGATGATTTATTCTGTTTGGTTTCGTGTGCATGTGTTTTAACTATCATAATCAAGTAAAACACAGCCTATCAAACCAATAAGTGCTATGGATATCATATATCAAGTAGAAGTCAAATATCAAGAAGGAAGCCAAAAAGACTTCAAAGTTGTGTTGATATCTCATAGGTTTCTCTTGTTAATGTGCATGTAGATGAACAATGAGGTTTCTCAATGATTTGATGTTTTTAATCCTCTCTAAAAATCTATTTGAAAGGTCTAAAAAATAATTTCAAACATAAAAAATGTTTCTAAATATTTACGCAAAAGGAAAAATCAAATATCTCTTAACCCCTTCTGCATATGTTGACTTTGAAAATTCACATAGATATTATTTTTGGGCGAACCATCTTTAGATAGCTTAAGAGAACAAAAAGGACAGCACACAATTCTGAGCTATATAGCTCAAGTTATTCTCTTTTTTGCCAGAGTATGCAATGCTGAAAAATAACCAAACAAGTCACCTGTTTTTTCTCACCTGCCCCCAGTCCCCGACCAGCCCATTGGGTTTTGAGTTTCCAAAAATCAAATTATTCTGGCTTTAGTTTTACCACTTGACCGATCAAGTCCCAAACCAGTCCACTATTTTTTTGAATACCAGCTCACTGCAGCAAAGTTTTCAAAAAAAACTTCAACTATATTTTCACCGCTCGACTGGGCAAACCCCAAACCAGTCCACTGTTCCACAATAGTTCACTGGTTTGATAAAAATCCAATTTCAAATATTATTTATCAAGGGACAAAATAAGTCCACTGGTTCCTCTGTACCAATAAACTGGTTTAACTTTCCAACAACATAATTTTTCCAACAGTAAAATTTTGGAAAGTTGACTGGTTTTTTCATACCAATTGACTAGTTTTGCTATCAATTTTAAAATTCTGCACAATAGACCTCAACGGCGAGCATTTAATGCATCAAAGGTTGTGAACCTTTCCTTAGGCTTTAAATACATGTTGAAGGGTGGGGATAGAATCTAAAAATATTTTGGAACTTCATTTATTGCTATCTCATATATTCTTTACATCAAATATCTCAAACATAAATTTCAAATTCTTTCAAACTCATTTTTTTTTTCATTGTGAAAGTCATCGTATCATTATCCTCACATAAATCATAAGTATGATCTTTTTCAACAAACCCACTTAATCCTATGATAATAATAATTAAACCATAACAAAATCTTAAAAAGATAAAATACACCATGAGATAAAAGATAAACCCTAACTACTTTCTTAATGATTAAGGAAATAAATTAACTAACTAATATCCTAACATAACTATAAAATAAATAAATAACAACCTTAATAATAAATATGAAACGATAATGGCATTTATAATGCTAATTACGCGCGTGTAAAAATTTAACTTGTTACACATGGTAAAACGGTCATAACTTTGTGCAGAAAACTCAGATTTAAGATTTAAAAGATGCATTGGACTCTTAATTTAATAAGCTTTCCAATAATATTCATATTTTAGAGTAAATAATTAGCTTCAAATTTGACCCTTGCTTCCTTCTATCATGATTCATAAGTCAATCTTTAGAATCTTGGAATGTTTCTACATTAGGAAGAAATAAATCAAGAAATTAGGGATGACAAGGAATGTTTCTACATCAAGAAGAAATAAATCAAGAAATTGGCAATGAGGAGATTGCTCTTATTTTAAGCCACTTAAAGAGATTCCTCAAATCAAATAGAGGAAGAAGAAAAATGTTGAGCAACTCAAGAGAAGTCTTCATCAAAAGAATGAAAGCCTCTCAAGTGTCAACATTGCTCACAAAGGGGTCACTTGATTAGTGATTGCTTGGTATTCCAAGAAGAAATAGTCTAATCATTTGCCTAAGAGAAATCCAAGGAGGGAAGACCATCCAAGCAAATTAATTCCCAATATGATGATGATAATGAACAAATCATGAGTCCTTGCTTCATGGCTTGAAGTGATGAATCATCTAGCTTATACTCAAGTTTGGATGAAGAAGATAATGAAGAAAAAGAAAGGGTACTAAATTCTATTTTTTCTCATTGCTATTATGAGCTCCTATTTGTGTTAAATAAAGCTTTGCTTCATCATGTGAGGCTAAGTCAAAAAAATAACAAATTGAGAAAACTACATGGTGACTTGCTAAATGTGCCTAACGAGGTGTTAGGTGTTAGTGTGTCCTAAAGTGTCTACGCTAAAATTGGAATTAGATGAGAAAATTTATCATTAAGAGGTTTATATTAATTATGGCTTCCTTAAACAACCAACAAATTGATGTGTTTAAGAGAAAGATAACAATATCAAAAGTCAAGAGTGGCAAATTTGCTAAAGTTGTTTATAACTTGACCGGGAAAATCTAAATCTGTTGCTTAGTGCCTAAAGATATTACTTGAACAAGGAAGGTGTAAGTTTTTAAGATAGGAGTCTAGCACCAAATCACTGCATCAATTCTTTATGAAATCCACTAAGACTTATCATCCATTATCAACTCTCATTGTGTGCAATGCTTGTGGACAATTTGGTCATATTACAAATCGTTGTCAAAATGGAAGATATGTCCAAAAATTAAATGTAGGTACCCAAGGGAACCATCCTTTAAAGACAAGTAACTAACCCCCAAGGACCCAAGAGAAGTTGAGTACCTAGCGCATTGGTTTGATTATCTTTGTAGGGACCAAGAAGATGATGAGAATATACTTAACTACAAATGGGAACATAAAGCTCACTTTAGTAGATGTTTCGAAAATTAATGTGCACAAAGTTATGATGTGCCAAGTTAGTCATTTCTATTCTACCATTTACCACATTCACTTTCCTATTGAAAAATATAGAACTCTTGCATGATTCCCAATCCTTTTAAATTTTGGTATGAATCATGTTTGAATGATGTCTTTTATGTGATTTCAAGCTTCAAAGTTTATATATTTAGTTATATGTCATTATCATGATTTTTAACTCTAAGAATAGATTGATCAAATAATCTATGCAAATGTCTAAGTGCTTGATATATTGAGGGGTCAATATATACTAGATGGATGAACATTAGTGACACGGGATGCCTTAGCGTTGGGGTGTTGGTCAAGTAATCTTCTTTCATAGGTGAGATGGCTAGACCTATCTACTTTCCACTGACCACACATGAAAGTCTTTCACTACTTCTCAAGCACTATAATCTTTTTGAAGAGTGGATCTGTAGCGGACATCACCTCTCGAGATTGGTACACTATTGATCACATCATGATGGGGCAATATGATTAGGGTTAGACATATTCAGCCACATGCATCAAATGGCAATTCACTCTTAGCGTCTCTTGGATACGGGTCATTAAATACACACATGCTACAGTGGTTTAGGATACTCTCGTTGCGACTCCCTTTAGGCTGGGAACCCATGTTATGATGAGTTCAAGTTCTCTTCACTGGACCTCTTAGGATTTCAATTAAAGGTAGAATGTTTAAGGTTAGAGCTATCAAAGAATGGTTGGATTGCCCTTTGCTCATTCTAAAGAGAGATGCTATTACTTGTCTCACTATAGGATTCGCCACACTAATGATCCTCCACCACAACTTGCTATAACTTGCAGCTAATGATTCCAACTTCATAAGCAAATCCTCCTCCTACTGCTACAAGCACTCCAACTTCCACATATCCTCCTCTTGCCACACCTAAGGGTCAAGCCATAGTTGCATCCTCCATGATCAATTAAGGAATAAAGGTTCACTAATATACACTGGTGATTCTATGGATTAGGGTTGACACTTTGGAGGCACTCGTCTAATCACGGCACTCAACTCCAAGAGGTAATGATGCACCTCCACATACTTGTGATAATGATCTCATTAGTGCTACTTTGACTAATAGACAATAAACACAAACTTCACCAGTGTAACAGTTTGTGACTTGCCCCAGGCATCTTGTGAATCAGCCCTGCAAATATAAGTGCTCCCTAGTTGCTTGATGATTGCTAACATCGATATTATGTCACAGGTACGACTTGGTATCCCTCCTATACCTCTCTTTATGCTATTATTATGAGATGTTGCACATATTCGGCGTGGTGTTCAACTATAATGGACGTTGGACGCTAGCCTCATTAGGGGCACTAAGGCCAAAACCTCTTAGCACGTGACAAAGTGGTATCAAAGCAACTCATTACCCAAGCCAGTCAACAAGCATTTTGCAGTGGGTGTACCCCGAAGGAGTGTGGGTAACCCGTTGGTTTGAGGCACATTGGGCGATGACTAACTTCGAAGGAGTGAAGTCAAGGGGTCATGAGTGTGACAAATGTCCATTGACAAGGAGTGTTGGTGGGTGTGATTTGGTGTAGAATCCAAGCCATTGAAATGAGTTATTGGGGGTCATGTGATGAGACGATCTCGGGCATGCATGGTCAAGTCGCTGCAAGGAGATCAAATATGCCGCAACAAATGATGGGTTTGAGATATTGGTTGGATTTCAAGCCTTGTGGGGTAACGTATGGTGTTTACACGGTGCATTTCTAATATTGGGCGAGCGTTGAAAGACTGTCAAGGGAACAATGTGATGTAGGAGCATCCATTATCTAGAATATTAATTTAGTTGTTAATTTCTCTAAGTTAGGGGGACATAAAAACCTCCTCACTTAGACTAATTAGTTTAACTAAACCCCAAGCCATGAAAGCCATGCAAAACTCCAATCCAGCCCCCACCTTTTTGCACCTTAGTGACTCATTTTTTTGGCTTAAATGGCTCATTACCCAGCCAAGGATAGCCTAGAGTTCAGATCCCACAATAGCAGCCACAACTGCACTTTTCTGGGCAAATATGGGTACTAGCAGCAGCAACAGCTACAAGCATCAGAGGAGGCAGACCTTTTTTGGAAGAAAAGAAACCTATGCTTAGGCTATGATGGAACTTTAGGCATGTAGTAGAAAAGTTACTTTCTACTTTATACTTTTAATAATGTTTTTAGTCATTAGCATAAAAGCTACTTTTACTTTTTACTTTTAATGATGTTTTTAGCTTAGCTTAGCTTAGCTTATCAACTTGTAAGGAGCCTCCTAAGTCAGATGTAAGACATTGGGAAGGTCCCAAACAATTCTGATTTCTCTGTTTCAACTAGTACAAAGTCAACTTTAGTTTTGGTTAGGATTAAACAAGTTAAAGTTAGTCTCTTTGAAACTAACTAGTTTGATTAGTTAACCAAACCAGTGAAACTAGTCCTTTTTTTGTTGAGTTGTATTACAACTAAATGAGACCCAACACTCTCCTATAAGTGTTGGGCTCACACTTGAATGAAAAAAAAAAACTCAGAATTTGGCTATCTTATTTCTCTCAGCAGAAATCCGTCACCTTCAACTTTAGTGCATGAGTTTGAAGTTTGAATCCTAAAATCTCACAAGATTTATCCTAAGTATTGAAACCTTAGGTGGTTCTTGTTAGTATATGATCCAAGGAGGTACCAAAGATCATATTCAACCAATTTTCTTCACCTTCTTCTCTGTTTTCTTATCAGTTATCCCCCATTGATAACTACCTTCCTAACCTGACCCAATTTGTACTGGCATATGCATCAAATTGGTATCAGAGCCTAGGTTAATTTTAATTGGGTCTTATCCTCTTCTTTTACTTCCCTTTAATCCCACCCTTTGTCTAAAACCAAACACACACAAAAAAAAATGTTCTAGCCTTCCCCCCCTCTCCCAGCTCAGGGATTTTCTTCACTGTTTAAACCTTCATGGGTGATCAATCTAGAGGCTTGAATCTTGAAGAGTCACAAAATGTTTATGTTAAAAGAGATCAAGCTATTGAAACATTGCAACAAGACACCAGAAAACTAGAGTAGTCCATTGAGAACATGCAAGAGGAAATGAGGCAGATGCGTACCATGTTATAGCAGTTGCTTCCTAATGCAAATCCACCAAACCTACGAAGAAGAAACCCAACCCACCATAAAGAAGGAGATGCCAATGGTGTTGAAGAAGGCTCAAGTGAGTTTGGTTCATCCTCTAGTTAATCATCACTTGAACTAGGAAAGAGAAGGCACGTTAGAAGGGATGATTTTCGTGATGTAAGAGCTGAAATCCCTGAATTTGAAGGCAACCACAACCCAAAAGAATTCCTTGAGTGGGAATTGAGGTGTACTAGGCTATTTGAAGCCAAGGGGTATAAGGATGACAAAGCTTTCAAAGTGGTTGTTTTGAAGCCTAAAGGCCATGCGTCTCTTTGGTGGGAAAATCTCATTCATCAAAGGAGAAAGAAGGGAAAGTCCAAAGTTAAGTCTTGGACAAAGATGAGAAAGCTCATGAAAGAAAGGTACTTATCTTCATCTTACAATCAAGACCTCTATAACGAAATGTCTTCTCTAAGACAAGGTCAAATGAGTGTAGAAAAGTACATTAGAGAATTTAAAAAACTCATGATGAGACTCGGGCTAGAAGAGAGTGAAGAACACACTATGTCTAGGTTTGTTGGAGGCCTAAGACAAGATATTACAAAGAAGGTTGAGATGCAAAGGTAATACACTTTGGATGAGCTATTTCACCTAGCCATCAAAGTGGAGAAGCATAAGAAAGAGAAGAAAATACCTCGGTTTTCTTACAACAAAACCATTGCTAGCACTTCCAAAGATAATCCTACAAATTCAAAACCCCCACCTACACCCATCAAGTTTGATGTGAAGGAGCAAAGAAGGTACATTTGAACCTAATAGGGTGAGGAATGTCAAATGTTTTAAGTGTCAAAGAGTTGGGCATTATCAAAATGAATGTCCCAACAAGAGGGTGATGACACTTGTGGAAGTAAATGAGGCCATCTCTGAGGAGGAAAAGAAGGGCATAATATCAGCTAGTGAGGAAGAAGAGGAAGCACCACCCAATGTTGGAGAGGCATTAATGATTAGGAGGGTCGTCCATTCAAGAAGAGCCAAGGAGGATGGGTCACAAAGAGAAAACATATTCCAAACCAAGTGCACCATACTTGGCAAGGTATGCTCTCTTATTGTGGATGGTGGAAGTTGTGCAAATGTTGCCTCAAGTATCATGGTGGAGAAGCTTAATCTTCCCACTACGAAGCATAACCAGCCATACAAGCTGCAATGGCTTAATAATAGTAATATGGTAGAGGTAACTAAACAAGTGATAATTCCTTTTTCCATTGGTAAAACATATCATGATGAAGTGTTATGTGATGTTGTACGTATGGATGCTTCTCACTTGTTATTAGGTAGACCTTGGCAATTTGATTAGAAGTGTTCTGCATGATGGAAGAAAAAATACTTATTGCCAAAAGTTTGCAAAGAAAAACATAGTGCCAACACCCTTATACTCACAGCCAGCAGTAAAGAACGATAGCCAGCAGCGTAAAAAATCCTTGTTCATTGATGAAAAGCATGTTGATAAGGCTATAGGAAGAGGCAAAGTTGTGTATCTGCTACTGCTGCTGGAAGACAGTGTGGGCAGCCCCTGTTTTGACCCACTAATCAGTAAGCTACTGGCAGAGTTTAGAGATGTTTTCCCCACTGGTTTGCCACATGAACTACCACCCATTAGAGGCATAGAGCACCAAATTGACTTGGTACCGGATGCTACTCTTCCGAACAAGGCAGCCTACAGAAGCAACCTAGAAGAGGCCATGGAAATGCAAAAACAAGTGGATGAGCTACTGTCCAAAGGCCTTATCCGAGATTCCCTTAGCCCATGTGCAGTCCCAGCCCTTCTTGTGCCAAAGAAGGATGGTTCTATGAGGATGTGCATTGATAGTAAAGCTATCATCACTATCAAGTATAGGTATCTTATCCCTAGACTTGATGATTTATTAGATTGCTTACATGGTGCTTGCTTGTTTTCTAAAATAGATTTGAGGAGTGGCTACTACCAAATCCGAATGAAAGATGGTGATGAGTGGAAGACCGCATTCAAGACCAAAGGAGGGTTGTATGGATGGAGGGTTATGCCCTTTGGCTTGTCTAATGCACCTAGCACTTCCATGAGACTTATGAATGAAGTGCTTAGGCCATTCATTAGCAAATTTGTAGTAGTTTACTTTGATGATACACTTGTATATAGCTCTAGCAAAGAAGAACATGTAAAGCATCTCAAACTTGTATTTCTAGCACTTAAAAGTAGCAAGTTGTATGCTAGGCTAGAAAAGTGTAAGTACTTTCCTAGGCTTTGTGGTGTTCAAAGATGGCATAGCTATAGATGAGTCAAAGGTAGAAGCAATCAAGACTTGGCCATCACCAACAAGCCTAACACAAGTGAGATCATTCCATGGGCTTACTTCTTTCTATAGACGGTTCATTAAGGGATTTAGTACCCTATTAGCTCCTATCACCGAATGCATGAAGAAAGAGGAATTCAAGTGGACAAGAGCAGCCCAAGAAGCCTTTGAATTGGTTAAAGGAAAGCGTAGTGAAGCTCCCATCCTAGCCTTACCGGATTTCCTCAAATTATTTGAAGTTGAATGTGATGCAAGTAAAATTGGTATAGGAGCTGTTTTACTACAAGAAGGAAAACCAATTGCCTTCTTTAGTGAAAAGCTAAATGGATCAAGGGTAAATTATAGCACCTATGATAAAGAGTTCTATGCCTTAGTTAGGACTCTTGATCATTGGTTACACTACCTAAGGCCGTAACAATTTGTGTTGCACACGGATCACGAGTCATTAAAGTACATCAATGATCAACACAAGCTCAACCCAAGGCATGCAGGATGGGTAGAATTTTTACAATCTTTCTCCTTTGTAGCCAAACACAAAAGTGGCAAATTGAATATAGTAATTGATACACTCTCTAGGAGATATTGTATGCTTTATTTATTAAAGACAAGAGTGTTAGGGTTTGCATACATCAAAGAGCTCTACAAGGAAGATAAAGACTTTGCAAGCTACTTCAAGGGTCAAGACAAGCTCCAGGGTTCCTTTATTATTCAAGATGGATTCCTATTCAAGAACAACAAGCTTTGCATTCCCAAGTGCTCAATCCGAGAATTGCTTGTGAGAGGGGTATATGGAGGAGGACTAGCTGGCAACTTTGGGATAAACAAAACTGTAGATGTACTCCAAGAGCATTTTTTTGGCCTAAATAGTGCGGGATGTACAAGGTGTAGTGGCAAGATGTGCCACTTGCCAAAAGTCAAAGAGTCAGTTTCATCAAGGGCTTTACACCCCTTTACCCGTCCCACACCAACCATGGGACCATATTAGCATGGATTTCATTGTGGCATTGCTTAGAACACAAAGGCAAAATGATGCCATGATGGTGGTCATAGATCGATTCTCTAAGATGGCTTATTTCGTTGCTTGTCACAAAACAGATGATGCCTCTTACGTAGCCGACCTTTTTTTCAAAGAAATAGTTAGGCTACATGATATCCCCAAATCCATTGTCTCGGATAAGGATACCAAGTTCCTTACCTATTTTTGGAAGATTTTGTGGAGGTTAGTTGGTACAAAACTTCTCTTTAGTACCGCTTACCATCCACAAACCGATGGGCAAACTGGGGTAACAAATAGAACCCTTGCAATGCTCCTTTTGAGTTTGGTTCACAAGTCCCTAAGAGATTGGGACACCAAACTTAGTCATGCAGAGTTTGCCTACAACCGCTCACCCACATATGTCATGGGTCACTCACCATTTGAAGTAGTGTATGGAGTGAATCCCACTACTCCCGTTGACCTCCTACCCTTCCCATTAAAGCACATACCAACTTTGAAGCAAAGGAAAGCGCTAAGGCAATGAAGAATCTACATGAACAAGTGAGGGCCAAGATTGAAAGGGTAAATGAATTAAACAAAAATAGGGCAAACAAGCATCAAAAACAACACTTGTATGAACCCGGAGATTTGGTTTGGATTCACCTAAAGAAGGAAAGATTTCCTACTAGAAGGAAGAACAAACTTATGGCAGGAAGTGATGGCCCGTACAAGGTCATTCAGAAAATTGGGGACAATGCTTATAAGCTTGAATTACCACCATCCAATTAAATAGCGGTCCCGCTATAGCGTAGCGGCCGCTATTTAGCGGTTTTTGGGTCAGCCGCGACGCGAAATTACCGATACGCTACGGTTTTAAAATTTCACATAAATCGGCCGATAAATCGCCGATAAATCGCCGCTAAATCGGCCGATAAATCGGTATTGCCGATAAATCCCGATAAATCGGAAAATATCACCGATAAATCGGGGTAAATCGCCGATTTATCGGCGATTTACTGAGAATTCTTAATTCTACTAAAAAAAGTATGCATGATAATTTTTATTTATTTATTTACTATATATATCTTAGATCAAGTTACTATTAAATTATAATAAAGTATTACTATTTATTATCTTCACATTTACTATTAAATAACATGCCTTTTTTCATTCTAAGGTAATTTTAGGGTTATTAGAAAAATTTAACATATAATGACTCACTCTAATACTTCTTATATGATATAAAATACTAGTTTATTGAATATTTATATTCAAATGATCAATAAATGATAATTAGTGTATATGGTGAAATAAAAATAAAAATTCACGTCGCGACGACCGCGACGCATAATTTATCGTTCGCGATGCTCCGATACCGCAACACCGCGACCGCGACCGCAAACGCGACCGCGACCGCGATTTAATTGCCTGATTACCACCAGAAATGGGGAATATTTCAAGCACATTTAATGTAGAAGATTTACTTCCCTATACTCAAGATAAGCCTTTTGGAGACAAGGAAGATGCTTCTCAAGAGGGCGAGAATGATGCAGGAGCATCCATTATCCAGGATATTGATTTAGTTGTTAATTTCTCTAAGGCAGGGGGACATAAAAACCTCCTTACTTAGACTAATTAGTTTAACTAAACCCCAAGCCATGAAAGCTATGCAAAAATCCAATCCAGCCACCACCTTTTGCACCTTTGTGGCTCATTTTTTTAGCTTAAATGGCTCATTATCCAGCCAAGGATAGGCTACAGTTCAGGTACCACAATAGCAGCTACAACTGCACTTTTCTAGGCAGATATGGCCACTAGCAGCAACAATAGCTACAAGCATCAGAGGGGGCAAACCTTTTTTGGAAGAAAAGAAACCTATGCTCAGGCTATGATGTAACTTTAGGCTTGCAGCAGAAAAGTTACTTTCTACTTTATACTTTTAATAATGTTTTTAGTCTTTAGCATAAAAGCTACTTTTACTTTTTATTTTTAATGATATTTTTAGCTTAGTTTAGCTTATCAACTTGTAAGGAGCCTCCCAAGTCCGATGTAAGACATTGGGAAAGTCCTAAACAATTCTGATTTCTCTGTTTCAGCTAGTACAAAGTCAACTTTAGTTTTGGTTAGGATTAAACTAGTTAAAGTTAGTCTATTTGACAACTAACTAGTTTGATTAGTTAACCAAACCAGTCCTTTTTTTGTTGAGTTGTATTACAACTAAATGAGACCCAATACTCTCCTATAAGTGTTGGGCTCACACTTGAATGAAAAAAAAAACTCAAAATTTGGCTATCTTATTTCTCTCAGCAGAAATCAGTCACCTTCAACTCTAATGCATAAGTTTGAAGTTTGAATCCTAAAATCTCACAAGATTTATCCTAAGTATTGAAACCTTAAGTGGTTCTTGTTAGTATATAATCCAAGGAGGTACCAAAGATCATATTCAACCCATTTTCTTCACCCTCTTCTCTATTTTCTTATTCAGTTATCCCCCATTGATAACCACCTTCCTAACTTGACCCAATTTGTATTGGCATATGCATCATAATGCCTTAGACACATGGAGGTGATGTTGGAAATCTTTTGTTGTGCAAACGAGGGCGTTTGCGATTTTTGGTGGGGAAGAATGTCACAGTCTGTGACTGGCCCCAGGCATCTTGCGAATGAGCCATGCGAATATGGGTACTCCTTGGTTACCTGATGGTTGCTAATGTTGATATTATATCTCAAGTACAACTTGGTGTCCTTCCTATACCTCTCTTTATGCTATTATTGTGGGATGCTGCGAATATTTAGCATGGTGCTCAGCTGTAATGGACGTTGGATGCTGGCTTCACTAGAGGTGCAGGAGCCGAAACCTTTGAGCACATGACAACGGGCTCTAAAAGACACTTGGTTGGGGTACTACTACAAATACTAGTAAGGATAGAGTTGAAACAGTTGATATTCAATTCCTTCAAATGATCTAGAGACTATATCTGATTTAGTTGCTACTTCTATAGATCCCTTAGTAGAAGTGTCCATTGTAGCACCCGCATAGATAGCCAGAGAGGTTCAAGATACTAAAGATGGATTGGAATCCAAGCATACCGAGATGGATGAATCCCGCGGTTTGAACTAGACCCTCTCACTAAGGTCACTATTATCCATCTTTCTCTACACATATCTACCTAGGGCTCTAATCCACATGTAACCGATGATGATTTAGATCCTTAATATGGTCCTTGGTCTCATCAATTGGTAGATAATATGCTCATCTGTACTTTGATTTCTAGAGTAGTACCCCCATGTATATATTATCACAAACTCCATAATTGCATAAATAATCATTGTTGCCTATCTCTTATTGTTATCCATCTCTTGTACATTTACACATTTTTTTTTATGATATATGAGATAATGATTGTATATTTTCTATCTAATGTCTCTAATTTTATTTTTTTCACTCAACTTATAACTAACAAAATTATTGAATGTTTCAAGTGATATTTCCACGACATTAAAATTAAACACCAATACAAGTACACCCTTAGGGGAAGCATCATTCACTAATCACCATACACAATTGATTTTATTAATTACCAACAATCATCATTATTGTATTTTGATATAATGTTTCCAACTAATGTTTATATAAATACTAGATTTCCCTTAATGCATAACTTGAAGGGAGTTTCCCCTCAATATTGGATTTTTATCACCATTACTCATAGGGGTTCTTTCACGTTAAACCTTCCCTAACGTTTTGTTCGTGACAAAAGGGGAAAAAGATTCAACAAATCCAGGAAAAGGATTCAAATGGAATCTGTTATATCTATCATATTATCCAATGTTTCACTTTTGATTGATGATATGATAACAAACTTATTTAGGGTTTAACTTATTTGGTTTATTGTGCATGTGTTTTGTTATTATTTAGGTTTTAAACTATTATCCAATTTTCATTTATTATTAATTTATTTTATTTTGGCATTATTTATTCAAATATTTTTTTTCATTTTTATTATGTAATGTTTTGGTAATAGCTTAACCTCTATATATATGACCTTAGATCATACTACTACACTCAAAGTAGGCAACAAGCCATGGTCACAATGACCCAATGGATGTCATCAAAGAAATTTTATATGTTGTTTTTGTAGTGTGATTTTTTTATTTCAAAGCAAGTACTAACAAATATCAATAAAATACCACCTAATATTGAGATATATAGACTAAAGTGCATTGTATTACGCGTCTAATTTCAATTCCTTCGTTGAATATTAAATATTTCACCTATCACCTAGCCAAAAATCCAATTTACAATTAGAATACTTCAGCGTATCAGTCAATACTTTGCTCCGAGACTCATAGTTCAATTGAATAAAAATTAAACTCCATTTCTATGTGGAAGCTTTGGCTAAGAGTTTAACCATAAATCAATTTGGAATCAAAACCCAAAATAAAAAATCCAAAGATTATCAAGTCTCAGTAGTGCATCTCAATCAGTCAGCACGTTATAGCTCTCACTAGAAACCTAACCTTAGTCGCCCCCTCCCCTACATCAAGTTTTGACCACTAGCTCCTCACCACCTATAGTTACACACCAAACTACCCGTCCATAAATCACTGTCATTGAAAATCACCGCATGTGCCTCATTAGTGCATCATTGACAACATCCATCAACAATAAAGAGTCACAAGTCAGAGCATTGCACATGCACTTCTCCCTCCACCTTCATAGCAAATGTCAATTTCCGCTACAAATACATATGCTTGAGTCTAACATCACCATGACACATCATCACCAATTTGTCATTTTTTTTTCCTGATAATCAGAAGTTTTATTACTTAACGAAATGAGCAAGTACAATCAAACAAGATCAACACACTATGCTATCAAGCAAACTAACCCACATAGAAAATCTAGCTTTACGAAGGGGGTGGGATAATCTCCTAGTGACTAAAAGAACAATAACTCTAAATAGGGTGGGAGCATCTCTACTATAGCTATGAAATATTCTCAAGTTCCTCTCATGTCAAACAATTGCAACATAAGACACAAAAAGGGCACCTAAAATGTGTTGCATAGAACTCTATTGTCTAGACCTAGATACCAATGTGTTATGCTGTCGGTCCAATAAGCTATCTCTCTAGCCCGCAATAGCTCGAATTATCCTCCTGATAGCACTAGTGAAGGAACAATGGATGAATAAGTGATCTCGATCCTCTAGGTGATACTGACAAAACACAAACACTATCAACCCGAATGCCATTGCCTAGTAATATGTGCAATTTGTCACGCACTACCAACCACATGGGAAATCTGTGCCTTGGGATATTAAGTGAATGACAAACCAGTCTTGACCACTTCTAATTATCTTGTTTTTGCCTCATAGCCTCATAAACAGCTTTAATACTATATTCACACTGCCCAATCACTTGAAGATTATGGATAAAATTGTGCAAATTAGGTCTGATATGAAGTACTTTTTGGAACAACTAAGTATAAGCAATAGGAGCATGTTCCGAGACGGTAGTATGCTTTCCGTAAACATGTATCCATTTGACCCAAAGTGAGTCCTTTTAAATGGCAATTGGTATGAACCGATACTTCTTCTTCTACCCTCTACCCAGTAAGGATTCCCAACCCCTCTGTGATTCGAGAATGGATAAATGAAATACTGGATAATTGAAAATAATGACATTCAATGGCCAAAGCAATACACGGTTTGAGCAATTCGAGAGGCTCAATCTCTCCTAATACATTCCAGATTCTTCCTACCCGATCGGTCCCCTTTCTCCCCTCTTTTATACCAGTGTCTATAACTGCCTAAGGCACTCTCCCGCTCCTCTCTGCCACATCATCACTGACTATTAACTGAATTACAAAGTATTCCCTCCTTACCCCTGCCTCTCTTTCTCGCATAAGTCACCCTGACCTGTGCTCTAGGGAGACTAATTACATCGTTCATTGCATTACCCCCCGCCCAAAGTTTCACCTTGTCCTCAAGGTGGAAAGCAGGGAACCTCTCCTGTATGACAGCTGCATCTTCCCAAGTGGCTTCGAATGCTGGCAGATCCTTCCACTTGATTAATACCTCCTTCTTTGTTGTTTGCCCCCTTGTGATTGTGCGGATGTCCAATAGTCCTTCTGGCTGGACTACTAGCTCCATGTCTGTGGACATTTGTGCTGGAATTGTTGAAGAGACCGGAGTGGCACCAATAGCTCGGCGAAGCTGGGACACATGGAATACAGGATGTATTTTAGATGTGGGCGGGAGATTGAGTTTGTAAGCCACCTGCCCCACTTTCTGAACAATCTGAAAGGGGCCATAAAATCGGGCTGCCAACTTTTCATAGGGGCGTTTAGCCAGAGACTGTTGCCGGTATGGCTGCAGTTTCAGATATACTTGATCGCCCACTTCAAAAGACTCCTCCTTTCTCTTTCTGTCTGCAGTAGCCTTCATCCTCTGCTGTGCCGTAAGGAGGTTCAGACGCAATTCATCCAGTACTGCTTCTCGTTCCAGCAGATACTCTTCTATACTATCCACTGCAGTGTGTCCTCTTCCCAATTTCAAGACATGAGGAGGATCCCTTCCATATAGCACCTTGAAGGGCGACATTTTGGTGGAGAGATGAGGAGAAGTGTTGTAGGAAAATTCAGCCCAAGGAAGCCATTGTGACCATGTCCTAGGCTGTCCTGCAACAAAACACCTTAAGTAAGCTTCCAGTCCCTTGTTTACCACTTCTGTCTGGCCATCAGTTTGGGGATGGTAGGCAGTGCTTCGTCTCAGCTCTGTTCCTTGTAGACGGAATAGCTCGGTCCAGAATTTGCTCATGAAAATTCTATCCCTGTCTGTCACAATGGATGAGGGAAATCCATGGAGCCGCACCACTTCTTTAATAAATAATTCTGCGACTGACAAGGCACTGAAGGGGTGTCTCAGCCCCAAAAAATGAGCATACTTAGAAAGGCGATCAACCACCACCAGGATAGTGTCCACCCCCTTTGACATAGGTAATCCTTCCACAAAGTCCATGCTGATCTCATCCCAAACCATTGAAGGTAGGGGTAGGGGTTGAAGTAACCCTGAAGGGTGCTGAGTTGAGGCTTTCTGTTGTTGGCAGATTGAGCAATTCCTGACATAGGCAGCCACCTCCTTTCTCATGCCTTGCCAATACCAATCTGAGGCCATTCTTAAATAGGTTTTCAGATCACCTGCATGACCACCAACAGGGGAATCATGGTATTCCTTTAGCAGCATAGGAATTGAAGTGGAGGATTTAGGAATAACATAACGTCCCTTATACATCAATCTGCCCTCTTCGACATGGAACCCCACATGTTGCTTCTCCCCGGTTTCTAATTCCCTTTTGATTTGTTGGATCATGGAATCAGCAGCTATCTCCTGTATTAATGTGTCCCACATAACTCCTTGAGTAGTAACTAGGGCTCCACACTCCACTTCTCCTTCAGTCTTGCGGGATAAGGCGTCAGCTACCCTATTAGCAACCCCAAGCTTGTATTGTATCTCAAAGTCAAACCCCAATAGCTTGCTAACCCACTTTTGGTATTTTGCCCCTATCTCCCTTTGCTGCATAATATACCTTAGACTCTGCTGGTCAGTTCTTACCACGAAATGTCTGCCTAGCAAATAGTGCTTCCATTTCTGTATGGATAGGCAGATGGCCATTAGCTCCTTTTCATACACAGATTTCAGCTGATTTCTGGGGCCCAGAAGTCGGCTAAAATAAGCAATGGGCTGGTGATCCTGCATTAATACCGCCCCAATTCCATAACCTGAAGCATCTGATTCCACTACAAAGGTTTTCTGGAAGTTGGGCATTGCCAGCACTGGGGCAGTCACCATTGCTGCTTTGAGGGTTTCAAATGCGTGTGTGGCTTGCTCTGTCCAGCCATAACTGTCTTTTCTGAGTTGATCCGTGAGGGGTTGTGCAATTTGAGCATACCTTGCCACAAATTTCCTGTAATACCCGGTGAGTCCCAGGAATCCCCTGAGTGCCCTCAAAGTCTTTGGGGTCTGCCACTCCACTATCGCCTTTACCTTGTCCATGTCCATTGCTACCCCCTTATTAGAGATCACATGTCCCAGGTAGGCTACTTCTGCCTTCCCAAATTCACACTTCTTGATGTTTGCGAACAATGTATGTTCCCTCAAAGTTTTTAACACTGCTCTCACATGATTTATATGCTCTGCCTGGGTGGTGCTGTAGATTAGGATATCATCGAAAAACACCAACACAAACCTCCTCAGGTAGGGTCTGAAAACATCATTCATGAGGGACTGAAATGTGGCTGGGGCATTGGTCAGTCCGAAAGGCATGACCAGGAACTCATAGTGCCCTTCATGAGTCCTAAAGGCTGTTTTATGAATATCCTCAGGTCTAACTCGGATTTGATGATAGCCAGCCTTCAAGTCTAACTTAGTGAACATGGCAGCCCCCTGCAATTCATCTAGTAGTTCATCAATGACTGGGATGGGGTATTTATCTGGCACCGTCTCCTTATTTAGAGCCCTATAATCCACACAGAATCTCCATGACCCATTCTTCTTCTTGACCAGTAATACAGGGCTCGAGAAGGCACTTGTGGACGGTTGGATTATTCCTGCCTCCAGCATCTCTCTGATAAGTTTCTCAATTTCATCCTTCTGAAACTGAGGGTATCGATAGGGTCTCACTCCCACTGGGTTGCTGCCTTCCTTGAGTATTATCGAATGCTCATGTCCCCTCTGAGGTGGCAGCCCTTCTGGTTTGGCAAATACCCCTTGGAATTCTGCTACAGTGGATTCCAGGAACCCCGGTATTGAGGGCTCTGTTTTTGGTTCCCCTTCTACCTGGGTCAATTCTAACCAGATTCCTCCCCCTTCCTTGCGCAGAGTCCTTATCATGGCCTTCAGGGAAATTTTTGCTCTAGTCAGGGAAGGGTCCCCCTTCAAACAGATAGCCTCCCCTCCCTGTTGGAAACACATTTCTTGTATCTTCCAATTGGTCGTCACCGAACCCAGCTTTTCAAGCCACTGCACGCCTAATATCAGCTCTGAATTTCCCAACCCGAGGGGTAAAAAATCCTCTATCACTCTTACCCCTCCCTCCAATTCTAATTGTATTCCCTTGCAGACTCCCGATCCTTTAACAGCCTCGCCATTACCCAAAGATACTCCAAATCCCTGCGAAGGCGTGACAGGAATTTGCAATTCCCTAATGGTGGCTAAGGCTATGAAATTGTGGGTGGCACCTGGGTCGATCATCACTATCACCTCACGTCCCCCAATTCTTCCCTTCAGTTTCATTGTCTTCGGGTTACTTAGGCCAATCACCGAATTCAATGAGACTTCCGTTGGGACCTCCTCCAATGGTGGCAATGCGAGCTCCTCGTTCCCTCGGTCCTCTTCTTCTTCCTCTCCATCCTCCTCGTCCACCAGCAGTACACTCAGCTCCTTTTTCCGGCACCTATGCCCGATACTCCATTTGTCATCACAACGGAAACAGAGCCCCTTGGCTCTCTTCTCTTGCAGCTCTTTCTCGGTCAATCTTCTGACCTCGCCTATGGGTTTGGTAGCAGGGGCTGAGACCGTGGGGCTACTGGCCGAAGAGTGGGACTCGCTATGGCTCGCAGCCCAACTCCTGGGTGAGGCATGGCTCGTAAATCCCCCACTACCTTGGAATCTAGAAGAGGCCGCTCGATTGTAAACAGAATAAGGCCCAGATCTCACAGGCCCGTTAGAAATCTTCTTTCCCCCATTTACTCGGTTCCACTCCTCGATCCGGACCGCCAAGTCCATTGCCTGGTCTAGATTGAGGGGGTTCAGCAACCGGATTTCGGCCTTTATCTCCTCTTTCAGCCCATTGATGAATTGGCCCAATAAAAGGCTCTCTGGAATGTCGTTCAAAGGGGCCGCCGTCTCGATGAACTTCCGTCGATACTCCACCACAGTCGACACTTGAGCTGTCGCCAGCCACTGCTCGTGGAGTGAGCCGGCGTTTGCCGGTCGGAATTGTCGAAGCATCAGCTCCTTAAGCTCCGCCCAGGACTTGATCGGCCGGCGTCTATTTTCCCACTGGTACCACCTTAATGCGTCGCCTTCCATGGCTACCACCGCCGCCTCCAGTTTCTCCTCCTCATTCAGGCGGTAGAAGGAGAAATACTTCTCTCCTCTCAGGATCCATCCGTCGGGGTCACTTCCTTCAAAGGGTGGCATATCCAATTTTCGGTACCGCCATCCCCCACCTCCACCTGTAAATCCTCGACTTGTTCCCCAGTCCCCGGGAACTCCCCCCGATCCTGCACCTCCATTGCTCCCCTCTCCTAGAATTTCTCCTCGGATCCCCTCATTGATCCATGCTGGCGGCGCCTCATAATTCTCGCGATTGCCCCTCATCCTCTCCTCCAGTCTGTTCGCCACCGCTTGAAGCTCCTCTCCCTGTTTCTTTCCCGCCTTCTGGAGATCCTCTGTGAGCTGCTCCCTCAAGGCTTGCTTCATCGCCCCCATCGCTCGTTCCACTATTGCTGACACTTTCTCAGAGACGGATTCCTCTAAAAAAGTCATCCGTTCCTCCAGGGACTCCATTCTCTGGTTCGCGGAAGGAGCCATGGATCAGTCAGCTCTGATACCAATTTGGTATGAACCGATACTTCTTCTTCTACCCTCTACCCAGTAAGGATTCCCAACCCCTCTGTGATTCGAGAATGGATAAATGAAATACTGGATAATTGAAAATAATGACATTCAATGGCCAAAGCAATACACGGTTTGAGCAATTCGAGAGGCTCAATCTCTCCTAATACATTCCAGATTCTTCCTACCCGATCGGTCCCCTTTCTCCCCTCTTTTATACCAGTGTCTATAACTGCCTAAGGCACTCTCCCGCTCCTCTCTGCCACATCATCACTGACTATTAACTGAATTACAAAGTATTCCCTCCTTACCCCTGCCTCTCTTTCTCGCATAAGTCACCCTGACCTGTGCTCTAGGGAGACTAATTACATCGTTCATTGCAGCAATATTCCACAACAATTTTCCTAATGCACAAACATTCCACACGCCAAGATTCAATAACCCTAGACCACCCTCATCCTTAGGGAAGTAAAGCTGCTTCTAGAACACCAAAACTCTTTTCCTTTCATGTGGTTTACCTGACCAAAAAAAGTTCTTAAAGAGGCTCACAAATTGATGGAGAACCTTCTTGAGAAGAAGACTGACCAGGCTGAAGTAAAGCTGGATGCTAAAGAGAACAGACTTGATAAGTTGTAAACGACCAGCATAGGAGAGGTAGATGGTGCTTCGGTGCCTTAACATAGACTGAGACAAAGAAGATGAAATCCTTGAAGAAGTGAGTGGCAAGCCTAGATAAGTAATTAGAAAAGCACCCTCCTGAAACCCCAACATATTGGCTATGGCACTCCTAATATCACTATCAACACCACCAAAATAAATGGTGCACTTCTGTGGATTGAGTACCAACCCAGAAAGTCTAGAGAAAGTACCACAAACATCCATCAGGCATCTCACACTATCACCATCTCAATGACAAAAAAAATATCTACAAAGCATAAGTTCACAATCTTCAAGGCTTTACACCTAGGATAACCCCTAAAGGCTAGGTTAGGCCACAAAAGCTTGAGGCACCAACTGGGGTAGCCCATGACCAGCACAGACAAATAGGGGGAGAGGGGCTCACCCTATCTCAATCCTCTCTTAGCTCGAAAGGGGCTTGTTAACACACCATCACATAGCAAAGAGAAGGAAACTGTAGATAAACATGACATTATCAACCGTACAAACTGGTGCGGAAAACCATAAAGCAACACAAACTGTTGAAAGGAAAGACCAATTAACCACGTCGTATGCCTTATGGAGATCAAGTTTCAGCATACATATAGGGGATACATCCCTTAATTTATACATTCCCACATCTCATGTGCAAGTAGAACATTCTCCCCAATACTCCTTCCTCTTATAAATGCATTCTAAGTTGGTTCAATGATAGTAGGCATAATCATCCAATTAAATAGCGGTCCCGCTATAGCGTAGCCGCCGCTATTTAGCGGTTTTTGGTTCAGCCGCGACGCGAAATGACCGATACGCTACGGTTTTAAAATTTCACATTTATCGGCCGCTAAATCGCTGCTAAATCGGCCGATAAATTGGTATCGTCAATAAATCCCGATAAATCGGAAAATATCACCGATAAATCGGGGTAAATCGCCGATCTGAGAATTCTTAATTCTACTGAAAAAAGTATGCATGATGATTTTTATTTATTTATTTACTATATATATCTTAGATCAAGTTACTATTAAATTACAATAAAGTATTACTATTTATTATCTTCACATTTACTATTAAATAACATGCATTTTTTCATTCTAAGGTAAATTTAGGGTTATTAGAAAAATTTAGCATATAATGACTCACTCTAATACTTCTTATATGATATAAAATACTACTTTATTGAATATTTATATTCAAATGAACAATAAATGATAATTAGTGTATATGGTGAAATAAAAATAAAAATTCACGCCGCGACGACCGCGATGCATAATTTATCGTTCGCGATGCTCCGATACCGCGATACCGCGACCGCGACCGCTATTTAATTGCCTGGGCATAATGCTCTGCAACCCATGAGTTAGGAACTAAGAAATCACGTTGTATAGCTATGAACAACAGGCTATAGGCATAAACTTGGTAACTATTTAGGCATTAGGTTTCTTAGGAATCAGAGTTAAAGAGATAACATTCACTTTTTTTTGTGGTATGAAACCAATAGCACAGAACTCCCTAACTGCCACCAATAACTCTTCTCCAATAATGTCTCAGCTCTTTTCAAAGAACCCTGCAATAAACCCATCAACTCTTGGAGCCTTGGTATCTCCAATGGAGAAGACAGCTGCCTTGATTTCCCCTTCGGTTATAGGAGCATTCAACAATGCTTGTTAGTCCCTTGTCAAGAATTAAGAGTACTAACTGAAGGAGTTTCAGTTCCCAGCAACTGTTTATAATAAT
The DNA here is from genome assembly GCA_030549775.1 of Tamarix chinensis. Taxonomy (NCBI): domain Eukaryota; kingdom Viridiplantae; phylum Streptophyta; class Magnoliopsida; order Caryophyllales; family Tamaricaceae; genus Tamarix; species Tamarix chinensis. The sequence goes on along the minus strand of CM060180.1, from coordinate 59,905,062 downwards.
CAATGAAAGTAGCTTGAATATTTTGTGTACCCTTACTCCCTAGCATCACTATCAAGCAAAAACCCAACTGAATTCCTTTTCTGCCTTTAGTTAACTAGAGCATAAAAATACTTATGGTTAGAATCACCACAATGCAACCATTAAATACATGTTTTTTGCCTTAGGAGCATCACCTCACAATGAAGCATATGTGAATACCTCTGTTCTAAGCCTTTCAAGTACGCCCAAGGACCTGCATTAGCTAGGTCACACAAAATCCTCTCATGTAAAACAGCCAACTCCCCTTTGAGAACTACAACTTTCTAGGGTATAAATTAGTACTTATCCCTATTCAAGCCTTTAAGACCGGTTTTTAAAGCTTGCAACCTAGCCACAAACCGAAGAAAGATATTTCCTCCTAGGTGTTGCTGCCAAACTCTCTGAACCATAGATAAGAATGCATCATCTTAGGTCCAAAATTGAAAGAAATGAAAAGGTTTCCTCCTTTGGATGGTAGGAACATGAAGGTCAATGACCACTAGAAAAAGGTCAGGATTTTGAAAATCAACCATTGAAGCAGGAAAGATCTCCAACCATTTAAGATCACTTCCTCATCTAATTAAGCACCCTTAACCTTGCAAGTCAATCAAACCTAGGTCAAAAAAACATTCCTCGAAGTCTTGCAAATTTGTAACATAAGGTATCCCTGTGGAACTTCTCATTAGAAGACAGGACAACATTGAAATCTCCTAAAAAGATCCAATGTGAACTACTACCAACATATTGCCTTAGGCAATGACAAAGCCTCCTTCTCTCACTTCCATTATTCATAGCATAAATGAATGCCACAAAGAAGGAAGAGGAACCAAGTAAATGCTTCACTTCACATAGGATAGCTTGATCACACATAACTATGCTAGTGATGCTCCATACACATAGGTCACATGAGACTCATATTACTCCATTCGAATGAAAAACATACTTGTTAAGATCATCCAATCGTCTCCTACTTTTTTTTAACACTCTACTACTCTTATTCTCATTCACCCTAGTCTCCAAAAAGCTAAGACAAATGATTACTATAACAAAAATGAATGACTTCCTTGTGCTTAGAAGTCATATTTAAGTCTTTTATATTCCAAGCACTAAGTATGATCTCCAGGATCCGGATTAAGAACACCACTACCACCTCCCCATGCCTCAGTTAACTCAAGAAATAAAGAAATATCACTAGGAATCTGAACTTGTGTAGTTCTTCTTCTCGTCATAACTCTTCCACCAATAGGTGGGGCTTGGCCAAGTCTTACCCTTGTTTTGGTAATGCCCAAGCTTTGGTCTTGTTGCACTAGTTGTCTCTAAGAAGCACCAAGTTCCTCTTAAAGCTTCTTGGTGACTAGCACTGGCTCCTCATACTTTAGTAACTTGGTGGCCAAAGCTAGCTCCTGCAACCACACTAGGAGTAGGCCTAACAGGAACAAATACTAGGTCAATAAGGCCTTAGGCTTGCTAGCTTCCTCCCCAATAGCTACTACTTAACCTTTCCTATGAGCTTTCACTACCATCCATTCACCTTCAGGCTCCTTGTTACTCCTCCTAGTTGTCTTCTGTTGTTTGCAATTATGGGCTTCATAACCAAAGACATCACAGAGGTGGCAATAGCAAGGCTTCCAATCATATCTGATCCTTTGAGTGAGTTCACCTCTCACAAGGTCAAGGATCACTAAGGGCTCTAATAAAGGTTTTTTCACATCCACCTCAACAAGTACTCTAAGGAAGAAGACTTGTTCCTTAGTCACAATGATGGTATCCGTACATAAAGGCCTCCCAACTACACTCGCAATACAACTCAAGGAGTTCTTAGCCAAATATTCAAGTGGAAATTTAATCCAAAGAAGAACCACCTGCATCTTATCCTTATCAGTCCTCATCCTTCTATGCCAAGATTTCAACACTAGAGGCTTAATAAAAGAAATTTCCAATGTTGTCCTAGGATTTCATCAGCATCTTCAATACTATGAAATTTGAACAATAATCGGATGCATGCAACATGGCTTCTGGCACTCCAACCTCCTTCTGGGTACGAAATTTCCACCATACAATTAAATATCGGTCCTGATACGCAATATTGGCCGATATTTATCGGATTTTGGGTTAGCCGATACGCGACAGATTTAGGATTTCATGTATTTATCGGCGATATATCAGTTATCGACCGATATTTCACCGATATTTACTTGTATTTGTTGATATTTATTGTAAAAATAAAAATAAAAAATCACGCCGCATCAACCGCAACATATAAAATATCGTTCGCGACACTCCGATACTGTGACATCTCGACCGCAACCGCAATAGCAACCGTGACCGCGATTTTATTGCTTGATTTCCACAGACTTGACTATAAGTCAGTGAATCACCAAAAACATATCCAACTAAGGTGGTTTTCCATAACTACTTCAATTTTGACATGCTCTTTGTCCAATTGCACGACAATCAATCCCTTATCAATAGTGGGGCTTACATAAGATAAGCGATCATCTAATCAGGGTTGCGATTTCCTACCAAGATATCTCTCCACAAAGGACCTTCACTTGGAGAAAAAATCTCCAATCTATCGGAAACCGACCATTTCTCCTCACGCATAGAGTTTGAAATAATATTTGGTTCTGCATGGTTCTCTAGGCCATTAAAGGAACACTCATTCCCTAAGGAATAGTAGGATTACTAACATCCTTATTCACAATCTCCACAAGGTTGTCCACCTTCGCAGTGGTAACTTCAACGTCGGCCAAATTCGATTCAAAGGGAACCAAAGGTAACTCTCTGTACACAAGGGTATCTCATGGATCTCAATGTTCTCAACAGGCTTACTCTTTGAACCATCATCCTGCAAAGGCAAAGCACTTGAGGTTTCCTTATATCCAGCCATCAAACAAAGGTGGCTGACAGTCATGGAAGACGGTGACTTCTTCTTCCTCCCCAATCTTGCCTATCTCATTCGCCTCTCTTTTCTCTTATTTTGTCATATTGATTATACCATCAATTTAATTCGTCATATATAATCTTTCCATTTAATTATTGTTTGCTCAAATATCATTTTGTTGCTTCTTCACCCTCTATCGAGAATTAATATGATATAGGAATATTTCAACAATCGAAGCTAGCATATTAGAAGAAGGCTAAGCAATCAAATGGGCACCAAAATTCCCCATTCAAATGATAGAAGCAAGAGCAGTTACAACTTATAGGATATTCATTTTAACCCCTATTTAGCTTTATATTTAGTAATTAATTTATGGTTATCCTATCTTCTCCCTTTATTTGCCTCTTCTCTCCCCTTTTCTTTTCTCTTTTTATCTTAAGACTCAAACATCTTCCTTATTTAACCTAGAAAATCTTGTCTTTGTGATTATAATTGCTCATCTTTGATTTGAAAATTCTGGAATCCTACATCATAGCGCCTTCTTCCAAAGCTTGAGAGAGAACCCACCTAAGACTTCAATCAATGTCCTGCATCCCTTTTCATTTTATTGATATTGGAATTTGTTTTAAAAAAAAAAAGAATAAAAAGCTTAGGAAAAAAAAATTGAGGAAAAAATTGGTCTTCAAGAAAAATTCACTTTAATTTTTTGTTATATATCCTGATTTTACTATGGTGAATAACACAAATGTCTGACTTTAAAATTAAAGGTTGTAAAGCCAAACAATTTTTGGGACATTAAAGATAAGGCCAATGCAATTCAAGGGGTTAACACTAATAATGCTTGATAAAAAGCACTTGGTTCCAATTATTGCACCTATGTTGTCTTCAAAGTGATCTAGTTTAGCCCACAAACACCTAGCTATGGTGTGAAGATTAACCTTCTTGATTTTGATGGGCAAAAAGACACAAAGAAATTGTTCAAGTGGTTTGAAATGGTTGAAAACATATTTGCTTATCAAAGGGTCCAAGATGTCAAAAGGTTCCAGAAGCTACTACTTGCTTCACTGGTTACACAAATATGTGGTGGAGCAATCTTAGTTTTAATTATTAGTGTCGATTTTTCCTCCTTGATTTAATTGTTGAGTGATAACAAACAAGCGCTTGCAACTTTGACGCTTAAATAATAGAGTTTCAGAAGTTATCAGCCCAACGCGCATTTCAGTAGAACCAAACTCATCTGATATATTAGTGGTCTTTGAGAGGACATCCATTATGAGCTAAAAGTCAAAGCGTTTGATTTGTTGATCATGCTACCTCTTTTACCCAAGATGTGGAACAAAAGACTCATTTTTTACAACAATGGTTTGGAAAGGCTTATGGTATGCCAGCAAATCCACCTAAATTTTTTTCTAAGGCTAGCACTTCTAATATAAAGTGCTTCAAATATGACTAGACTAATCACCTATATAGCAAATGTCTAAAACTCAAGGCATGTGCATATGTTGGTTTGGTTCAGCCTTATTAAGAAAAAAGAGTCAAGTCATTCAACAAAGTCTAATATCTACATTTTGACAAGGGAAAATTGAGGTCACTTGTGAGTATTCAAGAGATGAAGATGAAGAGTCATCCCATCATTGTTCTCTACTGGTTCGAAGGTCAAGGTCAAACTTTTTTCTAGTGGAAGAGAATCCTACGGCCTATGTGCCACCTCACCGTAGGGCTCATAATCTTAGCCCTAAATATAGAGAAGGATGTGCAAGTAACCATGAATACACCTCTTCTGAAGGGCTAGAAGATTCATGAGTATTAGTTATAAGCTTAGATATTTTATGTTATTATTTTATTTAGGTTTTATTTTGTTTTATTATGTAACGTTTTAATAATAGCTGAGTCTTTATATGCAACCTAGAATGTACTATTGAACTCACAATTAAATTGAACAAAGATTGAATAGTGGTTTTATATGGAAATTTAGACAAAGAGTTCAGCCTTACATCACCAGATCATGCCAAGTAGAGTCACACTACTTTGGTACAAGCCAAGCACCCTCAACTAAGTGATGCCTTGGCGCTTGGAGGTAGGTACTAGTTATTCTAGGTGTGAGTTTCATATACAGATATGACTATTTGGCCAGTTTTGCTATGTTATGTTTGCAAAAGTCAAAAACCTTTTAGTCTTACAAACATCAAAAATAATGAAATTCACTTTTAATCTTTATAAATAAGAATCAATTAAAGTCTCTATAGTAACCAGAAATTAGAATTGAAAATCAATTACAGCCCCTTAAGTCTCTAAGTATTAGAATTAATTAGATCCATTTAATTGTTGAGCTTTCTAAATATGATGTGCAAGTATGAAATACTAGTTTTTTAAATGCTGCCCCCTCAATTTCTTAAAGGAAACCCTTTTAGCAATTAGTACACTATTTTAGGAGGTAATAAATATGCCCTAATATTACAATTACACCATTCATTGAAAGCCAATATAACAGTTAATTCATAGAAGAACAAAGAAAAAAAGGTAACAAACGAAAAATAAGCATTAACTTCTTTAAAATTCCCTTTTTTTAAACAAATTTTTTCACCTAAAAGGACTTCTTTTTAGAAACAGAGGGAGTATATGAGTGACATTTGGTCTACATTTCATTTGTCAATTTATCATTGTTTTTTGAATAAGTTCCTAGTCTCCCTTGACGGTGATCTTGAGTGACACATAGTCTTGGGTGTTCAAGAGTCTCAGAAACAAGCCTAGTGCTTTTGACGGCCCTGAGGTCAGCCCCTCATTTATTGGCATTATGCCCTACACAGGGCAGATGATTTTTAAGTGCCAATTGATCACACAGAAAAATAGTTTGTTTACCTGATAAGGAAGGTGCCTTTGATGCTTTAAGTTGGTAACTTGTAATAGGGATGCTGGTTACTTTTACATGACTGTTGTCACCATGAACTTGGAGATTGGCTGCAACAGTTGATTCTTTCCCTGATTGATTGTGTGCCCCTTCATCCTCTGAAGTTTCTTCACTCGTATCATCATCTTCAACATCATTTAAATCTTCCTTTGTTTCATCATCATTATGCAGTATGAAGTTCTGAAATCTTACAAGCTTATTGACCAGTTCTGGGTGTATGGCCAATGGAAGAGAAATGAAGTGAGAGTAATCAAGATTTGGGCTTTTCACTGCCTGCATTTCAAAAATGAAAATATTAAAATGTTTTACACCAGTGCATAGGAGTGAAGCAAACAGACCTGCATAGAAAGACCAGGATGCAGATCATATAATAGAGTACAAATATAAATTTTCAAGAGCAACAAAACATATAACTAATACAGAGAGACAACTAGAATTTCATGAGTCCATGTATCGGTTGCTCCAAATAAGAGAAGATGGGAATGAATGGCACAAATAATGAATGATTACCTGACCTTACAGTATTTGAAATTTTCAAATAATCAGCAAGGAATAATCATCTTTAGACTGTTAGTTTACTATTAAAATAAGCATAATGGAAAAAAGTGAATATCAAAGAAGGAAAATAATATTAATACCCATTTTTATGATGCCATTTAGACGAAAACATTCCAAATATCACTAACATTGACAACAGTGCATATAAATTTTCTGTAGGCTTCACTATTTCAATAATTTATTAAACTAGAGTAAATTGTCAGGAAAGAGAACTGAGCTGTTTTGCATAACATATACTGTGGAAGTGAACATATTATAACATCATACAGGCCATGAAAAGAAATATCAATACCTAAATAGATTCAAAAAGGTAAACCAAGTCCTGCACAAGGAAATAATTCTGACCTCAGCAAGAACATCTTCAATTCTTTTTGAAGCTTTACTGATACTCTCAATAGAATTGCCTTCAATTACTGTGATGATGACCACTACCAGCATTAACTAACATTTAACATAGAAGGGAAGGACAAAACAGGAAAACTAGACAAAAAATTTACAACCATATCGACGAATGTGATTACAAAACTATGAAGCAATGCCAAATGCAAATTTTAACAAATTATATCAGCTTGCAAAAACATGGTTTAATGAAAAAATGAGATCTCTTTTATTAGGATAAAGGATACACGCCAAGGATGCAATATGCATAGCAATATTCGATAGCCGATGACTGTATGTTAATTACTTCAAATATGTGAGATCAATAATTTAATATGAGTTGGCTTCATGCTAGAAAGGCCAACAACAAAAGCCATACATCTTCTCAGGCATCTCATGGAGTACTATAAGGCAAGGCAAAAGGACAATCATATGACTTTCACAAACAGACATAAAAAAGTGCATCACTTAGTCCCACGAGAGGTGTTATGGTGGAGCTTTTTGTCCCTAAAGTATAAGGAAAGTGATCCAAGATGTTTATGAAGTAAAAACTACCATGCATAAGATAAGTGGGGATACCGAGCAATTCTCAATTGACATTCAGTTAAATCAAGGCTCATATTTGAGTCCTTTCCTCTTTATCTTAGTTTTAGATGAGTTGGCCAAGATAACTTCAAAATGGGTCCCTTGGAGTATGTTATTTGCAGATAACATTGTTTTAATGGACGAGACTACATTATCGACAAGCATGAGATATGGAGTAAAATATAGGAGTCTAATAATGCAAGTTCACCAAATCAAAGCAAAATATATGAATTGCAACTTTGGGGAGATACTATTTACAGACTGGAGTTTAAGAGTTTCATGCTAGGAAGGGGACAAATGTTATATTGAAGAAGGATAATTTCACTTATCTTAGATCTATCATGCAAGGTGATGTCAAAATAAATAAATATTTTTGTTGTGTTAATGTTGGATGACTAATATAGAGGGAATTAGGAATCTTCTAGGACCAAAAAAAAAATTATTGAAACCAAAAAAAAAAACACTTATAAAGTGACTATAGCTATGTTTTATGGTGTGGAATGTTTACCATTTTAGCACATGCAACTTAATGAGATGAGGGTGGCAAAGATGAGGGCATTGTTGGATGCACAATCTCACTAGAAGATATAAAATCTAGAATGAACTAATTAGGGAAAAGTGAGGGTGATTCCTATTGAAAGTAAACCATGAGAATCGAGACTCATGGTGTAGCCACGTTGAAAAGCTATAAGAGAGAAGATGTAGACCTAGGAATGATTCGAATGAGGTAATCAAACACAATATGGCTTGTCTAGGACTTATGAAAGCGTGCCCATGGATAGGACATTATAGTGCTAGATGATTAAGATAGTTGGCATTGAGTAGAGATTTCCTAGGCAGAGGAGTCGGATCTTTCCTTTCTTATTAGTATTCTAGTTACAATTGATTTTATTGTCCCTGCTATTGCTATATCATGTATCTCCCATTTTAGTTCTCTCTCTATTTATTATTGCATTTTATTTTATTCAATATTAGTATTTGTGATGATTGTATATTTATTGTAATATAGTTGTTGTTGTTGTTTCTACAATTATAACTGTTATTGTTGTTGTTATAATTATATTTATACATCTTTTCAGTGATTTCAGTAATATTACTACATTGTCTAGTTTTTCATCAGAAGTAAATTTCTTAGAACTGAAATTTATGTGGATATATTACAAATTGGGTCATGCCAAGGAAGATGATAGAATAGATAATTACCACCAAATTTGAAAATGAGAGTGTGAGGCAGAAAGGAGATAATTTCATACAATTTTAGGCACTTCCTACGAATTGTATGCTCTCAATCACCACCTAAGGCTCAAGACAACTTAGAATAAAAAAAAATGAGAGATTTTTTTCATCTCATTTTTAAGATATTACAACAAAGTTCTTTCCTTAAACTTTGAGGACTCAATCTCATCAAGGAGAGAAAACATGAGCAATCAAATCTGATTTTTCATTCATAAATGATTCCAACACATATAAGAGTGTGTTAGGTTTCTTTTGGTTATAATCTAACTAAAAAGTTAAAAAAAAAATGAATGATTTGGTTAATATCAAACTAGTAGTTGTCTAAGGAGACTAACTTAACTATTTTAATTATAACCAAAACTTTTTGTGGGCTGGCAAATCCATCCAAATCAGCCCCCAATGCCCCTTAAATCTAATCTTGAGGTTCCTTACGAGTTTAAGGGCTAAAAAAAACCAGCTAGGACATCACTTGACTGTAAAAGTAACACTACAAGAAAATAGATATATAGCAACGACATCTATAGCGACGACAACCTGTCTTCACCACAAAATGAAATACAGCAACGACACATCTTTGCTCCAAATACAGCAGTGACGACGAATAATTGGAGGGAAGTTGTTGCTGCCACAAATGTATAAGGACATTGTCACGGCTATAAATTAAACCTTCACCGATTTTTTTTTTTTTTTGTTGAGAAAATTTTTATAGCGACAACATTTGTTGTGCTATAGGTCGTTATTGTAGTGACAAGAATTTCGTGAAAATTTTGGTGGTTCATTTTCTTAAAAAATTTAATTCGGTTAATGCCTTTCTAGCGACAATATTTATAGCCAAATTTTTTTGTGACAACTGAAATCAATTATAACAACGACATATGCCATTGCTATAAATCCTATTAAATAGTTGGACTGACTGTTTTCACCTCCCCCTCTGCCATTTTTCTTCTTTGCTTTCTCTCTTCTCTCTCACAACTTCCACTAATATCATGGCCATTCTTTCTCAAAAATCTTGTCAATCTTGTTTTTTTTTTGGTGAATTATTTGTTTGGATAAGGTGTTTGTAATATTCAGTTCATTTTTTTGTTGACTTTTTTAAGGTAAATTTTTGGCCGCCATTTCGCCCACCATCTCTTTAGGGTGTGTTTTTGTTGGATTCTTGTTATTATTGTTTTTGTGTGTGTGTGTGTTTATTTTAGAAGTATTTTTTTTTTCCACAAGTTTCGCCAGGGCCGTCGCTGCCGCCCTCTGCCGCCACTATTAGTCTTTTTTTATATTATTAATGAATATATATATATATATTGTAGTGTGTATGTATGGATTTGGAGTGTGTATATATATATGTAGATTGAGTGAGTGTGTGTGTGTGTGTGTGTACTTGATAATACATATTAATGTGTATGGAGTTGTGATATTAGTTTGTGCTCTTTTGTGATTTGTGATATTGATATATGGTATGGATTAATAATATTGATTTGTGATTTGTGATAAGTTGATAATGGATTGTATTAGTTTTTTACATAAGTTTTTTTGTTTATTGTATTAGCATCTAAATATATTAGATTAGATTGGTAGATATAATGGTAATAAATTTGAATAAAATAAAATTAAATAATGTGGGCATTAGAAGTAATTAAATAAGATTACAAAAATATTAAAGTAAAAATATTGAAGATTAAGTACAAATATCTCATAGTTTTATATACATTATTTTAAAAAATAAAATAATAAGATATAGATTAGGTATAATAATAACATAATATAATTTTAACTTAAAAAAGGTAATGCCTGATATAAGTACAATCAAGAAAAGTAGATATGTATAGTTTAGTATAATATATATTATTATTATACATAAACTATATATATTAACCTATATATGCATGTTTAATTAAGTATAATTAAGGAAAGTAGATATATATAAGTTAATATATATAGATTAAGTATAATAATAACATAATATAATATAATTTCTACTTAAAAAAGATAATACTTTATTAAAGTATAATTAAGAAAAGTAGATATATATAAGTTATAAGAAAATCCTAAACCCTAAATCTTAAAGCCTAAAGCCTAAACCCCAACCCCAAACCCTAAACACTAACCCTAACCCTAACCCTAACCTCTAAACATAAACCCTAACCGAAACCCTAAACCCTAATTAAACCCTAAACCTTAAAGCCTAAACCCTAACCCTAACCCTAACCTCTAAATGCAAGCCATAAACCCTAAACCCTAATTAAACCCTAACCTCTAAACACAAACCCTAAACCCTAAACCCTAATTAAACCCTAAACCTTAAAGCCTAAACCCTACCCCCTAAACCCTAACCCTAACCTCTAAACACAAACCCTAAACCCTAAACCCTAACCCCAAACACTAAACCTACCCCTTGTAAACCCAAGTAAAGAAAATTTTCATTTAGGGTCTGTTTGGTTTGAAGAAAATTAAGTGGAAAGGAAAATGTAGAGGAAAGAAAATGAAAGAAATTTATTTTCTTTCCTTTGTTTGGTTGTTGAGGAAAATTTTATGGAAAATTGAATTCTTGGAAAATATTTTTAGTGTTTGGTATATAGAAAGAAAATTCTAAGAAAAGTTAAATGTTGTTATTTAAATATTATTATACATTTAATGTTATTAAAAATATTATATTGATATATAAAAAATTACATAAAATTTCAAAAAAAAATTATAAAAACTCCATAAAATCAATACTAATTCCAAATTTTTTTATAGAACTATTATAAAATATTACATGAATAAGTTACAATAATTTAAAAAAAAATCTAAAAAAATCTGTATACAAATCCCGTGAATATTTTTTTCCTTTATATCTATAATTATGTCTATTTTTCCTTATCCGTTTATATATCCATCGGATAAGGATTTTGATTAAAACCCATCAAATTTAAAATGAAATTTATTTAATGTTAGAATTATATGAAATAATCCATATTAAATAACTGAGACTTGTCTAATAAATTTTTTTTTTTGCATGGACGTATTATATATATATATATATATTAAAATATGGTCGGAGAAGATCATAGTTTTCCAATTTATGACCTTCTCCATAGTCGGCAAGTAAGTGGGACAACGTAGCAGTTGTTGCCGTACGCACAAGGAAATGTGAGTCTAACAAAGAAAATTTTCAATGTTGATGCAAATCACAATTTCACGTACACCTTATTGATTTACCATCGCATTAGTTTTGAAAAACGCAAAAAAAAGGTAAAAAATGAATGAAAGGGAGAGCAATGCATACATACATACCCGAGCACATATATGTCAGAAGGGGTGGGAGTGGTGAGCCAATCTCGCAAATTCAAGCCCGATTAATTTTCTTCCGTGTTATTTTCCTCAGGTTTAGCTGAGGAAAATGATGTAGTATGATAATCCCTTACCTTTTCTTCCTTATTTTCTTTCTTTACAATTTTCTTACTAACCAAACAACATCTAAATATTTTCCTTCTAATTTTTTTTCCTTTCCTCATTATTTTTCTTAAACCAAACAGACTGTTAGTCTTAATAATAACAATAATTCATTAGATATTTTGCCCTTCTGTAGGTAATAGAATGTCTCGCTTACCTACCACCTGCTTTCCAACCCATTTTTTATGTCTCCTGATGAAAAATTAGGTACCACGTGAGATGAATACATGATGAGCTAAGATACATGTTGGAGAGGGGGTCGTATACGAGACCATATAAGTTCAGGTCGTACCATATTTTGCATACCTTGCCACAAAGTCAACCATGGTTATGGGCGAGGGCTAGATATATAGATTTATTTGTATATAATAATTTTAAACATTCTAGGTTTATTGAGGGTCATTTTATGAGAGAATATAATCAGATTACAAGGGAGTTGATAGTGATTGATAATGAGTGGAGGTCTTGGCATGGGATGCCGCCGAGTATATGCCCTGATTACCCAGATGACGATTACGAGTCTCTTCAAGAAGTGAGATTTCAAATGTTTCTATTAGTATGGACTCAGTGGGTGATCAATCGTAGTCAAGGTGGAACTACGAGTTGATCTTTTATGTATTAGAAATCAATAATATAATATGTCTTGTTAAGCTATGTAGTATTTGTAGCTTTAAACATCTTTTAATCATGTACATAAAGAAAATATATCCTTGTTTTTGAACTCTATGTAGTACTGTTGTTATAGAACTTATTTATTTTGTATTATACCATGTTACTTCATAATTATTGTATGTATATTAATATCTTCATGTATTCATAATTTAATTATGATAAGATATAGCTAATTAGCTATGGTTGATGTTGATGCGAGATAACATGGCGAGGATGGATGCAATGATCCCCCCGAAGGTTCATGTCGATTTCTATCTAGGTATGAGTTAGGTAATTATTGTTTACTTGATATATTACTTAATATATTTATTATCTTACTAATATTGATTCCTAATACATTTATTATTGCAGCACCACCGGCAAGACCACGAAAAGGTAGGGAAAGGGGGAAAGACCTCAATCTCCATCAAGATTGGGTGGCAAATGGAAAAATGTCATTCCCTATCCAATGTTCTATAGTCGAAGGCACACTCCACGCTGTAGGACCATATGCTGGAAAATTTAATAGGTGTGCGGGGAATGCAATTAGTGAGATTCTACTATACTATAAGTCATGGAAAGAGGTCCCTCAACAAGACAAAGCTAAGATATTGCCTAAGCTTGAGGTAATAATAATAAATTATAAACTACAATACATATTTATTTAATTTTAACAAGTATTTATATTCTATTTTTTATCTACAACAATATTTTAATATAGACTAATGGAGGCAAAGCGATGAGTGGGATATGGTCGTTAGAGGCCTTTTGCGCTTACTGCAACAGGAAAAATAAGATGAAGGTTAAGTAGACAGCAGATAATAATTGGAGGCCAAATGAATTTTGTATTCAAGTTATAGTTTCATTGGTGGATATATGTACAATATTAAAATGCAAACCCTAACTTTACTTCATTTGTTATAGGCACGATCAGATAAGAACAAGATTAATAGGGAAATTTTGGTTGATCCCAGTCTCTATGGTTCAAGATCTATCTCCATATATTAACATGAGAAGATACAGAATATCTTATTTCAATGATATTTTTTGTTATAATGTTATTATAATATTACTAACTTCTTGTTTTTACTAAAATGAAAGGCTAATGCACAAACCCAGCAACTGCCATCAAAGATTGAAACTTACAAAGATTTGCACACAAGAAATGGGGAATGGATCTTTGATGGCTCAAGGAAACGTTATGTAAGTATTTTATTTTAATATTATACATCAATATTTTATAAATTATTCTAAAATGATTAATTCTTAAATTTTTAATCATAGGAAGAAATGGTTAGCCTTCGCGAGCAGGAATCTCAAACTCAAGACACAATGGAGGAAGGTACGAACAATGAACCACAATTAGTGAATGAGAATGCCATAGTTGATGCAATTCTAGTTTGGCGTCGAGGCTTTAGGAAAGGTATTGGACACATAATGTTAGGCTCTTCATCTGGTGCTTCTATCTCTAGTCTTGCTTCACGGAAAGTCTCAATCTACTGCCACCTAACCTGATCCCAGAATTGGTGAAATATTGGAGCTGGTTAGAAGCCACGATGTGAAGATGGATCACATGGACGGACGCATAGATCATATAATGCAATACATCCCTCCTTAGCCTCAGCCTCCTCAACCTCCTCAATCTCCTCAGCCTGAAGATGAAGATAATGATTTTTTCATTGAATTAGATTAGTGTTTTTTTTAGGTACACTTTAGTATAGTTGTAGACAAGAAAATATTTGATATTGTGTAAAACATTTGATATATTTAAATTTTTTCATTATAGATATATTTTGATATATATTTTAAATAGTATACACTTATGTGTACTCGTATATTAATAATTAAAAATGATGAATTTAAAAAAATATATAGTTGTTGCTATAGGAGCCACAGCGATGACACATGTCGTGGCAAAAAAAATCCCTTTTTATGTTTTTTGTAAAAGTATTATATAAGTCGCCGCTACAAAGGTTCTTATGACAACATGCAGAAACACTTAAATTTTAAATAAAAACAATTGAAATTTTGAAATATGTTGATGTAAAAAACATATATTACGACGACATATTATCGCTATAAAATTCAAAATTTTAAAAAAAGTCAACAGAAATTCGAATTATATTGTCGTCATATACAATTTCAACAATGTCTCTTATCATTGCTAGAAAAACTATTGCGATAACAGATAAGTCGTCACCATAAATATTTATAGGGACGAATTTATTGCTGTGACTTCTTAGCAACAACCTTCTGGATTTCAGCGACGACAATTCTACATACGTTTTCTTGTAGTGTAATCTCAAGCCTAAGTAGCTGTTGTAAGGTCAGGTTTAAGTTTAATGAATGAATACAGCTTGATTTTCTTCCAATAAAAAAAAGACACGTGCTGTTTTACTTTTAGCTACAACTGATTGTCTTGCAAAAAAAGTAATATTATAGTCATTTATGTGGCAAGTTTAAAGTGTAATAATGATGGATAGTGTTGCATGGGATGCAGAAATGGGGATAAGAAGAAACACGAAAACGTCGTTCTTTAAAAAATTAGGAAACAAGGATGAAAGAAAACGACAATTGTATATGTAGAGATTTATGCCAGTTATTTATTTTAATTCAATAAATGTATGCATTGTTTTATTAAACAATAAAATTAATAGAGGGAAAAAAAAAAACTAAAGCCATTACCTAAAAGACACTAGATTTAAAACATCTTTCTTCCATACGTTTCCTACCAAGGATTTTTTTTTTTGGTGGGGGGGGGGTTCTTCAATGTTCCATCCCAAACATACTGGGGATGGGAAACATGACCAGGGGCACATCCCCATGGTTCTGTGATGATGGGCTGATTAAAGCTTGATTTTCAGCCATAATTCCAGCCAACTTTTACTCTTTGCTGTTGTCTTATTTGGCCTGAGTTGTTGTGCCCAAACATGCCCGGAAAACTGTCAAAAAGTTGCTGCAACACACTTTCACAAATCAGACCAGCTGTCCCTTGATTTTCTGCCCCAATTCAGCCCAAAAGGTGGCCCTACATCCTAAGTTGACAGATCTTGTTTGGCAGCTTGCTGCTGCTACACTTTGGCTTGGTTTTTCATCCATTATGGCTGACTTGGGAAGCCATATTAGCCAATAATTAAGCCACTCCAGAGTACAAAAGGTGGAGGCTTTAAATTAGGCTTACATGGCTTCATAAATCAATCCATTAATTATGTCCAAGCAAGAAGAGTTTTTTTTTTTTTAATTAATGGCTAAAATTGAGCTTCGAAGGAAATAAATACAAGAAGATTTTTGTTAGCATATATCAACATGAGGCCTGAGGGTGGATGCTCCTGCATCAGAGACTAGCTCTAGTTGATGTGAGGCTGCATACATCTATACCTCCTAAATCCTGTCAGGGTCAGCCATTGCTGTTGGTGGTGGTGCAACCATGAAGTCAAAAGGTGAGCACACTGTAGTAAGCATGTACTATGCCCATGAAAGATAAATAAGAAATGTTCTGATGATTGAGATGCATGAAAGATGAATAAGAAATGTTCTGATGGATGAGATGCATGAAATATAGCATATAACAGAATAAGTAAATATTTTTGATGTACACTCTAACCCCATGCGAGGAGGGGGGAGGAATGCAAATAGAATAGAAAAAACAAAGGCAGATATTGGAAGTAATATCCAGAAAACAGTGATATACTCAGTAATTAGTATACTTTTGTGATTCTTTAGTTTAAGAGGATAAGTCTCCTAAACCATCCTGCGCTGAAACGTGCTGGAGTCTTAGCCAAGCCAATAGTTAAAGTGGGAACAGTATTTCTGAAGGAACTTACAGGCTGGTTCGACTAATAAATTCTATTTGGATGTTATGCTGACAAGGAAAAAAATTCAGTTATATAAAATGTTTCAATCTCTGTGAGCCATTTGTTATAACCACTTGAAGATCTTAAAATAGTTTTAAAATTCTGAATCAACATTCAATCATAATGGTGAAACAAGTGTTTTCGATCAACCATATTACCAACACTAGAAACTTACAAACTGAATTGCCTTTCTTGGATGCAGGAAATATGATTTTAACTTCCAATTCATCTTCAATAAGCTTCTGCGTGGATCCACTGTATTTTATCATGGAAAGAAGAAAGCGAAAATTCAGCAAACATAAGACAATGTGCATAAACCAAAATATTAAAGAATCAATGAGAAACACAATGCAGAATAGTGAATACCCTTTTCCTTTGATGAAACGCATGAGAGTAGCACCTACCTGCAATGCAAGTCATAGGAATCAATGGGCAAGGCTACATTCAAAAGCAAGTATTTGACTAAATATTATAATTAGTGGATGTAACATCCTTTGAAATTTTTACATTCCTACCAAACCCTTTGTATTTTATAATGCATCCCATAAATCCTAATATTGTATTGCATGATGACTTAGTGTATAAATCTTAGATACTATATGGGTAAAATAATATATAACCTGAATTTGATATGAAGTAATAATATATAAAGCAATAATATAGTAGAATGTTCATAAATTTAAATTATTTGTATATGAAATTGGTTGAAGTAATAATAACATTTGGTAATTTATTTGAAATATAATGAATTCATGTAAAATGACAATTTTAGACATGTTAGTGGGACAGTGGGGTTGATGAGGTTAAATTAATAAAGAGAATTCTTGTAATATAGATGATGTGTATGATGTTTTTTTGGTATTTAGTTGAATTAGTGGGACCTACTTGGCTGCAAATAATGAGATTATACGGGTAAAACAAATGACATGAAGTATATATCATTAGATAATGAGGAAATAATAAGTTTAACAAACGGTGCATTAGTATGAATAGATTGAAGTACAAATAAAAGCAATACCAACTTTGCTTGAGTGTACCTATTTTCTCTATTCTTTTCTTTAAACTTTAATATGTGCTTTCAATACAAATGTTCTCTAGGTGAGAATAAAACTAAAACATGAACCTTTTTTTTCTAAACTAGCTCATATACCACACATCTCTCCTCTATTCAATAGAAGCCTTAGATTTATGATTGAGAACCATTCGGTATCTTATATACTAGAGCACATTACATACACATTAAATGTTTATTAGTCATTTTTATATGATTCAAATCCAATTTTAGTTTATTTCATCAAAAAAAATTTAGCTACAAAACTGCACATTGCTCTTCGCTTTTGCTCAATGTTTTCCCAAGATTTTTTTATAGTTTCATTACACTTTCATGTTCTACTAGCTTAGTAGCATATAGATGAACACATACAATTTTTACTACTTTTATGCATATCAACATGTAAATGCTTTCAAGCATAAGGAAATATGGTTATTCTTTCCCATATAAAGATTATGTAACCTTACATATAAAGACCTTTACAAGCATGCTTTTAAGTAAACAAAATTGAACACAATGAAATAGTGCAATACAACGACAGTTTGGTGGCATAAGACTTTACAAAAAGCCTAAAAACTTACTCTTGTGTAGTTGATGCTATCACCCTTGGATTTTGAGTTAGCTTAGTTGTCCCCAAAAGACTTCAATGATTTTTGGATAATGGATATTTACATGAAAATCTCAAAAGGATTAACAAGCTTGGCAATATTCATAAGCACTGTCCAAGACATTACAAAGTTGCTGATAAGATTGAGATAGTTCAGTTTGGGTCCCCAAAGAATGGAGCACAAGTAGAATCTCCAAAGATGCTTGAAGATATTGTGGACCCATGTGAGTATTTTGGGGATGAAGATGAAGATTTAAGTCATCTTTGTTCTTTGTTGGTTCAAAGTTCGAGGTTGAACCTTTCTCTAGTGAGGAAGAATGATGTAGCCTATACGCCTCCTCACCATAGGGTTCATTGTATTAACTAAACTACAAGAAAGGAGCTTTGAGCCCACATGGATACATATCCATAATCCCAAATATCAATTTATTTTATCTTATTATAATTTTATTTGGTTTGATATTTTTTTAATCGCATTTTATTTTATTATGTATGGTTTTCAAAATAGGTTGGCCTTTAAATAAGGTTTTACATTGTACTTTACAATTCACAATTGAGTTAGTAAGAATTTGAATGTAGTTTGTATGAAAACATGAGGCTAAGAGTTTAGCCCTACATTATAGACAATTATTGACTAGTGGATACCATGCAAAGAATAGTCACAAAGCAAACATAAGACTCCCAACCGCCTAACATCCCACCACACTGACAAAACACCACCAATGTCGGACAAATAGAAGAAACAAACAATATGCAATACTATCAGGGAAGTCAAGATTGTTAAGATGGTAGCGTTCCTTCTCCCATCAAAATTAAGATGGATAGGGGTAGGATGCCCTCAGCTACGAATTTACATTTGAATCTAAAAAACATCAAATTCCTCAAAGTAGTTGGTTGATTTGTATATTTTGCTCCATTATCCTAGACTATATCAAACTTTAAACCAACTAGGAGTGAGAGTAGGTCATTTGAAGTATTTTATTAATAATTACTCAAATTTTTCAATTTTAATCATTGAAAGGATTCCTAAGTTTTCAAACGCTTCCACTTCATCAAATGGAATAGTGTTGGATAATAGGATACTGTATGTGAATAACCACCCACTCCCCCAAACCAACTGCTATGCACATGACACAATAGCCACTAGGCCAACATCTCCACTAGAAAACGGGTCTCACACATACCAACTACAACACAACCATGAAAGATAACATCAATACTTAGAATATGCTAAGATCAGTCATGTTATCAGGCCACATCACAATTTGGATCATGACTTGATATAAAACCTTCAGTCTGCGGATAATCAGGAAACTAGCATGAACCACGATGTCAAGAAGCATTGCAAAATCAATGATCTTGATTCCATGGTTCCCATTAAATAGAATGCTTTCAAGGATTAAATTTGTATACAGTAAGACTAAAATCCTACCTTGAGTGAAAATG
This sequence comes from Tamarix chinensis, assembly GCA_030549775.1. Taxonomy (NCBI): domain Eukaryota; kingdom Viridiplantae; phylum Streptophyta; class Magnoliopsida; order Caryophyllales; family Tamaricaceae; genus Tamarix; species Tamarix chinensis. Next base: position 59,885,457 of record CM060180.1, on the reverse strand, counting down.
AATGATTTCCAGCAGGAGAGATTGGTATTTGGCCAGTGTCTTCAACCACAACTCTACTTTGCAGGTCAGAAGTGGAACTAGTCTCAACTAGTGCTTCAGCATTATTTATCATTTCCTGGTTGGCTTGAACTGCACCAGTGGTGAAAGTAGTCTCGGCTAACAATTCTTTGGCATTATCTTGAAGGATTGTGGAAGAAGAATTGGATTCAGTTACCATCATCAATTCAGGCTCTTTACCACTGACATATTCACCAGAGACGATACTAACTGAGTTTTCAGACTCGACCATGACGTCCTCTGAGACACAGTCTGCAGGTTCTACATCAAGGAATTATTGGAGATATTTTCTTTTAATTATCACTCCCACCTCCCTTCACCCTGCTAATCTCAGCCACAATCCCCAGAAATAGACTTTAGATTTCAACTGATAGGCAAAATGAAGCCAATAAACTTACCTTCATGAGTATCAGACCGAATTCAAATACCGAGAGTAGAAAACAGGATCGTATGATTAAATAAAAGAGGTAAAACATAAAACTTCAACACCAGACCAGGATACCATAACACCCAACAAACAATGAAAAAAGAAAAAGAAAGCGAACCTGCATTTGCACCAGACTCGGCAGTAGTGATTGGTTTCCAAACATGATTTACCATTTTTCTCTTCTTCTTCCAACACATAAAACGTTGATCAGTATGTAGTGCCGCGTTTGGTGTCTTAATGGAGCTCAAACCATAATAAGAACGACATCTCTGCCATGTCACGAGAGCACATCTCTTAAACTCGGTATCATCTATTTTTCCTCTCCCGTGGAAAGTGGAAACATACTCACAAAGTATCAAAAAAATAGCTAGAACCGAGCCAAGAATTAAATTGTAAACCAACGACGAACATATTCAATTTTATGTGCAGGATTCAATAGCAGCTTGGCTACGAAAGTTAACTCATACAGTCATACCAAAATGAAACCAATTCAAACTAGATTAATTCACCTACCTGTATATGTGAGAACGCTAAGGGCTTCGAAGGAAAAGAATAGGCCAGGATTTGCCTGAACAGAGAGCAGAGCGGTAAGATACGGCGCACCTGAATTTGAATATTATAGCAACAACGGCGTTGATTGAGAATTTTATTGTGTTTAATCAAACATCGAGTTACTGATAAATGCGTCAAATGAAATAATAAGATTCTCAATGGATTATTAGCTCGTACCTGGAAAGAGTTCTGCAGGCAATCATTTGCTCAGGCTGCTGATGTCGCCTCACTATTGTTACAAGTCGGGACTATTGACATTTTATTAATAATTAAAATTAATTATTTTTAATTTGGATTATTAAAAAAACTAGGTTAAAATTCTCACATTCATATTAATAATTTCCAAATACGTAAAAAAAAATTGTAAGAACACCCGTTATAAATTGGCAACACTTTAAATTGAGGTCTACCAATATTGGTCATATATCAAGCATTAAAAAATAAGGCATTGCAACTAATTTGAGTGTTCTTAGCCTAAATATTCAAAATAATTATCATTATTCAAAACAAATCTTAAAATATTCAAAAATTTTAATATTCCAATTTTCTAAACTTGTCAAAAAAAATTAAATTCCTACTTCCATCATTTTCAAATGACAAAAAACATCATTTTAAGATCCAAATTTGACTATTAACTCTTAATATATGAAATAATAATTGAATGTGAATAGTAAATTTCAATGATATTATATTTTTTGTTTTTGAATTTAAGCTTATTAGTATAAAATGATGTTTTTTTGTTAATTGATGAATAGTACTTTTATAAATGATGTTTTTTTTCTAAAATTAGCAATGGGCCTTGTACTAAATTGTTTAAGTCTTTTATATTAGCATTTTTCATTTATTTTAGCCTTAGTTAGTAGTGTGAAAATAGTTTTTAGCATTCTACCTTGATTTTGGGATATATAAACATGTGAATAGAATTTCATGTCCTACAAAGAGTATAAGCTTCACCTTTGCCCCCAATATCAACACACCACCTTCCTCCTTGCCCACCGCTTGTGCCACCCCCAAACACCACCAAAAGCTTCCATTTCTCTTCTTTTTCCTTCTCTTTTGAACCATAATTTAATCCATTGGCATTTTTAACTAAACAAAGTGGATTAATATTTAGGAGTTATCATAAATCTTTATATTCTTCTACCTAGGGTTTTCCTCTTTTCCTTGGAGCATCAGCTTAGGTAAACATAACATTACTATAAGTAGATAGAATTTTTTTATGCGTAGCATGATTAATTAAGTTGATATGTTGATTATACCATTGATGGGTGTTCTTGGAGGTTTTCAATCCTTAACCATGAATTAATGACTCTGTGGGTTTTAATCAATTTCATTGATACCATGGTATTCTTCATAATTATTAGATACATTTTCATACATAGCATGTGTAATTTGAGTATGATTTGATGCACTAAAGTATGGTTGAAAATATTAAAGGTTTAGGTGTTCTTCACTATTCTGGAATGTATTCATGTGTTCTTGGCTTAATTACCTCTTAATTATCCCAAGCAGGGTTAGATTTAGGTTTAATCATATTTTTTGGATAATTAATCATAAAATGACATAACTTTCCTTTAAAGACCATAGTGTGGTTTAGGGTCAAAGGTTGATCCTCGACCCTCAAAATAGTAATCAAGTGTGAATGGTAAATCTTGGTGAATAGTAAGTCTCGATGATAAAATATTTTTGGTTTTTGGATTTAAGCTTTTCAATATAAATGACATTTCATGTCAATCAATAAATTATTTTTTCATAAATATTATTTTTTCCAAAATTGGTATGAGGCCTTGTTTTTAAGTGGTTAAGTCTTTTATATTTGCATTTTTTGATGATTTTAACCTAAGTGATATAAAATGATTTTTAGCATTCTACTTTAGTTTTGGGATATCTAAACCTATGAATAGGATTTTAGGTTTTAAAAGTATATTTTGGTCATTTAATAACTAAATAGATGGATAGTTCATTAGATTAAAATTTAGGGCCTTGTTGACCTAAGTTTGATTTTCAACCTTTCATGGAACTCTTACATAGCTAAAGATGCCTTGTTCTTATATGTTTAAAAGTATTTCTCATGGCCTTTAGCCTTTGAATTTGGTTTTCCCCTAAATATATTAAGGTGATCTATGATGATTCCTAAGGACTTAGTGTAATCCTAAAACACTTATTATGTGCATCATATTCTCTATATGAGAGTTACACTTGTGGATACATTTAGTGTTAATGTACAAAACACAACCCTTCGGACTTTTCATTTCATTTTTTCATTAAACACAAGGGGATACTAGCTATATGCTAATTCAGTGTATTTTCTACTCTATAGATATATTTGAACTCTATAAAGGGTGTATACACTTAAAGATTATGATATATTTAGCAAGACTACTTTAGCTAGATTTCATTGGCAATGCACGAGATATTTGAATTATGGTGGCACACTACGTATCCTGGCTAGGTGGACATTGGAGTCCACGTACCAACCCTCTATATAGATGTTCATTTGTAGTTGATCGGGATGGTTTATTATTGTACCCTTTTTCTTTTATCCTTTTGTGGTAGGATGAGATATATGGGCTTATGCCTTGGAGTTCATGTTCATATGCCCATGGGTTATGTCTCACAGCCTATGTGTCCATTGTGGTGGGATGTCTTCATATGAACGCAATGCATGCTCAAGATGCTTTAGGCTTTATTTTTTTTCCTTTCGATGAAATGGAAAATCCATTGTGATTCCTTATTTATACCTTATATTCCCTCGAGGTGTAACATATTACATATTATTTTCTACGGTTATAAGCTTTGAAGCTTCCCTATGTGGTTAGTTGTCAGTATGACTCGTGTTTATTCCTCAATTTTGGCATGTGTTATGTGTAGTATACGGGCATGTTATCACTTGTAGTACAATGTTTACTCAATATTATCATTATACCCATACCGCACTTTTTTAATTGGTTTCCAAGTTCTTTGTGCTCAACATATATGGGGTTGAGAGTGTTGAGTATGTGGTCGGCTCACTAAGCGTTTTGGTTAGGATCATCATGATCCCACATTCTATTTCATTTTACTCTTATTGAACTTCATTAGATCTTCTTGATCTTATATTGAATTTCCTATAGTTTGTAAACCTTGTATCTGACTAAAGTTAGGTGACAATCACATTAGAATCTTGGAATATGAATTTACTTGTTAGCCTTGCACTTAACATAGGCTAGGTATTAGATATACCTTCCCTATGTTGGATTTAGTGGTAGAATTCTGCATTTCTTATTTATGTTTTGCAAGACCTCTTGTAAATACAATAATATTTTTATACTTAAAATAGGGGTGTAACAGCAAGGGGATGTTATGGTGTGTTAAGGGTTTTAATGATTTAGATTACCTCTTCTATTAAATGGATGGCTTGGATGAGGTTTTACTTCTATTATATAATATTTAAGTAAAGAAATATGACTTTTAGAAAATAATTTCATTTAAAATTAATGAATGAATTATAAAAGTAATGTAAATTAAAATAAATCATTTTTTACTAACTAATCACTCAGAAATCAAAAATATACAGATCTATGAAGTTTTGTAAATTTTAAAGAGTCAAAAGAGTTAATTAGGAATCTAAAACATAAGAACGATAAGAAGCATAAAATAATCATCAAGAAAGCTCAAAAATGCATAAAAATTGTAAGAAATGTTCAAAATATCATTCTAAGGTCACATGTATACTTTCATGATTTTTCAATAGTAAATTTATAAAATAATGACACATTTATGATAGAAAAATTATGTGACAAAAAACAAAATCAAACAATGAATTTCCAACTAGGCTCTCCCAAAATTGTTATAAAAGATTATTGTCTATGTTTACAAAAGAGCTACAAATTATTTACAATATATTTATTCAATAGAAGACAATATTGCACAATCAATCCATTTCTTATGCCTTTATTATAATTTACATGTAATTAGATGATTAAGTAATAAGTATAGAAATTAAGCTTACCATTATATTCCAAACAATCTTCACTTGCTTTGTTAAGACATTTATATAAGGTATATCATGATCTCAATTATTTTCTAGCAAAAACACAACAAGTATTAGTTTATGGGAAAAAGATAAAAAAATTTAATTAAGAAAATGTGGTAATTAGTAAATAATACTTACATGCATATATGACGTAACCTTTTATTTGCGTTTCTTTAAAACTCATTGTTTACCCTTTTATGTATCAAATCGATTATGGCTAAATAAAGCCTTGATCGTAATCATTTTATAGGCAAATGTCATCAATTTTATGAACATTAAGGTTGAAAGAAAGTGGTAAATCAAGGGGCAAAATATATTCCCTCTCGATGACATTATATTACTTAACTTTAGAATTCCAAATCTTTGATGATAATACAACAAACCACTATTTATTTGATGAATCAGTAGCATAAAATATTTATTTTTCTTAGAATGTAAATATGAAATGGTCCTACCTATGGTCATTCCTATTAAGATTGACTAGGATGAACCTTATTTTTTATATGATGCATCCTACTAATTATCGAATCACTTACACTAAAAAACAAAACCTTAAAAGTGGAATAATCAATTCTCATATATCTTTGATGAACTTATAATGTGACATTTTTGTACATATTAGATTTTTATCTATAAAACAAGAAACATGCAACACTTTTGATACTAATGACACACTGATATTTTGTATACCACTTTTATCATCACTAAGCTTTATGTAGAAAGTATACACATTGATTAAAAATACTCACAATCCAAAACTTTAGGTAAAGGTCTCTTGATAAATAGAGTAATTTGTTAAAGCATAGATATTACATTATGTACTCATCCAAGCATAATAAAATATATAGCCACTAGTAGTAATTTTTGAAGGAGGATATGATTATCATGAGATTTAATTCCCACAAATTTCAAGTTTTTGATGGTAATAAGGCTTGAAATTTTCGTTGAATATCCATCTAGAACTTTATCCCCGCATAAGAGGTAGAATTTTTTGGTCTCCTACATCCTTTGGTTGCAATTACTTCTTGATACCCATGTAAGCCAAGTCTTTCCTAGCGTTATGTCCATCCTTTATCTTAAAATGAACATTTAGGAGTGTAATTGACCTGCATGAATTCAAGACAATGTTAGAAAAGTAAAGTTTCTCAATATGAAAGGGAGAAGAATATGGGCCTTTTCTTCCAACCACTTAATGGAACCACTTTGGTATTGCTTTTAACAAAAGGTAAATTCAAGTTCTGTACCTTTTCAAACATCAGTTCACCTCTTAAAGACCTAGAAGGTAATGAATCTTTTGAATACCCATGAAATGCCTTTCGTTGCCTATAATAACAATGATTAGTGTATGATAATATACTATGTTTGAGATAAACAGTTTTCTTACTATATTTCAACTGATAGAAGTTTATGTTCTTATAATATATAGGGCATGCATAATGTCCATAAGCATTATATCTAGAGTGGTTATCACATGTTAGGAAATTATATATTGTGTAAAAAGTTTTACCCTCGAGTTAGAATGCTCGTGGCTATATACATCAAATACACTTATCCTATGATCCCACATAAAAATTAGTGGCACTAAAAAGACTAAATATGGACCAGTTGATTAGGGCCCAAAAATTATCAAGGACAACATCAAATTATAACATTTCATAAATAAAGATAGAGGAAGATTAAATATTTCCTAGATCACCACCATAGATTATAGTTCAAATTCCCACTAAAAGGATTCATTCCATTAGAAGATAATGGAAGACATAGGTTTCTTTGTTCACAACCAAAATCAAATAGCTTATGACCAAAGGACTTCCACTAAGGAGAATATGTTGGATGTCAAAGCTACTCATTATGTATCCCCTCAATCACATGCTATGTTAAAATCTTCACTTCTTAGTTATTAAAAAAACATCAGAATCTAGGTATAATTGGAAAATACCACAAGATCTTTGATACAACATTATATTTCTTGTATCAAGACACTTGGTATTTGAGATAACAATCTAGCAACAAATTTTCATTATGATACAAGATGTAATCATTAAGAGATCCAAGATTTTCATTATTAATTTAAGTGTAACTAGGAAAAACAATATCCTCGGGAATCATTTTTCTCAACAAATTAACTAATGAGGGAAAACCTTGCCACTTCACCCATGACATGATTTCAAGTTGTATAATATTATTGCAATCAATAACTTTGTGAAATTCACACACCTATCAAATAGGGATGTCTCTGTATTGACAAACAACTTAGCAAGCATATCATAACAATCCATAAATCCATATCCCACTCTATCTTCCATGTTTTCATATGAATCTAACTCAAATCTATCATCATTTATTATCATTTTACCTATTAACTTGTACACAAATTTTATCCTCGTGCCATATCTATCAGTTATACCCCTTATCAATGCCATATATTAGTAAATGATTCCTAATTTTGTGCAATGTAATCTTCATCAAATGGTAACACTTAGTGTAGGGATAATTTATTCAATATTAGCAATATGAGTTGGAGTGGGCATATAGAATATAAAATGTATCAAGCTATTGTGCAAGTTTACATAATTGTTCCAAGTGGTATAGAGTGAATGAGTATTAGTTCATAGAGATTTAGAGTAATAACATTGTTAGGGTTGAGTGCAAAGCTTACTCAATATTCTCAAGTCCTAACTAAAATACTAAGAATAGATGAACATGGTACACAATACTAGCAACATAGAAGCATAGAGGAAGATGAGTCAAAACTTCAACTAACAAATTAAAGTAACAAAAATAACAAGGGGTTAAACTACCATAATAAAGGATTGTGGGGAGGGGATTTTCCTATCACTTAACATTGTAATTCCCAACACACTATAACACACCATGTCGTATATAGGATACTAACACCTTAATTCTCACTAGGATTTACTAACAGTGACACATAATCTCAGACCATCATTATCCCAGTACGTAGGCCCTAGTGATGTTAGTCGATGAGTATTATAGTGTTAATGAACATATCTTTATGCCGTCTCTGCCACCACTTTAACACAATCCACCATATTCATCCCTCTCAAGATTTATAAGGCTGTGTATGCGAAAAATGTGGCAATAATTAAACATATATACTCATGTAAATCATCAAAGTGAAATATCAATTAAACATGAACATTGTTGTTTCAATATTCAAGCAATTATAGAATTAGGATCAATTCATTCCCCTCCCCCAAATAGTTTAAACTAATATTAACCAAATTAAAAACAAATAGAGTATAGAATAAATAGGGAATATGTAAAGAAGTGAATTAGGGGTAAGGATACGATACACCTTCCTCTAGTTTAACGTTTGATTCTTCTTCTTTCTCGAGTTGGTGGCACAACACTTCCTCTTTTTGTGTCTCCTTTCTCTAATCAACTTTCCTCCTTCTATTGATCAAATGTCTAATTATGCACCCTTGTAATTATCATGTTCTTAATTGGAATAAAACATGCAAAAAGATTATAGAGGTATTTATGGAATTTAAAAGGAAAAATATCTAGGCCTCATTGGAACTAGTAGAAAAAAATAGAAGGTTTGTTGCATCGATTACCTATTATTTCTATTTGCTTATTATTAGCAATGATAGTAGCTTATTTGGATTCCTGGTTCCTTAGTCTTTTTTGATAGGGTGTGTATTTCCTACTTCGTCATGTTGATATTCCATGCTACTCTGCTATGCAAGACACTTTCAAAGACCAAAGTTAGTTTTCCTTAGCAATTTATAAAACAATCATAAATTGGTAATAAGACATTGAGTTACAGGTTTTCAGGATTCAATTTCCTATTTTTCCTTAAGCATGTATCATAATCTTGTATAGTGGGAAAATTTGGTGGAGGCTACACCTTAAAAACTTATTGTAATACCCCCAAAATTTAGCTAAATCTATTTCTAAGTGATTTACTTTGTGACTTAATCTATCGAAAAATTAATATTCCCATCTTACCTAAACTCTCTAACCCTAAAATTTTATCCTAATTATTTTGATCAATAAATAAACTATCCTAATGTCCTAACCTAAATTATATTAATATTATTCTAATCCAAAGACCAAACCTATTATCTTCTCCTTTTATTTTACCTATAATCCCTTTTCTCTTCTTTCTCTTTTTTTCTTCCTTTAGATAACCATTCTCTTTTTCCTTTTGCCCTTATTCCTACATGAAACTTTGTCCTTAGACAATGCCTACCACACCCCATCACCTACCAAGCTGCTCCTAATTCATTTTCTCTCCATCTCTACATGCATGCATATGTATATATATACCCAGTAATAAATGGTCAAACCATATCTTTTCTCCTTAATTTTTTGCATAAACTACACCACCAAGTGTAGCCTTACTCCTTACCTTTCCCTCCTCCTTTTTGTTTTGAAAACTATATTTTCTTCCGTATCTATGACATTGACAACCAAACACCACCCCCACCATTCAGCTACACTAACTACAACCTACACTCCACCTTTAGCAAACCACCCTATAGCAGCCTCATAGAAATGACATACATTGTCATTACTTTTTCTCCATTCCATTCAGCCCCCACCATTACTTCCCTCCACCTTTTGACCCCTTTGGCCATTGATCGCCACCTAAAAATGGAAGCTTATGTCGTTTCCACTCCACTTAGCTCAACACGTGTCATTGTTCCTTTCCACTTGGTTGAGCAAGGTTTTCCCAAATCCCACATTTGGTTTGCTTTGGTTTTCCTCCGCTATTTTACCCTCTATTCATTTAGATTTTTCCTAATTATGTGGTTTAATCCTAATGGTTTTTTTATTATGGTTTAGGTGACATTCTCAAAGTTCTGGAAGAGGTGGGATAGAATTTACGTGCTTAGAGACTAGAGCCTTTTTAGAAAGGATACTTATTGTAGTCTAGAATTTTGTTGCTAAGTGTTATGCATGAATTTTTGAGATACCATTTTATTACTATTATATGATTAAATGAATGATTGTTAAGCTATGATATTAGATTTGATATTACATGATGGAAAAATAAGTAAGTTAAGGACTTTACAATACCATACAATAATTTTCTATATGGAAACCCTCGGTGTGATATATAGTTGTAATATGTGTGTATTAAGGTACGACGAGTGAAAAATGAGTATAATAAGATATATGGAGATAAATGAAGGATTTGGAAATAATGTTACCAAAACATTTAAGATTCGCATGAAATAAGGGCTTTTGTTATCAGTAAGGACATTTTGGTTTATATGGGTTTAATATGGGAATCATGGCATTCTAATGTTTTATATCATTTAAAATATGCAAAGGAGTTTATAGGAAGTGGTTATGGTATTCATAAATGACCTAAGTTTAATAAAGTATGAAAATTACCTAATTTGGGAATAATAACCCTAAAAGTAGAAGGCTATTATCATGTGTGAAATGGTAGATTTAGATCATAAATTTTGAATATGTTGTAACTAGTAGTGTTTCTTAAAACTTATATTTGTTTGAGCCCTACAAAAAAAGTTATGGTGATTTGTGAATTTAATGTTTATAAGCCTCGAGAATAGTAACTCTTGAGAAAAGGTTATTATTGCATGTGCAAGACCTTAGAGTTAGGCCTTGAGTTTTGAGTATATTGATGATGATGATGATGATGATAATATTAATATTAATATTAATAGTAATAATTGAGGAATAGGTACTAATTTTGGTGGATAAAAGAATAATGGAAGTGGGGTTATGACTAAAATGTGAAATTAGGGTTTCTTGGGAAAATAAGGGTCTTAACCATAGAAAATGACCTTATGGTCTTTGTGATCTACTTTACCTGCTTTAATTACATTCTATGCTTTTCAAATCAATTATGAATAATATATTAATCATTTAAAGTGAAAGATCACATGAGTCAAGTTGAGGTATTTTATAGGTTTGTTCCACTGGAAAATAGTAGTAGCTCGGGAGCATTTTTCCCTAAGAGGTACATCAGTCTATTCCATCGGATTAAGAATAGTGGTCCCCAAAAATAAATGAGAATGATAATACTATTTGATGTAAGCAACCTAATGTATAAGATATTAATGACTTAAAGTGGAAAAGTACGTGAGTCAAGACCGAGGTTTTGGGTCCATTCTACTGGATAATAATACTAACTCAGGTATATTGTCCCTAAGAATTGCTTCATACCATTCCATTAGTTTAATAATAGTGGCTCAAAAGAATTTTTCCTTGAGAGGTGTTGGTTCTATTCCATCAAAATATAATAGTTGCTCAAGTGTGTTGTCCTTGAAAAGTGCTTCAAATCATTCCACCGGTTTAAGAATAGTGGGATCCCTTAATTCAATATAAATAAAAGAATAAAAATTGTTGTATCTAATAAATAGGCCTAGATTAGTACTTACCTTGTGATATTTTTTATGTGTTTTGCATGTATACGTATTCTCTACTATGAATGCATGTATTTAAATAAATCACCTACTCAATAGTAGTGTCACCTTACTCAATATGTAGTGTACTTACCATCCTTTTCATAGATGTTACTTTTGTGCAGGTTATTGAGGACCAATTATATTATTTTGCTACCTATGATGCGTTGTATGAGGTATATTGATGTTTTATATTAGGGCATGGGCATAGAGCTATATTATACTGGGAATTGTTTTATCCGGATATCTTTTTGGACTCTTAGCTCCATGGTATCTCTTCTATTTATACTTTATTGTACTCAAAGTAAAACTCCAAACTCATATTTATGTTTATAAAGCTACTCTCTTTCTATTTACTTTGTTTTATTTTTAATAATTTTAGCCTTATGATTGATGTGATGATGGTATGGTAAGCTAGACTTACATCGATTATAGCAGTAACACCTATTATTTTGGTTATAAGCTTCCACTCTAAAGTGAAATTTTTTAGTAATAAAATTTGGGGAGTTACACTTATACTTTCCAAAAACACATACAAATGCACCCTAAGATTGGGTTAAAACATGCACTCCCTAATTGATATCAATTCTCCCCAAACTTAAATTTTTGTTCATCTCAGGCAACATTGTGGTAATCTAGATTTTGCAATATACTAGCAATAAGTCCATGTGTACATAAAAGGTGACTCTTAGCCTTTAACAAAGTCAAGATACAAGATAGAACACTTGAGGGGTTTAACCATCAATATACTAATGGAGAAGGAACATATTCCCTACTATATGTGTGTGTGTGAACCTGTGTGAGTATTGTCTTAGAGAGTCCCTTAGTTACCATGCTTTTTAGGGTTAGTTGGCATGCTCAAGACCTAATCTTAAGAGTTAGGGTAAACCCCTTCAAGATGTTGATTCCTATCAATCATATCATCTTACAAGGTGAGTATGAATCTCTCTCTCTCTCTCTCTCGCGCGTACACGTGCATTTTCCTTAAGTGCATAGGCTAAGGTAAAAATATAGGTCTTATACACAAATCCCTGGATATCGCACCCTATCACTTATTATGGAAGTGCACTTAGTATACTCATATCCTTCAACACTATTTTACACAAGTGTGCATTTCGGTCTTATATACATACCCCCGATTGCTAAGTGTCATGGGTATAGGAGTCACTAACATTGCATCTCTCATTACTAATGTTTCCCTAACATTGTTTATTTTTTATAGGGGAACTCTAACTCCCCAAAACTTATTATAAATTCTACATTTAATGGTTATTTGCCCTTTAATATACAACTCCCTTCTCATTTTGTAGTACCTTATAGGGTTAGTCTATCACTAATGGTCCCATACCCTAGTTAACCCTAGACACAATAGAGTGGAAGTCCCATATGTGATTATTTACTAGGTATTAGCCAAACAACATTTCATTTTATCAATAAGTAGATAGAGAAAAAAGACTCAAGTAATTTATCATCATCATAATCATATTTTTAGACCTTGCTAGCTTCCTTCGAGTCTCTACCCCATATATAGTTAGGGCATAACACATGTGGTATAGTGAAATGTCAAGTTAAGATGGGTAGGAATGGGGAATATTAGATACTATATCAAAGATCATGCATTAGGATAAGGCAATGAAACTACCTTGCACACCTAGTAGGGTGTAAAAAAAGTAAGTTCCCTATGAAGGCAAAAGTAGACACTATATATAAAAAGTCATGTAAGATCTACTAATATATCCATTAAATTGTGAAATTAGAAGATAGATAGATGACATGCACTTATGAAATGATAGGTAAGTAGTAGTATCTCGGAATTCCCTCCCCTTAGATAAAATGTGGTAGTGCTCTCATCATCAATAGGTAGAGGGTGAAAGAAGACATAGGCCTAAGATCTATCAGGGTCTTCACAAAACAGAAAAAAAATTATATGAGGGTCTTCATGAAATAATTATAGATAGGAAAATGAATATATGGTTTATAAAGAGGGAAATGAAAGTTAAGGAGTCAAAGTAAATAGGCACGTTTGAAGAGTATCATAATCAAAATATAACATACGAGTAATAGAGGTGTATGCATGTGTGTGTATGGGGTAATGATGGCTTATCTGCCTAAAATCAAGATAGGATTTGAGATGATACGTCCCCTACTACAGTGTACTACCCTACAACTTACACGCCCTTGTGCATTCATACCACGTGTCATATCCTTTCTCTCACTAGTGAGCCATGCAAGGAAAGTCTTGCGTTAGGATATGTCTAAAGATAATAAAAGATTATGACCCAAATAAAGCTAAAAAGAGGATAATCATCAAGAAAACAAAATCAAAATAAATCTAGCCCTAATCGGACCAGATTAAATAGGATAAGACCTGAATGAATTTAAAAAAACTATCCAATTTCTAGGTTAATTTTTTTTATTTTAAAAAGGGCCATTTGGTCTAGTCTGGGTCTGACTAAAAATTTTGGGCAAACTAGAATGACTTATTATTATTCCCCCTCCACCCTATATTAACTAGTCCTTCTCAGCTTCTCATTTTTCGTCCACTCCTCACTTAATTCTTTCTGGTGCAATCTTTTACTTCAAATTGAGTCTTCAAATTTCCTCCCATCTCGTGGCCTCTTCCTTCCCAATTTAGTAGTTCCCACACATGACACACCAAACCTCACAATAGACACCACTAGTTCCACCACACTCCTTAGTCCCCCTCCTCAACTCCTCTCCTATAGGTTGCAAACTCCTGCATCACTACTCGCATGGTCACACCACTCTTTGGTAGTACCAAGGCACTAGGCTCAAATTTAGATCTAAGATCTCTCACCACTCACCAACCATTAGACTCACCACGACTCACTCCCACATCCACTACATTCACCAACAACATTACTCACCACGCTTAATCTAGCTGGTTCAAAATCATTAAAGTTAATCTCACTCAGTCCTCTCTTACTCACCCACCAACCACCATCAATGAGAATCGACATCATGACCAAATGAGGCACTAGGCCTCTATTCCTCACCTTAGCTACAACTCTACAAAGGTGCACCTCATCTTCATCAATCAACATTCTTTTGTTTTGCTTCAAGATTTATTAATGTTTTTAGCCTTTACCCAACATTTTGATCTCAGTATGATTTGAAATTTTTTTTGCTTTGATATTTACTAATTACCATCACATGTGTTGACTATTGAATGCTTAGATCTGCTGATATTTTCTAGACTCCTAAATATGCTAATATTTTCTAGACTCCTTGGCTAATTGGCTTATTAGTAACTTTATGTATTATTCCTTCGAAACACTAATATAGTAACATTTCCTCATTATTGAGTTATTAATTCATAATTAGTATGTGAAGTTGTAAATTTATAATTATTCTATGTATTGCTAATATTTTCTAATTCGGTTATGCTCTATGAATTATAATTTATGATGGTTATTCATGGATATGTCAAGCTAATTATGCAATTAATATTGTTAACTTGACAAATGAAGAGCATGAATTATGGAAACAAAGTTTATATATGTGTATATATAGATTAAAATAAGCATTCATGCAATATGTATATGACATACAATTAGGTTGGGAGGAAAAAGAACACGAGCCTTTTAATTTTGATTAATTTCAAGAAGGGAGTTAAGAAAAATATTAGAATCTAACGGGGAAGAAATATTTGCTTTCAAAGTTAATACCGTAGTTTATTTGCATTTTATAGTATACAATCTAAATAATACCTTAGAGTTTATATGCATTTCATAGTATACACCAATATCATCTCAGAGTTGTTTAATTGTTGTTTCTTATTTGCTTTCAATAACTTATGCATTTGGTTCTTAAAAATGTTAATTATTAGTGTGATAGTGTGCATGTGTTCTTATTTTGATTGTTTCCCTTTGTTTCTTATTTTTTTTCTTTATCTTATACATTTAAATTTTGATTTTTTGTGGTTGGTGATTAGTGAAAAGTATAAAATTATTAAGTCATGGATTCATTAACTCAAATTTCATGTAATGTAAGATAATAGCTTAGTACTTGCTTCATTTTCTTTTCAAACCTAGAAATTATTTACTTTATGTTATTACTTATTTTTATACTAATGTTTGTTCCTTTTCTTTTCTTTCAAATGTTGAGATCCGATATCATATCCAAAAGGTGATGTTTAGCATCTAGATCTACTAATCCTCCTACAACAATTGATGATGATTCTACTCAAGAAATAGAGGTTGAAAAAGATCTTGATTTACTTGATGTTGAGGAAGTTGATTTTGGACCTAAGAATCCAACATAAGATCGCTGATATGTGAAGAGAAAATATATAAAGAATGGCACTTATTGAGATCACTTTTAGGGGTATATAGATTAGAAACATCAACCAAGGGTAGAATGTAAGTATTACCTGATAACTTTTTCAGTAGATACCAATAAGAATGGCACAAAAAAATTTAAAAGACTTGTAGAAAGTTGTTTAAATAGTTCTCAACATAAGGGAAAGGTAAAAGGTAAGCAATCTCATCTATCCTTTAACCTTGATGTTGATGATGATATGTAAGGGGAAAATACTTTAAGGTATAAAACTGTTATTCTGGATGAGCTTAGAGAGGTTGTGGGTGAAATGATTATTGTGGATGAATTACCTTTTAGTTTTGTAGAGAAGATGTATTTTAGAAAAGTGATGTCCATTGCTTCTCCTCAATTTCATATGCCTTACACACTACTATTAAATGTGATATCTATAAGTTATATATCCGTGAAATGATGATATTGAAAGATTCCTTAGTACTTCATGCATTAGAGTTTGTGTGAATACTGATGCATTAACTTTTAATCAAAGAATTAATTACATGTATCTAACTAGTCATTTCATAGATGATTAGTGGATGTTATAAAAAAAATTCTAAATTTTTGTCCTATATCTAGTCATAAAGGAGAAATGATTGGTTGGGAAATTGAAGACTGTATACCTTTTTTGGGTTTGAAGGAAAAATTATTTATTGTCACCATAGATAATGTGAGTTCTAATGATGTTGCTTGTGCTTATTTGAAAAAGATGGTGAAAAAAAGGTGGAAGCATTGGTGATGGTAAATACTTACACACAAGATGTGTTGTGCACATAATCAATTTGGTTATATGGGATGGTATAAAGGAGCTCAATTATTACATTGATTGGATCAGGGATGTTTCTAAGTTTATTAAAAATTCTCCTACTAGATTGATTGTATTTAAACAACATGCTAAAAAGTGTAAGATTTGTAAGCTTCTTCATCTCTTGATGTGCCTACTAGATTGAATTTCACCTATCTTTTGTTGATTACTATAGTGAAATTTAGGGATATTTTTGGTAGGATAGAACTCCCTATAGAGTTGATACATAATCTAGATGTTTTGGGGGGCCTCTCTAATGGCTATTGGGATAAAATTGAGCACCTTATTATTTTTTAAGGAATTTTTATAACTTGACTGTTAAGATGTTTAGTTCATTGTATGTAGCCATTAATCTTATTTTCTTTGATATTGTTTGTATGTTAGAGTTGTTAAATCAATGGATCATGAATGTGAATGATTAGCTTAGAAACATGAAACTTCAAATGAAAATTAAGTTTCACAAGTATTAGGGTGACATAGGTAAATTAACATGTTGATATACTTGGGTGTCATGTTATATTCAAATATGAGATTTTTAGGATTGAAGATTACTCTTTGTAGGATGTATAGTGAAGAATTAGGGGAAAGATTGACTGGAAAATTCAAGAAATTTACTATCAATTTTTTTATTTATGATTATAAGAGAAAGAATGATTCATTTATAGTTGATGAAAGTTCTAGGATAAGTTTTGATCCTCCTAAATTTAAGGATAGTGATGAGGGTAATAAAAAAAGTGTGTTAGAGAAAGTGATGAGGATGGATGGAGTATACTCTACTGTTACAGAACTTGAGACATTTCTATTAGAGAAAAAGGAAAAACATGAAGAAAACGATGTCTTGATGTGGTGGAAAATACAGAGCCTAAGATATCCGATCCTTTCATGTATGACACATAATATTCTTCTATACTAGTATCTAAAATTGTATTAGAATCTAATTTCAAGTGCTCTCTAATACCAAAGGTGATGCTTTCTTTATATTAATACATTTGTTTATTTAATCTAATAATACAATTACATTTTATTTACTTCCTTAGTTGCTTAATTATTTTTGCTATTTTTTGTGTGAATAATTTATTTTTTCTTTATACCATTTAATATTTCATCAATTATGCTTAAAATAGTGTTATTAATAACTATTTATTTATATTTAAATTTGAATAGATGTGGGAAACAAAGCTAATGTGGAGGTCGATGTGGTATATGTTACTTGATATGAATGATGGCGTTGAAGATTTTATGTAGACTTTATTTTTATATTATGCAATAGATTGTTATTTCTCTTTAATGTAAATTGTGGTTTTATTTTCATCATCCATAGTTTATCTAATTACATTTTTTTTCTTATTTTTATCATTTTTTTATTTTCAAAACTTAGCTATTTCTATTTGGATGACATTGATGCAGATAAACAAAATATTTGTGTGCATAAAATGATTCCATAAAATCCATGTTGATGCCATAATTTAGATGAAAAAAGGGTTGAATTGTAAATTTGGATTAAAATAGAGTCAAAATAGAATTTGTTTCAAAACTAGGTCAAAAAAGGGTTGAAATAAGGTAAATTTTAAAAAAGGATCAAAATAGGGTTAGTTTTAAAAGTGGGTTGAAATAGGGTCGACCCAAATTTAACTCATTTTTTATGTTCAACATGGATTTTATGGTTTAATCACAGCTAGTTTTAAAACTATTCTAGGTTTTGGGTTGTAATTTAGATAAAAATGGGTCTCAGAGTATTGTTCAGATTTTGCCCAATGCCCAACCCCTAGTGATTAGTTTAACAACTTTAATCTGACTGCCATATATGGTTATGCTACCATTTAAGTGATCATCTAGATGCTATTATCAAACTTCTCTCCCAAATATGACTTTACTTGGTGACCCTTTATCTGAAATGTTCCCCTACCTTGTCATCTCTTAGTTCTTGAACCCTATAAGGATAGGTGTAAACTATCTTATAAGGTCTTAACCACCTAGACTTTAGCTTCCCTCGGATTAACTTTAACATGGAATTGTATAAGAGAACTTGTTATCTTGACTGTAACTCCTTAGCTTTTATGCACTGGTCATGCCACTTATATGCCTTCTCTCACAAATTAATGCACTATTTTAGGCAAGGTGTCATAACTCCTACCCATCCTTAATATTTGGCTTTTATGCTTCACTTGAAGCAATATAGTCCATGTTGATAATCTTCATAACCCAATAGAACTTGCGTTGGAGTTCAATAGGTATGTGACATGCGTTTCCATACACAATCCTATAGGGTGATATGCTCAAAGGCATCTTATAAGCAATCTTGTTTGCCCATAATGTATCATTTAACTTGAATAACTGATACTTCCTATTAGGGTCTACCACTTTTTCCAATATCCTCTTGATATCCCAATTAGAAAGTTATACCTGACCATTGGTCTACGGGTGATATGTTGTTGCAACTTGATGGTAAACCCAATATTTGCTTAATAATTGTGCAAATAACTTATTACAAAAGTGGATTCCTCCATCACCTATGATCACACTATGAGTTCCAAACCTAGTGAAAATATTCTTCGAGATAAACTTCATGACTTCCCTAACATCATTTGTTGGTAGGGTAGTAACTTCAATCCATTTGGATTCATAGTCAAATGCTATTAGGATGTAACCATTCCCAAATAAAATAGGAAAATGTCTCATGAAATTAATACCTCATACATCAAACACCCCTTGTAATGTCCCAAAATTTACGGCTAAAAAAACTTCATTTTAGTAAAAGCGCAATTACAATATAGTTGGGTATTACCGCCGTACTCAACATAAGTTTGGCATCCTTAAATTGAATATAAGATAAAATAGTTAAAACCTAAACACATGATAAATAGAGAATAAGAGAACTTGATAAACTTAGATAAGAGTTTAGAGGTTAATTTTAAGTATTGATCAGTGCATAATATATCATATTTTATTTATCTAAGTGGTCTTTTTAGCTAATTTTTGTATCATTAAATATGGGCTGCATTATAATTTTAGACCTAAATTCATCATATTAAATTTTATTAAATGGACCTAATTTGCATCTATTATTATCTTATGTTTAAAAGATATATATATTTATATAGAAGCCGATTAGAAGCCACGAGACTCCCATATACACGGCTAATGATGCTGTCTTTCGATTAATGCCAGCACCTCAACCAAACAGATTCAGCAGAGATCGCGGGAGGGCAGCTACAAAAACGGATGCAATTCATGTGCTTGAGCGGAATGATTGTAGAATCAACGGAAGCACATCTCTATATAAATCACAAGAACACAACCAAATAGGGCAGTTTACAATTTATCGGAAGAAGCCGAAGTCCCTCCAACTTGCTAGCAATTGAACAAAGGAATTAGAGCAAGAAGGTGTGTGAATCAAAGAGGGACATAAGCCATTGGAGACGAGCTAGGTCGGAAACATTGGAGGAAGAATTTGAAGCTTGACTCAACGGGTCACAACGAGGATCGAGTAAACAGATTCTGATAAAAAAATTGAATGAGTTCCTCTTACTCGTATATCTCCTTGTATCTAATTTCCTGAATTTGATTGACTTTCAATTATTCAAATTTTAGTTAGTTTTCTTCATGCTTTCGAGGACTTGAGATGAATATTTCAGGTATATGTTTAACCCACCAGTTAAATCTGGTATTTATGCCTTGCTCGAAATAAACGATCTATGATTCATATATATGTATGAAGCTGAAGATGTTTTTCTTTGTCGATTGTGAGTCAGCTGTTGTCGTTGATTCTTAGTTCGTAATGGCTATTAGATCAATGAGATTAGCAACAAGTAATTCAGATTTGGTCGGTCACACGACTAGATCTAAATTAGAGTAATGCATAATCTAGGAAAGTTCTATTCTTGGTGACTTGAATAGATTTTCATAGAGTTAATGATGTTTTCCACAGGATTATTTGTTGATAAATTAAAATTGAGCTGGGTTGATTTTAATTAGTAAAGGAGAATAGGGAGAAGATAGATAATAGATTCTCTACAATTAACTTACCAGATTAACTTTGTGGTAAGATAACTAAACTAATAGTTGAATTTGTGTACTAAATTCTAATTGTTTGCTCAACTGTAAATATTTAGATTAGTTTATTGCATCTAGCATATTACATTTAGATTTAATTGTGTTCCCGTTCTTTCCCCCCCTCCCCCAAACAAAAAAAAAAAGAAAGAGACCAAGTCTAGATTTTAAAGCATAAACAGAATTTAATTGATAAATCTGGACTTTTACACCTTAGTTAGAATAAGATAATTTTATACACATAATACGCAATTTCTTTTGTTTTATTTAGTAGAAAGTTAAGGCATAATAATTTTCAATGATCATGAAGCTTGATTTTAAAATTTAAAAATTACATTCTTCTCGAGGATCGACTCTTATTCACCATATACTATTTGTTTCTAATATATCTCGATAAAAAAATAAATAAAAAAATAATTAGGATTTAATTTGTAGCGCTTAACGACCACTATCAAGTATAATATCCAAAATACATTAGAAATGGATATGTTGGAATAAAGAGTCCAAAAAGTATCCATACCAAAAGTGATAAACTAGATTACATGACTCTACATCCCAAACCCTAAGGATAATATGGTTGCTTTTCCTCGAATAAAGGATCATAAGCAAGAAAGTAATCCAAGGGTCCTTATGGACCAACACAAAAGCATCAAGGTCATATTCTCATGGGAATATGAAATACCCACGGAAAGGATAATTAATAATTTATGTACTAAGTAAGGGGATAATAGAATCACAGTAGGCTTGCATAGAATACATAAGGTCACATAGAAGAATATGCATGTATAATGATTAAAAATGATATGATTTAAGAGAAGATCTAAATTAAAGTTCCTTTATTAGGTATAGCTAAAATCCATTTCTTATTTATGTTAAGTGCAAAACCTCACAATTATTAATTGGGTGGAATGGACTAAAACACCTCTTAAGGCAAAAAGCACATGATTACTATTATTAAGCATATGGAATGGACTCAAAACCTCTAAAAGAAACACGTTCTTGGCCACTATTCTAAAGCTAATGTAATGTTCTAGAACACCTCTTAGGACAAAACACACCTAACTACTATTATTAAGCCGGTGGAATAAACTCACCTTGGTCTTAGCTCACATGATCTTTTACTTTAAGTGATTAATATCTTATTCATTGTTATTTATCTCAAGATCATCATGTAGATACACATATAGACATAATATGAACATAATCTAACTTAACATAATTATTCAAAACACAATAAATAGAACCATACAAATATTGAGATATTCCTAAAAGAAAAAAGGCTATACTTCCTCAAAGAATACCTAATTCCACAAGATAAGAATACCTTCTTTCATAACACCCGTTGTACTACCAAATTTAGTACACATATCTAAAATATTATTATTTAAAATATCCAAATATCAAGTTCTAACTCTAATGTATTATACATGTAATAACAAGCCTATCTTATGGTTACTATTCATAATTCCCTATAGAACTCTAATTTCAAAATTAGGCATAGCTTTTTCTATAAGATTCATATAACCACCAAATTCAATACACATTTCCAAAATATCCTTATTATCATCATATCCAAAAATTGAGATGTAAATCCAACATTTTACACATGTAATAATGAGCTTGCATCTAGGGTTACTATTCCCAATCTAAGTCGTTTTTATCATTTTATTAGACTTAGGCCCCCTATAATTACTACAAATATCACATATAATATATTTATAATCCTTTGAACCAAATAAAATAAAGTATCAATGATTCTACGTTTAACCTATATTGACCCAAAATACCCTTAAGATTGCCAATACGCTTGTATTCACACAAAAACCTTACAAGCCTAATATTACATATACATACATACATACATACATAAATACATACATACATACATACATACATACATACATACATACATACATACATACATACATACATATCATCATGAAAAAAATTAAACACATTCATTTACCACTTTTCATACTCAGTTAAACCACATTAAAATACCATAAGTCATACATATATACATACATACATATATGCATACATGCATGCATGCATGAATACATACATACATACATATATATATATATATATATCATCATCATGAAAAGAATTAAACACATTCATTTACCACTTTTCATACTCAGTTAAACCACATTAAAATACCATAAGTCATACTAGCATACTTAGGGATTAAAAATGAGACTTATCATGATGATAATATATAAGCTCTTTCTCTTCACATACTACTCACTTTACATACCTTCAAAAACATATCATGATACAAAAACATTATCAACATTAAATTATCATCATAATAATACCAATCATGCAATGTAATAGGAAGTACACATAATATTCAAAAACTTTAACTATGACATGTATCCTTACCAAAAATGTCTCCAATCTCTAAGTATGTATAACCCTAACACTCCTCCTTTGAGACCATCTAAAAATCACCTTATAATTGAGGATAGTATATCATTAGAACTTAAGTAAACAAATAAGGAAAATTTAAGGCAAAAGAGGGTGGAAATGGAGCCAAAACTAAGCAAATCAAGTCACAAGAAAAGTATGTCAAAGATTAAACTAGCTTAGTCAAAATTTTGTACAACAAGGTGGGGTGCATCATGAGAAACTCATACAACTAGAGGTTACTATGTTAGTTTCTCAAATTAGGGGTTGAGGGGGCATAATGAAGTGATGTAAGAAGTTGTGGTGCTACATAGGAATATAACGTTAGTAGATTGTGTGAGGTGAGTGTTGTTGCATGAGGTAATGCTATGGATGGGGGTGGGTTTACGTGAGAAGTTGATGTAACCAAGGGGATATCTCTATGGGTTTTTAAGTAACAAAGGAAAAGTGGCATGAAGCTTTGAGTAACAAAGGCCAGGTTTTGTGAGGTTATATATGTTATGCAAAGCTCTACTAAAAGAAAATGTCTATGAAAGACAGTGGAGTTGAGGGAAGGAAGAAGGAATCTAGGGAGAGTTCAAGCCAAGTGCTAAGTGAAGTAAAGAGGGTATTTATAAAGGAGGGGTGAGATTGTGAAATGAGAAATGACAGAAGGTGTAGGGTCGGGGGTATGATTTGGTATAGGTTTTTCTATTGACAAAACCTTGGGGAAGGAAAGGGATGTGGTGTGTTAAGGATGACATAGGCTGTGTTACAGGGAGATATGTAGGGTTAGCAATTGGGAAGCGAAACCCATGTGGGAGAGAGAGGCTCAGCCTTGAATGGAAGAAATAGAAGGCAGACTGGGACAAAAGGACAATGAAAAAGGAAAAAGGGGAAATAAAAGGGAAAAAGGAAAAGGAATTTAAGGTTAGAGTTATAATTAGGTTCAAAATTTAAGATAAAGGAATTAGGTAAAAATAAAAATATTAATTACCCAAGATTAGGATTAGATTAAATATTAATTACTCTAGATTATAATTAGGTTAAAATATTAATTACTCAAGATTAGGGATGGGATAAAATATTAATTACCTAGGATTATGATTAATTTAAAATATTAATTACTTGGGATTAGGATTAGATAAAATTTGGGGTATCACACCTCTACCTTCATAATACTGTTTGGGGCATTTTGTTTCATGAGATGTTCGCCATTCATCGACATTTATCATATTTTCTTACTACCTTCCTAGCATCCTTAAAAATGGCAGTTCGATAATGATATCCTTATCTTACTTATTATTGAAAAATCTCCTGGCTAGTCCATCTAAACATTATATATAGAGCTAGGGCTCATCCTAATACTAATACTTTGCTTCATATAAGAGCCTTTAATGTTTTTTTCTTTCTTAATTCTAAGGGAAACACCCTGTAAGCTAAGTAATAATTCAATTTCGTGCACCAAGTTGTTTGTCCCTCCCACAAACTTAATAGTTGTTCAATAGAGAATCTTTTATTTATTTGTAACCCATCATCAATCATAGGGTTTATTTCCAATCTTGAAATATGATCTACCACCTAGTTGTCTTTTCCCTTACAATTCTTGATCTCCACATCAAATCTCTACAACAATAAGACCCACTTTATCAATCTAGGTTTATAATTTTTCTTAGCAAGTAGGTATCATATTATTTTATGTTCAGTAATCACAATCTCTTTATTTCCTAAAAGATAAGATCTAAACTATTCATACTACCAATAACTCTTTCTTAGTTGTTGCCTAATTTAATTGTGCCTCATTTAGGGTATTACTAGCATAGTAGATGCTATGAAAGATCTTATCATCACATTACCCTAACATAACCCCTACCACATAGTCACTTGCCTTGCACATAAATTAAATCACCTTGTATTGGTTATGGCTTATGATCATAGGGGTGCAAGCAAGAGTTACCTTAATTTTCTCAAATGCTACCCTACAAAGATTATCAAAATCAAACTTCCTATCTTGCTCCAATAATGAACAAAAAATCTTAGTAATTTAATAAAAAACTTTTATAAACCTCATACAGAATCTTGCATGACCTAAGAAGCTCCTCACTCCCTTCACATGTGTGGGTGGCGATAAAATTTCTATCACCTCTACTTTAGCCTTAACTACTTCTAACCCTATAGAGGATAAATGGTACCCTAGCACCATACTTTACTAAACCATAAAGTGGCACTTTTACTAATTGAGTCCTAAGTTGGTCTCCTCACCACATTGCAATACCCACCTTATGTTTCCTAGGAAACTTTCAAAATCATCCCTAAATATTGAGAAGTCATTATGAAAATTTGAACCATATTTTTCGCAATGTCTAAAAAGAAAGCCGCCATACATATTTGTAATATTTCTAAAGAGTTACAGAACCAAAATAACATCATCTTGAAGCGAAAGATGTCATAGGGGCATGTAAATGTGATCTTGTGTAGATCCCCTAATGCTAGGGTAATTTGATTATACCCTGAATAATTATAATACCCTAAATTTAACTAATATTAAATCCCAAGAAATTAATATCTTAACCTATTTCTAATCACATAAAATTCATATTTCTACCTTAATCTAATTTCTTAATGCTAAATCCTAACTTAATTCTAAACTTTTATCCAAGTAATTTATATTTTAATCTAACCCTAATTCTATATGATTAATATTGTAATCTTACCTTAATTCTATAATCAATTTTTAATCTAATCCTAACCATAATCTCACACTTATCTCTTTTTCCTTTTTTTTCCTTTATCCCTTTTTATTTCTCTTTTTCCTTTTCTTCTTCTTCTTCTTCCTAATTTTTCCCCTTCTGTAGTCTTTTGTGTGCTTCTTTCTCTGCCTCAACCAAACTTCCCCTTGTCCAACTTCCCCATCATCTTACCATCCCATCCATCATCTCCCACAATTTATAGTATAAATTTATTGAAATTTTTTCCAAATCCTTTCTATTGATTGTGCCTCGCCTCAAACATGTGTTCTCTTAGCTTTTTATTCTCTACTGATTCATCTCATCCACATGCACCATGCATATATATGCCTCTCCTAATACCTACCTCATTTATTGCCTTAACTAACTCTCTCACTCCCTTTATTTCTATCAAGCAAAACCATCTAAACACATTTCCTTCTCCTCTTTCCTTTCTTGCTCTATTCTCTGTCACCATTGTAACACCCCCAAAATTCACTACTAAAAATTTTCATTTTATTAGAAAATTCAACGGAAACAATTAAATTAAAACTTGTGAATTTTGGGGATATTACCGCCGTGATCAGTACAAGCCTGACCCCCGGCCAGTCTTATAATAATCACAAGGATAAAGAAATATTGCCATCGATCATTAATCAAACTTAGATTGCAAATTCATAAAAGCATTGAGCGTTCATAAGACAGATATCAGAGTATGCAGAAAAGAGTTCACAATCCAAAAGTACATAATTAAAATTCCTCAAAAGGGATAAAAGCTAAAGTTTGATAAAAACAAGTTGGATAAACTGATTAAAATAAAGGAACATAAAAGGAAAATCTGGTAATGTCACTCTCGATCCCTAAGCCAGGTCCAATTTTAACTCTCAGCAATGCCGATGCCTCGTAAGCATTGAAGGCATTGAAAATAGCATCGCCTACCTGCACAAAATTAGAGGGGCTTCTGCTCGTGGGAATGAGTAGAACCCATGAAATAGGTGGTCAGTATGCTATGTATAAGCAAGTTAACCATGCATTTAAGGCCAATACACAAAGACATATACCACAATCATGATCACATAAACATCATACAACAATATGGTGATTAAAGGCCAAGCTATAGTCCAGATAAATTGATTATTTAATTCTCTGATCAATGCTTATTTTACACCATGCTTGTTATCAATCCATGCGAGTACGAGAACCCTACTATTATAGCCGGTGCATTGGAAACGTATAGGGTAAAACGTACTTGACCACTATTATATGTCGGTAGGTTGGTCTCCAGGGCAAGACGCTTCTGGTGACTATTATGCTTGTGGATTGATCTGACCTCGACTCTCATGGTGTTCCACCATAAGTACTTATTATCTTTTACATAACTTATCAAACTTAGAGTTTGGTTTATTGAGCTTAGGATCCTCCACTATTATAGTCAGTGGATTGGAAATGTACAGGGCGGAACATGCTTAACCACTATTATATGCTGGTGGATCAGTCTCTAGGGCATCCCAGCACTTGGCCACTATTATGCTAGTGGATTGGTCTGGACTCGCCTTAATAATCTTCCACTTTAAATTATTACAATCATACCATTTCTTATTTAGCAGGATTCAACCTAGGCATACATGTTGCACTCCATCTACTCTTGTTCTCCTAAGAGGGTCCGTCCTATATCTTAAGACTCTACACCTCTTAACACACCCCAACATCCTTTCCTTCTTCCACTTACTCGAACTGGAGGCCCAACTCCTAAGTGTGTGGGTCAAGGCTCACTACCATATTCTCTCCAAGTCCACCCACTACCTTACCCTAGATTTTCCTCCTGAAATCCTAATTTAGGCCTATGTGGCCCATCCTTCCCTGCCTCATGCAACTAAGATCGTTTTAACACCCCACACATTACCTCCCTTAGATTTAACCCCTATCATTTTACTTTACTCCCTCAAATACAAATGTGACCATGAAACCTTAGTTGATCACACGAGACCCTAACACCCTTTTTTTCCACATGTTACCCCTCCATTTCTCACCTACCATCCTTGCTTTCCCATGATACCCATACTTACCCTACACATGACATTCTTCCATGCTCATCCCATACTCCACTTGATATATGAGATTTATATGTTAATTTCCTAAGTAAAAATGTCATTTATTCCTTATTATTTTTATAAGATTTAATCTTTTCTTGAGTTTTTCTCTTTTGGATAGATTTTGTAGGAAAAGATAAAAATAAAGAAATTCAAAGGAGAAATCGATGGAAATAGGAAATGAAGCAAAGAACACATCAAGAGATATAGAATAAATGGTAGAAAAGACCATAAATGAAGAATATATATCAAAGGAAAGCTTGTGTCAAAATTTCATAAAGAAATAATAAAGGAACAAGAAACACGACACCCCCGTGTTTCATAAACATGGCTTGTGTTTTTCTGTCAGCACACAAAATCTCAAATTTTAAAATTCAACATTTGGCAGAGAATTCAAGAAAAAACATAGAGGTCTCATATTTTCCAACATGGACCGTTTTTTTCTTAAATTCTGTAACCATTCGCGCGAAATTTTCCCTGATATATTCCTAAAGTACTGAACATTTGAGAGGTAGTTCTATGGAGTTTGAGAATTGGATTCTCTCTTTTTCTATATATTCTCTAGATAACATATGTAATTTGTAATTCTAATTCTCTTTCTCTCCATTGTATTCAATTGAACAATCAACACTCTGCAATTCAATTCGATAAGTTCTTCTCCATTCCTCTCTTAATTGCAAGTTTTGATTTTTGATTGAATGCAAATAAATTCTCTTTATTACATTATTATTTGTCTTATGTTTAGTGTTGCATTACTAATTTATTTTTAATCATTGATGTTAATTATAGATTATTGCATTTAATTGTTTATTATTGTAACTATGTAGATAATATAGGGAAGGAGGATTTGATGAAGGAATTAGGGTTTCGGATATAATAACATAATTTAAATTTATTATTCTAAATGAAATTTAATTGAATTAATAGATGGAATTGAATGATCTCACATCATAGGTTAAGAATTTAAGTTAATTAGATTGATCACCTATTTAGTTTAGATCTTAATCAATGCTAGAATAACGTAATTAATTCGTAATTGTTAATTAACCTTTCTAAAGTAGCAAAAGGTTAATTGATAATCTTGTCTATTAATTCGTATGATTGCATGATACGAGCTTATGTGATTATGGTCATAGTTGACTGCTTTCCATTCGTAATGTTGCCATTAATTGAATCGCATTCTTAACCTAGGTTATTAATTAGTTAGGGATAAATTAAGAGCTTATTCAATTTATTAGAATTAAGAGAAAGCAAAGAGATGAATTATTATGAGTTTCTAAAGGTCAAAGTTAAATCAATTAGAATCATTCTTTTCTCCATGATTATTTGATATCCTAATACTATAATCAATACCTTCCCATCCTTATTCATTAATTAGTGAGTAAAGTGTTTAATATTTATCCATAGTATAGAAATTAGTGATAGAAATAAATATTATTTCATAACCAAGGTTTTAATATTGATTACATAATTATTGATTATATACCATTTCTCGTGGGTTTGACTCCTTCTTGCCATTTGCTATGCATTTGGAGATTAGGAATTATATATTAAATTTATTGTTCATACGACAGCACATCACCATTCACCCTCAATTATTTTTACTTTCACAACCACCTCAAATTAGGATTTTTCTCCCAAACCCTAGCTAGGTATCCTATGCACCCTTATATGAACCCACGTAATATTTTTCACCCAAGGTCTCCAATCATCCCAACAACTCTTCCCTTACCTTATTTGTACTCCATGATAACTTTTCATACGTAAAGATCATCCCCATGCAGACTCCATCCACCCCATGCAGACCCTCAAAGTTTCCATGCAAACCATATTATTCCCATGCAAACCCTAGAAACTCCCATGCAAGTTAACCCTTTCTTTTATTTTGTTCATAATCCCCTTTTTTATTTGACCCACTCATGGATCATGAGATAATTAAGTCAATCCCATAGCCCCTTGGTCAATTCTCTTCCCCATTTTTCTTTTCATCCTTTCACCCCATATCAATATATTAAATATCCTAGCATGCATGTCCTAAAGGGCCACATCACATACTATTATAAGCACAACATATACATATTATACACATGCCATAAGAAAACACATGAGCATACCTTAACTCCAAGGTGCGTTACACATAAAATAGTTGTAGTAATAATCATAAGATACACAACATAACATGATACATGGAATAAAAGGTATATAACACACACATAGAGGGCCTTAGTTATATCATTACCAAACACGACACCGGAGTTAGAGCACGCTCCTACGCCTCCTTAGAGTTTTAACTGGGTTCACCTATAAGAGGGAAAAACTAAGGATTAATTTCCCTTCTATCACAATTATTATTATTTACTAATTTAATCTAATATTAGGGTTACTATAATTAAAACCAGCTTTACAAAGAAAAATATGGTTTTTATTCTCAAGTTAGCCTACTAGGTTATTACTAGTCAAATTAGGTTCATGTTAAGTATTTATAGCCATATTTATATTATTAAAGATAATAACTTTAATACTACTACTAATAGTAATAATAATAGTTGTAGAAAAAATAGTAATAATAATAATAATAGTGATAGTTCTAATCTTAAGAATAATACTTAAAAGAGGTTATAATAATCATAATAATAGAAACCCTAGTGATACTAAGGTTAGGGTTAATAATAGTGTTAGTAATAAAAATAATAATATAATAATAGTAACAATAATAATAATATTGTTAAGGATAATACTTATACTAATAATAATCAAAATAATGATAAGGTAAGGGTTTGAATATTTATAAAAATAATGATAGTAATAATATACTAAGGTTAGCACTAATAATAATAATAATAATAATAATAATAATAATAATAATAATAATAAAAGTAATAATGATATTAATAAAAACAAAGACAATCATAATAATAATTAAAATAGGGTTTTGACTCCTTTAATAATAATGGGATAAATATCCCGAGGTTACATTTAGTAATAGTAATGATAAAAAAATAGTCATGATATAATATTAACAACAACAACAACAACAACAACAACAATAATAATAATAATAATAATAATAATAATAATAATAATAATAATAATAATAATAATAATAATAATAATAATAAGGATAAGGATAAGGATAATAACATAAATACAAATAAATGAGATAATGATATCATAACTAGGGTTTTAAAGGTTAGGGTACCACCTAGGGTTGGTGGTAACCAGGTAGCACCGGCGATGGCAATGGTGGCTGAGAAAAGAGAAGGAGGGTGGAAAGTAGGTTATTTAATATAGGAGAGGGGGAATGAGAGGGGGTTTTGAGGTGGTGGGGGATGCCAAGATTGAGAGGGCTAGAATGGTGGTAGTGGCGCAGCTAAAGGTGGCCCAGGCGGCGGCGGTGTGGTGGCCGAAAGTGGTGGAGAGGAAGGAAGGGAGAAGGAGAGGGAGGCAGGGGAAAAGGAAGGTAAGGAGAGGTAGAGAAGGTTCTACTAGTAGTTTTGGAGGGTAGAGGGAGTGGTGGTGGCAGACGGCGATGCGAAAGACGGCAGTGGGTGAGTTGAAGTTGGTCAAATGGCCAACTTTGCAAAGCCAAGGCGGCTCATGCAGGGAGGATTGAGGGTGGTGAGGGATGTAGCTCGGTGGAGGGTGCTGTAGGGAGTATTTTGGGTGGTGGTTTGGGCAGCAACATTGGACGGTGATGCATAGTCGTGCATCCTCACATGCCCTAATATTTTACTTTTTCTCTCTCATTGTTATGATATACTTTGTTTTCATTGAGTTGCACGGTCATGCATCCTCACATGCCCCAGTTATACCCCTCTTACATGACCTATACACAATTTGCACACAACCCATATATGCCCTTTTTCTTCTCCCATGCACTTTGTGCTCCGTTGTGAGCACCTTACATACCCCACCCATGTGCATTCCATGGTTTCAACCCATGAATGTGTTGCATACTACATTTGTTTCCTTTAAAATTCCTTTGGCACAATTGTGCTTTCCTACTAGCACACCCCATGCTTTACTCTAGCACCACTATACTCTCGTGCGGTCTAAGATTCTCTAATTGTTTTAGTTCTCCCCATTTCCACCATCTTTTACATTAAATGTTCCTTTATTATATTCGTAAGTTTTGATTATTTTTTATTCTCATTTTTGTAAGTGATTTTTTTGTGGTGCCATAGGAGATGGATTAGGCTTACATGCTTAGATACCGTATCCTTGTTGTTAAGGGTACATCACCACTGCCATCATCTTTGTGTTGCATTTAGAAGGATATATGAGAGGACTAATTTTAAAGGGTTACTGGATATCACTTACCGATCTACAACAATGATGAGGATCATGTCATCCTAGAGAGATGGATTTGGGACATCATCAAGATTTATGAGGCAATAAATTGTCAACCTACTTAGAAGGTGAGCATAACATCTTTATTTCTTTGGGGATCTGTAAACACTTGGTGGGTATCTCATCATGCGTAAGGAGGGCCGTTGATGTGCTAGGAGGAATTCAAGATGATAATCAATACCAAGATTTATTCTAAGAGCATCGAGAATGATAAACTTAAAAAGTTCATGCAATTGACCTAGGGGAGCATGACAGTAAGGGAGTGATATGCATGGTTTATGGAGCTATTGATTTTCTCACCATGTATAGCGATCGGTGAGTCAACATTGGTCTATCAGTTCGAGTAGGGACTTCATTTTAGCATCCAAAAGATGATGGGTGTCATGGCTTTTCAAATTTTAGTCACATTTCATAAGAGGGCATGTGTTGCTACTATGATGATTCAAAAGAAAATTTCCATTATGGGTAAGAAGAAGCTAGAGACATAGGTTTTACGAGATTACATTTAGTTTTAGGGAGGTAAACCTTCTAGTTATCAATACAGGGGTCAGACAAGTAGGCAGAGCATGCCTAAAAAAATATTTGAGATGTTTCATGAGTCATTTCTACAACTGGAATCTACCAAGATGAGACTTTTGGGGAACACCTATTCAGTGTATGACTTGTGGTTAGTTGGGTGACCGATCATTTAAGTGTCAACATCTATATAAGGGTAAACTCTAGTCATAGGGTGACCAATATTAGTAAAGGGAACTTGGGTCACTGATCATTTGAGGTCAAAATCTATATAAGGGTAAACTCTAGTCACAGGATGCCCAATATTAGTAAAAGGGAACCATTTATGCTTTAGCGATAAGCCTATTAATAGAAAACCACCTAACCACGACTATAGCAGTAACGGGCACCTGCCTTAGCATGTGTGAAACCTAAGGAGGCTAAAGAGAGATTGTAAGGGCCTTGCTTATTTTCCCAAGGAGGAGGATATATGCATGGTTTTGGAGGGTATCGTGGAGGATACTATAGAGGATAATCAACTGGATGTTTGAATGTAATCAACCAGGCAAAGGTTGATGGGCAGCTACATGTGGTTACTAGTACGTTTTACATCCTCTCATTACTAGCGTATGTGTTATTTGATTCGAATGCATCTTGTTTATTTATGTCTACCACCTCTTCATTTTTTTTGTTAGATATGATTTATCTCCATTTGCTAACATCTTTATATCTGTGGTTTTTTTCTTATAGGGCTACATTAGATTGCACTATACTCTACTTGGGTGTAGCCTTATAGACAAGTGGGGTAGACTTCCGAGTGAACTTAATTGAGATGGATCTATGAGAATTTAAAGTTATCCTTAGGATTGATATGTTGGGGAAGTATCAGTCCATGATAGATTATGTTCAGAAGCAGGTTAAGTTGTAGTGACCTTGGCATTTTAGGGTCTCTTATATAAGATGCAAGTCTAAGCCTAAAACAAAGGTCGTATTTTCCCATACATTATATTCATTAGTACAAAGAGGTTACCTTATTTATTTATGCAAATTTCAAGAGCTAATAAAGGATTTGTCAGCATTAGAAGACATTCCAATTGCTCAAGAGTTTTCTAATGTCTTTCCAAAGGAGATACTGGATATGGCACTGATACATGAGATTAACTTCCCTATTGAGTTAGTACTAGGGGTTGAGCTAGTTTTGAAGACACACTATTAGATGGCATTGGTGTAGTTATGAGATTTGAAGTCACAGCTAGAGGATTTAATGGCTCATAGGTACCTGAGTGTGTCTCTATAGGGAAACTAAAGAGGAAGGACGGGAGTCTTTGCTTGTCCATTAGTTATTGGGGTTTGAACTAGCTAATGAAGTTTCGTTATTTGCTTTTGATGATCGATAAATTTTTGATAAGTTTAAGGGTGCTTCAATATTATCGAATATTGACTTGAGGTGAGGATGTCATTAGCTATACATCGTGAAGGTGAATACCATGAAGATGGCCTTTGGGACACTATATGGGTACTATGAGTTTACAGTGATATATTTTAGGCTCACCAATGTGCCTACCATATTTATCGACTAGATAACAAGGATCTTTTGACCGTTTCTAGATCAGTTCTTGGTGGTTTTCATCGATGACATTTTAGTAAACTCTTGGAGTGGAGAGGAGAATGAGCAACATCTTTGTCTGATTTTTTCACTCCTTATAGAGCACAGGTTGTATGACAAACTCTAAGTGCAAGTTTTGGCTTTGGAAGATTGCATTTTTGGGTCATGTAGTCTTAGCAGGAGGAGTTTTCATGGATTCAACAAAGGTTTTGCTAGTTACTAAGTGGAAGGTATCCACTAGTATTCTAAATGTTTGTAGTTTCCTAAATTTTTCTTGGTACTACATGTGTTTTGTTTATGAATTCTTAAATTTAGCTTATCCCTTGATAAGAATAATGAAGAAGAATACCATATTTCAATTGAATGATGCATATGTAGCCACTTTCTAAGGGTTGAAGCATGTCAGTTTACAAAACTAATTTTGACTATACTATCAAGATCATATAGGTTTAAGGTCTAAAGTGATGAGTCAAAGCATGTAATGGGTTATGTATTGATGCATCATGGTAAGGTATTATCTTACACTTCTTGTTAGTCAAAGAAACATGGATAGAATCACATAACACATGATTTGGAGTTGGATACAATCATCTTCACACTGAAGATTTAAGGCATTTTATCTATGAGACTTAGTGCAAATTCTTCACCAACCATAAAAGCCTTAAGTATATATTTAATTAGAAGGAGTTGAATATAAGGCAGAGGATATGGCTAGAGCTGGTAAAGGACTATAATATCGAGTTAACCTACCATAATGATAAGGCTAATGTCATTGCATATTTCTTAAGTAGGAACATATCACACTCATTGAATCTTGTGTGGTGGCTAATCAATTGCTTGATGAACTTGGTGAGATGGGGGATAAATTTAATCTAGCAGGGTGAATTGGAGGTTTGAATGAGTGGTTTAATGATTAGAGAGACATGGTCTAGGGATGTTAAGTTTGAGAGGATTAAAAAAAGTTATAGGATGGTCAAGCTAAGAATTTTTAGATTAGTGATGATGGTAGCACTAACTATAGGGATCGTTGGTGTGTAACTCATTGTTACACTAATCTTAAGCACCAAATTTTAGAGGAGGGCCACCATATTTTGTATTTTTTCCACATAGTAGTGGATAAGTTGTGCAAATACCTCAAGAGGATCTACAAGTGGCCTCACATGAAGCAAGATATAGTAGAGTTTGTGTCAAGGTATCTGGCTTGTCAAAAGGTCAAGATTGAGCATCTTAGATGGATAAAGTTAGCCTATTATTTATATGTTTGGGGATAGAAGGAGGATTCCATCTCAATAGATTTTATTAGTGGGTTACCGATGACATCTAGCGGGTGTCGTCATTAACTGATTCACTAAGTATGTAGTTTTTGTGCAAATGAAATTGATTTTGCATATGGATTAGTTGGTCAATGCTTACATGATATTTGTGGTGAATAGACATGGTACAATTATTGACGTAGTCCTTGATAGGGATTTGATTTCACAATTTTGTGGGAAGTTGTAGGATGATATGGGCACAAAATTGATAATGAATACAATCTTTTACCTAGCTATAGATGGGAAAATTGAGATGATGATTGAAACACTTAAGGATATACTATGAGTGTGTGTCTTGGACTTATGAAGCACTTGGGATAACTATTTAATTTTGTTGGAGTTATTGTATAACAGTAACTATTACGCCAATATAAGTATGACATCCTTTAAGGCATTATATGGACTTAAGTGTTAGACACCCTTGTGTTGAAGTGAAATTAGCGAGACTATTGTGCTTGGACCAGAGATGATTGAGGAGATGACTTAATAGATTTGATTGATTTAGGATAGGATGAGGGCATCTTAGAGTTAATAGAAGGGTTGTGTTGATCAAAGGCACCGTAATGATGGATTTGAGCTAGGGGATTAAGTTATGTTGAGGGGGTGATGCCCCCAAATTTACGAACCAAAAAACTTCGTTTAAAAATTCAATTGTGGAAGCTAAAAAAGTAAATCATGGTGTATTAGTGCTACACTTGGTATAAGTCTAGTTTCCTCTACCAT
Organism: Tamarix chinensis; assembly: GCA_030549775.1. NCBI lineage: Eukaryota > Viridiplantae > Streptophyta > Magnoliopsida > Caryophyllales > Tamaricaceae > Tamarix > Tamarix chinensis. Next base: position 59,849,115 of record CM060180.1, on the reverse strand, counting down.
TTTGTTACCAAGTGTTAAGGATAAAAGTGTTACTCCACTTAAATTAATAACACAATTATAAAATAAGAGTGGAGATAGAATTAAGGCAATTTAACATCATTCCAAATAAAACCAACTATCAGTGGTTATAAAATTTTAGTGAAAGAATATGCATAAGATAATAAGAGTTTAGAATTGTCTAGATCAAAATATTTTGCGTGAACCCCAAGACAGTCCTAACTCTCAACCCATACGAGAAGCCATCAAACCTTACCTTCAAAGTAGTGTTGTAAGGTAAAGACTGCTCATTGAATAGATAGAAGACCATAAAATGGAACCCATTCGTACTATAGTATTGAGAAATCTATTATACAAAACTAATATGATAAGCCCATATGGAACACATAAAAGGCATCACAATAATATATGATACAAAACATTTAAACGTACATACATTAATTGAAATATGATAATCATTCATATAACCACATACCACCAACTTCATATACTACTCATGCTCGTTCATCTGGAATTAACTAAAACTTACCAATGGAACATCCAAGAGATGCTCTTTATAGTGTAATTTGAAACAACATCATCCTAAAATCATAACCACCGTCACAAAGCTTATCATCAATACCAACAAAATAACACTGGGAGCTCGGTTTGTCTCTCTTCTAGCTCCAGCCCTCTCATGGTGCTTCAGCTGAATAGCAGACTCAATTGTTCCATCGAGCTACTTCTGAACCTGTCTTCTCCTTCTTCCCCTTCTTTCTTGTCTTCTCTCTTGTAATTTTGCCTGCAGTTCATTCCTTTTGCTGTTCATGTAGAATGGGGAACAAAAGGAAGGCTCCTCGGGCTCGAGCTGTGGAAAAGTCTCATGCAGATTCTAGTCCAGCTCACTCCAGCTCTTTCATGTTTGAAGATTCTCCAGGACCTGTCTCTGTCGCGAGGGATATGCAGACAGCCTTAGTGAACGGTGTCTCTGATTTGCAACCTACCACCTCCATTCCCAGCAAGGGGGAAGGCTAACCTTCTCTTTTGGCTAGTAAATTGGTGCATAAGGAACTGGCTAAAACTTCCTTACCCACAGCTAGTGACCACGAAAAATCTAAGAATGGCAAAACCCCCTTGGATCACGCTGGGGCGAGTGCTACAGTGCAAGTTCAATGCTTGGAGGAACATGCAAATTTTTCCTCAATGCCTGAGCTACTCTCTGACTCTGAGGAAGATATGGTCAACATTGGACCTGAAGGTTCTGCTCAGAAAACTAATCCTCCACCCCTTCCCGAGGAGGAGAATAGAGACAAGGAACAGATAGCTTAGGTACCCCCCAATAACCTGAAATCTTTTGCCCAATTGTTCCCCAAAATTGCTGACAAAAAATGTGACTTTGTACCACCTAAGGGGGAAGTGGTCTGCCTCTCTAAGTAGAATATTCATCCTGTGGATGAGGCATGGGGTGCATACCTTCTTGGCTACTTTGTTGGAACAAACCCTAACAAATATAAGCTGGGCATTGTTAAGCATGTGTTGAAACTTCCCTTTAGATACATTATACACAGCTCTAGATGGGTGATCTTGAAATTTGATGACCTATGTCATAAAGATCAAGCTCTAGCTTGGGGGCCTTACATTATCAAGGGGAAAGTTTTTGTCTTGAAAGAAATCCCTAAACTCTTCTCTTTTGGCAAAGAAGAAATCACTAGGGTTCCAGTATGGGTGAGGTTGGTTAGCTTACCCATGGAACTTTGGAACTGTGGTGCAATCAGTCAAATTGCATCCTACATAGGCAAGCCCATCCTAATTGATGATTTCACACTACAGAGATCAAAAATTGAGTATGGAAGGGTCCTGGTTGAGATTGATCTCAAAGATAGCCTCCCTACTGCCATTAGAGTTAGGGGAGATGAAGAGGAATATACTCAAATAATAGAGTATGAGGACTTGCCCCTAGTCTGTAACAAATGTGGGGCACTGGGACACCTGGAATCAAAATGCCCTCTGGATGTACAGAAAAAAATGGAGACCATAGTCAATCATGTTTCTAAAGGGAAGCAACCCATTGTGGAAGCTGATAACCAGCAGGAACTAATCCCTCAGAATGTCTCTAAGGGGCAGGATCAAAAGAAAAAGAGGAAACCAAAACTCAGACATGAACCAGTTGTGCATACTGAGGCTGAATGCAGTAAGAACAATGATGTGCAGGATATGAATGGAGAAAAACCTAACCCCCAGGAGGTTATGACACATCTCAGTAAGGCAACAGAGGAGATGTCTATTGCACCTGTGAGGCAGCCCCAAAATCTCAGGAAGACTACAGAGAAGGGGACTGCTGCTGAAGGGATAAACCAAACACATGAAAAGGCCCCTGACCCCCCAAGATGTGAGCCAACAGAGGGTAAAGATGAAGGCACTGAGGAAGCTCATACTGTTGAAGTTGCAGGTTGGCAGCAGGTGGTCACAAAGGCAGCTAAAAGGAAGAAGAGGAAACCTGATATGAAGCATTTCAATATAGGCTCAATTAAGAGGTCTGCTAGATCTGCAAAGATCACATGAAATGCATCCTATGGAATGTAAGGGGATTGAACTCTCCCCTGAAACAAAAGGTTCTCAGCAAGCTGTGTAAGGATCATAGCTGCTCTCTGATTGGTATCCTGGAGTCCAAGCTTGATGATTTGAGACTACAGCAACTTATAGACCTACACTTTAAGGGCTGGAGACACCATAATAATTTTGGTAACCATCCCAATGGAAGAATTTTTTTGCTATGGAACCCTGATTTAATCAAGTTCCAGCTGATTGAGATTTCCCCCCAAACCATCACTGGATCTATAACTGACATCTCTTCTAGCCTAACTCTTACAATTACAGTCGTGTATGGACTATATAGTGTAAGGGACAGGAAACCCCTCTAGGAAAACTTGATGTTGCTGGCTAGAAACATTAAAGGCCCTTGGATTGTTGGAGGAAATTTAACTGCCCCCTTAACTCCTCTGACAGATGTGGGAATAGGCAGGTTACTGACTATGAAATTGCTGATTTCAAGGCATGCAGCTTAGTGGCCCAGTTGACTGACATCCCTGCCTCTGGATGTTGGTTCACTTTTGTGGGCCACAATGTCAAATGTAAATTGGATAGAGCAATGATGAATGCTGAGGGCTTTGGAGCAGACCTGGATATCTCTGCCAGCTTTTTACCCCCAGGTATCTCTTCAGACCACTCCCCTTGTCTCATAGAGTTGGGAAAGAAAGCACACAGACCTAAGCCCTTTCAGTTCTACAACATGTGGTGTGCCCACCCCAGATTCAAGGCAACTGTGCTGAAGAACTGGAGCTTCTCTTTCTGTGGCTCATACCAATATAATTTATGCAGTAAATTATCTCTGCTCAAACATGACTTGAGATTGCTTCATTACCATGATTTCTCTCATATTGTGGCTCGAGCTAACTATGCAGATGCACAGCTTAAGGTGGCACAGGAAGGTTTTTTAACAAACCAAACCCTGCAGGGGCTTGAGCATCTTGCCACCCTACAGAAGCAAGCCAAATTCCTCAAACATGCAGCTGCTAGCTATGTTTCCCAGATTCAGAGAAATAAGTTCCTCTTCAATATGGACCAGAATTCCCACTTCTTCTTCAGAATGCTCAAAGCCAGGCTTAACAAGAGCAGGATTGTCCAAATCACCAAGAGAGATGGCCTTGTGACCCAGTCAGAGCAGGAAATACAAGAGGAATTTCTGGATTTTTACATGAAGCTCCCGGGGGCTGAGGAAAGGCAGTCAGGGTTTGATAGTACAGTAATCACCAAGGGACAAATTCTCTCTGCAGAACAAAAATTGGCCCTAATTAGACCTGTGACTAATGCTGAGATTAGGAGAGCTGTCTTTGCTTTAGGGGACCACAAGGCTCCTGGCCCGGATGGGTTCTCTGCTAAGTTTTTCAAGGAAGCTTGGGACATTATTGCTGAGGATTTCTGTGAGGCTGTCAAGGAAGTCTTCTGTAACAGAAAACTTCTCAATAGAGTGAACCATGCAATTTTGGTTTTGATTCCCAAGATGCAGCAGGCCTCTTCTGTCACAGATTTCAGGCCTATTGCCTGTTGCAACATCTTCTATAAGGTGATAGCAAGAATTTTAGCTGAAAGGGTATCTCAATGCCTTCAAGACCTGATTAGCCCTGAACAAGGGGCCTTTGTTAAAGGAAGACTCATGGCTGAAAACATTTTACTTCTGCAGGAGATCTTGAAAGAGTATAGCAGGAAAATAACCTCTCCTAAATGCTTGATCAAGATTGATCTTAGGAAAGCCTATGATACCCTTTCATGGAGCTTCCTGAAACAGGTTCTTATGGCCTTTGACTTCCCCCCTTCCTTCATTGAGTTGATCATGGAGTGTGTGTCTACAACCACCTTTTCCTTAAAACTCAATGGCCATATATTTGGTTTCTTTAAGGGAGCTCGAGGACTCAGACAGGGAGACCCCATGTCACCCTACTTGTTTGTTCTCTACATGGAATATTTCAGCAGACTTCTTAAGCAGCAGGCACATCTACAGAAATTTGCATACCATCCTAAATGCAAGAAAATGAACCTCCTGCACCTGGCTTTTGCAGATAACTTGATCCTCTGCTGCAGAGGAGACACCACCTCTGTCAAGATGCTACTTCATGGGCTTCAATCTTTCAGCAGGTGCTCTGGTCTCTCTGTCAATAGGCATAAATCTCAGATCTTCATGGCAGGGCTCAACCACAACATCCAGAGGCAGATTCTGTCCATCACCAACATGAGTCAAGGATCCTTCCCATTCAGATATCTGGGGGTCCCTCTAAATCCCTGCAAGATCAGAACTATTGACTATGAGCAGCTCATTAACAGAATCTGTGACCAGTTGAAAATGTGGAGGCCTAACACCCTATCCTATACAGGAAGGCTGGAGGTGATTAACTCCATCATCCAAGGCATTCTTGGCTTCTGGCTGTCAATCTTTGCCATCCCATCTGTGGTGCTGAAAAGGTTGGTCTCCTTGTGTCGAAAATTTTTGTGGCAAGGCAAACCTCCACCTGTGGCTTGGAAAAAGGTTTGCCTCCCTAAAGGAGAAGGGGGCCTTGGGGTTAAAAATTTCTCTGCCTGGAACTCTGCTTTCCTTTGTAAATACATCTGGTTCCTGCAGGATGAGAAGGAAACTCTATGGACCAAATGGATCCATACACACTACCTGAAGGGCAGAAGCCTGGACTCTTTCAGACCCAGCCAGGATACTTCACCCTTTTTGAAGAAGATCTGCAAGATCCTTGACAGCTTGGCAGATAATCAGGGCTCCAGGGAACATGTATTGGCTCTTGTGAAGTCCTGGGGTATGGACAGAGGCTTTGCTACATGGATGGCTTATAATTTTTTCAGAGAAAAGGCCCCCAAGTGGAAACCCCATAGGGTGGTGTGGGTTCTGAACAAGACCAAAAGGTACTCTTTCTTGCTCTAGCTAACCCTCAATAGAAGATTATATACCAGGGACAGAATGAGACTCATGGAGGGGCCCAAACAGTGCCTGCTGTGCAAGAGGGAGGAAGAAACACATGAACACTTATTTTTTGATTGTGACAGAACTAAAAGCATTTGGCAATGTCTCAGGAAATGGCTTGGCATTACCAGGGGCTCCTCTACCCTTTATAGTGCCATGAGAACAATACAGAGAAACACTCACAGACATCACAATATCTGGAAAGCAAGAGCCCTAACAGTGGCAGCAGTTGTCCAGTTCATTTGGAGGAGTAGGAACTCTGTGCTGTTTGAATCCAAAACCTTTGATGATAAGAGTATTATTGTACAAGTCCAGAAATTTGTGTACAGTGCCCTATTTTTTGATAGGAACCTTAGGGAAGGCTTTACAGAGAAGTATTAGTGTAACCTAGGGTCTCCCCTTTTCTCCCCTCCTATGGAGGTTGGTAGCATAGTTTTTGTAAGCTTAGGGCCTGTTAACCAGGGTATGCCCTGTGTAGTTGTACAGTAATCATTTTTGATATATATTTACCTCACTTCCGGATCAATACCAACAAATATCATAAAATAGGTAGGCTCACCAACATAGACCAATAACAACTCATAGCATCACAAGTAGGCATGAAGGCTTCTACCAAACATAGGTAAGCACAAAAGCTACTACTAAACCAAAAGTAGGCATTAAGGCTATTACCAACCAATCTAGTAATCACTTTATCCTAATAATAATCATTTATATTTTTATTTACTTGAGGGGATATGATAATAACCCAAAGATATAAAAGTCCATCGATCATACTAAAGCACAAGATATCATGGTACCCTCCTGGCCATCCAACCTAGAGGCATAAAAGCTCTCTGGCCATAATAGCACACAAGATGACATATTATCCTCCCAACTTAAGACACCTAATCCTTAAGTATCGATACCCATATAGGGCTCAAAGGTCATCTATAGAGTAAACTAGGGCCCTACTAGGGCATAATGATAGAATAGTGAACCAAACAAATTGAGGACTCCTACCTTGTCTCTAGGGTAGCTACCTCTACAAAGTAACAATTTTCAACTCAAGGTCTTTTGCTTTAAGTATTAATATCTTAAAAAGGTGATCACAAAATATCACATAGTGCACAAAGATTTCCCATTTTATACTTAACCATTTTCCCTTTATTTCTAATTATTCAAGTCAACTATAAGGTCAATTTTCCAAGTCTAATTTAGCTTCAACACTAAGGTCAACCTATAAATACACCAAGGCCATCCTATGTTTGATCATTCATGTTAGGCGTATTAGGTCAAAAGTGACCAAAATACCCTTAAGGCCATTATTAACACATGATTATCCGTTTTAAATACTAAATTTATTTTTTTTATTATTTTTCATGAGAAGGCTAAATCATTCTCATTAAATTACATAAAATACAAATAAATTACCATACATGCCAAATGACCATTTTACCCCTATATATGATTTTTAATGTAAAATCTATATGTGTTTCTAGGACATCAAATCCCACATTCCCATGCTCCATAGAAGATAACCCATATTAAGCACACTTTTTGAAACAATTATCTTGATACAATTGAAATGACCAAAATGCATATAATAATAATAATAATAATAATAATAATAACCATGCTAACACATGCATTATAATTCATCAAATTACGTATTCTCATACTCAACAACAAATAATATATAGTAGGCACACTTGTTAGAATAAAAATTATAATATACTTAAAATGACTAAATTACCCCTAGGACACACAATGGTAATAACTATTCAAAAAGTGTACCTAAGCATCATCAACCTATCATATTAGACATACATGACATATATAATTTATTTCCATCATTTAACCTATTTTAACCACCATTAATACACATAATAATTTACATGAATTTACATGCTTCATTTTTACCGAATTTTATGCTAACACTTTTAGGAAGATAATTATAATGTAGTGAACGTACTTGATATAATTTATACATCAAAAACCCTAATTTGATATCATGAAATATCTCACATTTTATTATAATATAGGGATTATAGTGTAACAAACATGATTAAGACGGTTTATACATCAAGCCCCAATGTGCTATCATGTGTTATCTAAATATTTTAGTAGAGTATAAAGATTACAGTGTAGCAACCATGCTTAACATGGTTTACACATTAACACCCTAATGTGCTATCATGTAACATCTATCATTTTAGTAGTGCATAAAAGTTATTTGATTTTTAACAAAAGCACAATTATATCAGTAACCTCCTAAAAATTATTAAGCTTTGCTAATAAAAATTTTGTACCTAACAATTATATCACAATAACCATACCAATATTTGACAAGTAAAGTAATAATTTTTACTAAAATAAATATTAAATATTAAATTATCAAAATACACTTGATGTTAGCAAAAAATAGGATATGGCAGAATTGAAGGTGGCTACGGGAAAACAGAGATATTGATCAGCTGGTGGTGGTCATGGTTGAGGGTGGCAGTGGCACAGTTATGTAGGGAAGGGTGAGGGTGGCACTAGATGGGTGTAGGTGTTTGGTAGCTCGATGAGGGAAATGGGGGGCATAGTAGGGTGGTGGTGAGATGGTGATGTTGGAACGAGGGTAGTAGAGAGGATAGGTAGTGATGATAGTGGGGCTGGGTAAAGAAGCATGGTGTAGGGGTAAAGGTGGTTGGGCAATGGTGTGGCTATGGTTTAGTTGTGCAGGGAGGTTGTAGGCATGAAGGTTTGAGCTAGGATAATGAAAGAAAGGGTGAAGAACAAAGAGGTTGTGATGGTGATGGGTAGCTTGATGGTAGAGGAGATGGTTTGAAAGTAGAGAAGGGAAGAAAAGATAAGAGGAAAGGGAGAAGGAGAAGGGGAAGAGATCGAGGTGGGTGGAGCTGGTGATGGTGTTGGTGGTTGGAGTTGGGATCAGAGAGGCTACAATAGTGGAGGTTGAGGTTGCACGGGTTGGCAATGTCAGGAGGTAGGAGTGGTTTGGTCTGCGAACAAGAAAATAGAGGTAGGGATGTAGAGAAGAAATAATGAGAAGGATAAATGAGGCTCATGTGGTGGAGTTGGGTGTGGTGTTGGGCGGTAGTGAAAAATTAGGGCAAGGGGTTGGCGTGTCTTGATGGGAGGAGGAGGGGTTTTATGGAAGAAAAAGAAGAAGAAGAAGAAGAAGAAGAAGAAGAAGAAGAAGAAGAAGAAGAAGAAGAAGAAGAAGAAGAAGAAGAAGAAGAAGAAGAAGAAGAAGAAGAAGAAGAAGAAGAAGAAGAAGAAGAAGAAGAAGAAGAAGAAGAAGAAGAAGAAGAAGAAGAAGAAGAAGAAGAAGAAGAAGAAGAAGAAGAAGAAGAAGAAGAAGAAGAAGAAGAAGAAGAAGAATAAGAAGAAGAAGAAGAATAAGAAGAAGAAGAAGAAGAAGAAGAAGAAGAAGAAGAAGAAGAAGAAGAAGAAGAAGAAGGAGAAGAAGAAGAAGAAGAAGAAGAAGAAGAGGTGGGGAATATGGGCATAGGCATGCGAACAGGGGGTAGGAGGGATTTGTAGGGGAAAGGAAAGGTGTAAGTAGAAGTGTAAGGAATAGGGAGGTAGTGGCATAGGATGTTGGATAGGGAAGGGAAAGGCATACGAGAGGGAGGTAGGATTATTTGGGCTCAAAGAGGAAAAGAAAGTAGGTGGGGGTAGGGAGCAGGCATGGGGTGGTTGGGGTAGGTTTGTAGGGTGGCAGGGCGGTGGGAAGAAAAATGCATGGCCGATAAGGGTAAAGAAGGACATGCACATGCAGCATCGTAAGGCCCTATTTGGGATAGAAGAGGAAAGGATAAAGGGAGGGGGAAGAAGAAGATGGGGTGACATAGGCGGTTTTGGGTGTGTTTGTGTGAACACTAGTGCAAACGGGGAGTGGAAGATGGAAAAAATAGAGGAAAGGCTGGCCAGTCAGGCCAGGGTGAGAGGAAAGAAGGAATGAAGGAACAAGATTGGTTTGGGGAGAGAGGAGGAAATAAAAGGAAATGAGTAGAAGAAAGACGAGAAAAGAAAGAAAAAGGGAAAAGAAGAAAAAGGAAAAATTTAGAAATTAAATTTAGGATTAGAATTAGAACTAGATTAAATTTAGAATTAAGATATAACTTATTTATCTAAATTTAAAGTAACTAATTAGGAAAAGAAAATCATGTTAATATATATAGATCTGGGGTGGACTAAAATAAAAGGCAAAGGTATATTACTTAGGATAAATTTATTCAAGGATTTATCTAGTTTTGTAGATCAAATCATAACAAATTAATTAAATTAATATTTAAGGTTTATGTTAAAATATTTTGGGATATTACAAAGGTCTCACTGATCAAGAGTGTGTAGAGGTTTTATCAGAAGGTTAAGTTGATCCTGAGATATATTGGTCCTTATGAGATTCTTGATAGGGTCGGCGAAGTTGCTTATTGGTTGGTACTTCCACCAAAGTTAGCTTGGGCTCTAACATCTTCTAAATCTCACAGTTGAGGAAGTGCAATGTAGATCTTTCTCACATGATCAGACCCAACGAGGTCAAGCTTGATTATTTATTAACCTATGAAGAGGTACCATTATAGATTCTCAACATTAATGTATGTCGAACTTGGAAGAGCTCAATTCTACTTCTGAATGTTCTCTAGAGCTACCATGGAGTACTGGAATCAATATAGGGTATAGGGAAACATATGTGTGAGACACATCCTGAAATGCCCCGAAAATTTCTAATTTTATAAACTACATTTAAAGGATATTTATTATAAGAATTATTTAAATAAATTATTTTTAAATTGAATTAATTAGGGAAAATCAAGAAGAAATTTATAAGTATTTTTATTAGAAGATAATTTGAGTATTTTAGCTAATTAAGCATTTTATTTTGAAAATTAATTAATTAAATTATTTTATTTAAAATAAGAATGAGAAAATAGTTTTAATTTAATAATAATTTTATAAATAAATTAATTGGAGAAATTTAGTGTGTTTTACTAATTAAAATGGAAATTATGGAAAATCTTTTAAAAGTCCTAATATAGCCTAAAAAGGGATTTAAATAATATTTTATTTAAATATTATTATTTTTAAATGTCCCAAATATTTTAATTAATTTAAATACCAAACCTAATTAATTTCTTCCTTTTTCTTTTTTTTCTTCCTTTCTTTTTCTTTCTTCCTCTTTTCTTTTTCCTTCTTCTTTTCGATTGGGCCATTCTGCGGCCCAATTCTTCCTTCCTTCCTTCTTTCGTTTTCTTCTTCGAAGTTTGGGCCTGCCTCCTTCGTGCGGCCTGTCTCCGTCTTTTCTATCTTTTGTTCGCCCGACTTTGAAAGGCCACGCTTCAGTTGTTTCTCCACGAAAACGTCGCACTTCATTTAAAGCACACCCTCTTCGCCCAGCCGACCGCCCGGTCTCCCTTTTTCTTTCTTTCTTCCCCGCGAACTGGACCAGCCCCCTCCTCCTTCCTTCTTCCTCCCCTCTCCTCCGTCGACGCAGCCTGTAGCTTCCGCCCCCGAAAATGGCGGCGCCGGCTACGAGGACTCTGACCGGCCGAGTCACATCTCTTTTTCTCCCTCTCGACCCACACATGAGCTTGGCATGATCAATTATCCTCAACTCTCACTCGTTCCCTCTCTATTACTTCTCGAACCTTCGACCCAACCCAAGCAATCGCCGGCCGATTTCTGACGCCGGCCACCCAAACCCTATCATCCAAACCCATCCCGCAGACCTCCAAAACCCTAATAACCCATCTAAACTCTTTAAATAGCCTAATGGTGGATGTTTTCGAGACTTCTTCTTCTCGAAAACCCTAAGAGAGATCTGCCTGCCACCGCCCCATCAGGCGCCATTATCTCCTTGCCCGGCCAACTTCAACACCTCCTCTTGCTACCAATCTCTTCCCTGTAATACCCCCTAATTAACTAAACTAACCAAAACCTTCGATCCATCTTTTACAAGCCTCCATAATTGCACAAAGTTGGTTAGTTGCTTCGATAGAAAATTTTACCTCGAGACGTTGAACCACCTTCCACCACCACATGCGCCGCTTCTAACACCTTCCAAACCAACCATTAACTCCTACTAATTATCCTCTACAGCCCCATATAATTATTTTAATTTTCTTCCTCTCCATCACCCATTTTCCTAATTTTTGGCCCCCTTAGACCCATTTTCCGGCCACCTCCGGGAACCACCGCCAGTTCCACCTACATCCTCCAACTTAAGGTGATGTCATAGACATTTTAAATACTTAGTTTCGATTTATTTATAATTATTCTAATTTTAGCCAAAATTTTAGTATTAATTCAACTTTTATTATTATAATTATAATTATTATTATTAGTAATATTGACTGTATTCTAATTTCTAAATTTTGTTGACATGTTAGGGAGTATTATTGAGTAAGATATATTATTCATCTCGGCCTTTACTTATTTAATTAAATTTTTACATGTTTAATGTTATTAATAATAATAATAATAATATTATTATTATTAGTGTAATTATTTAGTTAATATTATAATTATTTTAGGAGGATTATAAACCTAAAATTTTAACTAAGTCTCGCACATTTTCTTTTTACAACTATTATTAACATTTTTAACATTGTTTTTAATTATATTATTATTATTATTATCTTTATTAAATTTATATTATAAGTATATATAATATTAATATCATTATTACATTTTTGAATAGTGTTATTATTAAATGGATTGATTTTGAAAGCCACCTTGTAATTTTAAGAATTTTGGTATTATTAATATTAATATTCTACTAATAAGAGTGTTATTAATAATGTTTTATTATCATTATTATTATTAGGGTAAAGTATTTAACCCTATATTATCAACCTTTATAATATTTCTATTATTTCTATATCTTTAGCAAAGTTAGAATTTTATTAATGTTATTTGTATTAGTAAGTTGTTATTTGGTCAAAACCCTAAGGAGGCGTAGGAGCGTGCTCCAAGACCGGTGTCGTTTTAAGTAAGGAGTGCTAAGGCCTTTTATGTGCTTATGTGTATTATGTGTTTCACATGTTATGTATCTAGTGTTTATTATTATTGAGTATTTTATATGTGGTATGACTTGGAGTTGAAGTATATTGTGCATGGTATGTGTATTAATTATGTATGATGATATGTGTTGTATATGTGAGGAAGTCGATGTGGTTTGTGTGAGAGGAAGGATGAAAAAGGAGGATGGGGAAAGAATTTGATTAAGGGAAGTGAGTTAACCTAATTTTATGGTTTTATAAAGAATAATCTAATTTATGATTTTATGTGTGGAAGAGCAGAATTTATGGTTTGTTTGGGATAATCTAATTTTTGACATTATTTGGGAGAATATAATTTATGATATTATATGGGAGAATCTAATTTATGATTTGATTGGGGGAATCTAATTTATGATTTGTTTGGGGGAATCCAATTTATGGTTTTGCTTGAAAGATTCTAATTTATGATTTTATGTGGGAGAATCTAACTTATGATCTTGTATGGGAGAATCTAATTTGTGGTTATGAAAGGGGAGAATCTAATCAATTGTATTATGTGGAAAAATCTTTGGGTTTTATATGATTTGAATCTTTGGGTTGGTATGGATTGAATTTAGGGTTTTGTGTGAATGAATCTTTGGGCTTAATATGGTTGAATGTAGGGTTTTGTAAGGATGAATCTTCGGTTTTATGTGATTTGAATCTAGGGTTTGGTAAGGATGAATATTTGGTTGGTATGGATTGAATTTAGGGTATTGTATGATGGAATCTTGGGATTTGTGTGGTGGTATTAGGGTTGCGTGGTGGAGTTAGGGTTTTGCATGGGAGTTAATGATTGCATGGAATTTAGGGTTTGCATGAAAAGTTCGAATGGTTCCATGGGATGTGTAAAGTCTGCATGGGAGTAAAATTTACGTATGAAAAGTTAATTTGGGATGTAAGGAAGGTAATGTAAGCGTTGTTTGGGTAGTTAAACACTTGGGATGGAAAATAATACGTGGAACATTATTTGGGTACGTAGGAGACGAAGCTAGGGTTTGGAGTGGCTAATTGTGAATTGTCGTGGTTAATTAAGGTTTGGAATGGCTAATTATAGTTGTTATGGTTAAATAAGGGTTGGAGTGGTTAATTATGGTTTGTGGTGGTTGATTAAGGTTTGGTGTGGCTGCTTAAGGTTTTTGTTGTATCATGTATTTTTGGTGATTAAGGTGTAATCATGAGAATGGAATCGATAATTTGTGATGTGTGGAGGGTTAAAATAATTTGGGTGATGTGAGGTGGAGTAAGAGGAGATGTTAAGGCCTAAATTAGGGTTTCGGGATAAAACCCTAGAGTGAGATGTGAAGTAGAATTGGAGGATAAGTGTAAAGGGAGCGATTCATGCATGTCTAGGGTTTAGTGGTAGCACATGTGTGCTTGGTGAATAAAGTATGATGATGAATATGGAATTTATGATTTATGATTCATGCATGTCCATGGTGAGGCCTTTGAATAAAATATTTAAGACACTAATTACTTAAAGTGGAAGATATTGAGACGGGACCAGCCGATCCACCGGTCAGTAATAGTGGTTAGGGTTTTACCCTATGTGCGACCGATCCACCGGTTAAAATAGTGGTTAGGGTTTTACACTATTGTGACCGATCCACCAGTAATAATAGTGGTTAGGACATGATGTCCTATTGTGACCGGCCCACCGGTTATAATAGTGGGGGATCCCGATCTCAATAAAAATGAACCAGAGTTTTGCTAAGGCAAATAAAAGACACTAATTACTTATAGTGGAACACCATGCGAGGAGGAACCGAACCGATCCACCGGTTAGGAATAGTGGTTAGGGTTTCTACCCTATATGTGACCGATCCACCGGTAATAATAGTGGTTAGGGCATGATGCTCTATTGTGACCGATCCATCGGTAATAATAGTGGTTAGGGCTTGATGCTCTATTGTGACCGGCCCACCGGTTATAATAGTGGGGTGTTCCTATGCTCGCATGGATTGAAAAAGGCATGGTGTGAATTGAACCTTGATAAGAAATTAATGAAATAATTAATCTGGACTACAATTGGGCCTTTGTACATTTACCCGGTTGATCATATGCATTTATGAATATGCTCTTTTACGTCCTGCATGATTTATGTATTTATGTGTTGGCCTTAGTGATCAAGTCACCTTACTCAGTACTGGACCCGTACTGATACTACCTTGGTTGATGGGTCCTGTGATGATCCACCAATGGTGGGGAGCAGACCTCTTGTGTAGGTTTTAGATCAGAGACTGTTTTGGGGTGGCAGGCCTGACTTGAGTGAGTAGGCAATCCAGAATTTGATCCATCGGATTTTATCTTGTTTAAATGTATTTCTATTTGGAAGTTACAAGTGTTATTTGAAACTTCAAGGGTATTGTAATTAACTCTTAATTTCTCGTACTCTGATTTTGTGTATGATCTTCGAATCCTTTTATGAATTGTTAATTTGAATTTAACGTAAATCTTTTCTTTAGCCTTAGCACTTGGTACTGGAACGGTTTGAGAGAACCGGTATGGTACTAAGTGTGGCGGTAACATTCCCAGAATTCACAGGTTTTAAGTATTTCTATTTTAATTGCTTCCGCTTTTTAAAAAAAAAAAGTAGTGAATTTTGGGGTGTTACACATCCTGAGTTTTTCAACACATGTGTGTTAGGTTTCGATGTCTCCTTTAATTTAAGGGGGTGATACCTAATAGCATAGTATCAACTTCAATAGAATTCACCACCTATATAGCCTTTCCTTACATTCTCTTTCTCTTCTTCCCCAACCCTGACTTTTTTAATTTAGGGACAAAGTCTCTTTTAAGGGGATAGTGATGTAAAATCTCAAATTTTATCTACTCTTAACTCCCAAGTAATTAATATCTTAACCTAATTATAAATTTGAAAAAATTGTATTTCTACACTACCTTAATTCCTTAATCCAAAGTATTCATCTAATCCCAAATTATTAAAATTTAATTTTACTTTAATTCTCTAATAAATTTTTAATCTAATCATGACCATAATCCCACACTTATCTCATGTTCCTTTTTTACCCATTCCCCTTCCCCTTTCCCTTTTTTCTTTATCTTGATATTTTCCTTTTTCGTCTCTTTTAGCCCAACTTTTCTTCCCCTTCTGCAGCTTTTCATGTGCTTCTTAATCTACTTTGACCAAATTCCCCATTCCTAGCTTCTTCATCATTTGACCATCCTAGCCATCATCTCCCACTATCCACAGGATACATCTGTTGAAAATTTTGCCAAATCTTCCCCCCATTGTGCCTCACCTCAGCCATGTGTGTTCGTGCCTTTTTTCTTCTCTACTAATTCACCTCATCCATGTGCATCATGCATATATATGTCTCTACCAAGCCTTAATTCATTTATTGCCTCAAATAAATCCCTCACTCCCTCCATTTTTGTTGAGAAAAACCACCCAAACACCTTTACTTCTCCTTGTTCCTTTCTTGCAGTGTTTGTTGCCATCATCCGCCATCAACTACAACCAAACACCATTGTTGCCCTAGAAAACCAACCACCACTATTATAACATCCCATTTTTTCTACTTAATTTTTTTGTAGAAGCATTAATTATTAAATTATGGGTGTTACCTTACCTATTTGATGTCAAGTGCTAAGGCTTAAACCAAATCATAACCAAAATAAAATAGTGGAAACAAGATACAACACATAAATAAATGTTATGGATAATTTACTTCGTATAACAATGGAAATAAAAAACAACAAGGGACATAAGAGTCTGAAGAAAAAGTGCTTACATCAAAACAAGTATCTAAATTTACGACGTTGATTTGTCTAACTCTCATACACAAAAGCCCACTCCAAAAATGGGATCTCTTCCCAATGACTCTCTTCCTTGTCACTATACCCTTCACATAGTCATCTGTAAAAGTAGTATCTGTATGATTTACTTGTACTGAATAAATCAAAATACCTCACAAGATGTAGCCTAAACACATTGCATTTAGTCACACAAAAAATCTAAAAATCATATTATAGCACAAGAATTCACTATACCATATGTAATATTTATAGGATAATATATATATATATATATATATAATATCAAGTATCAAGCTCAGCAGTAAAACATACCAGTTCGCTTCACATCATCTCAAGGTATAATAGATATATATGATTAATTAAATAAATTCCAAATATCAAGGTAGGACATTGTGGAAGCTACCAAATCAACACATCAACTCAATTCCAACTACCATGTTAGGGTACTGAGCTACTAAAAAATCAACACATCTAACTACCAAGGTAGGGGTTTGAGGCAACTACCCAAACAATACATCCAAATTTTTTTTCTCACATAACAAGTACTTCCATTTTTAATTACTCAAAGAGGATACAATCAACCTAGGGACACTGAGGTACAACAGATGATATTAGCACCCAAATGCAACATAATACCCTTACTCTCAAACCCAAAAACATAGTTGTACACTTAGTCATACGGCGTATGAAGACAACATGATATCCTCCAACCTCGGTCAATTAATTCTTAAGTATCAATAATCCCTATAAGGTCAGTAGGTCACCTCTAAAGTACAATATGACCTTACTGGGGCATAGTGACACACTAGCGAACCAACTCAAACTAGGAATAAAAACTCTCCTCTAAGGTAGCTACTTCTAGAGAGTAACTATTCTTAACTCGAGGTCTTTCACTTTAAGTATTAATATTTTATGAGGTAATCACAAATATCACATACTACAAAATAATTTCTATTTCCATACTTAACTTTTTACCCTTTCATTTCTAATTATTAAGTTAAACCCTAAGGTAATCAATCTAAGTAAAAGAAAAATTCAACACTAAATTCAACCTATTAAAAGTCGAAGCCCATCCTAATATTTAATTATTCATAAAAGATACATTAGGTCAAAATTAAGAAAATGCATTTGAAAACCCTAATTTTGTCATTTTATTTTCCAAATATTATTATTACAAGGAATTTGCCATGAAAAGGCTAAAAGGTAATATTTTGCATTATTTTAGCATATAGGTAATCTTTACGATCAACCATTTGACTGTATTTTCTACTTTTCATGCATTTAATAAGTTCTTCCCACAAAAATCTAATCATGAACCTCTCATGTATATCATATTCCATGTAGCATGTATGCACATATTTAAATCATAAAACAATATTGATTAGGTCAATTATTATCACAGTATATATATGGAAATATCTCTAACCCTAGAACATGCAAATATCATTTATCATATTCTAAACCTAATCATGCGTGCTTGTATAAGAACCCTATCTACCTCGAAATCATAACTTGACAAGAATAAAAACCCTAGTAAAGCCCTAGACATACGTATGTAAATCATATATCATATTACTCATCTATATAACTGAACTTACAACAACTGTACGTACCATTTATTGAACATGTTATCATTTTATCATACATGTCATAACATTCAAAAAATATAAAACCTTAGCATGATTCTAAGGATAAAAAATCCTATCAAGCTTGTACATAAATTCTACCATCCCATAAGTGATTGAATTTACCTAAATATAACTTACGCAAAAAATACAAAATCATCTTCTCCATGATCCTCAAGGATTACCTAAGAGATTAACACCTGATAACACATTTATTAGCATTTAATATAACACAAAATAACCAAAATTTACTAAACCAATTCAAGAACAAATAATCAATTGAACCAAAGCGGCAAGAAAACAACCAAAAATCACAAAATAAAAGGAGGATGAAAATGGTGGAAGTTGTCAAGAAGAGGGGAAGGAGCAATGGTGCTTTAGGTTGGTTCTAACAGGGTTGCTACGGTAGGAATGACTTGTTTAAGGGGTAGCTTTGGTGGAGAAAGGCATGGCAAGAGGAGGAGGATCGACACAAGTGGCCTAAGATAATGAAAGGGGATTGGTACAAATGGCCGAAGGTGGAGGGAGTTTCTTTGATGGGTTTTGGTGAAAGAGTTGGGGTGTTTTTTTTGAGGTTGTGCATTGGTTTGGGGTGTGTTTGGTTGGAGTTTTAGAAGGCGGGGAATGAGGACTTGTGGGAGTTTCTAAAGCTAAGGAAATGTGGCCAGTGGTGGAGTGTAGTGCTAGCAAAAATGTGAGGATGTAGATATGACAAATCAATAGGCTTTTTCTTGCTTGATGGAGCTTGGGAGAAAGTGGGAATAATGTAGGATGCTTGGGGGTTGATACACGATGCACAAATGCATGAGGGAAAATGTGGAGCAAAACAAGGGGAGGGAATCATGGAAGAGAGGGAGGTATGGTGCAAGGGAGTAAAATGTGTCAAGAAGGGGATAGGTATATATGTGACCCACAAATATATAGTTGGTTAGGGTAATTATCTAGGTGAATAACCTGGGTAAAATATCTAGCTAACAGATTTAGGATTATTTGACATAACAGATATCGATTAAGGTCTAACTTAGAATTTAAATTTAACAACCCACTCTCTAACAAATTTAACCTAGTTACATTTTATATCTAATATATCATAATAGTAATATATATATATATATCAATAACATATTTAATACAAAACATCCGATAATAATTATTATGAATAACACACATAATTACCTATTTATATTTAGGGTTTTCAAAAATGGGGTATTACAATTACCACCCCATCACCCCCTTATTGTCACCCAACTATTACCACCCTAATCCTTTTGTTTTTCCTTCTCCCCATTGTGGTCTACTTTATTTTAATTAAGGCATGTGATCATGCAACCTCACACACCCTAGCCTTGCCCCTCTTGCACAACCCGTGCATGATTTGTGCATAGATTGTGAGTGCCCTTTTTCCCTCGCTTAAACACGCCTCGCACACCCCATCTATGCATGTTCCATGTTCTTGACCCATGCATGTGCTGCATGCTACACCTATGCCCTTTGATGCTCCTTAGCACATATGTGTTTCTCTCCTAATATACCCTATGCTCCACTCTAACACTACCATACTCCCATGGAGCTCGAGCTTCTCCACTAGTTTTAGTTATCCTAATTTCCACCCTTTCTACCTTGAAATTTTCTCATTTCTATTATTAATTTCTGGTTGTGTTTTATTGTCACTTATTTAGGTGATTTTCTAGTGATATTAGGGGAGGCGGGTTAGGTTTACATGCTTAGATAACGGTGTTATTATTGGTAAAGATACATTTCATAATTTGGGATTTTATGTTTAACGTGTATTTTTTTATGTAACATCATGTTGGTAATTTTATATGAGTGAAATTCTTATGAAAAAGCTATTGAATGATATCTTATAAGTGAGAAAATGTGAAAATATGTGTTGGTGTATATTTTTGGTTGGCATGAATCTAGATATGGGGTATCTATATATGATTGGAGGTTGAAATTCATTAATATTGAGACTTGTAAGATCATCAAAAAAATATAAGTATTTTGCTATCATAAGGGAATTTTGGTCAATACGTAACTTTATCCCTTTTCTACCCTTACTCTAAGTGTATGGTTACCTTACTCAGTATGTAGTGTACTAATCATCCTTTTCATGGGTGTATCTCATTTCCACAAGTAGATGACCTAGATGTTTTTGTGTAGGTCGATGAGGATCCTTTGGATAATTTTGTTGCATATGATGTCTTATGTGTGGAGGAGTGACTCTTATGTATTAAGATTGGGTATAGAGTCATGTTATCTTGTGGTCAAATTTTACCTAGATATCTTTATGGACTCTTGGTTCCATGAGATTCCTTTTGTTATATTTTGATAATATACTCAGAGTTAATCTCAAAACTTATCTATGTCTATGAAATTTACCTTATTCTTTGGTTACTGTGTTTTAAATCTTAACCATTTTACCTTATATTTAAGGTATGGATGGTATGGTAAGCCAGACTTATATCGAGTATGACGGTAACACCCAACTAATTTGATATTATGATCCTACTAAAAATGAAAATTTTTGGTAGTAAATTTTGGTTTGTTATAATAAATATCTAATAAACAATGGAATTATCACCCTACCAACCTATCCAACATTTGATCCATAAATAGTAGGGAGAAATTGTCCTTGTGGATGCCATTGTTTGACTTCCTATAATCCTTGTGTGCTTGTTGCCTTGTGATCGTTCTTGTAGGGATGAACTCATTAATATAGTTTCTAGTGATTTTCATACCTCCATTTTTAGGCACAAATTGGTCAAGGCTTACACATATGCTATCAAATAAAGGGTAGATCACACCTACATCAATCCATTTAATCACTTCCTTCTTTACCACCTCCTTCATGGTAGTGTTGAGCCTTCTCTGCTACTCTATGGATGAGCTCAAAGGATCCTCCATTAGAATTTTGTGCATATATATGTTTGAGCTAACTCCCTTGATTTTTGTCATGGTCCATACTATAGCGTGCTTATGTTATTGCAACAACTTCTCTCTTACCTCTATAAATATAAATATGAAGAAATTATTATTGGTAAGGTGTTCTCGTCCCCTAAATAATCATATTTCAAATGATAAGGTAAGGGTTTGAGCTTGAGCTTGGGTGAATCCTTTACATATTAGTGGCTTGACAAACCTGTCTTCTTTGTTAGTTAAGCTTATAGGTCCACATGATTTGGCATAACTTATCTAGCAAGATACTATAACATCATTTCCATCATACAATAAGGTAGATGATGTAGCATAACTATTGGTTAAATGTGCATAGTCAAACAACATGGTTTTCTCATTGAGTACTCTTGCACTAAACTCATCAAGTATAGTAATATCCAAACTATGAACCCTAAAGTAATATTCAATTTCCTTTTTAGGTAATTTTATGGAGTTAAATACATTAATAGTGACTTGTTCTCCACTAACCATCATACCAATATCACCTTTTCTTATATTAGTTATGGTCTGACCTGTGGTCAAGAAGGGCCTACCAAGAATGACGGAAAAGTCCTTTTCTAATCCACCTTTACTAGCACACCTTCAATCTTACCCTCTAAGAGAACATATGACCTTTTAACAAGTTGTAGAGTTACTATTTTTGGTTGGGCATCCTCAAGACCAAGAATCCTAAAAATAGGCAATGCCATCATATTAATACCGGTTCTAAGGTCACATAAAGGCTTAACATTATATTTTTCACCAAGAAAATAAATGATAATGAGACACCCTAGGTTATTAAGCTTTTTATGGCATCTTATGCTATAGGATGGAGCTATAACCTTAGGTTAGTGCAACTATCTCATACTCACATAACCTTATTTTCTTTGTTAGTATTTCTCTCCAAAACTTAGATTTATTTGGAATTTGCTAAAGTGCCTCCACAAGGGGTATGTGATATCCAAGAATTTGTCAAAATACTTATTGTTGTTTCTTCTTAAGTCACTATAATAAAGGTGGGGAAAGTGTATAAGGTGTAGTAGGTAGTATTACCTTATATGTAGTCTTAGGTTAAGTGGGATTAGATTTATATTTTGTAGGGTGAGGTTCAAGAATCAATGGTTTTGTGTATATTTCATGGGTGTAGAGTTGTCAACAGTCTCCTTTACCGCTTCTTTCTCTTTAGGGTGAGATGCCTCATCATCATATGTTCCATGCACCTTTTTATCAACCTCCTTACCAAATCATAGTGTTATAGCCTTGTCATGCTTTTTCCTCCCTTACAAGGATTATTTATGTCATTAGGTAGAGCACCATAGGGCCTACTACTTATGGTCGTAGTGAGATGCCCTATTTGGGTCTCCAAAGTTTGTAGGGAAGTTATATTTCCTTGAATTTCATTGTTTCTCATAGCCATATACTCTTCAATCATGGTATCTAAGGTTTTGGAATTTTCAACTTGGTGAGGTTGGGGATTTACGTGAGGTTGTTATGACAAGGAGTATTTTTGTTATTGAAATTGAAGGGTTTGGTTTTGCATATTGTTTGGGTTTAACTATGTGAAGTTAAGGTGTTACCACTAGTTAGGGTTTATAGATGCTCCCATACTATTATGGACCTCTAGCTTGGTTTATGATGTGGTTCACACAAATTAAGTTAGTAGGGCATTGCTCAAATGAATTACATTCTCCATAATACACACTAGAAAATACTAATGCCTGTGTTATGATGGGTTCTTCCATATTTGGCTAAGGAACTGGAGAGTTATTAGGATAAATATTTTTCCACATATTATTCATAAATGATAACTTAGATCTAAGAGTTGTGAGAGAATCTACCTCAAGAACACTCGATACCTTCACCCTATGAACACTTCTTGCACTACCCCACTATTGATTATTACAAACGATTATCTCCATAATGTCATATGCTCGTTCATACATCTTGTTGAGTAGGGAAACATTTGCTGAAGTTTCCACCAAGTTCCTAGTCTATGGATTAAGACCTTGATAGAACATCTTAATTTGAATCCCTCTAGGAATATTATGATTAGGACATGCAAAAGTTCCTTAAATCTTTTCTTGGTGTCATACAATGTCTCATTATCTTCCTCCATGAATGACGTGATGTTATGTCTTAGCTTGAAATTTTTGTTAGGTGGGAAATAACACATCTAAAACTTTTGAACTAGGTCGTCCCAAGATGTGATTCAACCTATAGGAAGTGAAGCGAGTTAATCTTTAGCACGATCTCTTAAAGAGTAGGGGAATAGTTTTAATCCCTTAGACTATGTTTGGTATGGGGTAAAAATGGTGAAAAAAGTGATCCCATATTTTACATATATTATATAGTTTATTTAAAATAAAATAAATCTTTTTATAGATGAATGCCCATTTTAGATCTTAATTTGATCGAAAATGGGTATCCCATTGAAAATATTTTTATTATTCTTAAATACTTAATATAAAAGGCACAAAATAGGAGACATTTTTTCACCTCTATTATCCCTATATCAAACATACTCTAAGGGATGCTTTAAGTACTCTATAAAGGCCTTATGATGAATGTGGGAACTTTTGTGGGTTAACCACTAAAGTCCCTTAAAACGAATAACTTCAATTTTATGATCAAATGAAAGGAGCTCAGATCTACTAGCGTTATGCATGCACATGGCGATATTACAAAATAAATAAAGGAAATCACTCAAAAGGAAACTCTAATACCAATAATACTACTATGCAAATGTTATCCTAACAATGTACACTACCACAGAACATGGCTATAATGGTGGTTAATTTCTATATTAGATAACAATATTGAACTATCATTATCTTTGGGATTATCTAATATTTGATAACAATACAAAAACAGTCATCTAAAAATAATAAACACACTTATATTATGACTATAGAAGCCACTTCTTGATAATAACTATTATCTAAGGGTTAAAAAATATGAAACTTTAGATGTCGATTCCTCAAATAACTATTATGAAATGTGTTGTTTGCATTTTTTTTTACTTAGGTGACAGTTGTGTCGAAAACCAGTTGAAATGTCCCAAAATTTCTAATTTTAAAAATTATATTTAAATAAGGTTTTATTGAAAATTTTAATTTAATAAATTATTTTTATTAAAATAAAAAGGAAATTAATTAGGGAAAACTAAGAAGAAATTTATAAGTATTTTAATTAGGAGAATTTTGGGTATTTTAGCTAATTAAAGATTTTTTTTGGAAATTAATTAAATAAATTATTTTATTTAAAATAAGAAGGAGAAAATAGTTCCAAATTAATAGGAATTTAATAAATAATTTAATAGAGTGTTTTGTTAATTAAAATGGAGTTTATGGAAAATCTTTTAAAAATCCTAAATTAGCCTAAAATGGAATTTAAATATTATTATTTTTTAAATATCTCAAATATCCTAATTAATTTAATTCACCCAACCCTCATATTTTCTTTTCTTTCTTTCCTTTTCCTTTCTTTTTCTTTCTTTTTCTTTCTTCTTCTTTTCTTTTTCTTCCTCCCCTCCCTTGATTTGCGCCTAGCGCGACCCAATTTCCTCCTTTCTTTTTCTTCTCCTGCTGCGGCCCACTCCCGATTCTTTCTTTTCTTCTTCCTTCAACAACCTACGCGCCGAGTTTCGTCTCCATTTTCCCCAAAGCACGATGTTTAACTTAAACGCTTTTACCTTGCATCGTCCTGCCCGGTCTACCTCCCTTTCTTTTCTTTCCTTTTTCTAGAACTATCGGGTTGCCCCTTTCTTTCTTCTTCTTCCTTCCTCCTTTCCCTGTCGTCGAGCACTTGCAACTTTGTCGCCCGCCCTATTTTTTTGCCTCCTGTTATGCCCATTTTGACCATCTTTTCTCCTTCCTCTCTCTTCCCCCTAACTCTTCAGCCCTTTTGACCCAGCTAACGCTCCCTCTTCTCACGCAATCCCCTCCCTTTTTCCTGCGCAATCCCTACCCTAAAAATTGCTACCACCAGCCAACCATCGCCGCTAGTGATCCTAACCCTACTATCCTTACTCCCTCGCCGACCCACAGACCCTAACCTTTCATTTAAACCCTATAAATATCCCTTACCAACCCTATAGTCCAGTTTTGTTTTTTGAACCCAGGGAATCCTTCCTTTTTGCCACCGCCCTTTTTGATTCCATTTCCGCCGCCTCTGGCTAACACCACCGCCCATCCTGGCCACCTGAGTACTCCCTACACCGCTCTATAGCTAACCAAACCATCCACCCCCTTGATTCTTCCTACACAAGTCTCCTTGGCTATGCAAACTTCCCTTCCTGATCAACCCTCTCTTCCACCTCTGCTACCCTTTGCGCTGCCTTTAGCCACCACTTCCACCGTTTTTGCCGCTTCATTCACCTCCCATTCTCTTCTACAAACCCTCCTCTACCTTTCTTTTCCTCTCCCTCCCTCTCCTCCTCTCCTTCTTCTCCATTCGGCCATTGCTGTCGCCGTCGTGCACTGCCACTATTGGCTGCGCCGCTACCTTCATTCAACTCCTCTCCCTCTAAGTAGTCTTAAACACCCCAACTCCTAACTCCATTCTCCCTATCTTTTTCCCAGCATTTAATTTTTACCCTTTTCTTCCCTTTTTCCGACCACCGCTGCAGCCGCCTTGCACCATCGCCGGTGCCACTTATCCCCACCAGCCTAAGGTTGAACCCTAGACCCTCTGAACCCTTCTTCCTGTTTTTATAAGCCTTAATTTAATTTAATTTATTTATTTGAATATAAATATTATTATTATTATTATTTCCATTATTAATATGTATTATTATTATTATTAGTGTTTTTATCATTATTTATGTTGAGGGCTGAAGCCCTATTGTATTTTATTTCGATTTTATTATTATTATTCTTATTGTTTCTATTAGTACTAATGTTATTATTAATATGTGTTTATTATTATATTTATTATTTTTATTATTACTATTGTAAAATTGTTATTATTATTATTCCATTATTATTATTACAACCATTTTACCATTAGTGTTGTTATTATTATTCTTGTTGTTGTTGTTGTTGTTGTTGTTGTTGTTATTTAATAAGTTTATTATTTTTAATATAGGGTAGAAACCCTACTTCTTTTTATCTTCGATTATTATCCTTACTATTATTACCATTATAATTATTATTATTTTTACAATATTATTATGGTTTTTTATCATCATCATCATCATCATTATTATTATTATTATTATTATTATTATTTCATCATTATTATTATTACTAAATTTGGATATTTATTTTACTAATATTATTCTTAGTATTATGTTGGTAAAGGGGCCGAAGCCCTTATTTCACTATGTTTTTGAGTAATGCCCTTATTTTTATTATTATTATTATTACTATTTTTATTATTCTTGTTAATATTAATATTGATATTATTTTTCATATTTTTTCTATTATTATTTTATTATTTTATCAAAAGCCTAGTCTTAGAATAAGTTGGTAATTAATAGTATTTTTAGTAGAGGGAATCTAATTCTAGTTTTTCCCTCATAATAGGTGAGACTAGTCAAAGCCCTAAGGAGGTGTATGAGCGTGCTCCAAGACTAGTGTTGTTTTAGGTAAGGGTGTTACTAAGGTCTATTGTGTGTTGATGTGTATTATATGTTTTGTATGCTTTATATCCTATGTTTATCATTATTAATTATTTCGTATATGGTATGATATGGAGTAGAAGTATGTTTTCGTGTATTTGCATGGCATGTGTATTATATATAAGTGATGAATGGTTTGTGAACCTGTAAACATGCATGTGAGAATGTTAACGTGGTTTGTGTGGGAGAAAGGATGAAAAAGGAGAATGGGGGGGGGGGGAATTTGACCAAGGGATGTGAGTTGACCTAAGTATTTTAATGATCTATGAGTGGAAGAGTAAAATATAATTTATGGTTTCGTGATGGAGAATATAATTTATGGTTTTATAAGGGAGAATCTAATTTATGGTTTTGGGTGGGAGAATATAACTTATGGTTTCTTATGGGAGAATCTAATTCATGGTTTCGTGAGGAAGAACCTAATTTATGGTGTTATATGGGAGAATCTAATTTATGGTTTGTATTAGAGAATCTAATTTATAATGTCATATGGGAGAATCTAGTTTATGGTTGGTATGGGAGAATCTAATTTATGGTGTTATGTGGGAGAATCTAATTTATGATGTTATATGGGAGAATCTAATTTATGATGTTATATGGGACAATGTAATTTATGATGTTATATGGGAGAATCTAATTTATGGTTTTGTATGTGAGGATCTAATGTAGGGTTTGGTATGGATGAATCTTTGGTTTTATATGGTTTGAATATAGGGTTTGGTAAGGAATAATCTTTGGTTTGAATTTAGGGTTTGGTAATGATGAATCTTTGGTTTTGTATGGTTGGAATTTAGGGTTTGGTATAGATGAATCTTTAGGTTTTATATGGTTTGAATCTAGGGTTTGGTATGGATGAATCTTTGGTTTTGTATGGATTGAATTTAGGGTTTTGTATGGAGAAACTTTTGGTTTTATGTGGATTGAATCTTGGGTTTTGCATGGTGATATTATGGTTGCATGGTGGTATTGGGGTTTGCATGGTTCCATTAATGGTTGCATGGTGATATTAGGGTTTGCATGGGAGTTAATGATTGCATGGTGGATATAGAGTTTTGTATAGGAGTTAATGACTACATGGGAGTTAGGGTTTGCATGTAAGTAGGGTTTATGCGGAGTTAGGGTTGCATGAGATGTGTAAAGTCTGCATGGGCATGAAATTTACGTATGGAAAGTTGATATGGGATGTGAGGAAGGTAATGTAAGCGTTGTTTGGGTGTATGAACATTTTAGATGAAAAATAGTACATGGAGAAATATAAGGGTACGTAGGAGACTGATCTAGGGTTTGTGTAAACAATTAAGGTGTGGTGTGGCTGCTTAGAGTTTTTGTGGTATCATGTGTGTTTGGTGATTAAAGTGTAATTATGAATATAGAATTTATGATTTGTGATGTGTAAAGTGTGAAGGGAATGATTCATGCATGTTCTGGGTCAAAGCTTGTGAATAAGATACTTAAGATATTAATTACTTAAAGTAGAAGATATTGAGACGGGACCAGCCGATCCACCGGTCAGGAATAGTGGTTAGGGTTTTCCCTATATGCGACCGATCCACCGATTATAATAGTGGTTAGGGTTTTACCCTATGTGCGACCGATCCACCAGTTATAATAGTGGTTAGGGCATGATTTCCTATGTGTGACCGACCCATCGGTTATAATAGTGGGGGATCCCGATCTCAATGAAAATAAACAATAGTTTTGCTAAGGCAAATAAAAGACACTAATTACTTACAGTGAAACACTATATGAGTAGGAGCCGAACTGATCCACCGGTTAGGAATAGTGGTTAGGGTTTTTACCCTATATGCGACCGATCCACCGGTTATAATAGTGGTTAAGGTTTTACCCTATATGTGACCGATCCACCGGTAATAATAGTGGTTCGGGCATGATGCTCTATATGTGACCGACCCACCGGTTATAATAGTGGGGTGTTCTAGTACTCGCATGGAATTAATAAAAAGGCATAGCGTGAATCGATTTCCAATAAAAGGATGATTAATTAATTGATCCAGAATTTTTGGGCCTTTATGTATTTTTCTGAACGATTGTGAGATAGTATGTTACCATGATGGTATCTATGCTTTTGTTCTTATCCTGCATGATTTTATGTGCTTTTGTGTTGGCCTTAGTGCATATGTTACCTTACTCAGTACGTAGCGTACTGATCACCCTTTTCATGGGTGCTGCTCATTCCCACGAGTAGTAGGCCCTTCTGACTTTGTGCAAGTGGGCAAGACATCGGTCAGAGCTGAGTGATGAGCTTGTTTTGGCTTAGAGTTCGAGAGTATCATGGTCGTATTCAGTCTTTATGCGATTTCTATTTCTTCCTGTTATTCCTTTTGTATTGGATTTTTTTGAATTAAATATTAATGTTTGTAGCTATTATTCCTTCTGAGGAATTTTGATTTTGCACTCTGATTTCTACCTTATGATTAATTATAAATTCTCATGTGTACTTTGATTTCTATTTGACAACCTTTTAGCCTTAGCACTTAGTACTGAAATGGTCGGAGAGAACCGGTTTGGTACTAAGTGTGGTGGTAACATCCCCAAAATTTATGGGTTTTGTTTTAAGTATTTCTATTTTAATTACTTCCGCTTTTCAAAAAAAATAAGGTGAATTTTGGGGTGTTACACCAGTATCTAAAGTGTGCCGGTTTTTTTTTGGTACTTTAGATGATGGTTGTGTTCTATAACCTTTATCTATTTGAATCAAACTTTTTTGATACACTTTGGATAACAATTTTGGTAGAGGTGTAAAATAGGTTGGGTTGGGTCTAGCATGAAATTAGGTTAGGTTTAGGTTAGTTTTCTTTTGAGTTTAGGTCCAATTTGGGTAATAGTGATTCAAATTGGGTCTATATTGGGTTGAATTATTTTAGGTCAAGAGAATATAGGTTTGGGCTTAGGTCTAACGCATCGAGTTTATTTGTGTGTGGGTTTGATTTGGGTCTACAAACTCTATATTAGGTCGGGTTGATTTAGATCTATAGACTCTAGATCATATTGAGTTTGGGTCAGGTTAATTCTATTCAAAATTTATATTGTCATTGATTGTTATTAATTTAATATGATGAATAAATTGAATTTTGTGATTTGTTATTATAGTAACATTTATTATAGTAATTTTTATCATAATATATGTAATGATATAACAAATTATTATCATATAATATGTAGTAGTAGTAGTAGTAATATAATAATAAGAATAATAAGAATAATAATAATAATAATAATAAAATATAACAAATTATTATCGTAAAATATGTAATAATAATAATAATAAATCATCATCATCATCATTACTACTACTACTACTATTACTACTACTACTACTACTACTACTACTACTACTACTACTACTACTACTACTACTACTACTACTACTACTACTACTAGTATTAGCATTATTATCATAGTTATTGTTATAAATAAAGTTATAAATATTAATAATGTAAATTTCTATTTTCTAATTTGATTGATACTAATATGATATTAAAATAAAGTGAGAAGAATAAAGTTGCATTAGTTTGGTTTTGTTTATTTTTTATTGGTTGCATACTATTTTTTCACATAAAATTTTACTAATAAGATAGTTTATTGAAGTTTATATAGTACTTTATATGAGGTAAAATGTTACCTTTATAGATTGAATTTGATTTTAGCTTGGATAAAGTTTGGAATTATATATGGTTATGGGTTGGGTTTGAGTCGAGTCATTATAACTTTATGTCTAAGTAGGGTCTTGGTTTTTTTTATTGTTTTATTTTGGTTTGAATCATTCAGGTATGGGTCATTATTGAATTAGCTAAATTCGGGTGAATTTCAAATTGGTTTAGGTTGCGTTGAATTTTTTGGTTGAGATTGAATTTATATTTTTAAGTTTAAATTAGGTTTCAGATTGGGTTATTTAGGTAAGGTCCACTTTGCCAAATCTTATGTTTCCTTTTTATTTCTTTTTTTTGTTTAATTTTTTCCAAATTACATACACAACCATATTTTCTCATGCATTAACCCAAATCTACCATATCCAAATTCATCATCTACCAAGTATCAAACGAACAACTAAATTATTCACCAATACCTCAACCAAAACACTACTCATCAATAACATAACGAACACCACCAAACTTGCACACATTCAGAATTCTCACTTAAATAAAAGTACTTAAAACCTACACTAAATTATCCAATAAGCAATAAATATCATTATATTTTAAGAACATCATATGCTAAACCCTTAAAATCAAAATTTTACATTTTTGGTATTATAAGAGTTCATCAATTACAAAATATATATGATTAAAGGGTGCTTGGTTAACAAGTCACACTTGTATATATCCTAAAAAAGTAGTTTATATTGCATACTATAATTTATTTATGATAATTGATCCATATAATAACAAATTTAAAGCATCATTTATGATGCTTACTGCCGAAAAAGAAGACAAACATGGATCCTCTTAAACACTATCTCTAACACTATTAACATTACATATGTGAAACGAATCTTGTGATAATTAACTATATGGGTTGTACCCTTAAGATTTTATAGCTGAAAATTCTTGTCATATGGTGAGTATTTCCTTTATCACTTTGTTTAATTGTTCAGTTAGGTTTGCCATTTGGTCATTAGAACCTTGATACTACCACATAATTTAAAAAATTCAATCTACTATTTTCTAGAGAAAGTATGACAAGCTAGTAGTAAATACGGTCTTGTTCCATCAGTTTATGATGCCAATTCCTATTTAGTTCCCATTTAATTCATATCCATTGGACAATTTATGCCATCTTTAATTTTTCAGGAAACATTAAGTAATTTTCCTACACAATCACATTTTTTTTTCTTGATATGCATCATATTGAGAGCATGTCTCATTTACAAAGATTTCTAATAAGGAAGATTGAAGAACTTATACATCTTCTTCCAATAAAATGATGGATCCATATCTTTGGTCTTCTTTCTAAACTTAACTTTCAATCATTTCATATTTAAATACACTTGTTAACCCATTGATGGGATTGTTGTTTTCCCTTTTTCCTTAAAAGTTGTTGAAAGCTTTCTTTTACTTATAATAATTATGACTATTATGTAAAAGTCTACAGTGTATGAGGAAAAAAATTCTTTCATCCATACTTTAGTAGAACAAATGAGGTAGTATTCTTACATATCAAACATGCATAATGGCATTTTTTTGCTGTAACCTGAAATGTTCCCATCTATTGTAAAATCATTTACGGATAAAACAACATTGTTTTCAAAGTGAAGTATTCTCGATGATATGCATCAAATACCTCAACACTAGTGCTCTAAAACATTTTCAAATCATTGATCAAAGGTACCAAATAAACATTAATATCTTTTCCTGATTGGTTTGATCGTGAAATGAGAAAAATATGACATTTTATATTTTCATTTCGTGTACAGCCAAGATGGTAGAATATATATCACCAAAACCACCATCCATATGTTATAGGTGCCTTGATTGTATAGATTCATTCCATTCACAAAAAGAGCAAGATATAGATTTCTTAATTCATCACTAAATTTAGGGAACATGTTATCAATAATCATCCATAGTGGAGAGTCAACTAGATGTTCGAGAAGCACATAATCTATCTTCTCATCATCACGCTGTATCAAGTTCTCAAAATCTTTCTCATCATTAAACTTCCACCTAAATCTTAGTATAATAGAGAAATTTCACATCTTGGTCGGAACCTTGTTCTTATATTGTGGTGCATTGTATTTGGGACTTGGACAACTATTCAAGGATGCATACTCATTACAAATTAACATGTACTTATTAGGGTATTTATATATCTTCTCATAATACATTTTGACTAAAGCAACACAAAAAATAATGAAGAATGAAGCTTACCTTGTTAAATACAGACAAATGCCAACAAAAATGAAGAGGAGAAGACTTGTGACAAGACCACAACAAACACAACCTAAGTCAAGAGAGGGACATAAGCAGGAGAGAGGGGGAGAGAGAGAAGGCATGCATGTCATTGAAAGTTAGAACCAAAATAAAATGTAGAAGAACTAAGAATACCAAAATGAAATGGTGGTTAACATTGAGGAAAAACTGAAGAGGCTTAAAGAAGACATTTAAATAGCTAACCACAATTAAAAAAACAAAATTCCACTAAAGACCACCTCATGCACTACTTCAATAATAGTGAATTGAGATACCAAGGAACAATGCTATCCTAAGTCAGTTATGGAGGAAGGAGAGGGAGATAAGTGAGTGAGTGTGTGACAATAAGAGACGGATATCTTAGTGAACGTTAGATAATTGTATATAAAGAAAGGAAATTTTAAAAGCAATGAGTAAAATGTTATATTTTATATGCTAATTTTTAGATAATTTTTTTATCTAAAGTGTTGTGTTGTGCAACTTTAGATGACATTTTTACCTAAAAATTGATATCTAAACATTAATAATTTAAAGCTATTGAGTATTGAGGTTTAGATAATGTTTTTTAGGGTTAGCCATACTCTAAAGTGTCTTGTTATAACACTTTTAGCTAACACTTTTCCTAATAATCATTATCCAAAACTAAATTCATCATTCTTTAATACCTCCCAAATTTCTACCCTTAAAAAAATTTGCTATCATTTTTTAAGTAACCCTAATATTAGGGGTCATTAAAACACAATTTTTTGGTAGTGGCAACACAATTTCCAATCCTTAGGTTCTTAGCAGTGACGCATGTTAGAATGTTCTCATAGGGTATGAAATTTGGCACCGCACTATACATATATACATAAGTATTCCTAATAATATAGAGTTGGTGAGCATCATCCCACAGATATTGGGAGTAACTACTTTAATACCTCAAATTTTAGCTAACTCTAATCCCAATTAGTTAATATTGTAACCTAATTCTGATCTTGAAAAATTAATATTTTTATCTTACCCTAACTCCCTAATCTTAAATTGTACGCTAACCCTAATTTTTATCCCAAGTCATTAATATCTTTTCTAACCTAAAAATAATATCAGATAATATTTTAATTAAATTATCCTAATACCCTAACTTAATTTATTTTAACCTAAACCTAAATCTAAATCCACCTTTTCTTTTCTTCTCCTTACCTTATTTTATTTTATTTTATTTCTCCTCTACCGATCACCTCTCCTCTCCTCTTCTCTTCTCTTATTGTTGTGTGCACGTCTTCCATGCTAAGCTTATCCCTTTACCCCCTCCCCATCAACTCACCATTCTTTAATTCTAGGGATGAGGGTTGAATTTCATTGCCTTATCACCTCTCCTCTCCTCTCCCTTTTCCTACATGCACGTATGTATTTCCCCCCTCCTTATTCCCTCTCCTAACCACCACCAAAACTGCCTAAGATCACCCAATCGATGAGCCCAACCAAGTTACCATCACCTCATCAGTAGTCTTTTCCATACCCTCACCTATAGCGCTGGCCATCTTTGCTATTACCTCACCCCAATTAACAAACATAACCACCAAAATATTTCCCCAAGAGCCAAAAAAATCCAACATTGCTACCCTCTTCCATTCGGCCATTTTCACCAAACTAAATACGTGCTACCTATGCCAACCACTATAGCCACCACTACCTTTTGGCCATTTCCACGGTAGCCTACGACCTTCCTTCGGCCAAAACCACCAATCCTCACCACTCCCTTTGTCCAAAACTTCCATTTCCACTCACCTTATTTTCACAATTCAACAGATCCTTCTTTCGTTGCACATAAGTTGGTTGTGACTCCGTCGAACCTTGGTTTGATTTTTCCCACTCCTTCACCCTTCCATCACTTTAACCCCTCCTTAATTGTATCATTTATTCGTTTTTTTTTTTGACAATTTTTCTTAGATATTACTGTAGGGGTCCCAGAAAAGGCAAGATAGGATAAGCGTACTTAGAGACTTAAGCCTTTTTCATAAGGATACTAGTTAATGTTTTAGGGTTTGGTGTTAAATGCTTGCATGGCTATTTGTACTATTATGATATTATTATTATATGGTCAAATCTATTTTTTTAATTATATGATATGGTAATATGGATTTTGTGATAAGAAGAGAGTATGAATAACTCAGGATGTGATAATATGATGTTACTAGGTTATATTTTTGTGTGGATGAGTGTAACTTGTGGAATAATATTATACACCTAATAAAGTATGATAAGTGTGGAATAATTATATTTAATATGTATTATGATAAATGGAGGATTTGTAAATAATGGTATTGAGGATACAAGATTTTTATAAAGTAAAGGATTTTTGTTATATATAAGGGTATTTTAGTTAATATGGGAATTTTGGTATTTTGATATGTTATGAGGATTAAAATATTCTAATAATATCATGTGGCATTATTAGAGTGATTATAAATGTCATAAGTTCCCTAAAATGTGAAAGTGCCTAAACCGAAAATGGTAACCTTAAAACAGTAATCTTATTATCACATATATAAAAAGTTAAAGTTAGACCACAAATTTTAGATATGTTCTAAAAATTAGAATTTTAGGGATGTATATTGAATTTGGTAATCTTATGATTCTTATAGGAAAATTTATGACTTAACTATGAAATTAGGATTTTGGAAGCTTTGTGAATATTACTTTTTGAGATAGGGCTATTATCACATATGTAAGATGTAGGAGTTAGACCTTGAATTTAGGGTATGTTAATACTAATAATATTTTAGTGAGATATACTAAATTTTATGAGTAAATGATCAATACGGGAGAAGTTATGTCTAAATTGTGAAATTAGGGTTTTGGGGGGGGGGTCAGCATCTTAACCTTTGAGATGATCTTGTTATCTGTATGTTGATGTATAGCTTGCCTTAATTATGTTTTTACTCATCAAATCAATCATGTCTAATACATTAATCATTTAAAGTGAAAGATCACGTGAGGTAAACTAATGTGATATTTTTAAATCCGTTCCATTGGATGTTAATAGTGGCTCAAGAGCTTTCTAACATGAGGAGGTGATGTTTTCATATTCATTCCATCAGATGATAACAGTGGCTTAGTGTGTTATTCCTCAGAAGGTGCTTTAGTCTGTTCTATTGAATTAAGAATAGTGGGTCCTATCCTCATCGTGAATAAGAGTATGAATTGAGTAACCTCATGGATAAGACACTAATGATTTAAAGTGTAAGAGTACGTGAGGCAAGACCAAGGTGATGTTTTCATATATGTTCCACTGGATGATAATAGTGGCTTTTGTGTGTTTTGTCTCAAGAAGGTGATGCTTTCATATATGTTCCACTAGATGATGATAGTATCTCATGTGTGTTGTCTCAAAGAAGGTGCTTCAGTCCATTCCGCCAAATTAAGAATAATAGGGTCTTTGAAATCAATGTGGATAAAAGAATTAAAATGGTTATACCTAATGAAGAGTCCTAAACTAGTATTTAACTTATGAGACTTTTAGTAAATTGTATGTGTACTTATCATTTGTTATGAATACAAGTATTTGTCTGGATCGCTAACTTGATAGTATTGCTACCTTACTCAATATATAATGTATTAAGAATCCTTTTTATGGGTATTACTCATTCCCATAAGTAGAAGCCTATGATGCTTTTATGCAGGCCTTTGAGGACCAATTGGATGAGTTTGCTACTTTTAACGCATTATGTGGAGTGCGGGAGTGACTTTTATCTATACTAGACATTCAAGCAAATAGTTATATTTTCAAGATGATATTTTTATCTAGATACCTTTTGGACTCTTTGATCCACGATATCCTTTAGTTTCTATTCTATTATCGTAACCTGAATTTAATCTCCAAACTTTTATTTGTATTTATAAAAGTTTCTCTCACTTATAATTATCTTATTTTACTATCAATGGTTTTAGCTTTGTAATTGATGTAACGAGGGTTTGATAAATTAGACTTATGTAAATTACGGTGGTAACACTTAATATTTTGATTATATGCTTCCACTATAAATATAAAAAAAAATTAGTAGTAAAAAGTGGGGTGTTATAACTACACTATTAGAGTACACCACCCCAGAAAGCTTTTTTAATAATGATTTTTAATAGATTTAATAATAGTTCCCAACCGTAAGTGAATCATGCATTATTAAAATTTTAAAAATAGTTATAAAATTGTCATAAAAAATAATCAAAATCTACACCAAATTTGGCTAACTACGCATGTTTTAATAACGATTATCAGATAAAACCATTATTAAAACATGATGTTTTATTAATGGCTATAAAAATGACATAAAAAATAAAAAATTTGTGCCAAAATTTAGCGAACTATGCATGTTTTAATAAGGTTATCAAATAAAACTATTATTAAAATGTGTGGTTTTGTCAATGTTTATTGAATATAACCTTTATTTTAAATAAGGTTTTGGTAACTGTTATTCATTATAACCATTGTAATATGTTGTTTTAATAGCCGTTTTCATTAAAACTATTATTAAAATAATAAATTATATATATATTGCGTAATGTATTCTAGCCCACATATACAGATGTATGCTTGAATATATGTCAAATCTACAATGAGTAAAACACTACCAATAACTTTAGAAATTCATAGGCATACCATAAGTTTGGTAGCTCTACACACTTCAAAACTCAAAGTTCTCAGATCTACAATTCCCTAACTCAAAGTTGGTAGCTATATAATATAATATACAAAGTCTTGTGTGTGTGTGTGTGTGTGTCTATATATATATATATATATATATATATGCAGGTGTATCTCTGTCTTGCATATATTTTTATAGAAGAACATAAGATATAACATATACAAACCTAAAATGCACGTACATAGATATCTAATTCTGAGTATGTGAGTGCACAAACTTGGCCCATTCCTCTCCAACTTCATCAATTTTCTCATCAGTCTTTTTATAGCCTTGTGCGTACTCATCATTGAAAAACTACAAATTGATACAATTCAACCATTTGGTTATATATGTACATTAATAATAAATATTTCATAGATTAACTATATAATAAAAAAAATATGGAAAAAGAAACATATATGGATTGGATATATGTTCACATATTTTTTCTTGAGTATGTGATCTATTGATCTACAAACATAGTAAGCTTAATCATTATCATTTTGGTGATAAATTTAGTTAGCTTGTTGTTGTATTAGATATTAATTAGAATTGAAATAGTATACAAAATGTTGATCTTCCTACTTACCATTGCATACTCATACTCAAGTTTCTTTAGGTCTAGAACATGATTGATGCCCTTCCTCATATGCACTGTCTGTATTTACCTATATAATAAATAAAGGTTATACATATTATTGTAACTTTATATATCTAAAAATTATAAAAGAGGATATATACATTAATAAATTAATATGAGTAAGACATATACTAACATGTTGTTTAAATTTTTTCCTTTAGGACAAATGACAGCAAAAGGAACAGGATTATTTTGGAGAGAATAAAAAATATATACTTTATTTTGATCAGGACGAACGACATACAAAATCCAATGCTCATTAGCAAGGTAGGGGATGAGATAAATCTTATTTTTGTACCCCTTTCTCAAGATTTGATCCGCTAAATGGTTTATGTACCTACCCTCGCTAATTGTAGTATGATTAGATATGTAGCATGGACATACAAACTCAATGGAGGACAACATACCCTCTGTCGGAACGCGACTAGCTGCCAACCCATGGATGATAATAATAATAATATATATTAATTAATAACTGATAACTCATAAAATTAGACAAATAAACAAAAAGTGTCAAAATATATGATATAAAATAATACTTACTTAACATATACGACCACACTCATTGTTGATATCTATTCAGACTTATCGATTTCGCTAATAACCTTCACTAATACCATGTACATGGTATTGCCCCTCCCAACATACTCAAAAAGACAACTAATTATAATTAGATCACTACCAAAGTATTTTTGGACATAAAAATACAACATTAGCAAAGAAGGTGGTGGTCGACAAGGTACTTGTATACTAGGGATGTAAACAGGGAGGATTTTATCATAAACCCGACGGATACTTAAACGGATATAGATAAATGGATATAGATTCAGATACGGAGGATGGAAAAAAATATCCGTCGGATTCGGGTATAGATACGGGTATCAAATATCCATACCCGTATCCTTAACCATTCCCATATCAATATCTGTCACCATTTACCCGGTATATAATTACCCTTTTATCCTCAATTTTAAAATAAATATAGTATAAATTAAGGTTAAATTTGTCATTTGGCTTAACTCTAAATGAGTTTATCCATCGGGTAATGGACTTATTTTTTAGATAGTATCCATTAACGGGTAAACAGATAATCCGTCAAGTAACGGATATCCAATGGATACGGATATGGATGTGTTAATAGATATGGATTCGGATATGGGTATGGACTAAGGTATGGATTTTTTTATCGGGTATGGATATGGGTTTACCCACCCCGAATTTTCCCTGTTTATATCCCTATTGTATAACTTGGTTATCCTCTAAAGTTGGGATCTTCTATTGAACTATCGATTTTTCTGATTTAGCTCACTTTCCTTTATTGATTCCCTATTTTGTTTTGCTCCTTCCACTAGTATATTGCTTTCCCTTTGGCTTGGAGACTTCTTATTTTCCAATCCCTTAATTCATAGTAATAAACACAATGCAATTTTCCATATAATGTGTTTGTATTAACATGGATGGAATATGTCATTATCTCTTCAGTTGTAAGATGAATCTTTATTTTAGGCTAAGGCACAAAGCTTCCATAAGCTTGCGACACCGTCGCTACCTTATCGCCTTCTTTGTAACAAGGAAAGGGTGCATCTCCAATTATTGGAATGTTAATACAAATGGGCTTACAATTTGCAGCCAAGGTAGACTCTTGGACCATCAGCGTTTCAATACCATGGGATATGTGTAGCCTTCCTTTTCCCAAAAGGATTGAGGGGTCATTATCTACCAACTCATATTTATGCTAACCCTACAACATAAGTATATTCGTATTGATCATTACTGAGTTGACACTTGATGCATTATATGTAATATCCCAAAATCCTAATTTCCGAAATTATGGCCAAATAAGGAATTATTAGGAAAATTAATTATATAAATTTATTTATTAAAATTTAGAGAGTTAAATTAAGGTATATTAAGAGGAAAATAATAAAGAATTTAATTGGAAGAAAATTTGGGTGTTTCTCTAATTAGCATGAAGGTTAAGAGAATTTATCTAAAATAGTCTAAAATAAACAAAAAAGGAATTTATTTAATATTTCATAAATATTAATATTATAAACAACCCAAAAATACCCCAATTTACCCATAAGTTATTTTATTTAATTTTTCCATCCTATTTAATACTTATTTTCCCCTCTTTTTCCCTTTTTTCTCCCTCCTCTTCCTTTTTTTTTTCTTTCTTCTCCCCGGCTGGGCCAGCCCACCGGCCCAAACCCCTCTTCTCTCCCCCGTCTCGCGCGCAGCCCAGGCCCCGCCTCTCCTTCCTTCTTCCCGCCCGCGGCCCAGCGCCGTGCGACGCAACCCCCATACGCCCGTGCGCTGCGTTTTGGCCTCAGTGCCGTCGAAACGCCGCGTCACGATAAATGGCCTTATAGCCGTTGCCAAACGGGCAACGCGACGCGGCGCTTTGTCGCCCATAAAGTCGAAACGTCGCGTTGGACTTGCAGATTAAATAACCGCCGCCGAACCGGCCGGTTTCCCTCCTCTTTTCTTTTCCTTGGACCACCGGTCCACCCCGCCCTGTCTTCTTCCCCGACCTGCACGCCGACCTGCAACTCGCCTGCCGCTCGAATCTCGCCGGCAGCCACCAGCCCAGTACCGGCTGTCCTCCCCTGCCTCTCTCCCGTCGTTTTCTTTCTTTTTTTCGACCCGACCAAGTCCCTATCTCCCTTTCCCGCGTGCCCTTCTCTTTCCTTTCTTCTTCCCTGTCCCCGACCCAGCCTGCCATGGCAGAACCTGCACCGCCTGCCATCGGCCGGCCACCTGCACCCCTGCCCCGCGTGCCACCTCCCTCCCTTCGTCGTTTTCCTTCCCCCTGGCCTATAAATATCCCCAGTTGCAGCCCCGATCGGCCCCTTTCGTTTTTTTTTGCCCCGAAACCCTGCCTCTCCGCCGCCTCAAACAGACGGGTTTTTCGCCGTCACCGGAGACATCCGCCGCCACCTCTGGCCACCGTTACCATCCCTACACCTTCCTCGACAAAACTGAGCCACCACCACCCTCCGCCTTGCCCTGCACGTGCCTCCTTCGTCGTGCAAAGTTCCTATCCCGAAAACCACCCTTCCAGCCCGCCGCCGCCTTGCGCCGCCTTCTGCCGCCTCCTCCGCCGCTACCAGCCACCCTTCCACCCTCCAAAGTGACCAGCAGGTCCTCCCCTACCTGCCCATACCCTCCTTACCCCCTACTCCCTCCTCCACCGGCCTCCACCATTTCCACCATCTTCCTCCTCCCTCGGCCACCGCGTCCGCCGCCGCGCGCCGCCGCCCAGCTCACGCCACCACCCTCATTCCACTCCCCTCTCCCTGCTGTATCCTCCCCCACACTTGGCTTCCTTTTTCCTCCTCCCATCTCACCGCCACCTCCATCTTTCCCCCTCTTCTCCTCCCCCACCGCCGCCGCCGCCGCCGCCACGTGCCGCCGCCGGACCACCACCGACCCTAGGTGGTTCTCCACCCATCCAAACCCCAATACCCCTTTTATATACTTGCTAATATTTTCTACTAATATTAATACTAATATACTTATAATTATTACTATTATCCTTATTATTATTCTTTTATTATTATTATTATTACTTTTATTATTATTATCATTTCTAATATTGT
Organism: Tamarix chinensis; assembly: GCA_030549775.1. Taxonomy (NCBI): domain Eukaryota; kingdom Viridiplantae; phylum Streptophyta; class Magnoliopsida; order Caryophyllales; family Tamaricaceae; genus Tamarix; species Tamarix chinensis. The sequence continues at coordinate 59,807,789 of CM060180.1, read as the reverse complement.
GACTTATGATATTAAAGTTATCATTTTTACCATACAAACATCTCTTGGAACCCTAACTCCTATTGCTCAACTTTGGTTTATTTTATAAGTGTTAATATTAACAACCCTACTATTATTATTATTATCTCTATTACCTTACTAAGGTTATTATTATTAATACTTAACCATACTAGGTTATTGTTATTATTACTTCTAGGGTTATTATGGTTATTATTACTATTATTATCATTATTATTAGCATTATTACTATTATCACCCTTAGGGATAATTTACTTGAAATATCATGACCTTATAATATTATTATTTCAAACCCAACACCATTGTTAGACTTAATCTTAAAAATGCTAGAGTTCTATTACTATAGACATAAGTGTCACTATTAGTGGTCTTATTATAATTATTATTATTATCACTATTTTACTATGACTAATGAACACTAGTATTATAAGAATGGAACTAATGGGATTAATAAAATAAGTGTAACAATAAGTATCATAAATAAACATATTTTTAACTACTAATATTTATTATACTAATTCTAAAGTAAAATCCCTAGTTTTTGTATAAAACCCTTTTTAGTAATAAAAACCCTAACCTTAAACTAAAATGAGGTTGGGTAGTAATTATAAGGGAAACTAATACTTAGCATTTTTCCCTTTTATAGGTAACCCCGACCAAAGCCCTAAGGAGTTAGAGGAGCGTGCTCCAAGCCCGGCGTCGCCTTAGGTAAGGACGAAGCTAATGGCCTTGTGCTATGTGTGACATGGATGTGTTGATTATTGTGTATGCCATGCTATGCCATGTGTTACATGATTGTGTATAACTTGTCTTATGTGTAGCGCAGCTTGGAGATTGAGGTATGTGTTGATGTGTTCCTATGACGCGAGCATGATATGTATATGTATGATGTCTATGATGTAATGGCCCGCTAGGACATGCATGTTAGGGTAAATGGTAATATGAGTTTGGGACCATTATGGGGGTCTTAATGTTGTATGGTGGGATTAGGGTTTGAATGGTGGCATCAATGCTCGCATGTTGGTACTAATGATTTCATAGTGGTATTATTGGTTTATGGCGGTATTTGGGTTCGTATGGTGGTATTGTGACTTTATGGAAGTATTAATGTTGGATGGGGGTATTTGTGATTTTATGGAGGTATTAATGTTGTATGGTGGTAATTGTGATTTTATGGAGGTATGAATGTTGTATGATGTTATTTGTGATTTGATGGTGGTATTAGTGTTGTATGGTGGCATTAGGGTTCGTATGGTGGTGTTAGGGTTTGTATGATGGTGTTTGTGATTTAATGGTGGTATTAATGTTGTATGGTGCTATTATGGTTGGTATGGTGGTATTATAATTCGCATGGTGGTGTTAGGGTTGTATGGTGGTATTAATGATTACACGGTGGTATTAATGGCCTATGGAGTATGGGGTTGAGAGTGAGAACTCACTTATATAAAGGATGAGTGTGGGTCTTCTATACGAGAGAAGGGGGTTTGGGGCAAAGAGGAGAGGTTACTTGGAGAGGAAGTAATGTGCTAGGGTTTGGCGTGGCCAACTAAGGTTTGGCGGTCACATGCGGAGTTTGGGGATAAAAGGGATATATATGTGTATTGGGAATTTCTTAGTAGAGACGGGATGCGAGACAAGGAACAAAGTGAGGTTAGGGTGAGTAAGAAGAGTTGGGCCATGTAGGCCCAAATTAGGGTTTTCCAAGGAGGAGCCCTAGAGGGGTGAGGACCTGCGGGACCGATATTGTTGTTTTAGGATTTGCCCGCATTCTCGGGAGAGTATACCCTTACTACGCTCCCTTATGTATGAGAGTGAGAGGGGATGGATATCGGGCGTGAGGAAGGGAGAACAGTCCCAAGATATGGGACGGGCCTCCTCGAAGGGAAGAAACAGATAGTAGTAGACATGCATGTCAAGGGTGGAACCCTATTTGATAATACGTGAATAAGACATTAACTACTTAAAGAGTAAGATTGTTGAGCCGGGCCCAGACCGATCCACCGGCATAATAGTGGCCAGGTGCCGGGGTGCCCTGGAGACCGATCCACCGGCGTAAAATAGTGGTTAGGTGCGTTCTGCCCTATACGTGACCGATCCACCGGCTATAATAGTGGGGGATCCCGAGCTCAACAAACCAAACAGTATGTTGTAATTTAAATCACGGGAAATATACTATATACTTACAGTGGAACACCATGAGAGTCGGGGCCAGACCGATCCACCGGCATAATAGTGGCCAGGAGCGTTGTGCCCTGGAGACCGATCCACCGGCGTATAATAGTGGTTAGGTGCGTTTTGCCCTATAAGTGACCGATCCACCGGCTATAATAGTGGGGTTCCCGCACTCGCATGGATTAACAAAGACTATGGTGTGAAATGACTTATAAACAAATCATGGAAAGGTACGTTATAATCACAGTGAGACACCATGAGAATCGGGGCCAGACCGATCCACCGGCATAATAGTGGCCAGGAGCGTTCTGCCCTGGAGACCGATCCACCGGCATAAAATAGTGGTTAGGTGCGTTCTGCCCTATAAGTGACCGATCCACCGGCTATAATAGTGGGGTTCCCGCATTCTCATGGGTTCATAGCGATTATGATGTGAATCGACTATAATTACTAGAGTTTTGAAAAGAAGAAGTTGGACTGGACCATAACCGACCTGCATCATCCATAATATTACATGTTTCTTATGTGATTGCGTTGCGCGCGTTATGTTGTATGATGGTATGCTTGGCCTTAGCGCACCTGCGCCCTTACTCAGTATTGGACCCATACTGATACTACCTTGATTAAATGGGTCCTGTGATGATCCACCAATGGTGGGGAGCAGACCTCCTATGCAGGTTTGATCGGTTACAATCGTGGGGTGGAAGGCTTGGCTTGAGTGATGTAGGCGGTCCGGATATGGGTCCCTTGGGATCTGTTTTATTTGACTATATTTTGTACTACGCTTATTGTTTTGAAACCGTACTCGAGGTTGTATTCCTAAACGATATTTTAACTGTTGTTGATTCGTAGTTTTCGTGAATGGTCTATGTTAGCTATGGACCTATGTTTTGATGACTCTTACTTGATGATGGTTTGGTTTAGCCTTAGCACTTAGTATCGGAACGGTAGGAGCAAACCGGTCTGGTACTAAGTGTGGCGGTAATACCCCCAAGTTTATGGTTTTTAATTCTTTCGCTTCCGCTAAAATCTTTGTCTTAAACGAAATTTTTCAGTAGTAAATTTGGGGGTGTTACAAGTTGGTATCAGAGCGGTTGGTCCTTCGGCCACGCTCGTTTTCGAAAGTAAATTTGGTTTTCGAACTTTGTATTTGATTTTGAAGTGTGTTTTGACCGCTCCTCTAATTGTTTTGAAACTTTTTAAGATGATACCACGAGCTGGTATCAAACCGTTTGGGTTGTTAAGGATCGGGTTTCGGTTAGGGACTCAGTTCTCATGACCATAAATGTTTAGCCGAAAACGTATTTTAACTTCCTTTAAGTGATTTTTCTTTTATCCGGATTAGCTTGTGAGGACAGTGTGATTGGGTAGTATAAGTGGCCTTGCGATTTGTTGTTCATTTATGTATTCGGATTTGCTTCCTTGCTATTTGACATGCTTAACTTGTGTTAACGTGGAATTTTATGTGGTAGTGATTATAGTTTTGTAACTAGTTTGCCCTTAAGGGGGTAGTGACCCCACTAGGTTAACCCCAGCCTTGCAGATTTAGTGGACTGAAAACCTTAGGGTATACCTTGCCGGGTGAGGTGTGATGTGACATAGATTGTAACGTATTTTAGTGGATTAGTTTTACTTTTGGAGTTGCAAGGAGTTTAAGTCGTTATTATTATTATTATTTTCACCCTTATAAGACCTTAATTTAAAGGACAAGGTTTTGTGACTCGTTTTGACCTTAAGTACTATATGCTTCTTCCTTGATGAAGTCTATTATATTTGATTTGTTGGGCACCGATTCTCTTTCTTTTATTTCACCTCTTATGCCTTGTGTGATCCAACTTTACTTGGGTTAGTTTCGTAAACATCGTTTTACCTTTCTTCGAAATTCTTCTAACTTATTTACCTCGGTAAATGTTTTTATTCAATTGTTTCGTCAAGTTTCCACTACTTAGGGTTCTTGAACCTCGGGGACGAAGTTCCTTCCTAAGAGAGTAGGGATGTAATACCCCGTATATTTTAAGATTCAGATTGTTAAGTCTAATGATTTTATTAGTATAATTTGATGTAAACAATTAATTATCTTAATTTCGATTCGGTTTATGGATTTATCGACGATTTTGAATTCATAATTGAACGTAATTAATCACTTTCAGGAAGCGATATTTTATTGATGTTTTAATCATTTTGGAAAATATTAAAATTAGTCTTGATTTGTTGGAATTTGACTCAAACATTTTATTATAGGTTTCTAAATATTATATCCGGGTCTTATAATGTATTTCCATAAATAATATAATTTTTTTTACGTTCAATGGTGAGTTCTTCCAAAAAAAAAAAAAAAAAAAAAAATGTTTCCGAAGTACTTTATATATCTTTTTACTAATTTTAAGCCTTAGGATTTTTTTTTTTTTTTTTTTTTTTTCAAAATAGATTTTCGATAAATAAATTTTTGATTGAACTCTTCCAATATTAATCTTTGAAATGTAGTACTTAATTTGGACTTATACCTTAGGCACAACAATCCCTAGTTCGTCCCTAAGGGGGTAGTTAGGTTAAGTACAGCTAGTGATGCATTAATATAGAAGATTGGAATGCCCCAACCCTAACCCTAGAGAGCCGCAGGAGACTTCGGGGACGAAGTCTGTTTTTAAGGGGGTAGTGATGTAATATCCCAAAATCCTAATTTCCGAAATTATGGCCAAATAAGGAATTATTAGGAAAATTAATTATATAAATTTATTTATTAAAATTTAGAGAGTTAAATTAAGGTATATTAAGAGGAAAATAATAAAGAATTTAATTGGAAGAAAATTTGGGTGTTTCTCTAATTAGCATGAAGGTTAAGAGAATTTATCTAAAATAGTCTAAAATAAACAAAAAAGGAATTTATTTAATATTTCATAAATATTAATATTATAAACAACCCAAAAATACCCCAATTTACCCATAAGTTATTTTATTTAATTTTTCCATCCTATTTAATACTTATTTTCCCCTCTTTTTCCCTTTTTTCTCCCTCCTCTTCCTTTTTTTTTTCTTTCTTCTCCCCCGGCTGGGCCAGCCCACCGGCCCAAACCCCTCTTCTCTCCCCCGTCTCGCGCGCAGCCCAGGCCCCGCCTCTCCTTCCTTCTTCCCGCCCGCGGCCCAGCGCCGTGCGACGCAACCCCCATACGCCCGTGCGCTGCGTTTTGGCCTCAGTGCCGTCGAAACGCCGCGTCACGATAAATGGCCTTATAGCCGTTGCCAAACGGGCAACGCGACGCGGCGCTTTGTCGCCCATAAAGTCGAAACGTCGCGTTGGACTTGCAGATTAAATAACCGCCGCCGAACCGGCCGGTTTCCCTCCTCTTTTCTTTTCCTTGGACCACCGGTCCACCCCGCCCTGTCTTCTTCCCCGACCTGCACGCCGACCTGCAACTCGCCTGCCGCTCGAATCTCGCCGGCAGCCACCAGCCCAGTACCGGCTGTCCTCCCCTGCCTCTCTCCCGTCGTTTTCTTTCTTTTTTTCGACCCGACCAAGTCCCTATCTCCCTTTCCCGCGTGCCCTTCTCTTTCCTTTCTTCTTCCCTGTCCCCGACCCAGCCTGCCATGGCAGAACCTGCACCGCCTGCCATCGGCCGGCCACCTGCACCCCTGCCCCGCGTGCCACCTCCCTCCCTTCGTCGTTTTCCTTCCCCCTGGCCTATAAATATCCCCAGTTGCAGCCCCGATCGGCCCCTTTCGTTTTTTTTTGCCCCGAAACCCTGCCTCTCCGCCGCCTCAAACAGACGGGTTTTTCGCCGTCACCGGAGACATCCGCCGCCACCTCTGGCCACCGTTACCATCCCTACACCTTCCTCGACAAAACTGAGCCACCACCACCCTCCGCCTTGCCCTGCACGTGCCTCCTTCGTCGTGCAAAGTTCCTATCCCGAAAACCACCCTTCCAGCCCGCCGCCGCCTTGCGCCGCCTTCTGCCGCCTCCTCCGCCGCTACCAGCCACCCTTCCACCCTCCAAAGTGACCAGCAGGTCCTCCCCTACCTGCCCATACCCTCCTTACCCCCTACTCCCTCCTCCACCGGCCTCCACCATTTCCACCATCTTCCTCCTCCCTCGGCCACCGCGTCCGCCGCCGCGCGCCGCCGCCCAGCTCACGCCACCACCCTCATTCCACTCCCCTCTCCCTGCTGTATCCTCCCCCACACTTGGCTTCCTTTTTCCTCCTCCCATCTCACCGCCACCTCCATCTTTCCCCCTCTTCTCCTCCCCCACCGCCGCCGCCGCCGCCGCCACGCGCCGCCGCCGGACCACCACCGACCCTAGGTGGTTCTCCACCCATCCAAACCCCAATACCCCTTTTATATACTTGCTAATATTTTCTACTAATATTAATACTAATATACTTATAATTATTACTATTATCCTTATTATTATTCTTTTATTATTATTATTATTACTTTTATTATTATTATCATTTCTAATATTGTGACTTATGATATTAAAGTTATCATTTTTACCATACAAACATCTCTTGGAACCCTAACTCCTATTGCTCAACTTTGGTTTATTTTATAAGTGTTAATATTAACAACCCTACTATTATTATTATTATCTCTATTACCTTACTAAGGTTATTATTATTAATACTTAACCATACTAGGTTATTGTTATTATTACTTCTAGGGTTATTATGGTTATTATTACTATTATTATCATTATTATTAGCATTATTACTATTATCACCCTTAGGGATAATTTACTTGAAATATCATGACCTTATAATATTATTATTTCAAACCCAACACCATTGTTAGACTTAATCTTAAAAATGCTAGAGTTCTATTACTATAGACATAAGTGTCACTATTAGTGGTCTTATTATAATTATTATTATTATCACTATTTTACTATGACTAATGAACACTAGTATTATAAGAATGGAACTAATGGGATTAATAAAATAAGTGTAACAATAAGTATCATAAATAAACATATTTTTAACTACTAATATTTATTATACTAATTCTAAAGTAAAATCCCTAGTTTTTGTATAAAACCCTTTTTAGTAATAAAAACCCTAACCTTAAACTAAAATGAGGTTGGGTAGTAATTATAAGGGAAACTAATACTTAGCATTTTTCCCTTTTATAGGTAACCCCGACCAAAGCCCTAAGGAGTTAGAGGAGCGTGCTCCAAGCCCGGCGTCGCCTTAGGTAAGGACGAAGCTAATGGCCTTGTGCTATGTGTGACATGGATGTGTTGATTATTGTGTATGCCATGCTATGCCATGTGTTACATGATTGTGTATAACTTGTCTTATGTGTAGCGCAGCTTGGAGATTGAGGTATGTGTTGATGTGTTCCTATGACGCGAGCATGATATGTATATGTATGATGTCTATGATGTAATGGCCCGCTAGGACATGCATGTTAGGGTAAATGGTAATATGAGTTTGGGACCATTATGGGGGTCTTAATGTTGTATGGTGGGATTAGGGTTTGAATGGTGGCATCAATGCTCGCATGTTGGTACTAATGATTTCATAGTGGTATTATTGGTTTATGGCGGTATTTGGGTTCGTATGGTGGTATTGTGACTTTATGGAAGTATTAATGTTGGATGGGGGTATTTGTGATTTTATGGAGGTATTAATGTTGTATGGTGGTAATTGTGATTTTATGGAGGTATGAATGTTGTATGATGTTATTTGTGATTTGATGGTGGTATTAGTGTTGTATGGTGGCATTAGGGTTCGTATGGTGGTGTTAGGGTTTGTATGATGGTGTTTGTGATTTAATGGTGGTATTAATGTTGTATGGTGCTATTATGGTTGGTATGGTGGTATTATAATTCGCATGGTGGTGTTAGGGTTGTATGGTGGTATTAATGATTACACGGTGGTATTAATGGCCTATGGAGTATGGGGTTGAGAGTGAGAACTCACTTATATAAAGGATGAGTGTGGGTCTTCTATACGAGAGAAGGGGGTTTGGGGCAAAGAGGAGAGGTTACTTGGAGAGGAAGTAATGTGCTAGGGTTTGGCGTGGCCAACTAAGGTTTGGCGGTCACATGCGGAGTTTGGGGATAAAAGGGATATATATGTGTATTGGGAATTTCTTAGTAGAGACGGGATGCGAGACAAGGAACAAAGTGAGGTTAGGGTGAGTAAGAAGAGTTGGGCCATGTAGGCCCAAATTAGGGTTTTCCAAGGAGGAGCCCTAGAGGGGTGAGGACCTGCGGGACCGATATTGTTGTTTTAGGATTTGCCCGCATTCTCGGGAGAGTATACCCTTACTACGCTCCCTTATGTATGAGAGTGAGAGGGGATGGATATCGGGCGTGAGGAAGGGAGAACAGTCCCAAGATATGGGACGGGCCTCCTCGAAGGGAAGAAACAGATAGTAGTAGACATGCATGTCAAGGGTGGAACCCTATTTGATAATACGTGAATAAGACATTAACTACTTAAAGAGTAAGATTGTTGAGCCGGGCCCAGACCGATCCACCGGCATAATAGTGGCCAGGTGCCGGGGTGCCCTGGAGACCGATCCACGGCGTAAAATAGTGGTTAGGTGCGTTCTGCCCTATACGTGACCGATCCACCGGCTATAATAGTGGGGGATCCCGAGCTCAACAAACCAAACAGTATGTTGTAATTTAAATCACGGGAAATATACTATATACTTACAGTGGAACACCATGAGAGTCGGGGCCAGACCGATCCACCGGCATAATAGTGGCCAGGAGCGTTGTGCCCTGGAGACCGATCCACCGGCGTATAATAGTGGTTAGGTGCGTTTTGCCCTATAAGTGACCGATCCACCGGCTATAATAGTGGGGTTCCCGCACTCGCATGGATTAACAAAGACTATGGTGTGAAATGACTTATAAACAAATCATGGAAAGGTACGTTATAATCACAGTGAGACACCATGAGAATCGGGGCCAGACCGATCCACCGGCATAATAGTGGCCAGGAGCGTTCTGCCCTGGAGACCGATCCACCGGCATAAAATAGTGGTTAGGTGCGTTCTGCCCTATAAGTGACCGATCCACCGGCTATAATAGTGGGGTTCCCGCATTCTCATGGGTTCATAGCGATTATGATGTGAATCGACTATAATTACTAGAGTTTTGAAAAGAAGAAGTTGGACTGGACCATAACCGACCTGCATCATCCATAATATTACATGTTTCTTATGTGATTGCGTTGCGCGCGTTATGTTGTATGATGGTATGCTTGGCCTTAGCGCACCTGCGCCCTTACTCAGTATTGGACCCATACTGATACTACCTTGATTAAATGGGTCCTGTGATGATCCACCAATGGTGGGGAGCAGACCTCCTATGCAGGTTTGATCGGTTACAATCGTGGGGTGGAAGGCTTGGCTTGAGTGATGTAGGCGGTCCGGATATGGGTCCCTTGGGATCTGTTTTATTTGACTATATTTTGTACTACGCTTATTGTTTTGAAACCGTACTCGAGGTTGTATTCCTAAACGATATTTTAACTGTTGTTGATTCGTAGTTTTCGTGAATGGTCTATGTTAGCTATGGACCTATGTTTTGATGACTCTTACTTGATGATGGTTTGGTTTAGCCTTAGCACTTAGTATCGGAACGGTAGGAGCAAACCGGTCTGGTACTAAGTGTGGCGGTAATACCCCCAAGTTTATGGTTTTTAATTCTTTCGCTTCCGCTAAAATCTTTGTCTTAAACGAAATTTTTCAGTAGTAAATTTGGGGGTGTTACATTATATATATCAATTCATAGTTTCATATGCTTACCTTAGGAAGAGAATAAAAATGTGTATTAGCCTCACAACTGTCTCTAACGATATTTACATTGAGTATGTGAAGTAGATCTTGTGCATCTGAATCGGATGGCTTAAAACCTTGAGATTTGATGGATGCTAACTCTTTCTCCATCATGGCCATCTATTCAAATACCTAATTTAATTTTCTTGTTAGGAGAACCACTTGGTCATGGGTGTTTCAGGGCCAACAGAATCGACCCCAAACACTTGTGTTTGTAACCCCTAACCTAATATCCCTATGTCTTTCTGAGTGTTCTTCAATTCCTGTCACTTGAGACACGATGTTATATTGATCTAAACCCTCTACAACATCTGATATTTCAAGTTCATCCTATAATATATAAATAAACATAATATCATCATCAGTTTTGTCTAAGAAAAATAACTATGGTTGGGAATAGCTTCAAACTTACAATTCTTTAGGTAGCATTATGTACAAATTCATTAATATATTCTTCTTTTGTCACTCTAGCTTTCTTCCATAATGTATCAATATTGATAGATGAAGTACATGGATCCTTGTCCTAGGTTAGGAGTTGTAATTCCAAAAGAATATGCAATTATATTAGCAATGTGATTATAATACTCTAAACATTATAATGAGAATACATTAATCAAAGGGTCATACCAACTCTTCTTAAAGGCTTGCATAGCCTTTTGAGCCACATTATGGCGGTAAATATTGCCCTTTGCAATTTTTTTATTCCTAGCACTTTTATCCTATATTACAAGGCAAATATGTACAATTGGTTATTTAAATATAAATTTGTGTATTCTTAATTAAAAAGTGTGATTGCTGGTTAACAAATACCTTAAACTCCTTTGATTGATGATATGTAATGAACTAGCCCCAACTTTCTTGATCAATACATCCATATTGCTTGGGGGCTTCGTGTGTAAAGCACATCCCTCTTTTTGTACCTTTTTTTTATTCACCAAATATTCCCTAAATATTCTTAGACATTCACCACAATGTCTAAGAAGCCACTTCTACCACTCCTTTGAGACGACGAAGACTCTCTACAAAGTAATACATAAATATGTATGTCAATGTCATTGTATTAAAATTAATAGCGTGTAATGGATTAAAATATGAAAAACAAAAACAATCATTTACAGTAACTTCTTGTCAAATATGTTCCTTGTGACCTTTTGGAACCTACAATTCCAATTATTGTAAGAGACTGGAACATGATTATGAGTGATGAGTGAAATGTATGTCAGAAACATGTCAGCATATGCACCAATGGGAAGATTATATGTATTCTAAATCAATACCACTTGTTCTCCTCTATTTCTCATGTCTAAGTCCTCTCTTCCCTTCTTCATAGCTAGAGTCCCTACCAATAGTGTGCTTTGCCAAATAGTTGTGGAATTTGAATATATAAAGTAGTATAATGTATGTTTTAAATAAAGATATACAAAATAAAGTGTTAATCAAACATTTCATATGTAGTAATGATATGAAAAACACATATTACAATATTAATACTCTCATTGCCTTCTTTTCCTTCTTTTTTTCCTTCCTTTCTGATTGGTTTCATGATCTGATACATATATTACTTCACAATGATTATCCTTCTCATAGATTTCCTCCTTAGCAATGTCATTGTTATCATCTATCAATGATTGAGTTTCTTGAACTACTTTAACACACTTTTGATCCTAATTATCATCATTTTCATCGTCATAATCATTCACAATTTTTTTTGTGGCTAAAACGACAGACCATCTTGTATTGGTAAGATCGGTGACAAATAAAACTTGTGGTGCTTGATATGTCAAGATGAATGGGTCTTGTTTATAACCTATCCCATTGAAATCTACTAAAATGAATCCATCTTCATATCTAACCCAATGACTATTATCAATCCATTTGCACAAAAAAAAAATAGGGACTTTGAACATGGTGTAATCTAGCTCCCAAATTCTTTCAATGACACTATAATAATTTATATTTACATATGTTGGATTCTTGTCCTTCACACTAGCAATATACATTGCCTCATCCCCTAAAGTCACTCCACTATTTTGCATGTTACTCCTCTCATCTTATTATTTCATGTAAAAAGTATATCCATTTCCAGTATAGCTGGCATATAAGAAGACTTCATATCAAGGTATTTGGAAAAACTAATGTAGGGTTGTAAAAATAGATGTTAGAATTTTTTTGATGAGCGGAATGATGCGAAAGCTTATCTAATGTGTGAACGAAATATTACGTTTATCAATTACCACATCTCAATCTTTGATGGATTTTCAATCCTCAAAGAACGCATATGTTCTTCAACATATGGCTGACACATCATCACTATTATGTAATACATAGATATGTGCTTTAGGGAGCATGTTAGGGTCTACTTACCCCTAATACCTTGTCCTTTGAATTTTCATGCATGCCGAGACTTAGGAATACCGATGTCTTCAGCACTGGAAAATTAATTTGTGCAAAAATTCAATTGTTTCTTCTACTAGGTAATTATCAACAATGCATCATTCTTGTGGATATCGATTCTTCACGTAACCTTTTATCAATTTCATAAGCCATTCAAAGGGGTATATCTAGTATCTATGAATAGGTCCTAGAATTTTTACCACATAAACCAAGTGAACGATTAGATGCACCATAATATTAAAGAATAAGGGAGGAAAATACATTTCAAGTTGGCACAAAGTGATCACAATCCCTTTTTACAAGGCATCCAAACTATTAGGATGTATGACTTTGGAGCACAGTATATTGAAGAACGAGCAAATCCAAGTGATAGCATTTCAAACATGCTTTGGTAAAATTCCACGTATTACTATTGACAACAAATGTTGCATCAAAATATGGTAATCATGCGACTTCATGTTAATTAGTTTCAACTCTTTCATCGATGATAGCCTTCTAAGATTTTAAGAATACCCTTATGAAACATTGACACTATTAAAAAAATTCACAAAATGTAATTTTATCCTTTCTAGAGAGAGTATGGCAAGCTAGTAGTAAATAAGTTCTTATTCCATTATCTCGTGTTGCTAGTTCATGTTAAATTTCAATTTTCTTCATATCCAATTGAAAATTTATACCTTTAGTCTTTTGTAGAACACTAAGTAATATACCAACAAGGCTATCACAAATATTTTTATCGATATGCATCACATCAAGGGCATGTATCACATATATAGATTCCCAATACATAAATTTGAAGAATATAGACATTGTCTTCCGCCCAACTGATGGAGGCTATCTTTGTTCTTCTTCCCAAATAAAACCTTTAAATGTTTCATCTTCATTTACACTTGTATACCCGTCAAATCCTTTTCATACGATCATCATGATCCTTCATTAAAAATCTATGATACCCGAGAAAAATAGTCTTTCAGCCATGTGTTAGCTGAGCAAATGAAGTATTATCCTCATATATTGGGCATGCATAATGCCCTTTTATACTATAACCCAACAAGTTATCATATGCTGAAAAATTGCTTATAGTACAGAATAACATTTCTCTCAAAGTGAAACTTTCCTTACCATAAGCATCAAACACTTTAACACTCATGTCCCATATTAACTTCAAATCATCAATCAAAGGCTATAAATAAATATCAATATAATTTCCTAGTTTTGGCCCCAAAATGAGTAAAGATGGCATCATATGCTTACGTTTCATATAGAGCCATGGTGATAGATTGTATATAACTAAAATCACCGGCCAAATACTCCATGTCTTATGATTGTGTGGATTCATACCATCTGTAGAGAGAGAAAGATGCAATTTTATTAGTTCTTTTCCAAATTTAGAAAATAAACTATCAATCATCATCCATTTTGGAGAGTCAAATAGATATCTCAAAAGCTTATCATTTCTCTTCTCATCAGCATGCCATCTCAAGTTCTTTGCATCTTGGACATAATTAAACATCCACTTGAATCTTGGTATTATAGGGAAACACCATAACACTTTTGTTGGCACCTTATTCTTTTTGTATCCTAGTGCTTTGCATTTTTCATTAGGATAGTAATCTAAACATAAATATTCTTTGCAAAATAATATACAATCATTAGGGCATGAATGTATCTTCTCATAACTCATACCCATAGATGAAAGGATCTTCTTCGCTTCATAAGTATGATTGGGTAGAATGTTATCATTGGGAAGCATTTCTTTCACAAATGATAATACTTTTTTGAAACTATTACCACCCCATCTATTACATACCTTTAAGTTGTGCAACCTTAAAGTGGCGGATAATCTAGTAAACTTCTTACAATCAATGTACAAAGGCTTTTCTAAGTCACTCAATAACTACTCAAACATTTTTGGACAATCTCACACACTTTTCTCAACCTTCTAAGTCATATCCTCTAATGAATCACCCTCATTATTGTCAAATGATCCACTACTATCTCTCCGACCTTCCTTGTTATTATATTCAGACATTGTCTCACCATGCCATATCCACCGAGAGTAACTTGTATCAATGTCATAAACAAACAAATGATTTCTCAAATCATTAGCATTGACATGTTAAATATAAGCACAGTTCAAACAAGGGCATGCTATTATATTAGCATCTTGAGCATGTTCTACTGCAAATTAGATGAAAAATTAAACTCCTTTATCATATTCTCTAGACAAACAAATTGTAGACATTCATTTATGATCCATAATTTTCCAATCTATATGTATCCCACAAAAAATATTATTACAAATCAACTTACTTCTGCAAACTAATTCACATATTGCTAATGCTTAGAAAGAATTCATATTTGTATAATGTATATCATGCTATTTTGAATTTATATATATAAATAAGGGCATAAAAATATACTAGTACACAATTTTTTATTTCTTAGAAAGAGTTCATATATATATACATATCAAATATTTATATAAGGGTTGTAAATTCAAAAGTAAACACATACTACGCATTTCAAATAATACCCAAAAACTAAGAAAAACCTTAAGGAAATAGCAATAATATATACATTAAAAGGTTGCTACAAGCCAAACAACTAACTAATAACACCCCTATCTATCCTACAAAATCCATCAATAGCCTAGCGTGCATCAACTAGAACCCATTACTTTCAGCATCCACTCGTCTCGATATGTCACCTGATCTATAACATCATCAATGGAGAGTTCACTAACAGATACTATAGGGTACCCAGGGCAGATACTCGGGGGTAAACTATGACAAAACCTCCACTATTCATCTATAACCATTAACTCTCAATCAATCCAATCATAATCCCTTGCAAAAACCTCACCCTCAACAAATTATGTGGGTGCATTGAAAAGGTAGAAAAATAGATCAAAACAACTAGCTAGTACCCCTAACCATGGCTCAATCTAAGGCAATATCAAAAGTAAATGATACGATCTAAAATGGAATGGATCATGGTATAACCTACTCAAGAACAACTGACGAATCTCGTCGTATAACCATGTAATATAACTCTAGAAATTTGAATCGGGTGTCATGCATAAATATGTTAGAGGAAAGTACATAATAGGAAAATGTGCCATCTCACTAGCCCACTACTTATAAAAGAGAACAACCACCAGATTATGTTACTAAGATTATTATCTAACTTTTCAAATTATAAAATATATGCCTCTAACACTAGAAAAACTAGTTTTTTTCATTGAAGTCATTAATATTTTCATACATGCATAAACATATAGAGAGGCAAACCAAAACCCATAACAATATAACAACAAAAAATAACAAAAACACAACAAATATATATCATATAGACAATAATACACGTAATACCTACTAAATAGCTAACATGCATGCATTCATATATATATATATAACGAAAGAAAAAGAAAAAATATTATGCTAAGCAAAGCTCTTGGGCAAGTGGCTAGGATGTAGGGATGACAGTGCCTATTGTGGTTGCATGGGCCACGAACTATAGGGAAGGGCTGTGGAAGAGAGGCGGGAGGCTAGGCAGGGCTAAGGAAAGGTTTTAAGGGCCAAGGGAGGTTGGGAAAATGGGATGTGTGAACTAGGGTAAGAAATACAAAAAGAAAGAAAAAAGATGACGACGACAAGAGGAGACGGAAAAAGGCGGTTGACAAACATGAGGAAGGCACGATGGATGAAAATGAGCGAGCACTAAGAACAAGATAGAACAAGTCAGAAAAAATGAAGACAAGCACAAAGAGAAAGAGAGAGCAAGTCTGATTTCAAGTTTCTATAATAGACATAAATGAGTGAGAGTGAAAGGAGGGGTGTTTAATGTGTAAATTTTAATAATGGTTATAGATATAATCATTATCAAAACATTTTTTATAACGGTTCCAAAAATAATCTTTATTAAAATTCTTAGCATTTCTGTTTTGGTATTGGTTAATTTAAAACTCTTATCAAAACAATTGATGCTTTACTTTTAATAACGGACAATATCTAGAACCGTTATTAGAACTTACACCACATTCCTATCCTAAAATTTTCACATTTTTATCAACTGTTACAATAAAATCGTCATTTATGTAACGCCATTAATACTTGGCTCTATAGTAGTGGTAAATTACAAAAATCACATAATATTCACATGTCCTAACTAAAATACTAAGAATAGATGAACATGATACACAATAATAGTAACACAAAAACACAAAGTAAGATGACTCAAAACTTCAACTAACAAATTAGCATGATGGAATTGATGGGGAGTGAAGCTATCAAAGTAAAGGATTGTAAAGAGGGGATTCTCCCATCACTTAACACTATAATTTCCTATGCACTATATCATGTCATGTCTTATAAGATAACATGTAACACCCTGCTTCTCAAAAACTTAATTTTTATAAATATCAATGTTGATTTATGAGTTTAATATTTTATTTTATTTTAAATGGGTTACTTAATATAAATAGTATTTCTCATAAATGTCTGCTAGGGTTTTAATTCATTTTATGGTTTTGTTGAAGCTTTGAAATTTATTTGATTATTTATCATTACAAACTATTCTAGAAAAATTCATTTATAACTATAGTTTTATTAAGTTCACATGATTCTATTTTCATTTAAAATATATTTTCATTTATGTTGTGTGTTTTTATTTTTAATATTTTAAATTTTTTTCCAAGTATAGCCTTATGGGATTATAAATTTATTTTAGGGTTATATTTCCAGAACAAAAATAAATGACTAAAAGCGCTGCGTCGCGTTGCCTATTTGGCAACGGCTATTTTGTCACTTAACGCGACGCGGCGTCTCAGTGAATCGAGGGACGAAACGCTACGTCGC
Organism: Tamarix chinensis; assembly: GCA_030549775.1. NCBI lineage: Eukaryota > Viridiplantae > Streptophyta > Magnoliopsida > Caryophyllales > Tamaricaceae > Tamarix > Tamarix chinensis. Next base: position 59,790,552 of record CM060180.1, on the reverse strand, counting down.
GCTTATGCAACGGGGGCCGAACGACGTTGGGCCGCGGGGAGGGAGAAGGAAGGAGGGAAGGGAGTTAGGCCACGGGCAGGCCCAACCGGCGAGAGGAAGGAGGAAAGGATAGGAAAGAAGGAAAGAAGAAAATAAGGGAAAAAAAAGGGAAAAATAATATTTTAATTATTTTGGCTTTAAATGTTTAGAGTATTTTTCTTGGGGTACCCAAAATAAGATTATTTAAATATTTAAATAAAAATATTAAACCTCCTTTTTAGGCTAATTTAGGGCCCTTTTAAAAATATTCTTCCTAACTCCTTTTAATATACATAAAGCCCAAATTTTCCTCCTTTATAAAAAAATATCTATAATTTCCTATTAATTTTCCCTACATAATCCCTCTTAATCTACGTAAAATAATGAATTAATTTAATTCCCCAATAAATTCTTATTTAATGACATATTTCCAAAATAATTAATTCTGGGGTATTACATAAAGTCATTAGGAATAATATTAAATGGTAAGGTACTAAGGTTTAAGTATTCTTCTTATTTAACAACAAAATGATAATACACCAACTTCGGGTTAAATAACATTAATAATAATAAAAGTAGTAGTAATAATAACAATAATGATAAAGATGTTAAGTATAATAATAATAATAATAATAATAATAATAATAATAATAATAATAATAGTAACCAAAATGATAATAATAATATAAGGATCCAAATATTTATATTAATATATAAAAGTGATGATGAACAAAAGTAGTTTTAACAATATTAGTAAGGAAATAATGATAATGATAACGGTAATACTAATAGTAATAATAACAATAATAATAAAATAAAGTTAGGTTAAGTAGTAGTAGTAGTAGTAGTAGTAGTAGTAGTAGTAGTAGTAGTAGTAGTAGTAGTAGTACTAATAATAATAATAATAATAATAATAATAATAATAATAATAATAATAATAGTAACCAAAATGATAATAATAATATAAGGGTCCAAATATTTATATTAATATATAAAAGTGATGATGAACAAAAGTAGTTTTAACAATATTAGTAAGGAAATAATGATAATGATAACGGTAATACCAATAGTAATAATAACAATAATAATAAAATAAAGTTAGGTTAAGTAGTAGTAGTAGTAGTAGTAGTAGTAGTAGTAGTAGTAGTAGTAGTAGTAGTAGTAGTAGTAGTAGTAGTAGTAGTAGTAGTAGTAGTAGTAGTAGTAGTAGTAGTAATAATAATAATAATAATAATAATAATAATAATAATAATAATAATAATAATAATAATAATAATAGAGGATAACAATCGAAAAGAATAATAGTAATATAAGAGTTCAATATTTACACTAATAATAAAAGTGGTAATAGTCAAGTTAGTACTAGTAAGAAAATAATAATATTAATAATAGTAGTAGTAATGATAATGTTATTAATAATGATAAAGATACTATATAATAATACCATATTTATAAATATTCCTGAAATTAGTGTAGGTAATAAGAGTGATACATAATAATAATAATAATAGTAATAATAATACTAATACTAATACTAATAATAATAATAATAACAACAACGCAACATTAATAATAATAATACTAATAAGGGTAATACTATTAATATTACTAAAAATTGTTAACACTTATATAAAAAGAGTTTCTAAAGTTAGATTAACTAATGATAAAGATAATAATAATAATAATAATAATAATAATAATAATAATAATAATAATAATGCCAACCATAATAATAATAATAATAATGATAATGATAATAATAATAATAATAATAATAATACCCTTAATATTAGTAAAAAAATATTAATCACTTGTGCTAAAAAGGTTTAGGGGTTGAGGAGGTTAGAGCACCACCTAAGGTTAGTGGTGGAACCGGCGGCAACGGCGTGTGGCAGCGACGACGGCGGCGGTGGAGGAGGAATAGAGGTGGAAAGATTAATATGTAGGCTAAAGGAGAGGAAGGGGAGGGGTGTTTGAGGTGGAGGAAGGTGCAGCAGGTGAAGAGGGGTGGAATGCAGGTGGTGGTGTAGTTGGGAGTGGCGGCGCACGGTGGTTGGTGCGGCGGCCGAAGGTGGTGGAATATGGGGGAGGTAAGAGGAGAGGGAGGCAGGGGGAGATGACGGTATGGAAAGGTAGGGGAAGGTTCCCTGAGTGTTTTGGAGGGTGGAGGAGGTGGTGGTAGCGGCGGGATTGGCGGCGCAAGGGGCGGCGAGGGGCTGGAGGGGGCTGCTCGAGGTGGCGGTTTTACACGGCCAGGCCGGCACGTGCAGGGCGAGGTAGGGGCTGATGGTGGTTCGGTTTTGTAGAGGGAGGTGCAGGGAAGGTTTTTGTGTGCGGAGTTTGCGGTGGAGGTAGCCGACGGTGGTGGGATAGGTGTCTGTTTGGGTGGCAGCGAAAAAACGGGGTTCCTAGGCTGTGGGAAAAGGAGCTCAACCCAGGCTGCTAATGGGGGGTATTTATAGGCTAATTGAAGCGGGAAACGACGAAGGGAAGAAGAAGACAAGTAGGGCAGGTGTGTCAGGACCACCGGCCGGCGGTGGCAGGCAGTGTAGTCCTGCCATGGCAGGTTAGGTCGGGGAGGGGGAGAGAAAAAGGAAATAGATGGGCACACGGGGAGGGTAGCTATGGGGCTTGTTGGGGTCGAAAAAAGGAAGGAAAATGACAGGGAGGGCAGGGGAGGACGGTCGGCGCTGGGCTGGTGGCTGCCGGCGAAGATCGGGGTTGCAGGTTACGTTGCAGGTCGGGGAAGAAGGAGGGGACGACTGGATCGGTCGGTCTAGGAGGAGAAATGAAAAAAGATAGAGTCGGCCGGGTAATTGGGGCTTAAGAGGCAGGTTACGCGGCTTGAGCCGCACGAGACGGGGTAGGGATAGATGGTCTGGGCTGACGGGCTGGCCCAAACCGAGGGGGATGGAAACATAAGTAAAGGAGGAAGAAAAAAAAGGAAAAGAAAGGAGAAAAGGGAAAAGGAAAATGGAAAAATGATAAAATGGTTGGGTTGGGGTATTTGGTCTTTATTTATTTATATATTTAATTTAAATATTTAATTTTAATAATAATTATTTTAAGTATAATAATTAAATTCATTTTTAAATTAATTAGGCTATTTTGGATAAATTGTCCTTAACTTCCATTTTAATTAGTAAAATGTCCAAAATTTTCTAAATAATTTATTTATTAATTTATCTTTATTTTCTTCAATTAATTTCCTCTTTATTTAATAAAATATTTTATTTTCTTAATTTTTCTAATAAATCATTATTTTACCATAATTCCTAAATTAAGATTACTGGGGTATTTCAGTAAATAACTTTTGAAACAAGCCCCACTAACATTTCCAAAAAATCCCAAATTTAAGAGAAAATTTATTTGGTAGAGGGGGAGTTCTTGATACCATCCATTATTATGTCTTGTTGATCATCCACTTCATGTTGCTCTACACCCATTCGATTTTATAATACTTAAAATGAGGATGTCATAATACACCATTGCCATTTATCTACATGAATACACACAAGGGAGAAAGGGGAAGACGAATGAGGCATACAATTTGAGGGGAAAAAATAAGGTTATAATATTCCGGAATGTAAACCCTAGCCACACGAGATAAACCTAAAACACTTATAGAGAGGAGAGAGGAAATATTGTTTTTAGTCATAGTTAACCTCAACAAGCACCCTTTTATTCAACTCTTGCTTATTATCTCATAGTTTATTATTATTTATTTATAGGAAGCCTATGTGACGAGTGCAAAGTACTATATAAGTGAACAATAACTACCATAAAAGTGTCATAATATTAAGAGAGAGAGAGAGATAGAGAGATTCAAATATGAAACCTTTGTTACTTTAGAGTTAGCCTTTAACCACTAGGTTAAACTTTACCAATTGTAAGAAAATATGAAACAATATACACAAAATGAAAGTTTACTTATTAGACTTATTGTTGTCTCATGAAATAAATTGTTGCCCTAAAGCAATAATACAACTAGACCAGGGAGTAATTGTAACTATTGCCTCATCCCCAAGGTTATAACAATGAATCTCCTCTACGTGACTTGAGATAGGAAGATAATAAAATTTGTATTTTACTACAACTAGTCCTTTGCCCTAAATTATTAATTTTTAACCAAAAGAATAATGATTGAATGAAAGAGTAAAAAAGAAATAATCTGCAAACATATTTTACCCTTAAAGAAACCGATTGAATAAATAGACGGTAAAAAGGAGAGAAAACTGTTCTACACAACCACCACTAATCCACCTTCGTATGACCAGCATTGATGGAGGAACAATGTTAGAAAATGTTCACAAGAGTGGAGTAAAAATGGACAAAAAGAATTAGTAAAATAATAGTGAGAAATTAAAACGTAAAAAGGATAGGGTCTCAGAATCAAATACTATACTACACCACACCACACCCCACCTTGGACGGACAAGGGACGTCTCACACCTGTGTGGTTCCAACTCAGTCCAACAAACCATCCAAAATAACTCATGCAACTTTCTCAAACTAAAGTGGTAAGTAAGGGTATATAAACTAAATTTTTTTCACGCCATCCCATTAATGTAGGATATGTTTAGGACTATAAATGAGCTTAACCAAGCTAAATATTCCTAGACTTGGGCTCGACTTATTTAACTAATCGAATGAGTCGAGTCGAGCTCACGAATTATAGTCAAAAAATTAACAAAGCCTCATTTATAACCCTAAATATGATAAAAAGCCTCACAAAGATTACAACAGTATTGCCATTGTTCCAACACCGACAACTCATTGCAAACTTTGTATTGCTAGTAAGTACATTTACAACCTAACAATTGACATAAATTAATACACCCACAAGCCGTAAGATAAAATTCAAATTCACGACATACAATGAACACATTTCAGTTTTATCCAACAAAAACTTCCTATATATAGATATATTGATTTATGTACCCACGATAAAGCCTCTCCCCCGCTTTATATACGCCTTTTTGTATGTCACTCCGCATATCCTACACTACCACACCTCCCACACGCTAGCAACTAAAAGAGCTCAGTATTAGAGAATCATGTCTTCACCTGAAGATAGTCCCGGTTCTCTTTCTTTTTCCTTGGGAAAAAAGTCGTCCCTCACCGCCACCAACACCAACACTCCCGCAGCCGACTCTGCCGCCCATTTTGCCGCCGCCATGCCAATCTTCTTAAGGGGTAGATCCGCCAAAGACCTATCATTCTCACATCCACTCGTATCCTCCCCTCCACGCTTGAGCTGCCACACTCAATTCTGCTCTCCGCCACATCATCTCTCTCCTTCTCCCCCTCCATCTTCTAACTCCGTTATCAAATGCATCTCTTCAGTCCTAAAAAAAGATGGCCAAATCCTAGCAATGGCGGTAGCTAACGGCATAGTTTATACTGGTTCTGAAAGTAACGTCATTAGAGCATGGAAGTTGCCGGAGTTCATCGAGTGCGATCGGCTGAAGACCCGAACATGCCGAGTTGTTGCTTTACAGGTGACGAGAGATAAGGTGTTTGCTGCTTACGGTGACGGGAAAATTCGGATTTGGCAAAGATCATGGGAGAAATCTGTCAAGCATGTTCGGTTGACTACGCTCCCAAAGTCCACGGGAAGCTTTCTTCCGGCATATATCTCCGGCGGCAGAGATAAGTCGGTAGGTAATGCAATTTAATTTCAATCAAGTGTTGACGTTGTTGCGGGTATATTTATGGGCATTAAAATTTTCAATTTTGCATGGGACGTAGGCGTACAGTCACATTCACATACAGATTAGGTAGGTAAACTTGACTCATAACGAGGGAGAGAAAAAAAAGAAAAAAAAAAAAAAAAGAGACAGAAAGATACAGCACCACTTTAGGCTCTGTTTTTTCCGGACAAATTAATGCGCTTTAAAATAATTTCCTCTACCTAGCCATGACGTCAAGGCTTTGCCAGACCTTTGTCACAATCCAAAAGTTAGGTTTTTCTTTTTCTCTTTTTTTTTTAAGGAAAAAAAAAAACGCATCGGAAGGGGCTCGAACCTTACCTGAGGATGAATTTTTGACAAATTGATACGTCTTTTTCTAAAGGAAGAAGGGTGACGAAATAAAAATAAAAAATGAAAATGTGAAATTAATAGTTTGAAGGTCAACTAACTTTTAATGACTTTTAATGTGTATAGTCATTGATATTAAATTGTTATGTAACTTATTTACTTTTCAAGTAGCTTTCATTCATCAAATTTGGGTAACTAGTTAGACGCCATTCTCTTTAATTTATTTTTACAACCTATAAAATCAGATGAGATAAAATTAATATCAATAAAATAAAATTGTATTAATATAATACATAATAATAATATATTTATATATTTATTGTTATGATAAATATCAATACTAATCAATTTAATAAAATAAATTGTATTATGAATTATTCATAATAATAATAATAGTTAATTTAAATAATAGCAATCAATGATGATAAAGTAAATTAATATTAATATTGATTTTGTAATGGCACTAATAAAAATCGATTAAATATTTAATTTAACAATATAAATAATTAAAAATAATAATATTAATCATAAATAATATCTATTAATATTCATAGCACTAATAATTAATAAATACAATAATTGATTTCATAATAATAAATAATATGTAGATTCATTTAAAATTATAAATAATATTAAGATTAATTCAATAGTATAGATAATAATCTTAATGATAATAGTAATACTATTAAATAATAATCATAATTAATAAAATGAATAATATCATTATCAAAATTTAATAATATTATTAATCTCTTAATAATAATATTGATAATTAATAATCAACAGTAATAAAAAAGATAATTAATACTATTAAATTTTACTTTAATAAAAATTAACAATCATTAATAATAATAAGAATAAATAATAGTCATTATCTAAATTCATCAATAATAAAATCAATATTTGATGGTAGTAATAATAGGAATGATAAAATGGATACTATAAATAAAAATAATAAAATAATTAATATGAATAGTGTTTATTTATTTATGTATCATTATAATTAACAGTTTTAATAATATAGTACTAATAATAATAGTAATAATAAAGTTACATTAGGTTAAATCAATAAATATAAGCAGAAGAGAACAGGTCTTAGTTGTGACGGCATGCAAATTGTCGGCAAAAAGCTTACAAATGTTACTAATAATTTAGCTAAGTATTTGGTAGAATTATATATTGAATAAGTTGGAAAGTATAAAATAATACTTTCTTTGTATAAAAAATGTACAAAACTATATTAATCAACAACAGGTAACCCAACTATGAGGCTCCTTCATATATAAGGACCCTAAACTTTTACAAGTTTACATATATTTTACAGATAAAAAAAAAAGTTCGGTAATTAATTAATAACCGATGATGATAGCGTAGTTGGAACAATATTAATATAAAGATTATGAGGTTAATTTTCATTCAGAGTTATTGAAAGCAATGTTATAGTAATATTGTTTTTAGATTTTAAGTAATATAGCGGCTCCTACTTTTATTTTATTTTTTCACCGAAGCGCCCTCGCCCCCCGAAATTTAAAGCTGGCTCTGAACGTGAACCTGATAACCCATTTTATTCGTTAGATCGGAACAATCGGTGGTTGAAAGTTGAAACTTAATGACGAACAACACATTCATTTATACGGACCGCATAACTGTGCATTAAATTTTAACCCACGAATTTTTTAACCCTGTGGTAAAAAATGATCATTGTAGTTCTTTGCCGCATTAAAATCATGAAAGCACGGAAACACTGGTCGTCGGCCGTTTTCCTTGAGGGAGAATTTCTGGGGACCAAAATTTTAATGGAAATATTAAAATCTAACTGGAAACTTCTTACACCGGAAACATTTGAAGAAAAAAATAAATGAAAAGACGTCATTAAAGCTGGTCAACCGGTGCAGAATTAGAGAGAGGAAAAAAGATAGATAAAAGGAAAAAAAAAGGAGATAGTACGCAGTGTTAGACCGTCGTGAGGTGAAATTTTTTTTTCGATTCGTCATAAAATACTGTACCAACAGTGTAAAAAAATTTAAAATACGACGGAGTATAAAAAAGTGATCCGACCTAAAAAAAAATTATCAACGACCGAGAACTATCCACCCACGAGCAAATTTTTTTTTAAAAAAAGTGTATTGAATTTTTTTTTCTCCTTTGTTGTAGATACTGTTAGTGTTCATTTATTTAGGGGATAATAGATGTGAAAGAATTATCTTTATATTTTATATATTTTATATAATTTAGTTAAAATTAAATATTTTTATTCTAGTAAATATTTATTTTAGATCTTAATTTTAATCTAAAATGGGTATTTTATTTAAAATATATATATATATATATATTATTAAATACTTAATATAAAATATACAAAATAGAGGAGAATTTTTTTCACCCCTATTACTCCCATACCAAACAATCCCTTATAAATAACGAGAATGAGAATGGAGATTTAAAAGTTATGGCGGAGAAAAGTATAAAAATATTATTTTTTTAAGTTTAAAAAATAGACATGACAAAAAATGATAATACACACACACATATTATATATATTTTAAAAATAATGGACTAAATCTATCAAAAGCAAAAGAGAAAAATAAAATAAAATTCTAAAACAACTACACACCTTATTTAATGTATACTATGAACAAAATTTAAAAAAATAATAATCAGATGCTTCCGATATCAATTTCAATATATATATAAAAAGTTGGGACAAAAAACAACACTTCATTATCATTTCCGTGCGTTAAGGATAGTAAATCATAAGTTTTAATGAGAATAGACACTTAACGAAAAAAAATTATGCTCCATCCGTATGAAAAATAATTTTTTCTGTCAATTTATCCATCTTTTAAAAAAATAAGAAAATTATTTTAAAATTATACTTATATTATTCATTAAAAATTTTATTTAATACATATCTAATTTTAAAAAATAAGGATAAAAATATAAAGTAAATTTTTATTTTTTAAAATAACTTAAAATTTTAATGATAAAATAATTTTTGTATACAGATCATCAAATGTATAATTTATTTGTACATAAATAGTTTACAGTATTAAATTATATATATATACTATCCATATAATTAATATATGCAAATACGTTTTTACTATTTTTTGCCATCATTATTTTCTAATTATTTTTTCTAATGTTTTTCGTCTCCATCCCGTCGTGGTCCCCGTGCATGTTCATAAAAAAAAAATAACAGGCTTTGATTAGGGGTTGTTTCGGACGGCAAGAACTGCCATAGCTTTAATTAATATTTATTTAGTTTCGCATTCCCTATCTCTAACATTTATGTCTAAACGATATGTGGGGAGCAACCTGCATGCCACGTTTAATATCTAAGCCTTTTTATTTCCTCCATAGCATTTTCCTATACGTATACATATACTTGTTTTTGTTTGTGGTGGAACTTGAAACTTGGAAGTGCCGGAAATTAGGTTCCGCCTCTTTATTTACTTCATCTCTAAATTTGTTACTAGTTTGGTCCCGGCCTTATTAAATTATATATATACGTATATGCCGCCAACCTCCCCCCAGCCCTCCCCCTCTCCTCCTTTCCACTTTATTAGTTGGTGGGGACTCAAACCAAGTTTTTTTTTAGTGCATTTCGTTGCACCTAGAGCCTAGAGGGGTAGTAAAATCCATGTGCCCCTACTTATTTTATTATTATAATAATTTGATTAATTGAATTGATATCTAAATTAATTTAATCTACAAAATTTAATTTTTTTGGAATTAAAACTTCATTCAATCAATACAAATTAAATAAATTAAATATCTGATCCTTAATAAATTATGTATGTACATTTAATTTAAAATTTTAATAACAGTTGTGTAGTCGATGCCTATGAGAGGATTACTTCGTAAGTGGATTATACCTGCATATATATCCACTTACGTACGTTAATACAACTTTAATTATATGTGCAAGCAAATATATATATATATATATTGGATGTCAAAACAAGATTCTATATATACTTCAAAAGTATATAGCTAGTGACGGAAACTTCAATTTGTTATATCTTTTTCAGCAGACGAAACATTTGGGACCGATAACGGCACTGGCGGTAAACATATCCGAAGCAATACTCTACTCTTCATCCCTCGATAAAACCGTTAAAGTATGGCAAATCTCTGACTTCAAATGTGTCGAGACCATCCATGCACATTCTGAGCCAATCAACGCAATCCTAGCCTCAGACGACGGTGCCCTCTTTACTGCATCCGACGACGCCTCTATTAAGGTATGGAGGCCTTACTTCTCCACTCGTCACGGCCCTCACTCTCTCACCGTCACACTCCCTGCTAAAAACTCCCCGGTAAGAGCCATAACCCTGACGCGAGATGGCGCGGTCTTATACGGAGGTTGCATGGACGGCTACGTTCACTTCTGGATACGCGGGCGGTCCGTCGGTCAGTTCCAATATGGCGGGGCCTTACTGGGGCACACGCACGCTGTGTTGTGCTTAGCGAGCGTCGGCGATTATGTAGTCAGTGGCTCCGCTGATTGGTGCTCTAGGGTGTGGGTTAGGGAGGAAGACGGCCAGCATACATGTTGCGCCATTGTTGGTGGTCATAGAGGTCCGATCCGTTGCGTGCAATCCTTGTCATCCCATGGTGGGGTGGACGGCATCGGTGCTGGTATTGGCGGTGGCAGTGACAGGGACGGCAGCATCATATGTACCGGAAGTCTTGATGGCGTCATCAAAGTATGGCAAGTTACGTTCTAGAAGTTTTGGGTGCATGTGTAGATCAATGATCGTCGTCGTCGGCCATATATTTATGCAAGTCCAACATTATGTAACAAAGTATACAAAATTGGTAGCTGTAATAGTTTTATTTGATATTGTTTATTCCATAGTAGGAAATTTCTTTTATATATATATGTATACACATATTTTGTAATCTTTTAGATCTATCTCCATTGTCGTAGCGATGATTAATTACAGCATCATTCTAAACGAGTGGGAGAGAAATAGGTGTGGATGCGTGGAAGTGATAAGGCCTGCCATAAATATTTGAAGAGTCCCACGGTTATAAAAGTACATCACCTAACATGCTGAGAGAGTCGGTTCATGGTTCTAGGGTCTATTTATACGTAAGTGGTATGAGCCCACATGAGTTACAAGGTTGGCGATTGATTAGGGAAACTTTACACCGGCCTATCTCATCTAACTATTTCCTTCCTTGTCTACGGATGTAAAATTAAATCGCCCTTCACTAACCCTCATATTTTGGTATGGAAATAAAGATATACCAGCACCGACAATCCCATTCTAAACTTATATAAGCAAATATATTGTCATAGTACGGGCATTTAAAGTCATAAAGTCAATAAATTAGGGAAAACCTATGATGGTGGTTATCATAAAGGTCACAATAATATGATAGCAGCTCCACTTAATAGCTACTTTCGTCCATGTGATGTTCAAATAACAATGATCATCAATTAGAAACCGTCATTGTTCTATTCAAAGCCATCATTTTTTTTTTGTCAAATTCAAATTGGCAAACATATTCACCGTTGGATAACTACAATAAAACTCAAAGTTCTCTTATTCGGTATATTTGTTTTTAATATATTTGGTGCATTCATCATGATATGTTATCCTTATCTTATGCATTAACATCATTCATTCTAGTGCATTCTCTTTTTATAAAGTATGCAATATCAGTATACTCATTTATTATACTTAGTGTACACCTTTTACATCTTGATTAAGTGTGCACTTCTCACTTCTATGCACATCTTAATTCAATACTTATTGAAAAAAATCATTCTTCGGGATGACAATTCTCCCCATGAGTTTGAACCTAATCAAAAAAATTCTCTTTTCAGGTCCAAGGGAATTTCTAGGATTGAGTTACAATTCAAGTAACCTTATAGGGGATTTTTTTGTTCATAGAGTGGGGAGAGATTTAGGGCCCCCATCCTTGGATCCACTCCAAAAGTATATATAAGGTTTTAATTTAAATTGAAAGTTTAATTCCCAATGTATGCTATAAAACAAATGGGATCTCATATCAGCGATGGGGTTAGATTTTGAAGATCAAATTGGGTTGTGCGATGAAGATTGGATCAGAATCGGGCCAAGTATGCATATTTGATCCCTGTAATTAAGGATCAAGTCAAAGATTTTTTGATAAGGAAAAGCTGAGGATTAGGATGGGTGTGAGGATTATTTTAACTATTAGGGTCCAACATTATCATCTCGTGTGTGTGTGTGTGTGTGTGTGTGCGTGCGTGCGTGCGTGCGTGCGTACGTGTGTGTGTGTGTGTGTGTGTGTGTGTGTGTGTGTGTGTGTGTGTGTGTGTTCATTGAGAGTTCATCAATTAGAGGTAATAAAAATAAAGAGTTCTTCTCATAAAACATCATATTGTCATTATATTATGATTGTGATGTGCGTGTAGGTTAATCAAATGGATTATGGTATGATTTTGGATAATTGATCAAGTTTAGGATTTGTTTTAGTGGAAATGAAATCAGATTAGGGTTTACAGTTTAATGTAGAGTGATTGAGGTTATTGATGGCTATGGACAATTTTTGCATGAGCTTGTGGGGTAATTGGGGGTATGCATGTCTTATATTAGAAAAAAACTAACTCTTAATTAACTCACATGTAATTAAAGAAGAGAATTGGTTGATTATGACTCAAACTACATAAACTAGAGAGAACTTACAAAGGCCTCTATTAAAGGTAAAAACTCAAGTATTGTTATTCTATGCGATAAGTGCTATATCCCAAACACATAGTTTTTATACCATAATTACACCTGCTCAATCCTTAACCTCCCTAATAAAAAGATAATCCAAAACAAAGATAATTCACTCATAAAATAATGGCTAAAAATAAACACACATAAGATATAAAATAAAATAAAAACCAACAAAAACAAGCTTCTTAATGATTAAGTAATCAACTAACCAATAAGCTAACTAATGAACCCTTATCTAACCATATTATAGCATGCTATGAAGCATACATGGCTTAATGTTGTCTTCCTCATGATTAAGTTGTTATTCACATGCTTCGCACATGCTTAGACAAGTAACTTCCATAAGTGAACTCTTCTAGTTTGAATTTTCTCTTTATGTGTCTTCTTTGCTCAAGTTAAGTATTATTGGTTGTAACAACATGAAAGCTAATTCTTCCCCTCCATGATATGTTTGTGTATCATTATCCTCTTGTTGAGAAGACCTTCCCCCCAAATATTCATCATTATAGTATGGAAAAACATCACCTATATTAAAAGTACTTGGAACTCATCCACATGAATTTGAAAAATCAAGCTCATAAGTACTCTTTCCAAATATTCTAAGAATATTAAATGGACCATCTAATCTACAAATCAACTTGATCTTCCTTAGATGAGGAAAACATTTCTTTTTCTAAGTGTAACTAAAATAGATCTATAAGAGCAAACACATGTTGATGTCTATGCCTGTTAATTAGCCCAGGCTTCATAAATTACATTCTCAATGTTCGAATTCACTTATTGATGAATTTATAAAAGGAAATACATATGATCTCTCATGATTCATAGCTCCTTAAACCAACTTTCTTAAATAGAATAAGGTGTATATATATATATATTTGTGTTATATTACCACTTCAAAAGGATTTCAACTTGTAGATTATGATGGAATTTTGTTGTACAAAAACTCAACATAAGATAGATTTATGTCATAATCCTTAGTATTCTTACTCATCAAACCTCTTAGAAAAGTACTAAGAGTCCTATTAGTCACCTAAGTTTAACCACCTATTTGTGGATGATCAAACGTACTAAATAATAGCTTCATCCCTAACAAATGCCATTAGGTATTTCGCAAGTAGCTTAGGAACTTCACATTATCTATCTGAAATAATACTCTTTGGAGCACCATGCACCATTTCCTTGAAATAAATATATACGAAATGTGTGTAGCATCATTGGCCTTGTAGTATGGAATAAAGTGTGTTATCTTGGAAAACATATCAACCACCACCATGATTAAATATTATCCTCTTTTATTCCTTTGTAGGCCAATTATGAAATCTATATTAGCTCATTCCTATGGTTGATTAGGCATGAGTAAAGACATACAAATTCCTATATGAAAAAAAATTCTTACTTTTTTGACATGTAACACATATTCCAACCACGGCTTGTACTCGTTTGAATAATCTTGGTGAATAAAAGTGCTATTGAAGTAACTCCAAGGTCTTGTTCGCTCCAAAATTTCCTGCTATTCCACCTTCATGAACTTCTTTGATCAACAAATCTCTTACAAATGATCTTAGAACACATACCTTGTTTTGATTGAATAGGAAACCATCTTGTATAACATAGGCTCCATGACTCTCATGATTCTTAAAAGTTTAAAAAATCTCAACAAAGTCTTCATCTTTAGGATACAATTCCTTAAACATCTTGAATCTTAATAGCTTAGCATCCATGAGTGTAAGTATAATAAACCTCCTAGAAAGTGCATTTTCCACAACATTCTCTTTGCTACCCAAATGATAGAAAATAAAAAAAAGTTTGTAAAAAGCTCTCCCATTTGGCATGTCTGAGACTCACTTTATTATAACCATGCAAATCCCTTAGGATCTCATGATTTGAGTGCAATATAAATGGTTTAGTCCTTTGGTAATGACTCCAAGTCTCCAAACACCTTATGATAACATAGATCTTCTTATCATAAGATAAGTAATTGATCTTTGCACAAATGTAATTAGGCTTCTTGTCTTAAGAAAGTACTTTCTAATGCCTACACCACTAGCATCACAAGTTACTTTTCTTTTCAAATCTTATTAAGGATAGTATCTGTGCATCAAAAAGCTTAGACACCAAATTTTTAAAAGCTTTAGTGGTTAATTCACTCCACTTGCATTCACCCTTCTTCATGAGTTATTTAATTGGAACTAAAATTTCTAAAGATTATTTGACGATCCTCTTATAGAAAGATGCCAAACCATGAAAGTTTCTAACTTCTTGAACATTAGATGGCTTCCACCATGAGATAATTACCTCCACTTTGAATGGATCAACTCTCACACCATCACCACCAACAATGTAACCAAGGAATACCACACTCTCCATCATAAAGATACACTTCTTAAGCTTGCTATAAAGCTTCACCTCCTTTATCCTTTCAAATGGTTTTATTAAGCGTACTAGATGCTTCTCTCCACTCTTGCTATACACCAAAATGTCATCAAGGTATAAAACTACAAAGTCTCATAAAAATAGCTTTAACACATCATTCATCAAACACATATAAGAGTTGTAAAACCCCAAAAGCATCACCAACCATACATATAATCCATACATAGTATTAAAAGTAGTTTTCCAATCATCACCTTACCTTATTCTCAATTGATAATATCTACTCCTCAAGTTAATTTTAGATGAAACCATAGCTCCATATAGCTAATCCAACATATCATCACGTCTTGTAATTAGAAACCTATACTTGATTTTTATTTTATTCATGGCTCTTGAGCCAATGCACACCCTCAATGTACTATCATTTTTAGGAACAAGAAAGTAGGTACACAATATGGACTCATTCTCTTCCTTACAATGCCTTTATCCACAAGCTCTTAAATTTACCATTGAAGCTCTTTTGATCTTGAGATTTGCATCCATAAACAAATTTTTTTGGTGGAGATAATTTTGTATAGGTATGAAATAAATGGCATACTCAACTCCTCTCAATGGTGGTAATATTGGTGGTAAGTCTTTAGGAAACATATCTTCAAATTCCTTTAAAATTTATGTCAGCTTCAAATTTGTTCTTATTTTCTCCTTTATTGTGACTCTTTCACAACCAATGCATAGAAAATACCCTCCGTTTTGATGAATTCCAACACATAGTCTACTACACTTAGAAAGCCTTGTTTGAGGGTTATCATTCGAGTTAAGATGCCTTTCTCAAACTCTCTAAGCACAAAATTCCTATTTAATTTCTACCATGATTTGGCCATCCACTTTCCTTCTTTTTCACTTGCTCTCTTTAAGTTCTCATACCATTTCCTTGAAAAAAAATTTAAGCTTTAAAGTTTCAAGCTTATATATCTTCTCATCATCAAACTTTTTATATTCAAAGATGGCTTCCATGGTTTATAACCATTTAATGAATGCTTTAGGCTCTATATTTCGTTCAAACTTAGGTAAGTCAAACCTATGTCCCTTCTTCTCATCATTATAGTGTTTTCTTATGTTCATATTTTGTCTCAAATTATTTCCTACACTTTCTTCTTCATCCTCATCTATTTAAGTATGATGTGAATTACCATCTTATATTGCACCACCTTTCTAAACATACCTTTAATTTGATCCTTGTGCGAATAAAATTGAGTCAAACTTGATTTTTCACCCTTGATATTTGAGTTTGATTGGATTTATAGCACATCAATATTATTTTCAAGTTGTTGCACTTGCTCCATAAAAGCCTTAATCATGTTATCACCTGCCATGTTTATTTGTGATTTATGAACATAACAATTTATCCCTATCAAAAGAGAACTCACCTCCAAATTTGGATTGTGATATTTGAATTTTATGGTTTCTTGATTTACTCTTGATGAATTCTTGAATCTTTATTTAAGAAAAAGATGAATCTTGAAAGAATCTTATGAAAACATGTGATTGATGGATGTTTAAACCCTATGCCAATTTGGATGACTTATAAATTATGCTTTGATAACAAAATTGATGCATGTGCATACTAATTAAATGGATTATGGAGTGATTTAGGATCTCTAATAAAGTTAGCACTTGTTTTAGTGGAAACCAAATTGGATTAAGCCTTATGGTTTAATGTAACGCGATTAGGGTTTAAGGTTTTCTATGACTATTGATGATTATTGACATGGGTTTATGTGATAATTAAGGATATAAATGTAGTTTACTACAATAAAGAATTTCTTGATTACGACTCACAAATATTATATAAACAAGAGAGAACCCACAAAGAAATTAGTTGAAGGTAAAATCTTAAGTCTTATTATTTCTTATGATAAGTGCAATCCCAAACATATGGTTTTTATACCATAATTACACCTCCTCAATCCTTAACCTACCTACCAAAAATATAATCCAAAATAAAGATAAATCACACATAAAAGGCTAAAAATCAACGCATATACAATAAAAGATAAAACCATAATAAAACAAGCTTCTTAATGATTAAGTAATTAACTAAATAATAAACTAACTAATAAACCTACAGACAACCCTATTGTGGCATGGTATAAAAAATTCATGGCTTAATGGTGTCTTCCTTATGATTAAGTTATTATTCATATTCTTGGCACATGCTTAGACAAGTAACTACTTTAAGTGAACTCGTCTAGTTTGAATCTTCTCTTTATGTGTCTTCTTCACTTAAGTCAAGTATTATTGGCTCTAAAAACATGAAAGATAAGTATTCCCTTCTTTGATATGCTCCTACATCAAATTGATTATAGGTAATTGTAGTTTGTAGACTCCAAACCTTTAGCTATCTATGCACATGTTTGGAGGCTAATTGTGTTAACTTTAGTGACAGTTGACACTTATGGCTTCATTAAGGTCATGTTGAAATTTTATTTCAAGGTAATGCTCATCTACAACACAATATTTAAATAAGTCCAATTTATTTAATTCTCTATTATATTGGATAATTTTCTAACAATGCGAAATTAATTTTTTATAGTTAAGATTTTTTTAAGCTAGGTAGAGAACTAATAAGGCTAATAAAATTCTTGTTCACTTGATATATGGTTTTAAAAAGTGTATTGTGTGACCATAACATGATGATTGATGATACCATTATTTATATATTGATTGATGATTTTTTCAAACCTTTTTAATCGTCTATCGAACTTGAATCATTTAACATAATAGGATCGTGTTTTTCTGAGGACTAATGTTTAAGCCTAATTGCTTAGTAAAAAGCTAAAAATTATGCATAAGGCATTGAACTGACTGAAGATTACCATGATAGGATAACGAAATTCCATCACAAAAGATAAATTAACAATTTTCAAGTGCTTACATTGAGGGAGGCCTTTAAAACTAGGGCTAAGATATAAGAACTTCATCAAGTGAGTCAAATATTCCATAATAATAAAAAAATTTAAGGGTATAGGGGATCACCTTGCCTCAATCCCTTCTTCCCTTGAATTGGTTCTAGCAAAGTTCCATTAAGTGCAATGGAGTACATGACACTAGAAACACAATCAATGATCACTTTTACTAGAGGTGGAGGAAAATGGAACGCTAGCATAACCTTCTTAAGAAACTCTTATGTTCTGTTTGGATTGTAGTGAATTGAGGTGAGGGTAAATATTAAAAATTAAAGGAATGAAGGTGAATCGAGGTGAATATTTTAAAATGTTATTTGAATTATATTAACCTAACTTGGGTGAATTGGGGTGAATATTCTAATAATTCCATTTAGATTGAGGTGAATGAAGGTTAAAAAAATAAAACAAATGAAATCTATACCCTTATATTAAATTGATAAGTCCTATCAAATTAGGGGTATAGGGTTTGAGGGGTATTTTGGTCCTATAAGGTCAAAATTTACCTATTCTTTCACATTCACCTCGGTTACCCCCAAAATCAGAAGTTAATAAAAACTAGGTTAACCGAGGTGAATGGAGGTGAAACATTAACTCTGATTCACCCAGGTAGACTTATTAAAAATAGTACCCAAACGGAATGAATCAATTGATTCACCTCCGTTAACCCCCTTTCATCACAATCCAAATGCACTACTAGTGAATTAAATCATAAGTGAGATACCCCAAAACTCTAATATAGAGAATTATAGAAAAATAGGAATTTATTAGGAAAATTAATTAAATAAATTATTTTATTAAAATAAGGGGAAGTAATTAAGGAAAAATCAAGAGGAAATTAATAAATAATTTAATTGGAAAAATTAGGGTATTTTACTAATTAAAATGAAATTAAGGAAAAAATCTTTTAAAAATTCTAAATTAACCTAAAAAGAGAATTTAATTATTATTTTATTAAAATACTATTATTTTAAATATCTCAAAATTCTAAAATATTCTAAATATTTCAACCCATCTATTTTTTTTCCTTTTTCCTTTGTTCCTTCTTTTTTTTTTCTCTCCTTCCTCTTCTTTCTTCTTTTCTTTTTTTCCTTCCTTCCTCGATTTGGGCTAGCCCACCCCTACGGCCTAAACCCTCTCCCCTCTCCCTTCCTCCTACAAGGCCCAAGCCCGCTGCCTCTTCTTTTCTCCATCGCCAGTCGCTAGGTCTGGCTTTCTTTTTTCTTTCTTTCTTTTCCCCCTAGGTAGACTAGTCCACACCCTTCTTCTTCCTTTCTTCTTGCCTCGACCTTCCCACTTCCCCTACGCCTTGATTTCCCTACTTCCTGATGTAGGTATGCAGCCTCTACACAACCGCACGACGGCCTACCACCCCTACTCTCTTCCCTGTTGATCCCTCTCTCTCTCCTCATGCGTCCCTCTCTACCCCTTTCTTTCTCCCTTGTAGAGCTAACATGTCTTGTAATTTTACAAGCCTGCACCAGCGTTGTGCCGTCGGCCGATGACCTGCATGTGTGCCGTCCTCTTCCTCTCTCCCCCCTATGTCATTTTCCCCCATCAATGGCATATAAATACACTTCAACCTCCCCCCTTCAACCTTTTTTCTATTCATAGAAACTTGCTCCCTTTTGTGCGCCACCACCTGTTCAACGGCCCATTCGTCCACCACCATCCAGCGCTGCCACCCAAACCACCACCCAAAATACTCCCTGCAGCACCCTCCACCGAGCTTCACCCTTCACCACCCTCAATCCTTCCTGCACGAGCCACCTTGGCTGTGTAAATTTGGCCATTCAACCAACTTTAATTCACCCATTGCCACCCTTCACGCCACCATCCGCCGCCACTCCTACTACAACCACCACTCCCTCTACCCCAAAACCACCAGCAGAACATCCTCTACCTCCCCTACCCTCCTTTTCCCCTACCTCCCTCTACTTCTCCCTTCCTCACTTTCCACCACTTTTGGCCACCACACGTTGCCGCCTGCACCCCCTTTCTCTGCTCCACCACCACCATTCCAGCCCTCTCAACCTAGGGCGTCCACCACCACCTTAAATCCCCCTCCCATTCCCCCTCTTCTATCCTAAATAACCTACATTCCACCCTTCTTCTCTCTTCCCCGCTATTGTCTCCACCGGTGCCACTTGGTCACCATTAACCCTAGGTGGTACCCTAACCCTTAAACCCTCGTTATGATATCATTATCTCTTTTATTTGTATTTATGTTATCACCCCTATTATTATTATTATTATTATTATTATTATTATTATTATTATTATTATTATTATTATTATTATTATTATTATTATTATTATTGCTAACCTTAGTATATTATTACCATCATTATTTTTGTAAATATTCAAACCCTTACCTTTTCATTATTTCCATTATTATTATTATTAGCATATCCTTAACAATATTATTATTATTGTTATTATTACTATTATTATATTATTATTTTTATTACTGACACTATTATTAACCTTAACCTTATTATCATTAAGGTTTCTATTATTATGATTATTAGAACCCCTTTTAAGTATTATTTTTAAGATTAGAACTATTATTATTAGTAGTAGTGTTGTTGTTGTTGTTGTTATTACTGCTACAACTATTATTATTACTATTATTAATATTATTAAAGCTATTATCTTTAATAATATAAATATGGCTATAAATACTTAACATGAACCTAATTTGACTATAAATAACCTAGTAGGCTAAATTGAGAATAAAAATCCTATTTTTATTTATAAATCTTCTTTTAATAATAGTAACCCTAATATTATACTAAATTAGGAAATAATAGTAATTTTGATAGGAGGAAAATTAATCCTTAGTTTTTTCCTCTTATAGGTGAACCCAGTCAAAACCCTAAGGAGGAGTAGGAGCGTGCTCTAAAACCAGTTTTGTATTAGGTAAAGATGTAGCTAAGGCCCTCTATGTGTATGCTATATGCCTTGTATGCTATGTACGACGTTATGTTGCGTATCTTATGATTATTATTATAACTATTTTATGTGTAGCACAGCTTAGAGTTGAGGTATGCTCATGTGTTTTCTTATGGCATGTGTATAATATGTATATGTTGTGCTTATGATATTATATGATGTGGCCCTTTAGGACATGCACGCTATGATATTTAATATATTGATATAGGGTAAAATGATGAAAAAGGAAAAGGGGGAAGTGAGTTGACCAAGGGGATATGGGATTGACCTAATTATCTCATGATCCATGAGGGGCAAAAAGAAAGGGATTATGAACAAAATAAAAGAATGGGGTGAACTATGCATGGGAGTTTCTAGGGTTTGCATGGGAATTTTAAGGTTTGCATAGGGTATATGGAATCTACATGGAGACGATCTTTATGTGTGAAAAGTTGTCTTAGGGGTGTAAGAAAGGTAAGGGAAGAGTTGTTGGGGTGATTGGAGGCTTTAGGTGAAGAACAGTATGTAGGATGGTCTAAGGGTGCACAAGAGATCTAGCTAGGATTTGGGAGGAAAACCCAAATTTGAGATGGTTGTGAAAGTAAAAATAATTGAGGGTGAGTGGAGTATGGGATAAGGGTGGAAGAATTTCATATGTAGGGTGAGTATGGGTGTCATGGGAAAGCAAGGATGGTAGGTGAGAAATGGAGGGGTGACATGTGGAAAAGAAGCGTGCTAGGGTTTGGTGTGGCCAACTAGGATTCCATGGTCACAAGTATATTTAGGGGAGTAAAGTAAAATGATGGGAGTTGAATCTAAGGAAGGTAATGTGTGGGGTTAAAGTAGCCTTAGTTACGTGAGGTAGAAAAGGATGGGTCACATAAGCCCAAATTAGGGTTTTAGAATAAAACCCTAGGGTAAGGTAGTGAGTGGACTTGGAGGGCATAAGGTAGTTGGCCTTGACCCACATACTTAGGAGTTGGGCCTCCAGTGTAAGTGGAAGAAGGAAAGGATATTCATGTGTGTTAAGAGGTACAGAAGTTTCAAGATATGGGGCAGACCCTCTTGGGAGAATAAGAGTCGATGGAGTGTGACATGCATGTTTAGGGTTGAACTTGTTGAATAAGATACAATAAGACACTAATCATTTAAAGTGGAAGATTATTGTGTCGGGCCCCAACCGATCCACCGACATAATAGTGGCCAAGTGTCGGGGTGCTCTAGAGACCGATCCATTGGCATATAATAGTGGTCAGGTGAGGTATACCCTATACGTTTCCGATCCACCAACTATAATAGTGGGGGATCCCACGCTCAATAAACCAAACTTTAAGTTTGATAAGATATGTAAAAGACCCTAAGTACTTACAATGGAACACCATGAGAGTCAGGGCCAGACCGATCCACCAGCGTAATAGTAGCCAAAAGTATCTCACCCTAGAGATTGATCCACCGATATATAATAGTAGTCAGCTGCATTCTTCCCTATACATTTTCGATCCACTGACTATAATAGTGGGTTTCTCGTACTCACATGGATTAATAATAAGCATGGTGTAAAATGAGTATTGATTAGAGAATTAAATAATCAGTTTATCTAGACTATAGCTTGGCCTTTATTATCTGTATTGTTGTATGTTGTTTATGAGATCATGCTTGTGTTATATGCCTCTGTGTGTTGGCCTTAGATGCATGGTTACCTTACTCAGTATGTAGCATACTGACCACCCGTTTCATGGGTGCTATTTATTCCCATGAGCAGAAGCCCTCTCTGAGTTTGTGTAGGTAGGTGATGCTATTTTTTATGCTTTCCATGCTTACGAGGCATTGGGTGGGGCTGAGAGTTGAGCTTGGACTTAGCTTGGGGACCAAGAGTGATGTGGTTGGATTTTCCTTTTATGTTCCTTTATTTTGTATCAATTTATTCGACTTATTTTATTGTACTATAGCTTTTATCTCTTTTGAAGAATTTTAATTATGTACTCTTGGATTGTAAACTCTTTTCTGTGTACTCTAATTTCCATCATATGACATTTCAATGCTTTTATGAATTTGTGATCTAAGTTTGGTTAATGATGGATGGAAATCTTTCTTTAGATTTATAGTTAGTGCGAGACTATCCAGGGGCCGGGCTTATACTGATCACGGTGGTAATATCCCCAAAATTCTCAAGTTTTAATTTACTTACTTCCATTGAATCAACTAATAAAATAAACTTTTTTAATAGTGAATTTTGGGGGTGTTACAGTAAGTTTTCTTACAATCTCAAAAGCTCATTAGCTAATGACACATTTTCTCCAATGGATCTCCCCTTAATGAATGCATATAAGGATAATTCAATCAAAGAGGGTAATATGTTTGAGTTGAGTTGTGATAATTTTTGTAAAATCTTTGTATAAGACTGTACAACATGTAACTAGCTTAAAGTTCTCAACAATTTTTGCATTAGGAACCTTATGTACAAGAATAAGCATAGTAGAGGTGATGAAATTTATAAGGGTAGTTGTAAGGAAAGATTCATTTAGTACTCTCGAAGTATCATCCCCTCAATAGACCATGATATTTTAAAGAAACACAAGGTGAAACCATACAAACCTAGTAGGGGTATGCACTGGTCAAAACTAGACTAGATTGAATGGACCTAGTTAAGGATCAAAATTATTTAAAGTGGGATTGGGGACCGAATTGAGACCATATTAGAATTGCTAAATTATTTATTCTTTATATTTAAAATATGTCTTTTTAGATAAAATATTAATGAGATTCTGGTTTGGAATGGATAGGACCATATTTGATTAAGAATCAATTTTTTTACTTCTGAACCAAAACTCATATTAGAGACAGGAATGCTAGTCCAATCTTAGATAGAAATCAACTTGGTGCGGATGTTGAGTACCTGCAAACCTTAGTCTTTAGTTTCTCTAATATAAAAAATGATGCTTTTAACCTTCTTTTTCGAAAAGGGACTAACTAGTGATTGTTGATGCTTAAAGGAAAGGAAAAGACCTTGATAAAGAACTTGTTGGTCAATGTCCACCTTGTGAGTATCCTGCTGCCCAAGGGTAATAGTGTAATATTCATTGAAAACTTGAAGAATAAGATCATGGTTAAGTACCCACTCTCCATTCAAACATTTGATCATGGACACTAGATTTCTATTTTGTTTAGCTTTCATACTAGCAAAGAAGAATCTAGTGTTAGAAACCCCTTCATTAATTCAATTGATTGCATCATTCTATTTGGGAAAATTTTCCTCACAATGAGAGAGATGATCATGGAGTTGCAAAGCTTCTTGTTCCTTTTATTGAAATTCCAAGTTAGTTGGGCTTAACCTAAAACTCAAATGTATAGTGCTCAAAAATTGCTTATGGGATGTAACTTTATTAGAAACTCCATTATAAGTGGTCTTTTTTAAAAGTTTGAACCGTGCCTTCATGGTGTACAACCTATCTTTCATTTATTGAATTGTTTTTTCAAGTGTAAAGGCTCTTCCAAACATTTGCAAGAAGTTAGGGAATTTATTCCACATATTAAAAAAAACAAAGGATTGATAAGTTGATAGATGTTGATAAAGGTAGCACGATGATCAAAAACTAATTCCTCTTTAAACACTACATTATAAATAGGAAAATAATCAAGCTAGTGATAATTGACAAAAACTCTATCAAGTTTGCACATAATTCATTCCTACCCCAACTTTGGGTTGCTCCAAGTGAAGAGAGGATTAGTAAAGGGCAGTTCATGAGGTATAAGCTAATAAATGCAAGTTTGGAAGTTGGTAAAATGCAGTGGTTCACTTTGGAATTTCTCTTCCTAATGGAGAACAATTTTAAAATCACCCATAATGACCTATGGTTCAAATTGCACATTTTGTCTGGATAACCAATCCCACAAAACTTTACATTCATGCCTAGAACTACAATCATAATATTGTAACTCTTATTATAATATAAATATTTTATGATCATTTCTCAAAAGACTTCCTTATAGTTTTCTATAAAAATAATTATGTCTGAATAAAGAAATCCAAATATACACATTACTAGGCTCTTAGATACTGAGTGATAGAAAAATAAATGATGTAAAAATATCCCTTAATTTCCGTAATAAACCATTTAAAATTTAAAGTAAAAATGAAAATTGAATTGAACTCCCATAAAATTGAACTTGCCAGATCTGAATTCTTATCTTTCACCTTCTTCTCCCCAATTGGTGTACTCTAGAAATTCCAACTCATCTACCAAATCTTGTTAATCTAAGTCATCATATCCTAGATCTACAAATTCTACACTCTAAATCTTGTTTTATCACTACCAAGGAGTATCAAACAACTCAATTGGCAGGGCTCTATAATGGAGCCATCAATGGAGATTAAAGAGAACTTTAGATGATTGAGAGCGAAAGTTTTAACAATGTGCTTTTATAGATAGTGGCGAGACTTGATCTAGAGGCAACAAGGTATAAAGGAGTGATAACTTGGTGAGAAAATGGCTAATAACCAAGATATATATGAAAGTTAAGCAATGACTAAGAGAAAATGTGATGGGAAATGAAAGATTAGACTAAGAGAAAAGGAGGACAAGTGAATGAAAGTATATTATTCAATCCACTAGTTTAGCAGTGATTTGTCAGGCTAAGAGATAGGAAACTCCATTCAAGTCCACTAGCATTTTGGGTTAGGTAGGGTTTGACTAGGTTAATATGGGTGGGTCGAACGAGCCCCATTATTTGCCCACTTCTAGTTTTAATGTTAATATCCACCAAAACATTAGGAAACAATGCCCTTATTATAACTGAAATGCCCCGAAACTTTTTAATTTTATAAATTATATTTAAATGATATTTTATTAGAAAAATTATTTAAATAACTTACTTTTATTAAAAGAAAAAGGAATTTATTAGGAAAAATTTAGAAGAAATTTAGAAGTATTTTAATTAGGAAAAATTTAGATATTTTAGCTAACTAAGGATTTCATTTTGGAAATTAATTAAATAAATTATTTAAAATAAGGAGGATAAAATATTTCCAAATTAATATGAATTTTATAAATAATTTAATTGGATAAAATTAGGGTGTTTTGTTAATTAAAATAGAATTTATGGAAAACCTTTTAAAAATCCTAATTTAGCCTAAAAAGAGATTTAAATATTATTATTTTTAAATATATCAAATATTTTAATTAATTAAATACCCAATATTATTATTTTTCCTTTTTCCCTTCTTCTTTTTCCTTTTCTTCTTCCTTTTTCTTTTCCCTCCCCTTTTGCCCGTTGAGCTGCCATCTCCCGCGGCCCAAACTCCTCCCTTCTTCCTTCTTCGGCACGGCCCAGCCCGCACCGCGCATCCTTCTTCCGCCCCACGCCACACTACTTTTTAATTCCTTTTCAACCGAAACTCGGCGTTTCATTTAAATGCTTGCGACCCGCGCCGACCGCCCGACCTCCTTCCTTTTCTTTCTTTTCTTTTCCTTCGCGAACCGCCCGGCCCAGACCCCCCATCTTCTTCTTCTCCCCAGCCCCGACGCCACCACCAACCTGCAACTTCCGCCGCCGCCCGTCCGAGATTTTCGTCGGCAATCTCGCCTGATTTGACCGGCATTTGCCTCCCTGTCTCCTCCCATTGTTTCGGAAGCCTCATAAACCCAATCAACTCCCCTTTTCGCGCGATTTTTCCTCTCTCTCTCTCTCTCTTGCGCATTCCCCTGCTCGATTTTTGCTGCCACCGGCCAACCAACGCAACCGGCGACCGAAAACCCTACTACATTATCCCTTCCTCGACTAATAGACCATAATCTCCCCTTTACATTCTATAAATACCCCCATAATAGCCCTGTATCGAGCCTTTAACCCCTACCTAGAAAAATCCTTCCTTGCCACCGCCTCCCCTTTAGACGCCTCGTTCACTACCTCCAGCCAACTCCGCCACCCAATCAGCCTACCAAACTCTTCCTTGCACCTCCCTCTAGCTAACCAAATATCCCATATCCCCTGATTCTTTCTGCACAAGCCACCCCGGCTGTGCGAATTAGCCTCCCCGATCAACCCTGATTTTTGCCTCCACCACCCTTTGTGCTGCCCTTAGCCACCTCTTCCGCCGCTGACGCCACTTCTTTCACCTCCCAAACTGTATTGCAGAACCTCCCCTATCTTCCCCTACCTCTCTTTTCCTCTTTCTCCCTCTCCTCTTCTCTTTCTCTCCTTCTTCCCCATTCGGCCACCGCCGCCGCCGCTGTGCGCCGCCACCTTTGGCTACGCCACCACCCTCATTCTGTCCCTCTCCTTCTGCGAAACTCAAAACACCCCAGCTCCCCTCTTAATTCTCCCTATCTTTTTCCCAGCATTCAACTTTTACCCTTTTCTTCCCTTTTTTCGGCCACCGCCGCCGCCTCTGTGCACCACCGTTACTATTTTTATAACCCTTAAATTATTTTATTTCAATTATTTGAACGTAAATACTATTATTATTATTATTAATTATATTTTTAATATGTATTATTATTATTGTTAGTATTAATGTTTTGATTTTTATTTCTGTTGGGGGCTGAAGCCCTAATGTATATTAATTCGATTTTATTATTATTCTTCTTATTATTTCTATTATTACTATTATTAATATTAATATGTTATTATTATTATTATTATAATTATTATTTTTATTATTACTATTTCGAATTACTGTTATTATTATTTTATTATTAATATTACAACAACTTTACTATTAGTTTTTCTATTATTATTATTATTATTATTATTATTATTATTATTATTCATTATTATCATAATAAATTTGGTTATTTATTTTACTAATATTATTAGTATTATTTTGGTAAAGGAGTCGAAGCCTTTATTTTACTTTGTTTTTGAATAATGCCCTTTTTATTATTAGTATTGTTACTATTATTATTCTTATTTATATTATCATTGATATTATTTTTAGTATCATTATTATTATTAGAATAAAGTATTTAACATTGCATTAATTATCAACTTTTATAATATTTCTATTATTTCTATATCTTTAGCAAAGTTAGAATTTTGTTAATGTTATTTTTATTAGTATGTTATTATTTGGTCAAAGCCCTAAGGAGGCATAGGAGCGTGCTCCAAGACCGGTGTCGATTCAGGTAAGGGGTGCTAAGGCCTTTTGTGTGCTTATATGCATTATGTGCTTTGTATGCTATGTATCATATGTTTATCATGATTAATTATTCCGTATGTGGTATAATGTGGAATTGAAGTATGTTTTGTGTGTTTACATGGCATGTGTATTATGTATATGCGATGATATGTATCGTGATCCTGTAAGACATGCATGTGAGGGAGTTGATGTGTTTTGTGTGGGAGAAAGGATGAAAAAGGAGGATAGGTAAATAGGTTGACCAAGGGAGGTGAGTTGACCTAATTATTTTAATTGTTCATGAGTGGAAGAATAAAATGGAGAATTTCAGGGTTTTGTGTGGGAGGATCTGATTTATGATTTTTATGGTTTCGTGTGGGAGAATTTGATTTATGATTTTTATGGTTTTGTGTGGGAGAATATAATTTATGGTTTATATGGGAGATTCTAATTTATGACTTTATGTAGAAGAATCTAACTTATGGTCTTATATGGGATAATCTAATTTGTGGTTATGAATGGGAGAATATTATCAATTGTATTATATGGAAGAATCTTTGGGTTTTATATGGAAGGATCTTTGGGTTTTATATGATTTGAATCTTGGGTTTGGTATGGATGGATATTTGGTTTTGTGTGGATTGAATTTAGGGTTTTGTATGACAGAATTTAAGGTTTTGTATAGTGGTATTAGGGTTTGTATGGATGTAATATTGTATGGTGGTATTGGGGTTTACATGATGGTATTAGGGTTTGTATGGTGGTATTAATGGTCTCATGGTGGTATTAATGGCTGCATGGTGATATTAATGATCGTATAGTGGTATTAGGGTTTGTCTGGTGGTATTGGGGTTTGCACGGTGGTATTAGGGTTTGCATGGTGGTATTAATTGTTGTATAGTGGTATTAGGGTTTTCATGGTGGAGTTAGGGTTTTGCATGGGATTTAGGGTTTGTATGAAAGTTCGAGACGTTGCATGGGATGTGTAAAGTTTGCATGGGAGCAAAATTTACGTATGGAATGTTGATTTGGAATACGAGGAAGATAATGTAAGTGTTATTTGGGTGTTTGAACATTTTAAATGGAAAATTGTATGTGGAGCATTATAAGGGTATGGAGGAGACTGAAGTAAGGTTTGGAGCGATTAACTCTGGGTTGTTGTGATTAACTAGAGTTGGAGTGGTTAATGGTAATTTGTTGTGGTTAATTAAGGTTTGGAAGGGCTAATTATCGTTGTTATGGTTAAATAGGGTTTGGAGT
Source organism: Tamarix chinensis (assembly GCA_030549775.1). NCBI lineage: Eukaryota > Viridiplantae > Streptophyta > Magnoliopsida > Caryophyllales > Tamaricaceae > Tamarix > Tamarix chinensis. The sequence goes on along the minus strand of CM060180.1, from coordinate 59,761,121 downwards.
GGTTAACTATGGTTTGTGGTGGTTGATTAGGGTTTAGTGTGGTTGTTTAGGGTTTTTGCTGTATCATGTGTAAATGGGTGATCAAAGTGTAATTATGATGGTAAACTTTATGATTTGTGATGTGTGATGATTCATGCATGTCCAGGGTGAAAACTTTGAATAAGATACTTAAGATACTAATCATTTAAAGTGGAAGATTATTGAGCCGGGTCCAGACCGATCCACCGGTCAGAAATAGTGGTTAGGACATGATGTCCTATATGTAACCGATCCACCGGTAATAATAGTAGCAGGGCATGTACCCTCACGACCGATCTACCGGCTATAATAGTGGGGGATGCCAAGCTCAACAAAATCAAACCCTATGGTTGCTAAGACATGGGAAAGACACTAATCACTTACAACGGAACACCGTACGAGAAAGGGGTCAGACCGATCCACCGGCATATAATAGTGGCAGGGTATGTTACCCTCGCGACCGATCCACCGGCTAAAATAGTGGCTGTGAATGTTTCCCTCGCGACCGATCCACCGGCTAAAATAGTGGGGTTTTCGTACTCGTATGGACTTGATAAAAAGTATGGTGTGAAATGAGTTCTGACTAGAGATCAATTTAAAAATTAATCCTGACTATATTGGACCTTGGCATTTTCACCTGATCGTTCATTTACCTTTATGTTATTGTGTTAGTGATTATGCCCTGTTATTATTCTTATGCATGGTTTATATGCTTATGTGTTGGCCTTAGTGCTTGGTTACCTTACTCAATACGTAGCGTACTGATCACCCTTTTCACGGGTGGTGCTCATTCCCACGAGTAGTATGCCCTTCTAACTTTATGCAGGTGGGTGAGATATCCGGTGGGGTTGAGTGTTTAGCATGTTTGGCTCAAAGTTCGAGAGAGTTGTGGCCATATTTCACTTTTTATGTAACCTCTATTGCTCCTTGCTATTCCTTTTGTTTTGGATTTTTTGAAATTAAATATTAATGTTTGTAGCTATTACTCCTTTCGAGGAATTTTGATTTCGCACTCTGATTTCTATCTCATTATTGATTCATGATTCTTTACGCGTACTCTGATTTTTAATGAATGATCTTTCGAGTTCTTTTATGAACTGTTGGTTTGAGTTTAATGCTTGTTTGGAGTTTAGTTTGTCTTGATTTGTAATTGATTGTTAATCTTTTCCTTAGCCTCAACACTTGGTATTGAAACGGTCAGAGAGAATTGGTTTGGTACTAAGTGTGGCGGTAACATCCCCAAAATTTACGAGTTTGAATTTAAGAGTTTCTATTACTTCCGCTTTTAAAAAAAAGGTAGTAAATTTTGGGGTGTTACAATAACACCCTCAATTTTTTAACTATAACATTTTGTTTTTAAGATAATGTGAAAGCTTTTGAAATATAAAACCGGGGAATGTTACAACCACATCAACTATGAGAGAGGTATGATCATCACCTAACCCATATCTGATGCAAGGCAAAACATAATAAGAAATAAAAGAACGCATGATCACAACATTAATGTGACAATACATGATAATAAAGGCTAGAACAATATTATAGATAGAATTAACTTGATAGTTTTACAAAATCAAATACAAGAAATCGAGCTAAGATTTTAAATAACTAAAAATACAAAAAAAAAACATCCCTATATAGTGGGAAAAATACTGATAACCAGTTAGCCTAACTCTTAGGCATAATTATAAACCTCTTACACCAAGTAAATGACCAACTAATAACCCACATCATCACCCTTAGCATATTCTAAATGAGATTCATAACCCTGCAAATCATTATCTACTCCCTGGACTAGAAGTCGAATCATCACAGTGATCACACAAGTACAGTATCAGTACAGTGAAGTACAAGTAAAATATACTACCCAAAACATGAAAGTCTCATACAACACATTGAAATCATATAATAGTATGGCGATACCATAATGGAAAACTCAAGTATAACATAGCATGCTTGCATGGAAATCATGGAAGTATGAAAATACAGTAATACATGCAAGTCATACAATATCAGCCATATTAAGATTCCTCCTTTAGTGACCACACAATTTTTGGTTAGTAAGATAGTTCGTTTAACCACACCCAATTATCCACCATGAACAAAAGTCATGGCAGCACAAATAATCATAATGGAATACCACACCCATCATACAAGGTTAGGATACATCAAAGGGGCCTTCTTTCGGGATACCACACCCACCACACATCGAGTGTACCTACTACAAATCGGGATATCACACCCATCACATGTGGTCGAAGTACACTAAGGGGACTTGTACTGGGATACCTTACCCACCACACCTTGAATGTCTCCGCCATGAAAGCTAAAGAGTTGGGATACCACACCTGCCTAAGCAATGGACAATACAAAGTGCTAGGGGGCTTGTACAAGGATACCTTACCCACCCGAGCTAGATATCGATGCCATGCCAACCTACCATGCTATAATCCTATACCTCAAATATATGCGCATACCCCCTACTGACTGCAACCTAGTAGAGAAGGAAATAGGTACCAAGTAAAAAATACAATCAAGGGCGACTCACCCCCTAACTTCTAGTAGCTATCCTGAGAGCCGAAGAAAAAGGCTTGAACAAAATTATAAACTATTAAATTATGTGTAAGTGATATCACAAATTATAACAAAGTCCACACGTAATCAAATTGGATATTTCCAAGTGATTATGGAAAACACAATTAAATCTCATTATTCAACTAGATTGGGTGTTTCTGCATGATAACACCAAACACATCACAAGACGTTAAAAGCCACCATTTAGGTGTTTGAAGATGACACCAAACTCAACATAAGGCATACAAGCCACTAATTAAGTGTTTAGAGGTGATACCAAACTTAACCAAAATTAAGTCTCAAATACCATCATAGTAGTGCATATTAAATCAAGTCAACCATAACTAAAATCATAATTAAAATGTTGTAAATACATGGAAGTACCAACACAAAAGGTCTACGAAAAACACAATAAGTTATAACAAACTAGTCGGTTTCCAGCCAGACTAGTTGACTGGACTGGTCTTATGAGACTTGGACCAAAACAATATAAGAGAAACACTTGATTGTTGGCCTCACCAATCGACTATTCATGTGAGCCAGTCGACTAGTTTGGTTTAACCAGTCAATGGGTTTAAGTAGAGACCAACCCCTTTTGGCCCGTAGAGAAACCAATCGGTGGGTTTGACCAATCGATTGACTGGTCATATAAATCAGTCGACTCGTTTGGTCCAATCGGTTGATAGGCCTAAGTGGAGACCAAACCATTTTGGTCCATAGGGACACCAGTTGACTGATTCATCAAACCAATAAACTGGTCTCACCACTAACCAATCCAAAACACCAAATCATTCTACTGCTTACAAAATCAATCAATGGGTTCGAGAAATGGATCAACTAGTCTAGGTAAAACGCAACCTAGACTTGCAAAACATACACCAAAATTTACCACACTTTACTTTATTAATCCTAGCATGCTTCTATGTCAAAACATACATAAAAATGCATGATGCACACATAGTATTACATATACTTAACCAAATCATGCTCAAATAGCCCATTTTTATGTTTAAAATCATAGAATTCCAATAACACTAACTTGGGAAGAATTATACCATATGCTGATAATATGGAACACAATTAGATCATACTCATATAAGCACCAACACATAGAACCCTAATATATCACAGAAACCTAATTATGTTAAATATAAGTGATAAAGTGAATTTTTCCATATTTTTACCTCTCTTTCCCTTAGCTTTGGGACTTCATTTAATTTCTTTTACATATTTTTCTATGGTTTTGGCCTATTATTTGCACTACCATTTTCTCGAGCCTTGTATTGTAGAATTTCCCACAAAAACACCAAGACCGAGAAAGAATTGCTTTTATTTGGAGCTAAGGACCTAGCAAGGAAAGCTTGGGAGGAGAGTGCATCGACCCAACATGCTTATGAAGGTGCATTGAAGCTATGAGAGCCAAAATATATGCCAAATAACCCTAAGAAGACTCAAAAGAGGAGTGCACGGTTGGCCGCACACCCATATATGTAATTCCCCAAAATTTTAGAAAACCTATAATTTAATAAATAACTTTTATTTGAAATAAATTAGCCTTTAAAATTATATAGTTTAATTATTTTATGGATTTTGAGTATATAAATTTGGATAGGAATATTTGATAAATTAAAATAAATATTTTTTTATTCTATTATGCTCTTTTTATTTAAAAAAATTTCTAAATTAATATTTTACTAAAATTTTCCTTTTTAAGCCAATATATTAAATTATATTTAATTAAATTATTAAATTAAATTAAATAATTTCTCAAAAATATTACATTTTATTATTTTATAAATTAAATTATTTTGTTTCCCTATTTTTCCTTTTCCCTTTTTCCTTTTTTTTTCCTTTTCTTTCTCCATTTTCTTCTTTCTTTCTTTTTCCTTTTTTACTGGCTTTGGGCCGTTAGGCTAGCCTCTTCCCTCTCCCTTGAGCCTAGGCCTCCGGCCCACTCCTTCCCCTCCTCTCCTTCTCCAGCGTGCAACCTAGCTCCCCCCGTTTTTTTTTCTTTCCTTCCCTCCACTCTGGACTGGCTGACCCACCACTCTTTTTTTCTTCTTACCTTCGTCGTCCTGCACTTTCCCCTCCCTTTCTTTCTTCTCCTTGCTCGTGCCTGACTAGCAACCTGTTCAATGCCATGCTCGACCACCGAGACGCCTGCAACCCCTCGCTGCCACCACTACAACCCTCTCACCCATCATTTTCTTCCCATTCTTGGACCTGGCCAGGCCTGCAAACCACCCTTCATGCCTTGTTTTTTCCCACCTCTTCGTCTCCCCTCCCTACCACCCTACATGCTGTCACCGGCCAACCAACTGCCCTCCTATCCTCCCTCTCCCTTTTCTTCACTTCTCCAGCCTCTCCCCTGCCCCATTTCTTCGAGCCTTTCCCCTTCCCTGACCTCCCTCTTCTCCCTTTCTTCCCCTTCCTTTTTCCTCCCTGCCTTAGCCATGCCGCTGCCCTTCGCCACTCCAACCGCCGCACCAAGCCCCTGCACCACCTTCTACACCCTTCTACTACCGCCCTGCATCGCCACAAGACCACCCTAAGCCATCTTGCAGCCCCTTCTTTCTCCCCATTTCCCCCTTTCTCGGCAGCCCCCCTACAATCCCACCGTTCGTCGTCTTCCAACCGCCTCTACCGCCACCCAAACCACCAATCCACTCCCTACAACCTCCTCTACCACCCCATACCTTTTTTGGCCGAAACAAGCCCGCTCACCCCTCCATTTTTTCCCTCGGTTTTCCTTCCTTCTCAGCCCGATCCCCTCCTGCAGCGCACTTCGCCACCTCGTCGTCGCCCTTAGCCGCCAACAACCCATCACCAGCCGCCACCTACACCCCCTCTTCACTCCTGCACCCTTCCCTTGCCTCCAAACCTCCCCCATCTATCTTCTTTCCTAGTCCAAACCACTAACCCGAAGATAACCAATTTTCCCTCCTTTCACCCCCTCTTCGAGCCTTCCTCTTTATTTTGCATGAAGCTCATGCTGCATGAGCAACATGAGCTGCTGCATGCTTTAGTACTTTAGTACAAAATTTTTAAGGTATAATAGCATTTTAAGTTAAGTGTTTCATTAATTAAATTTTATAAAGTTTTATGCTTGGATCCTTATTTCTAACATGATAAGTTTTGATACTATTTTTAGGTGTTGATTTTGCTATTTAAAGCTTGAATCTTTAACCGGGATACCGCTAAGGTTCGATTTTTACGGGATCTAAGGTAATCATTAAACCCCACTTAAATGCATGGATAAATGTATGTTAGCTCATTAGAATTTTTACTATGTTATTATGCTTGATATTTGTGGTTTAATATAATATATATATATATATATATATATATATATATATACATATATATATATATATATATATATATATATACATATATATATATATATACATATATTTGCTTGTATTGATTGATAAAAAAAAGGTATGTTAGTTTAAATGCCATGTGTGGAAATGTTGCTTAAGGGAAGAGTTTGATTATTAATAAAAGTATTAAGTACTTATCCATGTTATTTTATGTTATTGTGACTATTTATGCATAAATAATTTTATTGTGAGCCCTAGGGGCATTTTAGTAATATTCCTTGTGCTAGAATATGACATAATATGTGTGGGTGCTAATAAGTATTATATTAAAATATACTGGTTGGTGGAGTTGGATATTGTTAATGGAGTATTAATATTATTATTCTATGTGGTAATGTTAATTTAATAAAAGTGGTGTAGTAAAGGGGGTAAAGTAGTAATTTTGGAGGCAAGAGGGTAATATGGTAATTTTATAAGTAAATAGCAAAATGATAATTTTATAAGTAAAGTGGTATTATGGTAATTTTGGGAGTAAAGGGGGTAAGAATGGTAATTTTGGAAGTAAGGGGTAAAATGGTAATTTTGGAAGAGAAGAGTAAGAATGGTAATTTTGGAAGTAAGGGGTAAAATAGTAATTTTGGATGTAAAAGGGTATTATGGTAATTTACAAGCAAAAGGGTAATATGGTAAATTTGGATGTAAGGGGGTAAAATGGTAGTTTTATAAATAAGAGGATATTATGGTAATTTTGGTAGTAAAGGGGTAAAATGGTAATTTGTAAGTAAAAGGGTAAATTGGTAATTATAATTATGGAGGAGTGTAGATTGGTAATTATAATTATGGAAAAGGATAAGTTAATAATTATAAATATGGAGAAGAGTAAATTGGTAATTATAATTATGGAGAAGGGTAAATTAATAATTACAATTATGGAGAAGGGTAAATTAATAATTATAAAAATAGAAAAGCGTAAATTGGTAATTATAATTATGAAGAAGGGTAAATTGGTAATTGTAATAAGGGAGAAGGGTAAGTTGGTGTTTATAATAATGGAGAAGGGTAAATTGGAAATTGTAATTATGAAGAAGGGTAATTTGGTATTTGTAATAACGGAGAAGGGTAAAACGGTAATTATAATAATTGAGAAGGGTAAAATGGTAATTATGAAAATGGAGAAGGGTAATTTGATGATTTAACTAACAAAAGGGTAATTTGGTAATTTTAATAATGGATAAGGTTAATTTGGTAATTATAATAATAGATAAAGGCAATCTGGCAATTATGAGATTGTAGAAGGGTAGTTTGGGAATTTATCCAACTAAAGGGGCAAATCGGTAATTATAATAATGGAGAAGGCAATTTCGTAGTTTAACCGACTAAAGGGTATATTGGTAATTATTTAACCAACTAAAGGGAAAAATTGGTAATCTTGATAATGAAGAAGGGTAATTTGGTAATTTATCCAACTTAAGGGCAATTTAGTAATTATAACAAAGGAGAAGGGCAATTTGGTAATCTAACCAACCAAATGGGAAATACGATAAGTGTAACAATTATGAAGGGTGAATGGTGATCTAAAAAGCGCAGGAGATAACTTTGTAACCTAAATCGAGGAAGGGGTAATTTGGTAATTATGCAACAAGGAGGGTAATAGAGTAATTTGTCAAGTAATGAAAGGATGACTTAGCAATTATATAAGTAAGGGGTAAATGAGTGATTTGCACCTAACATGTCGTTGTGATTGTGGAATTTTGTAATATGACTCAAACAATGCTGATTAGCAAGGTAAGAGTATTTGATAATTAGTAAGTATCACGAGAATGAATCCTAATTCGAAATTAGATGAGATTATGATGGCCTTAATGATTCCTCTGTGTTATCTTGGATAACCGTCTAAATAAGAAATGACTAATAATATTAGAACGATTGAAAGTGAATAAGTATCTGATTATTGTGCTTTTCGTGATCACTTTAATTAAGATACTAATACTTAAAGTGGAAGACCTTGAGATCGAGAATGGTGGCTCTTTAGGGGTTGCTACCCTAAAGATGTGGTTTAGCCCACGATTATTCTGGTATTTTCTGGTGTGCCTTTGTGCCCCAACCAGGCCCTATATCTTACTCTATCTAACTATAAGTGTAATCCCCCAAAATTTTAGAAAACTATTAATTTAATGAATAGCTTTTACTTGAAATAAATTAGATTTTAAAATTATTTAGTTTAATTATTTTATGGATTTTTGAGTATGTAAATGTGGATAGGAGTTTATAATAAATTAAAAATAAATATTTTGTTATTTCATCATATTATTTTTATTTAAATAATTTTTCAAACTAATATTTTACTAAAATTATCCTTTTTGAGCCAATATATTTAATTATATTGAATTAAATTATTAAATTAAATAATTTATCAAAATATTATATTTTATTATCTTCTAAATTAAATTAAATTGTTTTTCCTATTTTCTATTTTTCCTTCTTTTTCTTTTTTTTTTCCCTTCTCCTTTTCTCATTTTCTTCCTTCCTTTCTTTTTCTTTTTTTTCTTCTTTTCCTGGCTCGGGCTGCCAGGCTGCCTCTCCTCCTTGCGCCTGGGCCAGTGGCCCATTCCTCCCCTCACCCCAGCCACGCACAGCCCGACCCCCTCTCTTTTTTTTTCCTCTCTTCCTTTCACCCTGGACCGGCCCAGCTTTTTTTTCTTTTCCCTGCGCCGGACCGGTCCGGTCTCCCTCCCTCTCCCTTCTTTCTTTCTTCTCCACCCTCCTCGACACAGCAGCCCGATCAGTCCCCTTCGCCATGACTGCCACCAGTTGCTGCCTCCCGCTGCCACCTTCTACAACCACTGCCACCTTCTGCCACCATTTGTCTCTCCCTCCCTCTCTCTCTCCCCTGCATTTTTCACCAAATTAGAACTGGGCAGCCATGCACCCCGTCCAGCATGGCTCCCCTTACCCTCTTAGCCAACCTCCCCCTGCCACCCTACGACAACCTGCCACCCTAAACACTGCCGTCGATCAGCCCCTACCCCCTCTCTTCTCCCTCTTATTTTTCTTCTCCCCTTCATCTCTTTTCTGCCCATCACTTCGAGCTCCTTACCCCGATCCTCCCTTCTCTCTCTCATTTTCTTCCTCTCCCATTTCCACCCTATTTTTGCGTTGCCACCACCGTCCGCCGCTCCTGTCGCCTCACCAACACCCTGCACCGCTCCTTGCCACCCTCCACCTCAGCCTTGCGCCACCACAACGTCCCTCCCGAGCCATCCTGCAGCCCTCTTCCTCCCCTCTTCTTTTCCTTCCTGTTTTTCATCCCTCTCGACACCTACCTGCAAGCCCTCCTTACGCCGCCTTCCAGCCGCCTCTTCCGCCACCCAAGCCACCATTCAAGGCCCTGCAATCCTCTCTACCACCTCCATTCCTTAGTTGGTCGAAAACAGCCCTTGCACCCCTCCATTTTTCCCTCCACTTTTCCTTCCTTCTCAGCCCTTCCACTCGACCCACTTCAGCAGCCACTTTCGCCACCTCACCGCCGCCGCCTCAGCCACCCTTGTCCGCCAACAACCCATCCCCAGCATCCACCTAAACCCCCTCTTCACTCCTGCACCATCCCCTTGCCTCCAAACCTCCCCCATCTACCTTCTTTCCTAGCCCAAATACCCTAACCCGAAAATAATGGATTTTTCTCCCTTCACCCTCTTTGAGCCCTTTTCTCCCCATGATTATGCATGAAACTCACGCTGCTCATGCAGCATGAGCTGCCCCTTATTTTGAAACTCATTTGGTTAAGTTTTGAGGTATATCCATATTTAATTAAAGTGTATTATTATTAAATACATTTGTTTTATAAATTTTTATCCTTTTTAACTTCTTATTTCTAACAATAATAACGGATATTATTTTTAGGTGTTGAGTTGCTAATTATGCTTGGTAAGATTTGATATTTTGCGGGATTAAGGTAACCATTAATCATCCCTTAAATATATGGAAAAACGCATGCTAGCACATTTAGGGTTTAGTATGATTTTATGCATGTTTTGTATGCTTAGCATGATATGTTTATGGTTTCTTATATTGCTTGTTAAAAAGAAAAAGCATGATAACTTTTGTGCCATATGTAGGTGTGTTAAATAAAGAAGGAGTTGGAATATGGATAGAAATGTTAAAAACTTGTTTATGATGTACCATGTTGTTAATGCATGAATGATGTTATTGTTTAAGGGTATTTTAGTAATTATACTTATGAGGTATATAAATCAATGTGTGTATTTGCTAATGAGTATTATGTTGAAAAATGACAAGTTGGTGGACTTAGATGATAAAAATGAAGTATTAATATCATTATTTTATGTAGTGTTAGTAAATTCATAAAAATGGTGAATAAAGGGGTTGAGTGGAAATTTTATAAGTGGAAAGGGTATTTCGGTAATTTTTGAGATAAAAGAATAATATGGAAATTTTATGATTAAATAGTCAAATGATAATTTACAAGTAAAGGATAAAATTGTAAGTTGTGAGAAAGAAGGGTAAAATGGTAATTTTGGAAGTAGGGGTAAAATAGTAATTTTGGATGAAGGAGGGTACTATGGTAATTTTGGAGGTAAAGGGGCAAAATCGTAATTTCATAAGTAAAGGGTAATATGGTAAATTTTATAAGTGAATGGTGAAGTGGTAATTTATAAGTAAAGGGGTAATATGGTAATTTGGGAAAGAAGGCCAAAATGGTAATTATGTATGGATAGATAAAGATGGTAATCTTGGATGTGAAAGGGTAAAATAGTAATTTGTAAAGTAAAAGATGTATGGTGGTAATTTTCATAAATAAAAGGATATTATGGTAAAATTGGATGTAAGGGGTAAAATGGTAATTTTGTAAATAAAAGGATATTATGGTAAACTTGGGAGTAAGGGGTAACTTGGTAATTATGATAACGCCAAAAGATAATTTAGCAATTAAATTATGATTGTAGAAGGGCAACTAGATAAGTATGATGCTATAGAAGGGTAATTTGGTAAATTAACCAATTAAAGGCCATTATGGTAATTTTAAATATGGACAAGGGTAAAATTGGTAATTGTAATTATGAAGAGGGGTAAATTAATTATGAGGAAGGTTAATTTGGAATTTATGATAATTGAAAAGGGTAAATGGCAACTAAAATAATTAAGAGAGGTAAAATGGTAATTATGAAAAGGAGAAGGGAAATTTGGTAATTTATCCAATTGAAGGGGCAATTTGGTAATTTAGCCAATTAAAGGGTAAAGTGATAATTATTTAACCAACTAAAGGGGCAAAATAGTAATCATGATAATGAAGGAGAGTAATTTAGTAATTTATCCAACTCAAGGGCAATTTAGTAATTATAACAAGGAGAAGGGCGATTTGGTAATATAACCAACCAAAAGGGAAATATGATAAGTGTAGTAATTATGAGGGGTGAATGGTGGTCTAAAAAGTGTAGGAGACAATTTGGTAATCTAAAGTGGACAAGGGGTAATTTGGTAATTATGCAACATTAAGGGTAATGTGGTAATTTATCAAGTAAGGAATTGATACTTAACAATTATATAAGTAAAGGGCAAATGAGTAGTTTGTATCTAACACGTCTTTGAGATTGTGGAACATTAATATGATTAAATAATGCTGATTAGCCAAGTAAGAGTATTTGATAATTAGGATGGCCTTAATGGTTTCTCTGTGATATTCTGGATAATCATCTGAATAAGAAATGATTAATGATATCGGAACGATCGAAAGTGAATAAGTATCGGATTATCGTGCTTTTCGTGATCGCCTTAATTAAGACACTATTACTTAAAGTAAAAGACCTCGAGATCGGGAATGGTGACTCCTTAGGGGTCGCTACCCTAAGGACGTGGTTTAGTCCACGATTATTCTGGTATTTGCTGGTGTGCCTTTGTGCCCCAGCCAGACCCTATATCTTACTCTTCCTAGCTCTACGGACCTAGTTAGGGGGTATGCATACTTATGGATTAGGTGTCCTTATCGGTAGGGTACTGAGTTAGCTTTATGCACCAGTACGACCAGTGTACCTTTGCGTCCTTGGGTTCATGGTTGAAGGGTACTGAGTCGCTGATATGCACCGGTACGACCAGTGTACCTTTGTGTCCCGGGTTATCGATCTCCCATTCGAGGCAAATAAATATGATTGATGTGCTAATTAAAGAAAGGAAAGATACTATTATTGAAAGTGAAATATAAATGAGCCGGGCCCAGATGATTATGATATTGAGTACCGGTCCACCGGTTATAATAGTGGCCATGAGTGTTGTGCCCTGGATGATGAGTTATATGTATCCCGGTCCACCGGTTATAATAGTGGCCAGGAGCGTTGTGCCCTGGATGATGATTCTTTATATATCCCGATCCACCGGTTATAATAGTGGCCAGGAGAGTTGTGCCCTGGATGATGAGTTATCTGTATTCCGGTCCACCGGCAATAATAGTGGGGGTCCCGAGCTCAATAAAATCGGTTATGTATGTGAATAAGATTATGGAAAAATACTAATCACTTATAGTGGAACACCATGTGAGTCGGGGCCTATAACACCCCAAAATTCACTAAATTTTTTTTAAAAGCGGAAGCAATTAAATTAGAAGCACTGGAAACCTGTGAATTCTGGAAGTGTTACCGCCACACTTAGTACCAGACCGGTTCTCTCCGACCGTTCAGTACCAAGTGCTAAGGCTAAGAAAAGAAATAATCAATACAATTCAATTTCCAAATAAGCATTAAACGGTTGTAAAACAAAATCAGAGTACGCATCAAGAAATGTAATTCATTTCCAAAAGAGAATTAAACTTACAACCGATAAAAGATTAACAAAAAGAATTAGAGTCATATAAAGACTATAATATGGCCACAACTCTCTTGAATCTCGAGCCAAACATGCTCAACATTCAGCCCCAACTGATGTCTCGCCCACCTGCACAAATCAGAAGGGCATACTACTCGTGGGAATGAGCAGCACCCATAAAAAGGGTGATCAGTACGCTACGTACTGAGTAAGGTAACCGAGCACTAAGGCCAACACGTAAGCACATAATCCATGCAGAATAATAACAGGGCATAATCCAACATAACAACATAAAGGTATAAGAACAATTCAGGTAAAAGTACAAAGGCCCAATCATAGTCCATATTAATTATTTAATTAATCTCTTATCGGAATTCGATACACATCATGTCTTTTTATCAAATCCATGCGAAAACGGAAGCCCCCACTATTATAGCCGGTGGATCGGAGGCGCATAGGGTATCATACCCTAACCACTATTATAGCCGGTGGATCGGATACACATAAGACTACGCGTCCTAACCACTATTCCTAACCGGTGGACCGGTTGGCTCCGGCACGCATGGTGTTCCACTGTAAGTAATTAGTATCTTTTAGGCATTTAATGATTTTGGTTTGTGTCTATTGAGCTCGAGTCACCCCACTATTATTACCGGTGGGCCGGTCACATATAGGACCACATGTCCTAACCACTATTATAACCGGTGGATCGGTCGCACATAGGACTACGCGTCCTAACCACTATTCCTGACCGGTGGATCGGTTTGGACTCGGCTCAATAATCTTCCACTTCATATGATTAGTGTCTTAAGTATCTTATTCAAAAGCTTTCACCATGCACAAGCATGAATCATAAATCATAAATTCCATATTCATCATCCTACTTTATTCACCAATTACACACGTGCTACCACCAAACCCTAGACATGCATAGATTGCTCCCTTCACAATTATCCTCCAATTCTACTTCACATCTCACTCTAGGGTTTTATCCCAAAACCCTAATTTAGTCTCCTTCGTACCCTTAATTTGCTCCACATGATATTTTTCATCCCAAGTGCTTAAACACCCAAACAACACTTACATTACCTTCCTTAAATCCCAAAGCAGCGTTCCATACATAAACTTCACTCTCATAAAAACTTTACACATCCCATGCAATTATTAACTTCCATGCAAACCCTAATACCACCATAAAACCATTAACCATTATACAAACCCAGAGTCTCATCATACAAAACCCTAAAATCAATCCACATAACTCAAAGATTCATTCATACCAAACCTCAGATTTCAAACCATATAAAACCCAAAGATTCATCCATACCAAACTAAGTATCCATCCTTACCAAACCCTAAGTTCAAACCATATACAACCCAAAGATTCATTCACACAAAACCCTAAATTCAATCCATACCAACACAAAGGTTCAAATCATATAAAACCCAAAGATTTTTCCACATAATACAATTGATTAGATTCTCCCCTTTCATAACCACAAATTAGATTCTACCATACAAGACCATAAGTTAGATTCTTCCCCATAAAATCATAAATTAGAATCTCCCAAGCAAAACCATAAATTAGATTTTCCCAAACAAATCATAAATTATATTCTCCTAATCAAATCATAAATTAAATTCTTCCATACAAACCATATATTAATTTCTCTCACATAAAATCATACCAAACCATAAATTAAACTTCCCCATATAAAACCATAAATTGGATTTTACCAGACAAATCATAAATTAGATTCTCCCAATTAAAATCATAAATTAGATTCTCCCAAACAAACAATAATTCGATTCTCCCATATAACATCATAGATTACATTCTTCCAAATAAAACCATGCAATAGATTATTCCTTATAAATTCATAAAATTAGGTCAACTCACTTCCCTTAGTCAACTTCCTTCCCCATCCTCCTTTTTCATCCTTTCTCCCACATAAAATCATATCAACATCCTCACATGCATGTCTTATAGGGTCATACACAAATAATACACATTCCATACGAAAGCATACTTCAACTCCATGTTATATCATATACGTCATAATTAATAATCATAAACATAGAATGCATAGAATACGAGGCACACAATGCACATTAGCACATAAAAGGCCTTAGTACCCCTTACCTAAAACGACACCGGTCTTGGAGCACGTTCCTACGCCTCCTTAGGGCTTTGACCAAATAATAACATATTAATAAAATAACCTTAACAAAATTCTAACTTTGCTAAAGACATAAAAATAATAGAGATATTATAAACCTTGATAATATAGGGTTAAAGACTTTACCCTAATAATAATAATGATACTAATATAATAATATCAAAATTAATAAAACTACTATCAATGAGAATATATATAATAATAACAATAATAATAATAATAATAATAACAATAAAAATATCATATAAGTTTTCATATAACTAATGACTTACCATTTATTTAATATTAATAATAAAATTAATAACATATATAATAACATTAAAATAATAAAGATAATAACAATATTATTATCAATAGTTATAAGAACAATAATAATACTAAGATAAATAAGTGCGAATGTTAATACAAAATTAGGGCCTAAGATTTTCCAGAATAATTAATAAAATAATAATAATAATTATTCTAATAATTATAATATTAATAATAATAAGAAGAAGAAGAATGATAATAATCCCATAATAATTCAATTAATAACTTAAAATTCGAAACTATCAATAAAAATTATTTTATTATCATTCTCCACCCTGCAAGTACAATTCAGCATAAAATATCTCATCAAATAATAAAACATATTAATAATATAAATATTAAGAATAATAATAATAATGGTAATTATATGCAAATAATTGAAATAAATTAAATCAAGGATTATAATAATATGGAAAATGGTTGAGAGGGTCTAGGGTTCAATCTTAAGCTGGTGGGGATAGGTGGCACCGGCGGTGGTTCACGGCGGCGGCGACGGTGGCCGGAAAAACAGAAGAAAAGAGGGAAAGATGAATGTTGGGAAAAAGATAGGGAGAATTGAGGTGATATAAGAGGTGTTTATTGTTTCCCAGGAGGAGAGGGACAAAATGATGGTGGTGGTGCAGCCAAAGGTGGCGGCGCATGGCGGTGGAAGGCGGTTTAAGGCTTCGGGGTCAAAATTCTGGCGAGAACAAGCATCCAACTTGACACGGCTATGGAGGCTCGTGCAAGAAGAATCGAGAGGTTAGAATGGTTTAGTTAATTAGAGGAAGTTGCAGGGAATAATTGGGCATGCGTCGGTGGCGTTGAAGTTGGCTATCAGCGGAGGAAACGGCGTCTCAAGTCTCGGTGATCGGCAGCTCGGGCTTAGGGTTTCGGGAAAGAAAAATTCTAAAAACTCCTATAACAAGGCTATTTATAGATGCTAGAATGGATAAAGAGGAGCTGGAGGTTGACATGGAAGTTTTAAATGCAATAATTTGGGTGGCCGGTGGCAGAAAACTGTCGAGCCATCGTTTGGTTTGCTCGAAATTTCGAGAGGTTAGGGAGGAGAAACGGCCGAGAGTTAACGTCAAATAATTATATGAATTTATTTCTGGAGTTAAGAGGAAGACAATGAGACAAGAAACGGCCGGTATTATTCACCGTAGCCGGAGAAGCCATTAATGAGGTCGAAAGATGCAGCAGCGTCGACGGAGGAGGAAGGAGGAAGAAGAGAGGGGGGCGGTCGGGTCGGCCGGGAAAGAAAAGAAAAAGGAAGGACCGGGCCGGTCGGGCGCGACGAGGTAAGGTTTTAAATGAAACGACGAGCTTCGGAGGAAACGGAGCCAAAACTCAGCGTTGGAAGGGCGACGAAGGGCGCCGCGCGGGCTGGGCCGTGCCGAAGAAGAAGAAGAAGAAAAGAAAAAGGGGAACTGGGCCGCGAGCTGGCCCAGTTCGGCGAGAAGAATAGGAAAAAGAAAAAGAAGAAAAAGAAAGAAAAAGAAAAGGAAAAAGGAAGAAAGAAAAAGAAAAAGGGAAAAAGGAAAGGAGAAATAAAATAGGTTAGGCCCAATTAAATTAATCTAAATATTTAGGATATTTAAAAATAATAATATTTAAATAAAATTAAATTTAAATCCCTTTTTAGGCTAAATTAGGATATTTAAAATATTTTCCATAAATTCCATTTTAATTAGCAAAACACCCTAATTTTCTTCCATTAAATTATTTATAAAAATTAATATTAATTTTAAACTATTTTCTCCTCATTATTTTAAATAAAATAATTTATTTAGTTAATTTCTAAAATACAAATCCTTAATTAGCTAAAATACCCAATTTCTCTTAATTAACATACTTATAAATTTATTCTTGATTTTCTCTAATTAATTTCCTTTTATTTTAATCAAATAATTTATTTAATTAATATTTATGATAAAACCTCATTTAAATATAATATTTTAGATTAGAATTTTTCGGGGCATTTCAGGGCCAGACCGGTCCACCGGCAAATAATAATGGTCAGGTGCGTTCTGCCCTGTGTGTTTATCTTCCGGTCCACCGGCAATAATAGTGGTCAGAGGCGTTCTGCCCTGAGTGTATACTTTCCGGTCCACCGGCTATAATAGTGGGGTTCTCACACTCACATGGATATAAAATATGATGTTGATTGAATAATGATGGAATAATGGCTTAAGGCCAGAATGTACAGATCTTACACTATGACATGGCTTAAGGCCCAAAGATATCGATCATGAATTATAACTTGTGTTACGTGTTATTGTTACGTATGCACCTCTCATTATTTATGTGCGTGACTTGCATTATGTGCCGTATGCGGGCTTGTCTTTAAGTGTTGTATTAAAGGGTTACTCAGTACCGTAGTACTGAAGGGATTCCCTTTATGGGGCCCCTGCCTATTCAATGGGCAGTGCCCTTGCAGGTATTTTCAGGTGCTACTCAAGTGGGTTACGGGAAGGAGAGTAAGGAATTTTCCGGTATCATGGCTTTTTCTCTTTCTCATTTAAATTCTCGGTTTTAAATGTTAACATTGTTAAAGTAACCACCATGGGTGGATTTTATTCCTGAAAACGATTTGATGCGCTACTCTGATTTAAATATGTTGAAGCTTGCAATTTACTCTGATTTATGCATGTTGAATGTCTTTCGAATTGTATTTCATTTTCTTAGCCTTGGCACTTGGTATTGGAACGGTATGAGTGAACCGGTCTGGTACTAAGTGTGGCGGTAATACTCCCAAAGTTCACGTTTTATTTATCTGCTTCCGCTAATCTTCCTTTAATTAACGAAATTTTTCAGTAATGAATTTTGGGGGTGTTACAATAAGGACCTATTTAGGGGGTATGCATACTTATGGATTAGGTGCCCTTATCGGTAGGGTACTGAGTAACTTTATGCACTAGTATGACCAGGGTACCTTTACGTCCCTGGGTTCATGGTTGAAGGGTACTGAGTAGCTTGTATGCACCGGTATGACCGGTGTACCTTTGTGTTCCGGGTTCTTGATCTCCCGTCTGAGGCAAATAAATGGAATTGTTGTGTTGATTAAAGAAAGGAGAAATACTAATCATGAAAGTGAAAGATTAATGAGCCGGACCCAATTGAATTATGACATTAAGTACCGATCCACCAGATATAATAGTGGCCCAGGAGCGTGTTGCCCTGGAAGATGATTATGAGTACCGGTCCACCGGATATAATAGTGAGCGTGTTGTCCTGGAAGATGATTATGAGTACCGGTCCACCGGATATAATAGTGGCCTAGGAGCGTGTTGCCCTGGATGATGTTGATATATATTCCGATCCACTGGCAATAATAGTAGGGGTCCCAAGCTCAATAAAACTAGTCATGGATGTGAATAAAGTTATAGAAAAATACTAATAACTTATAGTGGAACACCATGTGTGAAATACCCCAAAATTTTCTAATTTAAAAATTATATTTAAATAAGATTTTCTTATGAAAATTAATTAAATAAATTTTTTTTATTAAGGTAAAATAAAATTTATTTGGGTAAATCAAGAGAAATCTTATAAATATTTTAATTAGGGTGAAATTTGGGTATTTTAGCTAATTAAGGATTTTATTTTAAAAATTAATAAAATAAATTATTTTATTTAAAGTAAGAAGGATAAAATAGTTTCAAATTAATATTAATTTTATAAATAATTTAAATGAAGAAAATTAGGGTGTTTTGCTAAGTAAAATGGAATTTATGGAAAATCTTTTAAAAATCCTAAATTAACCTAAAAGGGATTTAAATATTATTTTATTTAAATATTATTATTTTTAAATATCCTAAATATTCATATTAATTTAATTTACCCTAATCTAATTATTTTTCCTTTTTCCCTTTTCCTTTTCCTTTTTCTTTCTTCCTTTTTCCTTTCTTTTTCTTCCTTACCTTTACTCGAATTGGGTTTGTCGCCGTCGGCCCAAACCTTTCTTTCCTTCCCTTCGGCGCGGCCCAGCCCGCGCGAGCAACCTTCCTTCCTTTCCCCACCACGCCGCGTTTTGATTCCTTTTCCACCGAAACTCAGAGTTTCATTTAAACCTTCTCTCCTCGTCGATCCCGGTTTGCCCGTCTCCCCTTCTTTCTTTCTTTCTTTTCCTTCACGAACTGCCCGACCCAGCCCCCATCTTCTTCTTCCTCCTTCGCACCTGCCCAGCACCACCGACCTACAACTCACCGCCGCCCGCCCTAGTTTTTCGCCGGCGATCTCGCCCAATTTGACCGGCCGTTTCTCTCATATTTTCCCCGTCGTTTCGTCGGTCATGCTGACTCCAACTACTTTCTCCCTCTTCTCGTGCAATTCTTTCTTTTCTTAAGCAACCCCCTCCCCCAAAAATTGCTGCCACCGTCCAAATAACGCCGCCGGAAACCCTAACCCTACTTACCCAACTCTCTAAACAATCCACATACCCTAAAATCTCATTTAAACTCTATAAATAACCCCCCTAACAACCCTGTGTCGAGCTTTTAATTCCTACCTAGAAGAATGACCTTTTTCGCCGCCGCCACTTCAGACGCCTCGTCCGCTTCCTCCGGCCAACAACACTGCCCGTTCTGCCCACCAAACTCTTCCTTGTTGCGCCTTCTAACTAAGTAAGTCTCTCTTATCCCTTGATTCTTTGTGAACGAGCCATCCCGGCTATGCGAAGTTCTCTTCTCGACTAACCTATTTTTCCACCTCCGCCGCCCTTTGTGCCACCATTAGCCACCTCTTCCGCTGCTTCCGCCACTTCTTTCTCCTCCCATTCTCTTCTACAGGACATCCCCTACCTTTCTTTTCCTCTTTCTCCCTCTCCTCCTCTCTCTTTCTTCTTCTCTCCCATTCGACCACCACCACCACCGCCTTTGGTTGCGCCACCACCTCCATTTTGTTCCTCTCCTTCTGGGAAACTATAAACACCCCATCTCCCACCTCCATTTTGCCTCTCCTTCTCCCAACATTTAACTTTCCCCTCTTTCTTCTCTTTTTCTGGCCAACGCTGCTGCCTCCGTGCACCACCGCCAGTGCCACCTATCCCCGCTAGCCTAAGGTTGAATCCTAGACCCTCTCAACCCTTTTCCCTATTTTTACAAGCCTTAAATTATTTTATTTCAATTATTCTAATATAAATCCTATTATTATTATTATTATTATTATTATTATTTCCATTTTTAATATGTATTATTATTGTTATTAATATTAATGTTTTTATTATTATTATTTTGAGGGCCGAAGCCCTATTGTATTTTTAATTCGACTTTATTATTATTCTTCTTATTATTTCTATTATTGCTATTAATAATATTAATATGTTATTATTATTATAATTATAATTATTTTATTTTTACTATTTCGAATTACTATTATTATTATTATTTCATTATTAATGTCACAACTAATTTACTATTAGTTTTGCTATTATTATTATTATTATTATTATTATTATTATTATTATTATTATTATTATTACTACTACTACTACTACTACTACTACTACTACTACTACTACTACTACTACTACTACTACTACTACTACTAAATTTGGTTATTTAATTTACAAATAATATTATTAGTATTATTTTGGTAAAGGGGCCGAAGCCCTTATTTCACTTTGTTTTTTAGTAATGCCTTTTTATTATTATTGTTACTATTTTTATTATTCTTGTTAATATTAATGTTGATATTATTTTTGGTATTTTTGTTATTATTATTTTATCAAAAGCCTAGTCTTATATTAGGTTAGTGTTTAATAGTATTTTTGATAGGAGGGAGTCTAATTTTAGCTTTTACCTCATAATAGGTGAGACCGGTCAAAGCCCTAAGGAGGCGTAGGAGCGTGCTTCAAGACTGATGTCGTTTTAGGTAAGGGGTGTTAAGGCCTTTTGTGTGCTTATATGCATTATGTGCTTCGCATGCTATGTATTATATGTTCATTATTGTAATTATTTTGTATATGGTATAACGTGGAGTTCAAGCATGTTCTGGTATTGTTATATGGCATGTGTATTACTTATATATGATGATATGTGTTGTGACCCTGTAAGGCATGCATGTGAGGGTGTTGATGTGGTTTGTGTGGGAGAAAGGATGAAAAAGGAGGATGGGGAACGAGGTTGACCAAGGGAGGTGAGTTGACCTAATTATTTTAATGATTCATGAGTGGTAGAATAAAATGGAGAATTTTAGGGTTTCGTGTGGGAGAATCTGATTTATGATTTTATGGTTTTGCGTGGGATAATATAATTTATGGTTTTATATGGGGGAGTCTAATTTATGGTTTTGTATAGGAGAATCTAATTTATGATTTTGTGTGGAAGAATATAATTTATGATTTATATGGGAGAATCTAATTTATGGTTTTGTGTGGGAGAATATACTTTATGTTTTGCTTGGGAGAAACTAATTTATGGTTTTATATGGGATAATCTAATTTATGGTGTTGTATGGGAGAATCTAATTTTGTAACACCCCCAAATTTACTACTGAAAAATTTCGTTTAAATCAAGAGTTTTAGCGGAAGCAAGAGAATTAAAAACCGTAACTCGGGGGTATTACCGCCACACTCAGTACCAGATCGATCCATAGCTACCGACCCGATACTAAGTGCTAAGGCTAGAAAGAATAAAACAAGAGCAAATCATTCATAAAACACGGGTTCTACAAAATCAGAGTGCGAAGGTAAAAAGTTACATTCCGAAATACAATTTAAAAGGTCTATATATCAGAATACTTAAAATAACGGAATGACAAGTATGATAAAACCCTTGAAGATTTAAGTACAACACTTGTGACTTTCAAGACGAATGCGATTACACAAAACAAATTCCGAAGGTAAATGTCCGGTCCACTTACTCCCTCAAGTCAACCTTCCACCCCAATAGCAACCGATCAAAACCTGCATCAAAGGTCTGCTCCCCACCATTGGTGGATCATCACAGGACCCATTCAACCAGTGTAGCATCAGTACGGGTCCAGTACTGAGTAAGGGCGTAGGTGCCAAGGCCCACACACAAAGATACATAACATAGCAGACATAGCATAGATACATGGATCGAATGCAATAACACATATAAACCACACAGATTACAGACCAAACGTCACTTTTCTTTTATCAGGTCTCTGAATATAATCGATCATCATCTTGTCCAGACCCTGTGAGTGCGGGAACCCCACTATTATAGCCGGTGGAACGGTCGCGAGGGCCATGCCCTGCCACTATTATAGCCGGTGGAACGGTCGCGAGGGTAAGATACCCTGCCACTATTATAGCCGGTGGACCGGTCTGGCTCCGACTCACAAGGTATTCCACTGTAACCATTTATATCTTTCCCATGACTTATCACTTTTACGTTTAGTTTGTTGAGCACGAAATCCCCCACTATTATAGCCGGTGGAACGGTCGCGAGGGCTTATGCCCTGCCACTATTATAGCCGGTGGAACGGTCGCGAGGGTAAGATACCCTGCCACTATTATAGCCGGTGGACCGGTCTGGGTTCGGCTCAACCTCTTTCTCTGTAAGTCGTTAGTGTCTTAAAGTATCTTATTCGAGGACATATCTTTGTCATGCATGGCCAGAGTTCTCAACACATCACATCAAAACTGACGACATAATCGTACTATCACATGTTAATAAAATATAAGTACACGTCTTGTTTCCAAGCCACATTACCCACGAAACAAGTAAGATAACGAAATTTAGAATACAACACAACATTCATATAAGGCATCCACAGCACATAGGACACAGGTCACACATCCAATCTTATCTATATCCTCACTCGGTTTAGGTCACCGAGCTGTCTCCTACGCTTATATTAAGCCACTAACACCCTTTGTATTTAATATACTTCTCGCATCGGGAACCCAAATCATGACCCTCAACTCAACTTCCCCACATACTTCACTCTTCCCCATAAATTCTTATTATTTTCCTTTTCTTCTCTACCTCCCCAAATTAGGGTTTCCATCCCAAACCCTAGTGTTCCCCAAGTAACTTTACTTTCTTCTACTCTCCTATTTATTAAATCCCCCCTTTTCCCATTCATTCATTAATCATAACTTGCCTAGGTCATTCTTACCTGCGTTAGCCAACATACTTCCCTTTGGTTTTCCTATTTGCTTATTTTTCTCTTTCAAAGCCCCCACTCCACAACTCCTCATCAAAACATTCTAACGTGCATGTCACATCACACCATATCATCCTTGTATCATGCCATACTAGTACATATAAGCCAGAGTACGGAAACGTACCTCGGTTCCATGTTGCGCTACACAGTAGAACAGATAACATACACGTAATATAGCGTATAAAACACACGAGGCATCCAAGGTAAATAAAACATGTAATACACACAAGCAGCCTTAGTTACGTCCTTACCTAAATCGGCGCCGGGCTTGGAGCACGCTCCTATACCTCCGGTGGTTTGACCCGGTTTACCTATAAGAGGGAATACTTAGGGTTAATCTCCCTCTACCAGAATTATCAAAATTCCCATCTTACCCCTATCATGGCCTAATACCAAGGCTACTATTAATAATGGGGTTTATAAATAAAAAGGGTTTGGTTATTACTACTCTTACGATAGCTTATACGGATTATCACTAATTAAGTAGGTTTTAGCAATCCAAATGCTAAGGTGAGGGTTTTAACAACATTAATAATGATTACCAGTAATACCTACCATAATAAGGATACTATTTATAATAACAGTGCTCCTAATAAAAATAATAATAGCTATAATGATATTAATGATAATAGTAATAATTGAAATCATATTAGCATTAGTAATAGTGTATTATCGATAATAATAATAATACTAATAATAAAGTATTTGTACAACCATAGTCGCTTAGGTGACAAAAACAATGATAATGTTAATAATAATAATAGTGATAATAATAATAATGATAGGAATGAAGACAATAATAATACAAATAATAATAATAAATACAATGAAAGTATTAGTAATAATATCAACGATCATAAAAATAATATTAATAAGGATAATAAGAATAACGGTAATAATCGATAAAATAATAGATGCGATAAACACAATAGTGATAAAGAAATGATAAGAATAATAATGATAATGATAATAACCATACTAATGATATTAATGAAAATAATAATAATATTATTACAATAATAATAGTAATATGGGTAATAATGGTAACGATAATAATACTAATAATAGTACTAATAACAACGGCCATAAGAACGTTGATAATAAAATAGTAAAGACAATAATAATAATGACATTAACAATAATACTACTACTAATAATAATAGTAATAGTAATAGCAATAATAATAATAATAACAATAATAATAATAATAACAACAACAATAGTAAAATAACAATAACAGTATTAATAATAATTATTATACTAATAGTAAAATAATGACCATGATAATAGTAGTAGTAATAATAATAACAATGACACAACCCTAAGAATAATAGCAATAATAATAATAATATCAATAATAATAATAATAACAATAATAGTACTAACACTAACAGTAGTAAAAATAACAACAATAATAATATTAATAATAACAATAATAACACTAATAGTAAAATAATAACAATAATAATAATAATGGTAATAATAGTGATAATAATAATACTAATAGTAACAATAATAATAATAACAGTACTAATAATAATAATAATAATAATAATAATAATAATAATAATAGTAATAATAACATAGCCATAAGAATAGCAACAGTAACGATAATGATAATAATAATAAAAACAATAATAATAGTAATAATAATCATACTAATAATACTATTAATAGTAATAACCATCATAATATTAATATTAATATTAATACTAATAACAATAATAGTAATAACACTAATGGTAATGTTAGTAATAATAATGCTTAATAATAATAATGATAATAATAATAATAATAATAATAACAATAATAATAATAATAATAATAATAATAATAATAATAATAATAATGATAATGTTAATATTAATCATAATAATACTAATAATAGTAGTTAATAATATTAAACCACTAATCACTTTTATTTATTTATTTATTTATTTATTCATTATTATTATTTACTTATTTTATTTATTTACTTATTTATTTATGACTTAGGGTTCAGGGTGTTGGCAACCTGACTGAGGTGGTGGTGGCGGCGGCGGCGGCGCGGCGGTGGAGGAAGGGAGAGAGGGGAAAATGGTGGTGGAGGCTAGGGGAGGGAAAACCAGAGGGAAAGGGAGGTACGGGGTGGTAGGGCAGGAGCTGCTGGTCGTTTTGGGGGGTGGTGGTGGCGCTGCAAGCGGCGGTGTGGCCGGCGGTGGCGGCGCGAAGGTGGCGCAGGGGCTGGGAGGTCGAGGTTGAGGAGGGATTTTCGCACGGCCAGGGCGGCACGTGCGGCGCGAGGCAGGGAGAGCTAGCAGTTTGGTTGTGTAGAGGGAGGTGCAGGGAGGACGTTGGTGGCACGGGAAGGCGGAAAAGGCGGCCGAAGGCGGAGGAAACGGCGACTGAAGGTGGGCGGTGCGGCGGCTTTGGATTTCTGGGTTTCCAATCTCCAACCCGATTCAGGCCATCTCCGGGGCTATTTATAGGCTAAACGGGACTGGAAAACGACAAGGATGCGAGGGAGGGTCAGAGGTTAGGTGGATGCGTGTCAGGCGAGGCTGACCGGAGCAGGTCTGCAATTGCAGATCGAGACTCGCCGGGGAGAGAGAGAGAGGGGTTTCGTGCGGGAAAAATAAATGGATCGATTAGTCAAATCTATAGGGGAGACAACGAGGTGGAGAAGGACGAAAAGACGGGGGCAATGGCGTGCCGTAGAAGCTTCCTTCTCCGGCGAAAATCTCGGGTTGCAGGTGGCTGGAGGTTGAAGACGACGCGGGGCGGGAGAGAAAGAAGGCTGGACCGGCGGTCCAGCAGAAAAGAAAAGAAGGGAGGAAACGGGGCGGGCCGAACCGGCCGGGGGAAAAAAAGGAAGAGGGGCGCAGGAGGGGAACGGGCCGCGAGGGGGAAAGGGTGCTGGGCCTGGCAGGCCGGCCCAGGCCGGGAAAAATAAGGGGGAGAAGGGGAAGAAAGAAAAAGGAAAAAGAGGGAGAGAAAAAAAAAAAGGAAAAAGGAAAAAAGGGGAAATTAGGGGTTGGCTTAATTAGTATAATTTGGGGTAATTAGGGGTATTTAATAAAATATAATTATCAAAACAATAATTGAGTTCTACTTTTAGGTTAATTTAGGGGTTTATGGAAAATCCTTCTTAATTCCATTTTGATTAACAAAACACTTAAATTTTTCTCTAATTAAATTATTTGCAAATTTTATATTAATTTGGACTATTTTATCCTTCCTATTTTTAATAAATTAATGTATTTAATAAATTTCTAAAATAAAAACCTTAATTAACTTAAAATACCATAATTCCTCCTATTTACACACTTATAAATTCCTTCTTGATTTATTCTAATTAATTCCCATTTATTTCACTAAAAGTAGTTTATTTTAATTAATTTCCTAATGATTCCCTATTCGGCCAGGATTTCCTAAATTAGGGTTTTTGGGGTATTTCAAATTTAGGGTTTGGTAAGGATGAATCTTTGGTTGTGTATGGATTGAATTTAAGGTTCTGTATGGAGGAATCTAGGGTTTTAATTATATGGAAGGATCTAGGGTTGCATGGTTGAATTTAGGGTTTCACGTGGGATTTTAGGGTTTGCATGAAAAAGTTCGAAGGTTTGCATGGGGAGGTTAATGTCTGCATGGGTATGAAATTTAAGTGTGGAAAGTTGATTTGGGATGTAAGGAAGGTAATGTAAGTGTTGTTTGGGTGTTTGAACACTTAGGATGAAAAATAGTACGTAGGACATTATATGGGTATGGAGGAGACTGAATTAGGGTTTGGAGTGATTAACTATGGGTTGTTGTGATTAACTAAGGTTTGGAATGGCTAATAATGGTGGTTATGGTTAAATAGGGTTTGGAGTGGTTAACTATGGGTTGTTTTGGTTGATTAGGGTTTGGTGTGGCTGCTTAGGGTTTTTGTTGTATCATGTGTACTTGGTGATTAGAGTGTAATTATGAGGATGGTATTTATGAGTTGAGGTATGTGGGGTGTTAAAATGATTTGGGTTGTGTGAGGTGGAGTAAGATGGGTCACTTAGGTCTAAATTAGGGTCTCAGGATAAAACCCTAGAGTGAGATGTGGAGTGGATTTGGAGGATATGTGTTAAAGGAGTGATTCATGCATGTCCAGGGTTAAAATTTTCCGAATAATATACATAAAACATTAATCATTTAAATTGGAAGATCGTTGAGCCGGGCCCACACCGGTCCACCGGCGAATAATAGTGGTTAGGGCATGATGCCCTATGTGTTTCCGGTCCACCGGCTATAATAGTGGTTAGGCTTTGTACCTGTGCGTTTCCGGTCCACCGGCTATAATAGTGGGGGATCCCATGCTCAACAAAACTAAACATATTTGTGCCAAGACATGGGAAAGATATTAAGTACTTACAGTGGAACACTGTGCGAGAAGGGGCTAGACCGATCCACTGGCGAATAATAGTGGTCAGGAGCTTTATGCCCTGTGCGTTTCTAGTTCACCGGCTATAATAGTTGTTAGGGCATGATGCCCTATGTATTCCTAGTCCACCGGCTATAATAGTGGGGTTCCCGTACTCGCATGGACTTGATAAAAAGTATGGTGTGAAATGAGTTCTGATCAGAGATTAATTTAAAAATTAATCCGGACTATAATTGGGCCTTTGTACTTTTACCTGGATGGTCATATGTATCTATGTTAACATTATTATGCTCTTTTATTCTTATGCATGGCTTATGTGCCCATGTGTTGGCCTTAGTGCTTGATTACCTTGCTCAGTACGTAGCGTACTGATCACCCTTTTCATGGGTGCTGCTCATTTCCACGAGTAGTGTGCCCTTCTGACTTTGTGCAGGTGGGCGAGACATCGGTCGGGGCTGTGTGTTGAGTTTGTGGTTAGCTCAAGTTCGAGAGAGTTGTGGCCATATTTCAGTCTTTATGTGATTCTATTTCCTTTTATTAATCTTTTATCGGTTGTAACTATTTCTCTTTTTAAGTTGAATAATAATTCCTTATGCGTACTCTGATTTTTGTTTTAGAACCGTTTTATGCTTATTTGAAATTTGGATTGTATTGATTTATAATTGATTTTTTTAGCCTTAGCACTTGGTACTGAAACGGTCGGAGAGAACCGGTTTGGTACTAAGTGTGGCGGTAACATCCCCAAAATTCACGGGTTTTAATTCGATTACTTCCGCTTTAAAAAAAAATTTAGTGAATTTTGGGGTGCTACAATGTGAGTCAGGGCCAGACCGGTCCACCGGCGAATAATAGTGGTTAGGCGTGTTCTGCCCTATAAGTGACCGGTCCACCGGCGAATAATAGGGGGTTCTCGCACTCACATGTGTATAAAATTTGAGAGATGATTGAATAATGATGGATTAATGGCTTAATGCTCGAATGTATCGATTTTGCATTTATGACTTATTAATAATTGATGGTCTTGTTAAGTGTGTGATTGTAGTGCATGTATTTCTTGTTATATATGTATATAGCTTTGTATC
Organism: Tamarix chinensis; assembly: GCA_030549775.1. Taxonomy (NCBI): domain Eukaryota; kingdom Viridiplantae; phylum Streptophyta; class Magnoliopsida; order Caryophyllales; family Tamaricaceae; genus Tamarix; species Tamarix chinensis. Next base: position 59,732,311 of record CM060180.1, on the reverse strand, counting down.
ATGTGTTACATTGCGGGCCTGCCTTTAAGTGTGTTTTTAAAAGGGTTACTCAGTACCATAGTACTGAAGGGTTCCATTCGTGGGGCCTCTACCTATTCAATGGGTAGTGTCCCTTGCAGGTCCTTTTCAAGTACTATTCAAGTGGACAACAGAAAAGAGAGTAAGGAATTATTCGGAACTGTTAGGGTTTTTCTCTTTCTCTTTTAAAGCTCCTGGTTTTAATGTTATTGCAGTTGTTGTAACCACCATTGGTGGATTTTATTCTTATAAATAGTTTGCTACGCTACTCTGCTTTAAATATGGTTTGTAAATTATGTTTTACACTTTTAGCCTTAGCACTTGGTACTGGAACGGTAGGAGTGAACCAGTCTGGTATTAAGTGTGGCGGCAATATCCCCGAAATTCACAGTTTATAATTTTCTTCTGCTAACTCTTTGAAATAAAATACAAATTTTTAGTAGTGAATTTTGGGGGTGTTACAGTATAACACTCCCATGTGCTTATAGAAGAAAACAGAATCGCACGGCCGTGCAGAATTTTGAACTGAAAAGTCAAGGCCAAAAATATTGCACGGGCATGCAAAGTCGGAATTTCCAATTTGTCAAGAGCTGAGATATTGCACGACCAGGCCGTGCAAGGGCCTCACGGTCGTGCAACAACGGTCCTCCCCATGATTTATGTGCACAACATGGCCGGCTTGATGGGAAATTTGGTGGCACGCTTCGGGGACTTCTTAAGAGGAGAGAGAGAGAGAGAGAGGACATTTTAGGAGAGTCTGAGACCTCTCATTACCGAGTATAGCTTCTTATAATAGCTTGTTTCTTTAGTTTTAATCTTTTGAGAGATTCAATTGTGTAATTTGTGACAGTCGGTTCAAATCAACATTACACTCTTTCGGATTACGGTTATTTCAATCTAATTCTTCTTCTTTTTATCTATTGCATTATTTTTATGCTCATTATGTTATTTATTTTGCTCATTTTATTTTCAAGTATGAGTGAGTAGTCTCTTTTCTAGGATTGGACTTATGTACCGTTTTCGTGATCGATTTGATGAAATAAAGTATTATGTCATATGATTGATTCATAGATATTGTTATATATGCCAGATTTAATTGTCTTAAAGTGGATTTGACAAAATCTAACCTCCATAGATGTAATCTACAACTGAAAGGCTGATATTATTATCATAAATTAGCATATATATGGGAATTTAAGCAATCATGAAAGTAGATGTTTAATTCTTATGGAATCTCTAATTGGTGGCACTTAATGGGTATAATTTAGTTTGTGAGTCACGAAAATAGTCGGAAAATTAGATTAAATACATTCTTAGACCTTGAAAGAGGCTAGTGAATATGATTTGACCAATTGTCCATAGTTAGTGAATTAATCTATGACATAAGTATAGTTTCATTATTGATTATTAATTTGGAGAGCGAAGTTCAATCCTAGGTTTCATTCCTATTGTTCAATATCTTCAAGTTAGAACGCTTTTTGTAATTATTCTTTTCATCTGAACGTATATCTCCACTTTTTGTAGATTTAGATAGTTAAAATAGTAAATAAGTGTAATCAATTATGAAGTCTTTGTAGGATACAACCTTGAAATGCTATAATGAATCCGTGTGCTTGTGGAAATAGCACAACAATAAGAGTGCCTTACCTTAAAGTAATTCTTCTAGAATAAAACTCCTACTAGATGTCTTATCTAACAGAACTTTAATTCCTAAGAGAATTAAAGTAAAAACCATTAAAAATCTTATTCAAAACTTTATTAAAACCTAAGGAAAATTAGAAGAAGGTGAAAGACACATAGCCCTACATTTGACTTAAAAATAGGGTGTTAAAGGAAAAACTGGAATGTTTAACCTTTTTCAACTTTAATTCTTCCTTGCTTAAGGGAAGCAAGAGAGAACTAAAACCAAGATTAGAAAAAGATAAAGGAACACAATGCTTGCACAATCAAAAGAGAAAGACAAAGAGAACCTCTGCGTTTCTCAATAGAGGGAATAAGAGGGAAAAATGGAAGGGTGTTCAACACTTAGGGAAAATTTTCACTAGGAAAAGGGAAAAGAGAGCAAGAACATAGTGAGAAATGAGAATGGATCATAAATGAGAAGTATAGAGGCAAGGTTGTTCAACATTTTAAGGAAAAAGGGGGATAAGACTGGTGAGGTTGATTGTGGATAAGTCAAGAAGTGAGGGTTAACTTGATGGAGTAGTAGGAGGTTGAATGTTGTAAAAAATCGCATGGTAGTGGGTTGGAAAGTTAAGGAATGGTACACAAAGTCAATCTTGTAGCCCCATATCCTAGAAGAGAGAGGTGAGGGAGAAGAAAAAGGTGAATCTTCCTTACTTGTGTTAGGAAAAATTTGCTAATTGAAATTATGTAATGATCTAAATAAGGTGAAAATAATCCAAGAGTACTAAAACATGCTTATTAGCATAATAAGACTCAAATAAAAAGTTTTCATAATCATTAAAGAGAAATTCACATCAAAATCAGAAATGGATCTAAAATCTCAGGTAAACAAGTTAATTCGTATGGGTAAACTAGTCGATTGGTTTGTTGAGAATAAGAATGTTAATTTTCCTAGCGCACCAGTCAATCAATTAAGTAACCAGTCTATTGATATGCCTGAAATTCACATTTTTATTAGAATTTCAAGTCCTTTTCAAAACCAAACCTCATTTATTTTATATCAACGTAATTCTAAATACAATTTAAAGGATTTTGGGATGAGGTATTGCACTCATCAATTGACACATAGCTCATTTTGTATCACACCATGAGATTTCGTTAGAAATTAAGGTATTTCATTAGGTCTTATGTTCAAATCTTACTTACGCTCCATGTGTAATACATAATCCCTTGTGTTGTTGAGGCACATACTATAATTTACTTCTTTTATGATATCCTACTAGTGGAATAGTGAGGTCTTGTGAATGAGAGTTCTACCTTTTAGATAACAAACCCCTTTGATTTAATGAATTCCTATGTAAGTGTTAACTCTATTAAGGAATTTGTTGACATTCCTTGATCGATGCTAGGAAACAACCGCATAAGAATCAAGCTCATAATCTTTAATTTCATACATTAGAATCTTATTTAGTGAGATTTTGAGCTATTTTTTCTTATGAGATTTTCTTACAAGTGTTTATGGACACTTTAAATTTACAGTAATTTAAAAATTTAATGCTATAAACTAATTTGTGCATTTATAGTTAATACATTAGTTATAATACATTTGTTTTATAATCCTTTTAGCTTGGAGATTTTAATTACGAAATAAAAAATTTAAGAAAATAAAATGAATAAGATGATTAATATACACCCTCACATAAATATAATTTTGGCAATTTTATTATTAATTAATGAAGAAATAATGGAGGATAACATAGAAATTATAACATTTAATTTATATGTGTTCCATTAATATAATACATACATGTATATATATATATAAATGACCTATATTATAAAGCATAAAATTTTTTAATTCCTTGATTTCATAATTTTTTTATATTAAATTTTACACTTTAGAATTTAATAAATATGTCCATAATATTACAATTATAATCTTCATTAGAAAAATTAATGTATAAAGGATTGAAAAGAAAAAATAAGAATAAAAATAAAAATATATTAATTTATCTAAATGAATTTTATTTTAAAATAAAATTTTCCACCAAAAAACATATATATATATATATATATATATATATATATATTAAATGGAAGGGGTATTTTCGATATAAAATTTAATTTTAATAAATATCCATTCACAACTATCTGACAAACCGTTTGTTTAGTTTTTTTTCTTAACCGTGACACGCTACTTGAAGTGGTGGTGCGCTAACATTTACTTTTATTGGCGGACATTCCATTAATACTTTACCACGTACGCAACCTATCCCGGAACTGGGGAGTGGGGAGCGGGCACTGGGGGCGCAGCAAGCCACCGCGAGTATCCGATTGTTCTGCCACCATCGCTCACCGCAAGTCTGTGATTTGCCCCTTCTCCAATTTGCCTTCCTGTTATCCTCTCTGTATATCGAATTAATGGACAGACAAACCCTAGCTTCACTTTCCTCCTCGTCTTCGGCCGCTGAAATACCTCCGGAAGACTGTTGGATTAGTACATACCAGAAATTGATTCCTCAATGGAGCTCTTTGGCCCTTTCTCACCAGGTAATCAATTTCGCTAATTTCATGGTAATATTGTTAGGTATCACTATATTTCAGTTGTGATTATGATGAAGTTCTTAACATCCGTCCAGATTTTAAGTAATACTTGATTGGTTTTTAACTTGCATACTTCATGCCTTGTTGTTTGTAACTAAATTTTCGCGTCAAAGCGGTTATATCTGTGTATCAGCTGTGCTGTGCGAGTGTGTTTGGAATGCCATTTATGTGCATGTGTGTATAGCGAACTGTTGTGACGGGAAGCATCACTCGTCTATGTTCGTGAATGCTTTTCATGGTACGTTAAACACACCAGTAGCACAAGATCGGGGCTATATAATTGCACTTAAAACCAACATTATATTTCAGTAAAATGAATTTACTTCCCCAGTGATTCCTTGAGTATTTGTCTTGTGAATGTCAACATTTGAGGTCATGTAAAATTTGCCTTACTGGCAGTCTTGATTGTGGGGACATGAAATTTACTCGCAAGATTTGGCACAATTTTAACGTTATATCTGACTTGGTGCTAGTTGGCAATTCCAATCACAATATCAAGAGTGAACCAAATAGATGCAGCGAGACTGGATGTAGAGATGACGGCCATGTTGAAGGAACAACTTGTTAAGGTCTTCTCATTGATGAAGGTACCGTGCTGTGTACATCTCCTTCGTCCAGTTGTTTTTGTTTAATTGTTAGTTCCTCTCTGACTTTGTTTTTCCATTGCTTTGGGATTAGCCAGGGATGTTATTTCATTATGAGCCAGAACTTGATGCCTTTTTGGAATTTCTTATATGGAGATTTTCTATATGGGTAGATAAGCCTACTCCAGGGAATGCTCTCATGAATCTGAGGTACAGAGATGAACGTGTCATGGAACTTAGAGGAAAAGGTATGATATAAAGTTGCATTTTGGTATTTTTCAAGTTCAGGCAACATAATCCCATTTAAGTTTCTTTTGGTTGTTTTGCTTACTGTTTTCAATTCTCTATGAAGATTTGAGAATATTTCTAGAAATAAAAACATGGTATGTTCCTGAAATTTGAAAAATAGAAGTTTATCTCTACATGAGTGAGTGATCTCGGCTGCTTGATTATTGAACATCTATTCTTCTTGCATTAAGGAGTTTTTTTAATATAAGATAGCTCCTTATAAAAGACTAGGAATATTTACCATATACAGGTCAGTGGTCCAGGTTTGTGGCATTTGGACAAGAAGGTTGTTTCAATCCCACAATGGTGAAGTATGAGATTGATAAATAATACATATGGCCTAAGGGCACCCTCTTCTCTTAGGCTAGCTTTTGGAGTGAGTTCACCCAATGTTCATAATAGTGGCATGAGAGCCTGTTACCACCATGGAGTAAAATATCATCCAATACACTGGTATATCCCCAATATATGTTGAATTTTTGGTTTATAGATATGCAAAGTGTCTAATACGAAATGAAGAAATGAAATCACATGCATAACAGCCGATATGATACATTTTGGTCGTATTTACCAATATTTTATTTATATTTGTTGATATTTAACCATATACATTGAAATTTGTTGTGGGAAGAAACAAAAATCACACTGTTACAACCATGCCTTACAAAATATCATTCGGACACCCTGATACCCCAACACCGTGATTGTTATAGCGGTTTTATTGCTTGGCCACCACAACTCCTGGTACAAGTGTGTGGCGTAGGTAGTATGTTGGTATGGTAGTGTTTGCTTAAGACCAGGAAGACCATAGTACAAAGCTAGGTGTGGGGCTTTTGAAGCTTAGTGGTATGTTACGTTCCCACATTGTTATGTATGGGATTGATTAGTAGGATATATGACCCAAGACCACCCTCCCTTCTTAGTCTAAAACAGGGGATTATTATGATCCCTAGAATGATCCCTCCTTAGGAAATTCAGTAAATCACAAGAATAAGTTAGTTGAGTCTACCTATTCTTGGAAATAATATTTTTGACGCAGATGTATTAGGTTGAAATCCTTGTTTATGTGTTGATCTTAATGATGATTTGGGGAGAATCAGCCGCCGTAAAAAATATATAGTGATCAGTGCATTGATTGGCCGACAAAATTGTTGGTTTGTCCTTATAGATAAGTTGATCTCAACATTTCTTATTAATGAAAACCTAAATTATGTTACTAGCTTAAAGATTTTAGTTTTCCTTTTGGGATGCTGAGACTAAGAACATCTTTGGATGATATGCTTTTCCCTTACATCATGTGGTTGGGGCAAACATGTAAGTTGTAAGTTGTAGACTTTGAATATACGAGATGTCAATATAATTTATTGAGAATCCGTTGCATGCTCTAGGTGGTGCTATCTATGCTCTATTCTCGTGGTCATGCACCAAATATCAACGATTGTAATGTTGTCATTGGTGGTAGTTTTGTTTGCTGTAGAATTTTGATTTTTATTTGTCCTAAAGGAAAAATATGGTGTGAGATTAAGGACGAGTAGTTATGTCAGTTTGCAGAACTTTCCTTCTTCATGTGGTTGTGGTGGAAAGGAAAAATCAGTATGTTATTTTAGATCCATTTGAATTGTATACTATTTTCACTTTAGGAACGTTACAAGTTGTATGTTGCTATGGACGTACTTATTACCACTGCCTTTGACTATTGAAAGTTTTATCTTCTATCCTCTTAAAGTTTCATGTTTTTCCAAATCATGGAATGGATGATGTAACCGTTTGGTCCAATTCTTGTTAGTTGATTCTTCTCAATTGAAAGCTTACTATTGTACCTGATATTATTAAGGTGCATTTGTCTTATTGTGCTCTAGTGAAGATCTTAGTGTATGTTTCATTATGCAGTCTATATTTCACTTCATTGTAGGGCCTATAGTCACAATTAGGGGTATAAATGAGTCAAGTTGATCTGTCCCGACTCAAGATCGGCTTGTTTAAGTATATTAGAGCTTGAGCTTGATTAGAACCTCCCTTATATGCAAGAGATTGACTTGTATAAGCCTTGTGAGTGGTTCTACTTAGCTAGTATGAGATAAATAAGTCAACTCAAAAGGCTTGAGATTAACTTGTACAAGGCTTGTGAGTGGGTCAACTTAGTTAGTTTGAGATAAATGAGTCGAATCAACGCGTTTAAATTTGATTTCGATTCAACTCGTTTGTAGCTTTGTCTAATTATTAGGCTTGTTTATTAAATCTTTCTTAAATAGGGTGGTTTAACTTGTTTACAAACAGTCCTATTACAACTCGATTATTATGGTTCATCTAAAGACTCAAATAATATTTTATGATTATATCCCAAAATTTGAGTTTTGATTTATTAGATCTCAAAATGCATAGTATTTTATAACCTAAAGGTATTAACGAGCTTATAAATGAGTCATCTTGTGACCCTATATAAATAACATAAGCTTGAGATAGCTTGTGAACAAACAAACCAAGTCAACCCTAACTCAAGCTTGGATTGTTTACTAAATGATCCAAAAAATGAGGTTTAAACTTGACTCATGGGCCTAAATAAATGAGTTGAATCTAGCCAATATCGAAATGAGTTGAACCAGCTCTATTTTTTTATAATCCTAGTTGCATATTTGCATATTGAACTATTAGAAGGAAAGCCTAGGTTCAAAGGGATATGCCTCTTTCGTAGGTCTTGCCTCAAAGGTCTAGAGTATTATCTTATTTAAAACTATAATTTGATATTATTATATTATATTTTATTACTTGATTTTATTGCGATTTGATATCATCATTAGGTTTTGGTTATACTTTGACCTATATATACGGGCTTCAATTATGTTTTTGAGATCGGAGCTAAGTTGAATAAACACTTAAGTAAAGTTTTGTGAAAAAATCTGGGCTAAGAGTTCAGTCTTACATCATTTGGTGTGTTTTTATTGTGTTTATTTATTTATTTATTCTCGATCGGGAGGGAGGTGAAAAGCTATATTAAAATATTTTTGTTGTCAATAAAAGGAAGCTATCTATGGTAGTCTAATGCTCAAAGATAGGAGGTAATGTGTGCTCATATGAAAGTCAAATGAAGTACTCTTTGCACAAAAAATTTGAAGCAGGGAGGTAGTTTTTACGACATTGCACCGTATACCCCCACCCCTAATTTGTTTCACTCATGTGCCTCTGTGTTTACAAAGTTAAGCACGAGATACCCTTTTGTTAAGATAAGATCCAAAGAAAAAGTTAAAATATGATCTAATAGTGTTAAGCTTTTTTTTTTTTAAAAAACCTTAATTTGACCTTATATATTCAATAAAGAACAAAAAATAAAGAACAAGTGAAGGAGAAATTCAAAAAGAACCATTACTCATCCATTCTGTCTTGTGACCTATCTCTCTTCTCTCTCTTGTTCTTCAATCAATTTCCCTTCATTTGTTCTCTTTTCTGATTTTCAAAACAGGAGAAATTAAAATAGTCTCCGACCTAGAATTTTGAGACCATACCATGTGAAAAAAATGACCTTATACCTTAAAAAGGAAGATAAGAAGGTAAAAATTAAAAACAGGTGTTTATGAAGTGATCTCTACTTATGCCTTCTCTCTCTAATGCATCTAAGTTTTGAGTCTTTATGAATGAATTTAGTTTTTTTTTCTTAATATAATCAAATAAATTCAGGTTATTTGAAGATAGATTTGGGGTTAATTAGAGATTGATTGATAAATGAAATGGAGATTTAAGGTGGCAACTATTCAATGAGGAGGACAAAGGTGGATAAGAAAACTAAAGGGAAGGATGAAAAATGGAGGGGGTGTCAGATGGAGTACTTTGATTATTGATCGACCAAATCAGAAACATCAAACCCAGCGATGGCACCAATAATAAATGAGGAGATGGCCAGGAAGACACAAAATTCGAAGGACAAAAGAAAAAGAGAAGCATCATAGTCATGGAGGTTAGGGAGAAGAATGGTCATAAATGGTATCTCTTGTTACTTCTATTAATGGTCTAGCGTCTTCAAATTAGGTGTTCCATTAACTGTCATTTATACAGCTCTTCTAACCAAAGTCTTAAAATTAGACTTGGAGTGGAGCAACGTAAAAAATTGGGAAAAGAAATGACATATGATGGCAAACATTGTGGGTTAAGTTTTATTATAGTGATTGGGTACAGTAATTGATTTCCCCCCTAGCTGTGCTGATTGTTAAGCAATTTTCAATTGTAGTGCATTAGGTTTTGTTGATTTTATTGGATTAATTTTTTGCCTTTTTATTATTATTTTTTGCTTCTAATCAAATTCTGGAGGGGAAAAATTTAAAATGGATTTTGTGTTAAAGATGGTTATAAACTTGATGAAGAAGAGAAACAAAAAAATGGAATATTTTTCATGATAATCAAAAGTGTTGGATGAAAAAAGTGAATAATAGGTTGATGATGAATAAAAGATTCAAAAGTGGAAGATTGATGAGTGGCTGAAGACAATGATGGATGAAAGGTTGAAGATGAGGTGCTTTCAGCAGCTCAAGCCAAAATTTTACTTAAGGTTCACAAACTTGACAGAACATGTGCTTAATTTTGTAAACATTAGGCATATGAGTGTAAGAAATTTGGGGTAGGGGTACATAGTGTAATGTTATCAAGACATTGGAGTATATTGTGCAATATCGTTTCCTTAATTTTTAGAACCGGTGAAAATTTTATTTAAAGAACAAAATTGATTTTTGCTTAGCCAGATAAATAAATATGTCAAAATAGAAAGGAAAGGAAGGAGAGAGGACTGCCAATGAGTTGCAAAAAAAGTTGCCATAAAGGGTGGAAAACTGACCTTCAGGGGAAAACTTGAAAGAAGAAGAACAAGGGATAAAATCATTGCATATGTAAAACATGGGAGGATGAAGGGAGAAAAAAGAATAAACAATAAAAATATTTAGAGAATGTTTTAATTAGATTTGACCCCATGATTTTGTTATATCCCTCGGCCTTAATCAGTAAGCTAGCAGAAAGGTCCTTGCATATGTCATTTCATCTTTTCTGGATTTCTGGACCGTGGGGTGGTGCAGACCCGGTCCTCCTTGACCCTCTACCATACTTCCCCCTGGATTTTCATCTATTGATTTTGAATTCTACTTAATATATTAATGGATGCAAAGGGAACCTCTTTTATTTTATTTTTTATTATTTTTTTGGGGGTTGGGGGAGGGTTGCATGTCAGGTTTCTACCTCTCTGCTTTTGCCTATGAAAAAAAGAATACCCTTTGTAAATGTGTATTTACTGAGATCCATACCTTTACAGTGTCTACATATAATATGCATGTGCCAATGTTAATGTATAATCTAAATATTAAGCTTCTTTAACTCCAGTGTCATGATGATTCCTCAAATCAATGATGACTATCAATGTGGTTGGATTCCTGGTCAGTTTGATGAGATCAGTGAAAAGACTTTGTGTTACCAAAGTGTAAGAGCAGTTCTTGTTGTTAAGCTATCTGATGCGATTTAAAACAACTTATAGTAATGATGATGATGGCTAGGAAATCATTTCCACAGAGATTAAGACTGAGCACTGGACGACTGAAAAGATGATTAATCTACGAAGCTCTAAGGAAAAATGAACTAGAGTGATCAAATAGAAGTTTGTTTGAGGATTTCAAATTGTTAAGTTTCTGGTCGATTTTCCTGATTTTTTATGTATTAAAGCACTTCCATGTGTCCCAATTTCTAATTTGCAACCAATGTGTCACGAGGCTGTTTTTATACGCTTTACATTCTCAAGCTATTGCGAATCTGTTGCCAGTTATGATCCAACTGTCTCTGTCCTGAATTTGAATAATTAGCAACGAAATAGAAATTACTAGCTCCTTCCTGGTGCCATAGAAATCTAGTTAATTAGCGTCTCTTGATCTGTCACTTCAATTTCTAGGTACTCTTTTCATTTCATAATATAAGGATCTTAGATTTCTAATTTTGTTTCATAATGTAAGGTCTTATATAAAAGGTATTAACAATTAAATGCTTTGTTTTTAATTCTGACATTTTATTATTCTCTTTCCAATTAAATGAATGTGGGGTACTAATTTTAAAATTGGGGTATAATTGTAAAAATAAATGACTTTTTGATTATAATTTAATGCTTTTTAATATGCTCATAAAAACCTAATATTCCTTATATTATGAAACAGAGGGTATAATGTATATTATCAAATTTTCTCTGTCTCAACAGTGGTTCTCAAGTCAATAATCAAATCTGATTGGCAAATCAAGCAACATTGGATAACTAAAAGAATTAAGACTAGTAAAAATAACTAGAAAATTTGGATTGGGGAATCACCCTTCACCTTAGCATAGATTGAGTTAATTCATCATACTAATGAAAAACTCAACAATAATCAAGAGGGAGCCCATAATAGAAAAAATAGATGAATACATCTCAGAATTTGGGTCTCAGTTGAACTTGAATTGATCTTCTAGGATTCAAAATTACAAAATAAATGGAGTGGGTGAAAGAGAGGAGAGGGGAGAGGGCTGGAAGAGGTCTGAAAAATATAGAAAAATGATGTCCTATGTCACTTGTAATGATTGAATTTGCACTTCTGCTATATGACTGTGTAGTTCAACATGGAATGTCCATATTGTAGATCTAACAAAGCTGATCCGATCCAGTAACCTGAACCTGATTTTTATCTCAACCTAAAGCATGATACAACTTGAGTTGCCCCAAAAATTGACCTAAAGTTAGCTAATTTGATAATGACTTACACCCAAAATGACTTGGCTAGAAAAGAACCCTTGAATTGAACTCATACTTATCATAAATCTGATAATGATTTGCACCCAAATTGATCAAACTTGAAATGACTAGACTCGAATGAAGCCGACCCATACTTGGACATAAATTTAAACTTGACCCAAATTAAAGTCATATTCAATCTACAAAGGCAACTTTTTATTTCATATAAATTGTTGCGTGAACATTGATAAACTATTTCATTAATAAAATTGTGTAAAAAATATGATACTCAAACCATATAACAACAAACAAAACTAAAATATTAAGATTGTTCTCCTTTATTTTCATATCAAATTAGTATTAACCAAGTTAGATCATAGTAATTTCTATTATTATAATTATAATAATAATAATAATTATAAACTAAAAAATTATGGTTATGAATTTATTAATTGTAATATATTATTATTATTATTATTATTGTAATTACACAAATAAATATAATCTTTTTAAAATAATATAGAAAAATGATTATTATATTTCTAGAGATAAGTCTATTTGATCTTTGTTTTTGTTACCCGGATTAGAAGGAAAACACTAGTCACTAATTTGGAAAGAGGCTTGGCTCTTGCTTGTCGATCTCTATTCCTCCTCACACACACACACACACACACACACACACACACATCGCAAGCATTACCTAATAAAATGCTGCAACTTTACTTGAAGTGCAACAACTTTATTGACAAATTAAGTCAACTCCCACCAAAACCATTTTTATTTTTATTAAAAACTTTGCCTAACTCTCTGATACTATAACTAGTACTACTACTAAGTCCTAAGTAACTAACTCATTTCTTTCTTTTTTATTTTATTTTTATTTTTTCTTTTTGGTAATCATTTAGCCAACTGTTTGACCGCACATACACGACCACCATGGAAAAAATGGGGGTGGGTTACAGCATGTAAACACCTAATTCAAGTACCCATTATAAAATGAGGTTAAAGTGAGCTCCCCCTTCCCTTAGTTACTTATACACACACATGGATTTTAGTTAATTATACTTAGTTCTCATTATTTTTATTATTTTATTTATTTATTTATTTATTTTCCATGTACACCTCTATAGTTGCAAGCCCATGTATTGATATTTACATAAATCTGTGTATACTATTATACAACTATCTATAAGCTATAATCATAATTTATATACACATTTAGCACACAAGGGATGTACCTAGTATATGCATATACACTTATATATATGCATGCCCATCCTCACATATACGAACTTGAGACTATATGTATAAAATATATATAAGATTATCCACATAATTATATCTCTAATTTAAAATCCTGTCAATAACACCCGATAATTATTCTATAGAAATGCGATTGAAGTGAATAGCATCTATGCCCAATGTGGACCCAATGAATATCATATACTAACACGAAATACTATTAGTTTGTGAGGTGTTAGAATGTTTATCCAAATCAAATTTGACACAAACTCGATCCGATCTGAGCTTATGGATCTTAATTAAAGCAGACCCAAAGAAACCCAATTGGTCAGGCTATGACCTAACCTAATGTTAATCTGATTTGACATTTAACCCTAACTGACCCGGCCTAATTGCATACCAAACCTGATTTCAACCCAAGCCGAAATGATTTAACTTGTATGACACGTTTGCTACTTCTACCATAATGGTTGCGCTTTTATATATTAATCCTTCGCTGGCTGACATGACCATGTTCAACACGGTCTATCTGTATGGAAATCATCCATTCTTGACAGGTTCAATAGTGTTTGGTATTTCAGTCATAACCTTTTTGTTACACCTTGGAATGAGTTGATTTAGATATGTTGGAAAGCTGAGAAAAGGTCTACAACATTTTTTTTTACTTACATTTATAAAAATAGAATGGATCATGGTTGAAATTCCAAATTTCCATACCAGCACAATCAAATCATGCACTCTTTGCTTCCTAAAAGCTATTAGGTCGTAGGATTTGATTGATGGGCTCCTACTTTGGTTATGGTCCTCGAACCTATGCTTTTGCTCACATTAAGCTCCAAATCCTACATAGTTTGAAGAAAGTGCAGTGAACATAGATGGAGGACCAAACATGGCATAACGAAAGTGCAGTAATTCAATAGTTTATTTGCAGACATGGAGAATCAATTTGGAGCATAATTGAGCAAATTCTACATTCATCACTGTTGGAGATCTAAGATGATTTCTTTGTTTCCTTAGAACGCTTGCTGGAATCTTCCACCCTGAATCAAAGTCAGGTCTTTAGCTGATGTTTGGCTGTTGATAGAAGCATATGCTGATCTTTTTCCACAAGGGGTTGTCACATAATACAAAGTTCAAAAGTTGGATCATGGAAGTAGAATTCTTATGTTCTAGTTTGCTTCAAATAGGAATTTAAACCGTAACCTTTGATAATCTCTGCAGAAGTTCAACAGTGATATTAAATAAATCTTGCTTCATTTGGTGAAAATAGGCTGAAGCAGTACACATCTGCTCTTGGATTATGTGAATTATGTCTTGTATTATTACTCAGAACTTGATATGAGGGAAAAGGACAATAAAGTCATTATTTTATTTTTCTTCTGGTCTAGCAAATCTGCTAATATGTCAAAGTTGGAAAAGACAGGGCCTTGAAATTTGGAAGAGGTTGGAAACTCTGAATGTTCTTATCAAGCATTGGATTGTTCTGCTCTTTCTGAGGATAATATTATGCTTCCATGAATTGTGGCTTAAAAGTGTCAATTTATGCTGTATTTGTGACATCATCAAGTTCTTTAATAATTGGATGTATTTGATATCTGTGCTTGGTGCCTCTACACAGGCTTGTCCTGTCAGGCTCCCTAGTTCTGAGTTACAATATCAGTCTTGGCTGATACAAAAATGCTTCATTCTTCATGAAATTTTGTTTTGCATTTGATAAGAATGTGGTCATTAACATTTGATGTACTGCTTTTGGACTACCTGCAGTAAGAACTGGTTTGGAAGGTCCCAACCTTAATGTCATGCAGAAGATTTTATACTGTGCTGCTACAGTTGGTGGGCAGTATATTTGGGCTCGTATGCAATCCTTTTCAGCTTTCCGTCGATGGGGAGATTCTGAACAGGTATGGCCTTTTCTTTCTAAATTTGTTACTTCCAAAATTCTGAATGTAGGGCTCTGTTAGATAACTAGATGATTATCAATATTCATTTGAGCTGATTATTTTTCCAAACAACCTAGGGAATTGCTTATGATCATTTTTCTGCAGAGGCCATTGGCAGAACAAGCATGGATTTTGTTACAGCGAATAGAAGGATTGTACAAGGCTGCCTCGTGTGGTAACCTGCTCCTTTTCCTTTACTCTGGAAAGTAAGTTGTTGATACATATTTTGCCATTATCCTATCAATAGTGCTTGATGAATATTTACGATTTTAGTTTGGTATTAGGTTATTTAGTTAGAGATAGACCTGGGGTTGGTTTTTCACTTGTTCATTCATTTTCTTCATTGATTTCCTTTGCTCAAATAATTCTCAGATTTGATGATTTACTGTTACTCTGATGCAGGTATAGGAGCCTGATTGAGAGAGTTCTTAGAGCGAGGCTTGTCTATGGGAGCCCCAACATGAATCGTTCTGTTAGCTTTGAGTACATGAACCGCCAATTGGTTTGGAATGAGTTTTCGGTATTGCTTTTACTTCTGCACCTTTTATCAATGGTTAAAATTTGCATAATTGTAAAAGGATTGTCTTAGACTGATACTACTGTATTATTATACTTTAGGTTCAAATCCTTGTAGAATTATGTTTCTCCTTATGGGGCATTGTTAAATAGTCTTGTTTCTGATGTGTCTGATCTGTCTTCTATCGTTTGTCCCTTCTGGAAGAGAAATTCTTCCTATGCATGTAGATTAAAGGTGGATATAATTGTACTCCAAAATGAAGTGATCCAGTTTATGTTGTGTTTATCACCATTCTCAAATTTATGAAGAACGTATCGACCAGCTATTTGAAAACCTGGGTCCATATACATTTTTCTTAGACATTCTTTATTTTCAGAGAGAAATTTATGTTCAATGAATTTATTTACTTTTACGTTGACTGCACCTTTTTCTTCTTTTACTCAATTGGAAGCCTTCCTCGTTTTTGTGCAGGAGATGTTGCTGCTGCTGCTTCCTCTCTTGAATTCTTCTTCCCTCAAAGGCCTATTTCGCCCATTTTCGAAAGATAAATCTTCGGATTTTGGCATGGATGAAGCTCAGTGTCCCATCTGCCAAGCAACTCCGACTATTGCATTCATTGCTCTACCTTGTCAGCACAGGTGCATGCCTGTATTATTTCTTTCATTTTGTTCATGCTTCTCTTTTCCTTAGCTTTTGTTTGTTACATGATAAACCTTTCTGAACGTGCATATGATTGGAACTTTGCATCACATGAGAAATTTACAACATTATGTTGCCTGTTCTTATATTTCAACTTTTATGGCAAAGTGCTCCACAGCACTAGTGTGCTGTACAATAGGACTGTGAATCCCATTAACCTGAGTTGTTAAAGATCCAAATAAACGTCATGATGCCCCCATACGAAATATTGTATGTTGACTGTTGTTATTTCATGTTAGACTTAGACATTGTTTCCTGCCTATCTTCATTCTATTTTGGGTCTTTATCGACTCCAATCCAAAGCCCATATTGGTTAGCAACGTGAATGAAAAACGTCCATTCAACAAGGATTGTAATGAACTTGAGACCATTAGGTTCAAAATCAAACTCAGCACCAAAGAAATAAACAGATAGTTGAATTACTACATTGTAAATGAGTTGAGCCAATTCGGTATTCGGCTTGGCTCGGCTCGTTAAAAGCTCGGTTCGGCTCGTTCGTTTAGTTAAACGAGCCTAAAAGTGAGGCTTGGGTTCAGCTCATTTAATAAACGAGCCGAGCTTGAGCTTGAAAAAGCTAGACTCGGTTCATTTTTTGGCTTTGGCTCGTGAGCTCGGCTCGTTAAAAGCTCGGTTCGGCTCGTTCGTTTAGTTAAACGAGCCGAACCCAAGTCTAGGAGTATTCGGCTCGGCTCGGTTCGTTTACAGCCCTTGATTATTTTTTCTTTTTCCACTCTGGCCAAAAAGGTGAACATTGTATTTCGTATCTAAGTCAAAGGAAAGAGGTGTAGGGATATGCCATTAAAAGTTTAGGCTTCTTGCTTCTCTTCCCTGATATGGATATCAAACTTGTTATTGAACTTGGCTATAGTGAAAATGGTGGGATGTACATACAAAAATATGGATTTCTAGGACTTGCATGTCACCAATGGTCCTATGCCAGGGCAAGAATCCAGCACATTCAGTTAAGTGAATCATATGATGGGAAAGGGAGTTGGTTTCAATTGGAGGTTGCAAGAACCATTTACTGCACCTCTGAACATAATCTGATGATGGATTGGAAAGATGAAAATAAGTAAATATTGTTTATGTTACATTCTTGTTTCCGTCTGAGGCTAATCCATGGCATGCTAATAATTTCCGTTTCTAGCGAGCATGATATGCTGAATCATGGTATTTAACGTTGCTGCAACTTTCCTTGTCCATAGGTACTGTTATTACTGCCTTCGAACGAGGTGTTCTGCGAATCCATCGTTCAGGTGTGCCAGATGTAGTGAGCCAGTCACTGCCATGCAGCGGTACAGTGGTCTGGCCCGTGCTGAAAACTCCAAACAGCAGGCGCCATGAGCACAAATGGAAACTAAGGAAGCAAAAGCTACCGCTTGCTGTCTCCGTAATGTATGAAGTTCCGGAAAGTACTAAAGAAGCACTCAAACGTGTAGAAGTTGAATTATTCAAAGGCAAAAATTCAAGAAAGAGCTAAAGAAGCACTCAGACTTTTAGAAGTTGAATTATTCAAAGTCAACATTCCCCATTTTATGAGGGAAACGTCTTCATTCTTTGAACCCATATTTGTCTTGTCCGCTGTAAAGATAACGAGGTAAACTTAGATTCTCTGTCCAATGACGTGTTATTTTCAGGTTGGGGTTTGAGAACAGTGGGGGTAAGTATTTTCTCTCTCATGATCTTTGAAACCTGTCATACACATCGATGCAACAACAAAATTTTGTTGAATTGCTACAATTTCAGGAATCTTCACTTTTGATACCAAACAGGTGAAGAAAATAATTTTATCATGTAGTATGTACTGGTCACAATCATGCAGGCTTCCGTCTGAAAGTGTCATTTAGAGTAGCTCACGGTGATTTTATGCGTCCACAAAGATGGATCGCTGCCCAAACTTGCGCCGATTAAACATCTAAAGCCCCTCGCATCAACGGCGGCTCAAAAAGTTGATCTGAGTCAACAAACGAAGATGAAAAGAGAGAAAAGCTGCTTGTACAGTTATGCGGTGTTTTCTGCCGAGAACACTCTAAAACGCAGCATTTTGTTTATGAGCCAGCTCACAGGAAGTATATTTTGGTAGTTTATAGATTGAGGAGTTTGTTGTAATATTAATAAAGTTGAAGAGATATATAACAATATAGTGAGGAATGGAAAATCAAAGTTTTATTCTTATTGATACATATAGATATTCTTTTTATAAAATTTATCATATTCTATATATATAATATTCATATTTCATATTCTATATATATAATATTCATATTTATTATATTAATTATAAAAATGAGTTAAAGAATACAAAATGATGTGGATGATATATAGAGTGGAGATGTTATAGTTATATTGAGGGAAGTTGTTACAACTGATAGAAATAACTGAAGTATTAAACATATGATTTAATACAAATTATATTTATAATTTGTACATTTATAATATTTAAATAAGATATTTACTATACTTTTTTTTAATGTACATCTTCAAATATTTACAATACTCATATTTAAGAGTACATCTCTTAAATAATAACTCATTAAAAATTTTATTTGGAAAATTTAGTAGGATAAAACTATAGTTTAAGAAAAGAATATATATTTTTTTCCTCAACTTCATATGTCTTCTTTATATGTCATATTACATATGATTTTATTTATATGTCCAAATAAATTTTAATAGTGTATAAAGATAAAAGCCTTATCAGTAATAATAAAAGCTTAGCTTTTGTATAAAGACATGTGTTACTAAATCGATATGTAAATTATTTCTTTACGTACATCCACTTATAGTCAATTGATATGACATATTTAAATATTATACTTTTTGTTCATATAAATTACGCTAATTAAGCAGATACGTTTGACTATTCTAATTTATTAACTATTTATCCAATGACATTCTATAATAAATCAAGAATAATTCTCACTTTTATTCATTATTAGTTGTAACTGTGTAGGTAAAAACATCATTAATGTATACCTCATACCATCTTATACCAGTGTAAGGATAATTCATCAATATTTCATTTGTTGGCGGACTTTATTATTAAATTTTATCCATATGGACACTTCGATTCATTGTGACATATTTTCTATTCTTTTCTAAGATTATAAATCACCTTTCAAAAGTTCATCTCTTTGAATCCATATCATATGCTTCTAGCGTATTTATACTATATTTACCATTAACTTATTTGAAGCCACCAAAGTAGCTAAACTATATCAAGCAAGCATGAGCATCATGAAGTACACTTTGATTTCCCTCTAGATCCATATTTCATTGAAGGTGTATTCTAATTACTTGTTTACTTTATAATCTCAATCTTCTCTTATATCTTCCTAAGCATGGGGAAACAAACACTCAATCTCCTCTTCTCTCCTCCTAAGAATGGGGAAACAAATATTTCTATATTTCTTTGTGACTTAATTTCACATTCATGATGTATTGGAGGCACACATAAGACTCATCTAATTTTTCATAATAAACATCAGGTTTATTCTAATTAACCTGGCTCAAGGGATAATGTGATAGTCAATTGGTACATACCAAACATCTTTGTATGCATATTATTATATCACTTCTAGACCTCACCAACGAGAGTATGCAAATCAAATAGATAATCAATGACTTTACTAAGTTTTTATGCTTCCAACTTAAAGCATTGATTGCATTTTTATCCAATTGAATAACTATTTACTTTTGTGTTAATGCAATAATATTATTTAAAAAATATAACATGTGATCTTATATTTTGTATTATTATACACTATGGTATATTAAAACAACCCTCTTATGTCAACTTGAATTTTGTCAAGAGCATAAGAGATTTTGCATTTTTTTACATTATCACAACTATAAATTAGCTAAGAATAATATTTCATTCATATGAGATCACCAATTAAAAAGAATCTTCAAGCTTCTAAGTGAGTTCTCGTACAAGTTTCAATGATATTTCATATTATTGTTGCATCTCATTTTTCATACCACAAATATAATATTTTATGGTTTATTAACTTCTAGTCAGTGACACCTTTTGATTTTTCAAATATATCAAATGCATATATTGTGCATTTATCTTGGGCTTATTTCTACCTAATCTTGATGGTATCAATACCATCAAATACTCATAAACCACGGTAAGCTCTTTAGTATCATGCACATTTTTGTTATCCGGTTGTTAAATATGCAAACCCTTTAATAAGTTTACCATACCACATACATTTGTACATTATTATCAATTATAAGTTTAGAAAATACTTCATCCTTAAAATAAAATGTACAATGGCATTTCAATTGAATAAATCAATCTTCTAGATCGTATTCAAGTATATGAGAAGATAATCCTTTATCCTTTACCGTTAAATTAATTATATCAAATGATAAACTTCATGGGTTAACGATTACACTAATAATCAAATGGGAAGCTTCAAGCTTTAACCATCAAACTACTTATTGAATAGGAATATTTAGACTTCAACTATCAAAATATCTCTAGCCACAAAAAATATAATATAATAGGGAGACTATTATAAATACTATAGCCACTACTGTAGTAGATGAGACTTGACTATGGTAGATTTTAATCACAACTAATAACGAAGTAGGTACATCGTCTCATGAATAAGTGGTTGGAAAATTATGCACAAAGTCATCTTCGCTACTTTGCGATTGAAAAAATACTTTAAATATTTTAAAATTAAAATTGCATAAACTAAATTGGAAGAGTTAAAATTGCATAAATAGAAAGTGTAAAAATAAAATTAGTGCTGAGGTCTATATACTACAAAATAGTTTGATCTTCTAGATGGAAATGCACTTGAGGCATTCAATACCATTAGATCTTCTTAAATGGTACTTCATAAGTCTTGAAAGACTTTTAACTCTTTGATCTCCTTGATCAAATTGCACACAAGGTTTTATAACATTTTAATCATTTGATCTTCAAGATCGAATTATGCATATGGTCTTCAGGACCATTAAATCATTGGATGAATATTTTAGCTTCCATCTCAATTATGTCAATATCCTTGTGTACCTTAGTTATGGACTTGTAAATAATATTTTTGATTAGGATCTTGATACTTCTATCAACACTTATGCAATCACCCATACTTTAGGTATGCGGGAAAAACATAGCCACTTTTGGTGGTTCTCCATCCACTTCAGGTAATGAAGGTTTGCACATATTAACTTATATAATCACATTAAGTGATCCTTTGATCAACTTTTGATAATAGAGGTATGTATGTAGTTATGGACGATGAGTCTTTTGATTCATCACTTTTATGTACACGATACTATGAGTCTACTACTTCATCACTTTTATGTACACGATAATAGGTGATGAAATCACCAATCCATCACTTTTGATATTTCAATTTATCATATTAGATCCAATTTGATTTTATTGAATTATAAACTTTGAGCCTTCTAACGCCATTTGCTTCTACTCTCCATCTTATAATTAGAATGGATATCATCATATATATAATTAAATTAAATTATATTTGGTCAATATATACAATTAAAACTGATAAAAATATCAGTTAGCATAATATTAAAGTAAAAATGAAGATTAAAATAAAATTATTTTTGTTCTGAGCCGATTCTAGAACTATAATACTATATCCTCCTTAAAATGCTTAATCAATTAAAATTTAGTGGGAGGTCGATGTTTGTGAAATTTTATTGATTATAAGATATGTCACATATGTGATCTTTCATATGCTTGCAAAAACCAAGCTCTCATATAAGAAACAAAAAGGATAAGGCAACCCTTTGCGACCCATAATATTCTTACACATATATAATGATATGCACAAAGATAGATCACTCCCTTTTATAAGTATTTATCAAACTTGACACTAGCTCTATGGCCATCTACTTATGGGCACTTCAATGTTCTAAACAAGATCAACTCCATGGAATAATCAGTCATAGATTAGTCTTAAATATTTGATAGAAAGAGATGAGATGAATCTAAAAAAAATATAATTAATCTTTGAAATATTATGATAAGGAGATGGTGACCAACATTTAAAGGGAAGAGATAAATTAGAGGCTAATCATGCTTATAAAGTGTTGTAATATTGATAAACTCAAAGAGAGATATATAATAATATAGAGATGAATAGAGAATGAAAATTCTTATTTCTCATTAATAAGTAGGGATACCCCATTTATACAATTCATCATATCCTATATATACAATACTCATATTTATTACATCGATTATTAGGAGTTAGAGAATATGAAAAGGAGGTAGATGATACATAGAGTTGAGAGGTTATAATCATAATGGGGAAAGTTGTTACAAATGATAGAGGTATTAAACCTATGATTTAATAAAAATGCATTGATAAATTGTACATCCATAATATGTAATTAGGATATTTACAACAAAGTTATATTTTATTATTATATTGAGTACTACTGTTGTGGAAATAATATTAATAAGGTTCAAATAAAAATGTAAAATTTATTTTTAATTTTTGAAAACTATGTGATCCTCAAATTTTAAGCTTTGTTAGAGTTGGTCTTAATTTATATTATATCTTAAGGTGGCTAAGTAGAGTTTTATTTTGGAATATATATATATATATATATGTGTGTGTAAATTAAGGAGTACACCCACAAAGAACCAAAGTGATTAAACACAAAGGAAAAAAGTATTTCAAATTATCTATATAACTTATAAGCTTTGGAAAAAAAACCAAATTCTATTGCTTGACATACAACCATATTAGCTGATTCTCTAACGAAACTAGAAACGACTTGTGGTTAGAAGCTTGTTACAAGATATTTATGTTTCTTTTAATCAAAATATGCCACATGAATTTGACATAAATTGTAACACCCCCATTTTTCATGACAAAAAAAATTTCATTTTAAAATATCATGAAAGCGGAAAAATACTAAACATACTAAAAAAAATGAGGTATTAATGTCGTACCTAGCACATGATAGACGTCAATTGCTTGTTCCATATTAGATACGAGGCTAAAAAACCAAACAAATTAAAATGATGGTAGAGTATACAAGAACAAGATATATAGATATTTGAAGAAAACTTTAACACAACAGGACCTCAACATAGTTAAATATAAGAAGATAGATTAAAATGAAATATAGGGCTATTATGATAGAAAACAAAGGTAGGGAATGGCCCCAAGACCTCAATTTGTCACATACCACACAAAAATATTTGGATCTCCACATTCTTAAGTCTTGAGCCCAAGATGAGGTAGGGCCACTACTAGCCATCCTTATAAACCTGCACATGGTCCTCTAGTTGTGGGAATGAGCAGGTGACAGAGCAAATAGGTAAATCGGTATGCTACATACTGAGTAAGCTAAGTTACCTCATCAACGAGAGTTACAAGCATAAAAGATCCTAATGTTATGGAAATTACACTTAACATGGGTCATTCCGATGCCATATAATTAAATGTACCTACTCTATCATGGTCAGTTAATGCATCAAAACATAATACCATGCACAACTCAGGCAATTCAGGGTTCATCATGCTTGTCTTCATAATACAACATCATAGATAGTCATATAAAAAATACTAAGTAGGTTATTCAAATGACAACAAGGGTTTTTACCATCCATTCACATGGTTTTTACTTAGATTTATTTTCCAACTCACAAAATCCTTTAGGTCATTCATTTACGGTCATTATCTCTCCTTCCCATTCTTTCTCTTTTTATTTTCCATTTCATCCACATCCTTATTTCATTCTTATCCAAATACTTATTCAAATTATCATACAAATACTTGTATAAGTTATTATCCAATTACTCTTTCCAATTATTATCGACTGATGGAATGTGCACAACTCCATGGTCTCACATACCATAAAAGTCTAACCAAACTAGAGGATATAAAGTATGTCTGAAGTCAAGTAACCACTGATGGCCATAAGTTTGGGTTGAAGTTAAAAATCATATAGGTAACTAGGTCCTTTAGTTTTGATACCCCTTAGTACATCATCAATGTATATAGTAGGTAAGGCATTGGGATCTACTAGGATTCCACCCAAAGGTAAATTCTGAAAGCACTAACAAAAGCCCGAAGCAGACTAACCTTTGATAACTAATCGAGGATTGGGTAACTCAAACCTATACACAACTTGATCATCTTCTATTATAAGTGATTAGTATATTATTCTTGAGGTTACATAATCATACAAGGCCCATAAAATATGCAAGCAAGGCATTCACATACTTACCCCATCATAACCATTTCCATCCCCCAACCATATTTGGAAATTCCATTAATGCTTACTTAATATTAACTAATCCCTCACATTATTCCATTTCAAACATTACCCCTTTAAAGTCATAAGGTACTTATTCATGTTTTCCCATTTAGGCCTTTACAATACCCATTGAGTATATCATGAATCAATATTTTATTTAATTCATCAATTAGGTTGTTATTCCATGTCAACAAATATATTTTACTTGTTAAATAGTCATATACTAGTATTAGACATAACCTCAATGCATATTTGAGTCAAAATATCAACATCACACAATCTGGCTAGACCAATCAATTGGTTTAGCCTAATAGGTCAATCAGCTTTACAAACCAATTGATCTGTTTGGGTCCACCAGTTGATCGGTTTCGCTTAACCAAATCTAGGCTTCCCTCAAACTGGTTGATTAGTTTGGCCAAACCGATCAACTATTTAGAGATAAGTGGTTTTGCCAAACCAGTTGATGGGTTTAAGAAAGAAGTAAACTAAAGTCATCATAGACCAACCGGTTGACTCGTTTGGGCTAACTAGCCGACTATTCTAAATACCAGTTGATCGGTTCTACCAAACCAATAGATCAGTCTACCCCCAGGCAGCACATAACATACATTTTTTCTATGCAAATTAAACCCTAAAATTTTACCATAACCCAATCAAAGCACAACACAAAAACATAGGTAAAATTCAATAAGTTCTAATTGAATCATGCTTCACCATTAATCAATTTGACCATCGCTTCCCTAAATTTATGCCATTCTCTTAAGATTCATAATTTACTCAACATGCATTAATCCAAAACCAAAATCTAATGCAAGCATATAAAATCAAAATTATATAAAATACATCACCTCATATGATTATTCAAGCCACATTTTAGAAGTAAGAATGACTTAGTGTTTTAGAAAAATTCTCGACTAAGGAGGAAAACTCAAGTCGAAGTAAATCTCAATTTTCAACCTTAAAAACAACAAGTTTCAACTCAAGAATCATCGAATAATTTTCACAATCCATAACTTAAAATAGAAAGGGAAAATGGACATACCACACCTAAGAAAAAAATGTAACACCCCAATTTTTACTACCAAAAAATTTTGTTTTATAGTGGAAACATATAAGTAAAATATTGAGATTTACCACCGTAAACGAAATACAAATTAAGAGATACCATAGATTAAAATTCCAAAAAGATATCCAGTTAAATACAATTTCTAAATAGCATTACTCTTCACCTAAACACCCAACATAGATAAGGTCACTCATCTCTACATAGTGCATTATGGGTAGCACAATCATCTAGGAGATCTTAAATGAAGAATCTCATAAGACAGATAGTGAATTAGATCTCTTTATTAGATATTATCCATTTTCATTATTTTATATATGTTGAGTGCAAGAGCCTCACTATTCTTAAACCGATGGAACGGTTTGAAACACCTTCTTAGGAATAACACACCTGAGCTACTATTCTCCCTGGTGAGATGATATATATATATAAAACAACACCTTGATCTTAACTCACATACTCTTCCACTTTAAATTATTAGTGTCTTTTCCATAGGTTATACTATTATATTTTCATTTCACAATGAGCTGGGGCCTTACTATTCTTAATTTGGTAGAACGGACTAAAAATCTTCTCAAGACAAAATGCACCCGAGTCACTACTCTTTTCGCTGGAACTAAAACTAAAAACTTCATCTTCGCAGGTAGAACACTTCTAAGCCACTATTTTCTCTGGTGGAATAGAATATATATAAAAAACATCATCTTGGTCCTACTTACATGCTCTATCACTTTAAATGATTAGTATCTTATTCATGATTGTTTCAAAAGCATCGAACACATTGAAGAAGACAAACACATCACACAGGTCAAGGTCCTTAATCCTTTTCAAACCTTAATTCCACACTCCTAGCATCATTCTCTCACATTGATTAATCATCCACTAATCATAATATATCACTCTCAAATATCATAATTATTATCATACCCGTAATTTATAGTTTAACTCCCACGTCATGCACATATAATAAAATTCTTACCCCAAGGTAGTATTCATAGAAATATCTAAAAACCCTAATCTCACATATTAGTCATAATTCACCTCATGAGACTTATATGATTACTAAGTTCAATAAACATCCTTATAAGGTTGATCATTAGTAACATATCTAAAATCTAAATAACCTATAGATTTTACACATGAAATAATAATATCATCATCTTAAGTTAACATGCCCTAAATTAGAG
This sequence comes from Tamarix chinensis, assembly GCA_030549775.1. Taxonomy (NCBI): domain Eukaryota; kingdom Viridiplantae; phylum Streptophyta; class Magnoliopsida; order Caryophyllales; family Tamaricaceae; genus Tamarix; species Tamarix chinensis. The sequence continues at coordinate 59,705,560 of CM060180.1, read as the reverse complement.
CATTATTTTATTTTAAAGAACCCCAGGACAACCATAATACTTCCAAACACTTGTCAGGATATCATTACCCTATTTTAATCCACCTAGCACATAAATTACCACAATTTCCTTATTATCCCATAATGACCAACATACCCTTAAGAACAACAATAGCCTTATTTTATAAATTCTTGTACCTTCCACACACATTATTTTTCAAATCCACCATTTATCATCATACCTCATAAATATGCTTATGCCCATTTAGCATAGCTTATTTAGCTCATATTTCATGCCACAAAATATATTCCCACAATTATATCATCATCTCAAAAAAATTATAACTATACCTCTTACCCATTCTTAATTTCTTTCAAACATAATAACCATACCATCACAAAAGATCATGAACAACAAACATTAAATCATATAGCAATAATATCATGAAAAACACACATAACCATACAAGCAAATAACACAAAACCCTAAACATCAATTAATATTCTTATCAACTAGGACACTGGGCTCTAAGAACATAAATCCTAGACTTCCTCCTCCATGATTACCAGAATACCACCTACGAAAAATTACGAAATCCATGGTTAGGCTCAAAGAGTACAATCGAGAGAGAATTTAAGGTAAAAATAGAAATAATCGTAGTGAAATAGAAGCTTGAGATATGTGGATGTGTAGTAGAATGTGTGGTGGAGCTATAGTAAAACTTTGGTGATGTTTAGATGAGGTTTGGGGGTGAAAATAGGAGTGCATAGTTGAAATGGGGTAGTTGCACGAGTGTGCTACAGGCAGTGCACACCTAGGCTAAGAGTTAGGATCGTGCACGACCAGGTAGTGCGAAGTGGCATGGTTGTGCTTTATCACTAGGCAAATAGGTCGCAAGTCAAACAAAGGCACACAAGGGTGTGTCTGGGCCATGTACAAGCATACGAGGGTGCACGGGCAAAGTGTGCTGGATTGTACGGGTGTGTGATAGGAAATTTTTGTATTGTAGGGCCGTGCTTGAGGCCCTGTGTTTTGTAAAAATGCGACGATTATGATGGATTTGAGAAAGAAGAAGGGAAAATAGGCATTGGTAGGAGGTGATGGCCGGCAATGATGCTGAAGAAGGTTGGGTTGACCTTAGGTGGTCAGCCCACCAGCGTTGGATGGTGTGTGGTGGTACATGGTGGTTTTAGTGGTGGTGGGAGGTGGCTTGGCAGCAAAATAGGGTAGGAAAAAAGAAGAAGAAGAAGAAGAAGAAGAAGAAGAAGAAAGGAGGAAGGAGAAGAACAAAGGAAAGGGAGCTTCGTACAGTGGCTTTTTGATACACAATGGGCATAATAGAGGAAAACCAAAGAGGAAGGAAGGAGAGTGTGTTGTGTGTGGTATGAATGGGAAAGAAAAGAAATAGAGGGGGAGGCATGCAAACAATAGTGTATGGATGTGGTACATGTCACAAGGGTGGTAGTGGAGATGATGGTTGTGTGTTGTGGTGAAAAATGGTAGAGGGTGCAATAGGGATGGTGATGGTTGTGTGTATATGTTGTGTAAGGATAAAGGCAGGGTGTTAGGGTGTGCGTGTGTATGTGTAGGTCAGTTAGGGATAAGAGAAGAAGAAGAAGTAGATTGGGTGATGGATAATGGATGATTGTATAAAAGGTGATGGGAGATGGTGCAAGTGGAGAAGGGTATAAGTTGCAACAAAATCAACTTTGTGGCTAAGTTTATGGGAGGAGGAGAAAGAAAAGAAAAGGAGAAAGAATAATGGAAAAAAATATATTGGGGATTAGTTTAGGTGGTTTTAGATTAGCTAAAGTAGTTAGGATTAGCGGTAGTTTTAGTGGGTTTTGATTTCGGTTTAGAAAATATGGTTTATCCTAGTCAAAGTTTAGGATTCGGATTAAGAAATTGGGTTAACGTTAAAACAAGATTTTCTTGGGATTATAATCAAATTAGGGCATTAATAATGTAGAATTTAGCTAAGAAAAATTTTGGAGTACTACAAAAATAGAGGAAGATTATACTAAATTGAACTTGAAAAAGAGTTATATATTTGTGTAATTGATTGATTGATTTGTTTAATCATCCTATAGTTACACAAGAGCACAAATAAAATATCTCATTTTTCCTCAATTATTATTTTTTGTGTTTGAAGCCTCAATTGTTCATAATCTTGTTATTCTAAATTGTGATTTGGATCCTTTCAATCCATGCTATTTTGCAACATACACTAAAGATGAAATTATTTTCTTAGGGATAGAGAATGGGTTCCAAACCACCTTATATTAAGCAGCCACACCCCATGATGTCTAAACATATCATAGGCCTTCAATATAGTATAGTTACTCTCCCAAAAAATATAGCATTGCTTATGGGGGTAATCATAGGTGGGAACATCTCCTTTAACTTGATTATTCTTTGTAAGCACTAAGAAATTGTCTAGGTAGCTGACACATTCCAAAGATCTCCCCTTTTAGATAGATATGTCTACACCCACTTTACCCACAATATATCCATCTTAAGTGTCAGATTCCAATAATCGCCCCAAGGTTGCAACATTCCACCACTCTAAGTTAAACAATGTTAGATCACATTACTTATTAGGTTAACACACACGATTCCATATAATAGGGAAATTCTTAATGTTAGGTTGTGTTCCAGAGCATAAGAATGATTTTCATTTAGCATTAATTACAGCAATGAATTTCTTGATAATCAAGTATATAAGGCTCCATTAAGCTTGAATTTCAAAGAGCACATATTTCACCACTTGTAACCTTCTTGCATAACTGAGAAATCTAGTTCTTCGAGAATATAATCAAGTATTAAAATTATCTTACAAATCCTAATACTCTATAGTTTTTAGTGTGTTACTAGTAAGGGAAATACCCAAGTACTTAAATAATAGGGTTTCAATTACTATATGTAATTGATTAAAAAGGGTTTGTTTGGTAAGATAATCCACTGCACCTCCATCATAGATGGAACTCATACTAGGATTGAGTTATAAATTAGAAATATTTGAACACTTGAGGAAAGCCTAAAACAAGGTAAGCATAGAAGTTCCATCACATTGACTAATAAGGATTAATTCACCATCAAAGAGAAGAGAAACTAACTTTATCCTCTTGCATTTAAGATGAGGATAGAAAGAAGCTTTATTCCAAAAGATTCCAAGTAGCAGATTGCGATTCTCCATTACAAGCGCAAGTAAGGAAGGTGATGTAGAATTAACTTGCCTTATACCATTACACAAGTATAAAGGGGGGGGGTGCAACACACTATTTAGGAATGGAGAGTAACTTATAGTGCTTACACAAGTGATGATAAACTTTATAAAGTGAATAGGATAATTAAGAGAAAGAACCATGCTCTCTAAGAATGCACAACTTATGGAATCATAAGTTTTTTTTATATCTAACCTCAACATACATCTAGGAGAGAGGTGCTTGTTGTTATAACCATGGACTAACTGAAAGATGATAATAATGTTACCGTCTATATGTATTCCCAATATGAAACCCTCTCTAACTAAGCCGGTGATATAATGTTGCATTTTATGAGTTAAAACTTTTACCAGATCTTATAGAGGGTGTTACAATAAGCTATGAGTTTAAAATATCCAGGTTTCTCTACATCAGGAGTATTAAAGATGATATTAAGGGTATTCAGAAGATCCCTAGTAATGAAGAAATCCCTAATTGCCAAACACCATCCCTTATAATGTCTAAAGTGGTCTTAAAAAGTAAGTAGTATAGCCATCTGGTCCCAGAACTTTCTTATTTCCCATAGAAAAATGTGCATGCTTAACCTCTTCCATGGAGAGAGGTGTCAAGAGACATATACCCACTTCCTCAGATAGTTTAGGTCTTAAACTAACTATTTTAATAGAGAAATAATCCAAGGTATTGGTATTTATACCTTGAAGATGTTGGTAAAATTCCTAAAAGACATGGAAAATACTTGATTAACTACTATAAGTATCTCCATTCTAGGTAATAATTGGAAGAGTGTGGTTAGAGCATTTTCTTCTCTTCATAATGGAATGAAAGTATCTAGAATTATTATCTTCCATCTTAAGCCAATTCACCCTTGACCTCTAAGTATAGAAGATTTCTTTACATATAGGTAAAAACTAGAGCATCTATCGACACTATAGTTCTTGTTGTATCACTTTTGCAACAAGAGGGGAGACATCAAGATTGAGCATTAAATTAGTATGGAGTTGCCTAGTATGGAAAACTTGCTAAGAGATACTTCTAAAATTGTGCTTATTTAGTTGCTTTAATGGTTTCTTAAATTGATTGAGCTAATACCAAATCTATTGTACATTTTGACTTCTTGCATTGATCTTCTAACCATCTTCAATCAATTATATACAATCAGGGTCATTTGCCCATATATTATAAGAACTAAAAGGTTTAGGAATAGAATGGGGTAAAGAATTAATTGTAACATTCGTGGAAGCATGATTAGAGCTGAGCCATGAAAATATATAGATGAGCCCCCATACACCACATTCCATCTCTTATTACATAACACCCAATTAGGCTTGCAAGATAACTTTCATCCTGGTGTAATGCACTCTAGTGTATTTTAGATCATCAACTTAAAGATGTTAAAGGAAATGTTGAAAAATTTAAGGAGTCTTGCTCATGCTATAAGCCCTGAACTTTCCCATGAGTTAAAGTACCACATTGAATTCACTATGGAAAATCCATGGTTAATGTTGTACTTGATTCACATACAGCCAGTGCCAAAGTACCCAATGCTATGCCCCAACATTAATAGCATATATGATACAAAAATAAAGTTTTTGTGATTAACATTACACATAACCTTAAGGACCATTACTTGATCACACATAGTGATTGGAGTTATTGCTAGAGGTGGCAAACATGTCAGGCTTAGGTTGAGTTAAAATTAGATTGTTATGCAATCAAGTTGGGCTAAGTTTGTGTGTCTTTTAGGTTTAGCCCTAATTCGAATAACAAAAATTTGGGTTGGGTTTATATTGGGTTGGGTCATTTTGGATTAGGAGAATATTTGGTTGGTACTGTGTCTAAACCATCGAGCTTCTTTAGATTTGGATTTGATTCGGGTCTATATACTCCAGGTCAAATTGGGTTTGAGTCAGATAGATTCGGGTCAATAAATTCTGGGTTATATCAGGTTTTGGCAAAGTTTATTCAATTTAGAATTTATATTGACACTAATCATTATCAATTTAATATAATTATTAAATTAATTTTTTTGATTTATTATTATTTTTATGATCATCATAATTTTTTTTGTCATAATATATGTAATGATATAACAAACTCTCATCATAAAATATATAATAATAATAATTATTCATATTATTATTATAATTACTGTTTTAAATGCACTTATAAATATTATTATATAATAATGATTGTTTTAATAACTAAAATTATTGTTTTAATTATTAGCGGAAGCTGACGCAGTAGCAATAGCAGTAATAGCAGGTGCAGTGGTAGTAGTAGTAGCAATAGTAGTAGTAGTACTAATAATAATATATGAGGATAAGGGTTTATACACATGTTTATTTATTTAATTATACAAGTAATTAGTTGCATGCAATATTTTTTTTTCTTTCAAATAAGTAGTTATCAAATAATTTACAATGTTAATGGAATTTAATAATTAATAGAACCTTGATTATTTCAAATTATATTTAGTAACTAATTACCTTCTAGTAAATAAGTAAGTTCTAGAAATTATCCTTTACTAACCTCGTTCTACTGTAACCCTACCACCCTTAACTATTATAAATAGACTACTAAATCTCAACATATTAGTCGCATATTCTAAGAAAAAAAATACAAGAGCCAACACAAATGTACTTGGATTAGGGAGGAAGATATACAATGTGTGAGCTATAACACCACACAATATTCCTAGATATTTAACCAACACTTTAAAGAATGTTAGCTTATATCATACTATTTATTATTATTATTATTATTATTATTATTATTTTAATATGGAATTAATGTATTAGGAGCGAATGATGTTATTCCTTATCAGTAGACTAGATTTGTAGTTCACTAGACACCTTTCATAAATACAATTAATAATATCTTTATAATGTTGACAAGAATAAAAAAAGGGTGGGTGAAATCACATGGTGTTACCTCTTCCCTTTGTATTTCTTAAGGAGTGTTTGCAAATTAATTCGTAGTCTTAAGTTAGCAAGTTATAATTTCTATTCATCTTACTATGACATATGCAATTAGTTAGAGTAGCAGATAGTAGAAGTCCTATAAAATGACAAATAGATGACTTCATTTAAAAAAAAGAGAGAGTAACTATAACACCCCGAAATTTTAAACAAAAAAAATCATTTTGAATACAATACAGAATTTAAAAGAAAATTTGAGAAATATTACTACCACATTAGCCATGAGAGAGGTGTGATCATCACCTATCCCATGTCTGATACAAGAAAAATAAAATAATCATGAAAGAATGCATGCTTAACTAAAAACACAATAATACCAGTAGGGAAAGTGATGAGAATAAAACTAATATAAATATAAAGGGAGTATGAGTGTTTATAAAATCCACATTCAGGAATCAAATTCAAGAGTTTAAATAATCGAGAAAGACCAAAAACATCCTAATATAATGGACAAAAGTACATCTAATTGGTTAGCTTAACTCTTAACTACACAAGAAATTAACTCTTGAATCCCCAAGCAATAGACAGCTATAGGCCCATCATATTATGCTCAACATACTCTAGTTGAGAAACATATCCCTGCAAATTATCCTTTGTTCACCAGACTAGAAGCCAGATCATCACAGTTACTACAAAAATGTAGTATAAGTACGATGAAGTATTGGTAAAATAAAATACCTAAAATACATTAATGGCTCATGCAACACACTAAAGTCATGTAGTACCATGGTGATAAGCACACTCACAAAAAATGACACTTAGGCTTATGGTAGCAATACAAGAAGTCATGTTTGCATGGAGATCATGGATGAATAATAATAATACAGTACATGCATCATAACCACACATTATAAATCATATTATAAATCTTTCTTTAGTGATCACATAATTTCTAGTTATTAAGATAATCCATTCGGCCACACCTAGTTCTTCACCATGATGAAAAGTCATGCTAGCATACATACACAATGGGATACTAAACCCACCACATGGGGTCGTGATATATCAAAAAGGATTTTCTTTAGGGATATCACACCCACAACACATTGAGCGAACCTATCGTGAGGGCTAACACACCATGGGATACCACACCCACTACACGTGGTTGCAGTACATCAAGGAGGCTTGTATTAGGATACCTTACCCACCACATCTTGAATGCATCTATTGTGAGAAATAAAAGTTGGGATATCACACCCACCTAAGTAATGTACAATACGAAGTAAAAGGTGGCTTGTACTAGGATACCTCATCCACTTGAGCTAGACACTAATGCCATGCCAGTCTCCTATAGTAAAATCATATACCTTAAAGATATGTATAAAACCTTATCAACCACAACTCAACAGAGAAGGAAATAGGTACTAAGTGAAAATGTAAAACACAAGACAATTCACCTAGTAACTTCCCGCTAGCTACCTCAAGGGTCATAGAAAAGGCTAGAATGAAATCTTAATCCATTAATTATTAATTACAATGTGATATCATAAATATCAATTTAATTCCATTGTTATCCATATTAGGTGTTTCCAAGTGATAACATCAAACACATCACAAGGTAGATAAGCCACCAATTGGGTGTTTAGAGGTGACATCAAACTTAACCAAATCAAGGCCCAGTTATCATCATTTGGTTCCATATTAATTTTAGGGCAAACCTTGTTGGAATCATAATTAAAATGTTGTAATTGCATAGAAACATTAACATAGAAGACCCGACAAAAGCATATTAATTAATAAATAAGTCTGAAAAAATAGTATGACCAATCGATTGGTATGGTTGTACTAGACCTATGTATGAAAATAAACTAGTGAACCAGGCGACTGGTTAGTCTAACCGATTGGCTGTTCATAGGAAACCAACCGATGGGTTTGACCAAACTTGTTAATGGGTCTAAGCTCATACCAAACTACTACGGTCACAAGGCATCTAGTTGATGGGTTGGAAAACCAATTGGCTGTTCATAGGAACCAGTCGATTGATTCATCGAAACAATTGAATGATCTTGCAAACATCTAATTACAATCCCCAAACTGAGTAACTATTCACACAATCAGTCAATGGGTCCAACAAACCAATCAATTGGTTTAGGTAAAACAACACCCAGGCTTGCAATCCACATACTAATATTTCACCTAATTTGCCATATTAATCCTAGCATTCTTTTATGACATCAGACGCATAAAAGGACATGTTTCACAAATAGAATCATAAGGATATATGGTAATATTTTCATTAAACGAAAACATGATCAAAATTGCCAAAATCAAGGATAATTATAGGGGACCCAAAACATGCTTAATTTTCAAGAAGAAAACTCTACCACATGCTCAATTCCTATAATATAATAACTTATGATCAACATAGAACACCAAGAACATGGAACCATAATAAGTAGGAAAATATCTTATTCATATTAAAGATAAGAATGCCTTACCTTCAAGTAATTTTTCTAGCACATACTCATAACTTGATGGTTATCAAACCGGACCTTGATTCCTCAGAGAATCAATAACTGAAACCATTAAAAATCCTTTTCAAATTATAATAAAAATGAAATCATAAGAAGGAGAAGAAAAATAACGCATTATAATATTTTCTCATAATTGAAACCCACAACCAAAACCCAAGGTCTTTAACCTTTCTCTAAACTTAAGCTTATTTATGAGAAAAAAGATAGAGCTAAAGCTAAGATTGGGTGAATAAAGAAGAGAAGAAAAGAGAGTAAAGTAACACTTGGGAAATTTTCACGAAGGAAAAGGGAGAAAATTAGCATATGTATATGATAGGGAGTGAATTAAATCAGAAATGAGGTGTAAAGGAGGGAATGATGGTTGACATACCCAAGTGGGAGAGAGGGAAGTCTGACTTAGATTTTGTGTGTGTAACCCAAAGTGTAAGGAGATCACAAGTTGAAGTAAGGGAGGCAAGGTAGGACTAGAAAGAGACCTGGTAGATGTTTGGTAGGTCAGGAGAGTGGTGTAGAAAGAAAATACACAAGCCTGGCTACCAAAAAATAGAAGAAAGTAAGGGAAAAGAGAGAAGGTGAGATCTGCCTCAAAAAATAATTTTGGAGAAATTAAGTTGAATAAATATCATAGAGTGATCTAAATAATGCATAAATAATCCCAAAGCACCAAAGTATGTTTATTAGAACAAATAGATTAAAATTAGAATTTTTCATAGATATTTGAAAGAGATTAGAATCAAAATAAGAAAAAGGATTTGAAATCATTGAACAACAAGTCTATTGGTTTAAGCAAACCAGTCAACTAGTTTAATGGGAAATAAAATTTCTAGTTTTAAGTAACCAATCAATCGATTAGGCAAGCCACTCGATCAGTAAGCCTAAAATTCATAACTTTATTAAAAATTTAAGCCCTTTTGAAAACCAAAACTCTTTTATTTTATATTAACATAATTTTAAATACAATTTGAAGGAATTTAGGATCGGGTATTACTGCACTACCCCCTTAAAAGAGACTTCATCCCCATAGTCCACAAAAGGAAAATATTGTTATAAGCACAAAACACAAAAAAAGCTATAAAGGGAAAGGAAAATAACAACTAAGGGTTAGTAGACGCGAGAAGGGTACTCCCCCCATAAAAGAGACGACATTACCCATGTAACACACTTAAACAAAAAGCTTTGAATATTTTATCTTGATCTCCTCCTTAGACTCCTAAGTGGATAGTGTGACCACAATATCTTAACTAGTGGGACAAACTTTGAATGTGTCTCATGAGTCTTGGTGTCAAGGATCATTAGCGGTTGCTTCTCATAAGACAACGTCTCATTGAGCTTATTCGTCTCCCTTGAATGATGTACGTTGGATCTGCCACATACCTTTTTAATTGAGGGATGTGAAAAACGTTATGCATGTGCGAAAGCTCAATAGGTCAGGCAAGTTAGTAAGCAACCTCTCTAACCTAATACAAAATCTTGTACTATCCAATATACCTTGGGCTAAGTTTTCCCTTCCGACCAAAATGCATCACACCCTTGGTGGGTGAAACCCTCAAAATCACTTAGCCACCTACCTCAAACCCATTTGTCCTCCTCTGTAGATCTGTATAACTCTTCTTTTTATCCTAGGCATCCTTTATCCAATCTTGAATCAACTTGATATGCCTAAATGTATCCTATACCATATTCAATCCCAACACAACTTTGTTGCTTGAGTCACTCAAGGATAAGGGACTATGACACTTTCATCCATTAGAGTGCCTCAAAATGTGTCATTCTTATACTCTCATGATGACTATTGTTGTAGGATAACTCTATCAAGTCTAATAGATCCTCCAACTATCCTAAAACTTGAGTACACATGCCTAAAACATATCCTCTAAAGTTTAAATAGTGCCCTCAATTTGATTGCTTGTAGCTGAATGGAAGGTAGTGCTCATCTTCAGCTGTGTCTCAAAAACTTCTTGCAACTTTTACCACAAGTGTGATCAAAATATAGAATCTTAGTCTGACACAATTTCTTGGGCACCCTATGGTACTGTACCACATGATTCTTATAAGCACTATCCATCTGCTCCATACTCTATATTGACTGCATTAATATGAATACCAATTTGGTTAACCGGTTAACTATAATCCCAAATTAAATCTAAATCATTACAGGTCCTTGGTAACCCAACCACAAAGTCCATTAACATGTTGTCCCACTTCCACTTGGGAATCTCTAATGGATGAATCAACCTTGCCAAATGATTGTGCTCAACCTTGACCTTTTGACAAGTCAAGCACCTAGCTATAAATTCTGCAACCTCCATCTTAATATGGAGCCGCCAATAGATATGATTCAATTCCTTATATAACTTATCCCCTCCAAGATGGATGGAATAAGACACTTGATGACCTTCCTCCAGAATATTCTACTTAAGCTCCCCAAAACTCTATAAAACACATCACTTATGTCAGAAATAGATACTACCATCCTAAAAAATTTGAAATCCCACAGCTCTACCCTATGTTATAGCTCACTTAATCCACTCAAGCTTGGTATCTCCTAGTTGGCTAGCTTATATGTCTTAAAAAATGGTCGGTGTGATCGTGAGAGTACTCATCCTTGTCTCAAGATCCCCAAACCCAATGCTCTTAATGCTTGACTCTTGAAGCTCTTGTCAAATCTATTCTGAAACAACCAATGAACCTAATGAATGTAAGCTCTTTATACTAATAGAATCTGCTACGACATTGGTCTTTTACCCTTGTGGTAGTCCAACTCTAAATCATAGTCCTTAGCCAACTCCAACCACCTTCATTATTTCATGTTTAGCTCATGCTGAGTGAAGATATACTTAAGGATCATATGGTTCATGTGGAAGTTACATTGCACTCCATATAAGTAATGTATCTAGATATTCAAGGTAAAAACCATTACAGCTAGCTTAAGGTTATGAGTGGGATAATTCTATTCTTGGTCCTTCAATTGTCGAGAAGCATATTGTAACACCCCAAAATTCACTACTTTTTTTTTTCAGGGAAGTACTTAAAATAGAAAAACTTAAAACGTGTGAAATCTGGGGGTGTTACCGCCACACTTAGTACCAGACCGGTTTACTCATACCGTTCCAATACTAAGTGCTAAGGCTAAGAAAACAACTCATAAATATTAATAATAGTTCAAATTCATAAATACGAAAATTAGACACGCATAAGTCCTTATTCAATTCAAACTACGAGAGTTAGTTTTTCAGGGAAGAGAGAGATAACTCCGAACATAAATTTATTTGGAAGTGCTTAACATAAATTAAGGAAAATCTCAATGGAAGTCCGGCCACGCCACTCTAATACGGATTTGGCCCAATCATCACTCGACCCCACCTGATGACCCATGGATATCAATCGCATCAAAGTAAACATCTCCTACCTGCACCAAGTCAGATGGGCCTTCTACTCGTGGGAATGAGCAGCACCCATGAAACGGGTGATCAGTACGCTACGTACTGAGTAAGGTAACCGAGCACTAAGGCCAACACATAAGCACATAATCCATATAAAATAATAAAAGGCATAATCCAACATAACAACATAAAGGCATATGAACAATTCAGGTAAAAGTACCAAGGCCCAATAATCCAGATTAATTTCTTAATTAATCTTTTATCAAAAGTCGATACACACCGTGCCTTTTTCAAATCCATGTAAATACAGGAACACCCCACTATTATTGCCGGTGGGCCGATCACTTGCGGGACAATGTCCACACCACTATTATTCGCCGGTGGATCGGTCACTTGCGGGACAAAGTCCACACCACTATTTCTGACCGATAGATCGGTCTGGTTCCTGCTCACATGGTGTTCCACTGTAAGTAATTAGTATCTTTTAAACATTTTGGCAAACTCTGGTTTATATTTATTGAGCTCGAGTCACCCCACTATTATTGCCGGTGGGCCGGAAACACACAGGTACAAAGCCTGACCACTATTATTACCGGTGGATCGGTTACACATAGGACATCATGTCCTAACCAATATTTATGACTGGTGGATCGGTCTGGATGCGGCTCAACAATCTTCCACTTTAAATGATTAATGTCTTAAGTATTTTATTCAAAACTTATTCCCAAATATGCATGACTAACTTTATGCAAAACCCCAGCTCTAATGCAAACCCTAGCTCTCATGAAAACCCTAGCTCCATGTAAACTACACTTCTATGCAACCCTGACTCCCATGCAAACCCTAGCTCCATGTAAGTCACCCTTCCATGCAAACCCTAACTCCCATGCAACACACCACACCTCCATGCAACCTAATACTACCATGCAACGTACCATCTTTCCATGCAACCCTAATATTATCATGCAACGTACCACCTTTCCATGCAACCTTAATATTGCCATGTAACATACCACCTTTCCATGTAACCCTAATATTTCCATGCAATGTACCACCTTTCTATACAACCCTAATATTGCCATGCAACGTACCACACTCCCACGCAACCCTAATATTGCCATGCAACCTTAATATCGTCACGTGAACCCCTAACACCATGCAATGTTAATAACACCGTGCAAACCCTAACATGCATGTCTTAAGGCCAAATCACATATTATCACATATAAATAAAACCCATGCCATATAACAAACCAAGATCATACGTGGACTCCACATCACATCGTATATAACATAAATAATAATGATAGACATATGATACATAGCATGCGAATCACATAATGCAAATAAGCACACAAAAAGGCCTTAGCACCCCTTACCTAATACGACACCGGTCTTGGTGCACGCTCCTATTCCACTTGAGGGATTTGACTAGGTTCACCTATTAAATAAAAGTATACTAGAATTAGGCTCCCTTATAAAATTTTATTATTCTCTAAATTATTCTAAGATTTTGTTTTTAATTAAAACAATACTACACAATAATTAATTATACAAAATATTACTTAAGAATACAAATAAATTATTGTTTTCATTCGAAAGGGTGGTGATACAAGGGTTTCTACCCTTCACCAAAATAGTAATAGTAGCAATAATAGTAATAATAGTAATAATAATAATAATAATAATAATAATAATAATAATAATAACACTCTTATTAGTAGAATATTAATATTAATATTAATAATACCATAATTCTTAAAATTACAAGGTGGCTTTCAAAATCAATCCATTTAATAATAACACTATTCAAAAATGTAATAATGATATTAATATTATATATACTTATAATATAAAGTTAATAAAGATAATAATAATAATAATAATATAATTGGAAAAAAATGTTAAAAATGTTAATAATAGTTGTAAAAAGCAAATGTGCGAGACTTAGTTAAAATTTTAGGTTTATAATCCTCCTGAAATAATTACAATATTAACTAAATAATTACACTAATAATAATAATAATATTATTATTAATAATAACATTAAACATGTAAAAATTTAATTAAGTAAGTAAGGGCCGAGATGAATAATATATCTTACTCAATAATACTCCCAGACCTGTCAAAAAAATTTAGAAATTAAAATACAGTCAATATTACTAATAATAATAATTATAATAATAATAATAAAAGTTGAATTAATACTAAAATTTTGGCTAAAACTAGAATAATTATAAATAAATCGAAACTAAGTATTTAAAATGTCTATGACATCACCTTGAGTTGGAGGATGTAGGTGGAACTGGCGGTGGTTCCCGGAGGTGGCCGGAAAATGGATCTAAGAGAGGTAAAAATGAAGAAAAAGAGGGAAGGGGAAAGGAGAAAAATAAAATAAGCTTATGGTTCGGTGGAGGATACTTAGTAGGAGATTTTGAGTGGTTTATAGGGTGGCAGAAGCGGCGTATGTGGCGGCGGATGGTGGTTTAAGGTTTCGGAGTAAAGATTTTGGCGAGATGAGAAGCAAACTTTGCACGGTTATGGAGGCCCGTGCAAGAAGAATCGAAGGTTGAAAATGGTTTAGTTAGCTAGAGGGAATTGCAACGAAGAATTTGAAATGTGGTGGTGGCGTTGAGGTTGGCTATCGGCGTCAGAAAATGCGTCTGAAGTCACGGTGGTGGGCGATTCTCACTTAGGATTTCGGGAAGGAAGAAGCTTCAAAAACATTCACAACCAGGCTGTATATAGATTTTAGATGGGTTATTAGGGTTTTGGGGGTCGCGTGGATGATATTTATTGCTAGGGTTTTGGTGGCCGGTGGCAGAAATCGGCCGGCATTAGTTTGGGTCGGGGTCGAACTTTCGTGAAGCCAGAGAGAGAATGAGCGAGAGTTAAGGGTAATTGATTATTCCAAGCTAATGTGCGAGCCGGGAGGAAGAAAAAGAGAGGTGACTCGGCCGGTCAGAGTTATTGTAGCCGGCGCCGCCATTTTCGGCTGGGAGTTGCAGGCTGCGGTCGACGGTATCGGGGTTGGGGGTGCGAAGCTGGGGAAGAAGAAAAGGGATGGACCGGCGGTCCAGAAGAAAGAAGATAAAAGAAAGGAAGACGGGCGAACTGGGCGCGACGGGGAAGATTTATTAAACAAAACGACGCGTGTTGAGTGGAGGAAAGAAGCAACGCGGCGTTTCGAGAGGGGCGACGGGTGCCTGGCGCGGCTGGGCCGAAGAAGGAAGAAGAAGAAGAAGACTGGGCCGCGAGCTGGCCCAGTTCGGGGTGAAGAATGAAAAAAGAAAAAGAAAAGAAGAAGAAAAAGGAAAGAAAAGGAAAAAGGAAAAGAAAGAAATAATTATGTTGGGTATTTAAATAAATTAAAATATTTGGGATATTTAAAAATAATAATATTTGAATAAAATAATATTTAAATCCCTTTTTAGGCTAAATTAGGATTTTTTAAAAAAATTTCTATAAATTCCATTTTAATTTGCAAAACACCTCAAATTTCTCCAATTAATTTATTTAAAATATCACTATTAATTTAAAACTATTTTCTCATTCTTATTTCAAATAAAATAATTTATTTATTTAATTTCTAAAATAAAATCCTTATCTAGTTAAAATACCAAAATTCCACCTAATTAAAACACTTATAAATTTATTCTAGATTTTCCCTAATTAATTCTCTTTTTATTTTAATAAAAATAATTTATTAAATTAAATCTTTCTAATAAAATCTCATTTAAATATACTTTATAAAATTAGAAAATTTCGGGGCATTTCACATATGCCACTACCCTCCTATGCTGCATCAACATGCACCCCTAACCAAGCTTTGATGCATCACTATACATCTCTAATCCCTCTATACCTTATGATAATGTAAGAACTAGAGCTTAAGACAATCTCATCTTGAGCTCCTTAAAAGCCTTTAAGGTCTATTGTGATGTCTATTTCACATCTTAGTGGCATACCCGAGATCTTAGTGGGAAATATGTTTAGAAACTCTCATGCCACTATGATACCCTCAATCAATGGATCCTCAATAGCTAGATCCTAAACACTATATAAGTAGAGTGGGCACCTTTATGTACTAACGTATCAAGCACCATCGTAGATACCATTTCCACCAAGGGCCTACACTTGCATCTTTGGTAAGTGAGCCTAGCACCCTTTGGTCTCTTAAGAACCACATGCTCCAGTCTGCAGTCGATTATTGCTTGATATCTTAAGAGCATATCCATCCTAAGTATCACGTCAAAGTTATGAAGTTTAAGATTTATGAGGTCTACCGAAAGTTCAATTACACTAATAACTAAGGCCTTATATTTGTACATCATAGTACATGGAATTTTATCCTTAGACGGGAACATAACATAAATCTCTGTCCTATCATAAGGAATCATAGTTTTTCTAGCTACAAAAGCAGTAGATACAAAGGAGCGAAGCACTTGAGTCAAATAACATATAAGTAGGAAAGGAAGAAACCGTGAACATACCCATGATGATGTCTGCCTACTAGTTAGCCTCCGACTAACTTATCACATTCAAGTTACTACCTAGAGGTGGTCGCACAACACTACCTGAAACCCACCCTATCTGAAAGGTACAAGGCCTCTTAATCCTCTACCGCAAAGTGAACCTATAAGCTCCACTATTTGTTAGTTGAGCCTTCTCAGCTAGTAGCATTTGAGTCACTCCACCTTACAAATGTGCCTAGACCTGCAGGACATTAACCCTAATAGTACAACACTCAAACTCACTATAACACCCTAATTTTTCACTACAAAAAAATTTATTTTTGAAAACATTGCAGAAGTAGAAATACAAATTTAACCTATGAAAAACAGGGTGCTACTACCATATCTAACATAAGATAGGCGCCTCACCACCTATCTCACACTAGACATAAGGCTAAGTATCTGATCAATCAAAGCACAAGGAAATCTAGAGTGCACAAGATATAAGAAAAGTTATTATTTATAACCTAAGGCTACATAGGTGCAAATCTATACAATATACAGATAAAGAAAATAAAATGCTTAACCAAAGTAAATCCTTTTCAACAGAATATACCTTTGTCACTCAAGGACCACAGAAAAGTCTTCGGGAAAGCCTATGCTCAACAACCCAACCTTTCTGAGGGAAGGATGGACCATTCAATTGTCATCCTTAGAAAATGTACAACTAACCTCTTGCTCATAGGATTAAGTAGGGGATTGCAATAACAACCCCATTAATATGCATACATACTGAGTAAATCAATCAACCACCATCATGTAGATCTTGGTACAAGTAAGACCCACATGACATACTCATGGTACAACTTACCGAAATGTGCATGCTACTTTATTATCATGTCATTCTTATGCAATCACATATGTCATACAAGATATGAGTGGATCCACTTAATCATGCATAGGTATACTCATGTTAGTACACCACGCTATACAAACTTTTAACATGCATACTATTTACTCATGAATCAAGAATTACTTAGATTATCCATTAGACAATAGGTAGAGTATAACTTGCATGGTGATGAGAAAATAAGATTTCATGTACAACTTCTAACCATGGATGTATCATGAGCATAATAATAATAGATCATGTGATAACTCATGGAACCATTCTAAAATACAAGCATGTACCAAATTAAACATTTGAGAGGAACATATGATTAACATCAAATTCCAAGTAAGTGAGCATAAAGTGTAGATTATCCAAGAAGTTTTTATGAGAGGAAGCCTTGCAAATAATGGGAAAATAGACGATTTCTTGAGGATCACCCCTAAATTTTAGAACTTAAAATTTTTATTTTAAAAAGTTAAAAGTGAAAGTCAAAGCAAAAAACGTGGGGATTTCATGCCACATCTAACATAGAAGAGGCACTTCCAATGACCAATTCATGTCGAGTGCAAGGAAAAAGTAACCTCATACCTAAGAATCAGGTGTGGGAAGCACTTGATTCCACCCCGGTATGGGATACCAAATAGAGAGAAGGGAATAAATAGTAAAAATAGAGGACTAGGAGTCCAAAGAGAAAGATAAAGATATCCGAATAACCATACCCTTTACCAATACATTTAGCACTCACCCAAGGCAAGCCTGTCAAGCTAATCAATCATCAATCAAGACAGGTCTACTCGTGGGAATGAGCAGTACCTATGAAACGGGTGGTCAGTATACTACGTACTGAGTAAGGGAACAATACTATTGAAATAGGAATACATGTATCAAATGCTTTTACATTAAATGATAAAGGAATACAACCAAGTAAATAATCTTCTCATACAACATAATACGATCCATATACTTTTATTAAGTATAGTCCATTTTTGTTCTTTTATGTGTGATGAGTGCAGGACACCACTATTCTTAAACCGATAGAACGATCTTAAAATTCTCGGGGACAACACACCCGAGCCACTATTCTTTTCGGTGGAACGAAGGTGATAAAATCTTCTTGGGATAGAACACTCCCAAGCCACTATTCTACCTGATGGAATGGGAAGAAATCATCATGGTCCTGACTCATGCATTCTTCCACTTTAAATCATTAGTATCTTTCCCATAGGTTGTAAAGATATGTTTTATTTTATGATGAGTAGGCACCCCACTATTCTCAATTGGTGGAACGGTTTGAAACTTCTCGGGGACAACACACTCGAGCCACTATTTTTTTCCGATAGAACAGAGATTAACAACATTATTTTGGGGCAGAACACTCCCAAGCCACTATTCTACCCGATATAATGGAAATACATATATATATATATATATATATATATATATATATATATATATATTTAAGAAAAATAATCCCATGGCCCTACTCATGTGCTCTTTCACTTTAAGTGATTAGTATCTTATTTAAGATTGATTCTCAAGCATAGGTGTAACACCCCAAAATTCACTAATTTTTTTTTCTTAAAAGCGGAAGCAATTAAATTAGAAGTACTTAAAACCCGTGAATTCTGGAAATGTTACCACCACACTTAGTACTAGACCAGTTCTCTCCGACCGTTCTAGTACCAAGTGCTAAGGCTAAGGAAAAGATTTACATTAAATTCAAATCAACAGTTCATAAAAGAACTCGAAAGATCATACCTTAAAATCAGAGTACGCATAAATGTTCATAAACGTAATAAAATAGAAATCAGAGTGCGAAATCAAAGAGAATAAATACTCCAATACAAAGAAATAATAGCAGGAAATAAAATTACATAAAGACTGAAATACGGCCACAACTCTCTCGAACTTGAGCCAAACATGCTCAACACTCAGCCCCGACTGATGTCTTGCCCACCTACACAAACCAGAAGGGCATACTACTCATGGGAATGAGCAGTACCCATAAAAAGGGTGATCAGTACGCTACGTACTGAGTAAGGTAACCGAGCACTAAGGCCAACACGTAAGCTCATAAACCATGCATAAGAATAAAAGATCATAACCATGATAACATAATTCATGTGATCATCCAAGTAAAAGTATAAAGGCCCATGAATAATTTGGATTAATCACTTAATTAATCTCTTATCAGAATCCGATTCACACCATGCCTTTTATCAATCCATGTAAGTACAGGAACACCCCACTATTATTGCCGGTGGGCCGGTCACTTGCGGGACAAAGTCCACACCACTATTATTCGCCGGTGGACCGGTCACTTGCGGGACAAAGTCCACACCACTATTCCTAACCGGTGGATCGGTTTGGTTCCTGCTCACATGGTGTTCCACTTTAAGTAATTAGTATCTTTTAAATGTCTTAGCAAACTCTGGTTTGTATTTATTGAGCTCGAGTCACCCCACTATTATTACCGGTGGGCCGGAAACACACAGGTACAAAGCCTGACCACTATTATTACCGGTGGATCGGTTACACATAGGACATCATGTCCTAACCACTATTTCTGACCGGTGGATCGGTTTGGACCCGGCTCAATAATCTTCCACTTTAAATGATTAGTGTCTTAAGTATATTATTCAAAGGCTTTCACCCTAGACATGCATGAATCACTCCTTTAACACTTCACACATTGTAACTCATAAATTCCATCCTCATGACTCCACTTTAATAACCAAAAACACCTGATACCGCAAAAACCCTAAGCAGTTGCACCAAACCCTAATTATCCACACGAACCCTAGCTCGGTTTCCTACGTACCCATATAATGCTTCACGCACTATTTTCCCTTCAAATGTTCAATCACCCAAATAACACTTACATTACTTTTCTCAAATCCCAAATCAGCGTTCCATACGTAAACTTCACTCTCATACAAACTTTACACATCCCATGCAATTATTAACTTCCATGCAAACCCTAATACCACCATACAACCATTGACCATTATGCAAAACCCAAAATCTCATCATACAAAACCCTAAATTCATTCCACATAACCCAAAGATTCATTCATACCAAACCCTAGATTCAAACCATATAAAACCCAAAGATTCATCCATACCAAACTAAGTATCCATCCTTACCAAACCCTAAGTTCAAACCATATACAACCCAAAGATTCATCCATACCAAACCCTAGATTTGAACCATATCAAA
Organism: Tamarix chinensis; assembly: GCA_030549775.1. NCBI lineage: Eukaryota > Viridiplantae > Streptophyta > Magnoliopsida > Caryophyllales > Tamaricaceae > Tamarix > Tamarix chinensis. The sequence goes on along the minus strand of CM060180.1, from coordinate 59,684,956 downwards.
TAAGAGATTCATCCATATAAAACCTTACATTAGATTCTTCTACGCAAAACTGTAAATTAGATTCTCCCAATCAAAACCATAAATTAAATTCTTCCATACAAACCATATATTAAATTCTCTCACATAAAATCATACCAAACCATAAATTAAACTTCCCCATATAAAACCATAAATTGGATTTCCCCAGACAAATCATAAATTAGATTCTACCAATTAAAATCATAAATTAGATTCTCCCAAACAAACAATAATTCGATTCTCCCATATAACATCATATATTACATTCTTCCAAATAAAACCATGCATTATATTATTCCTCATAAATTCATAAAATTAGGTCAACTCACTTCCCTTAGTCAACTTCTTTCCCCATCCTCCTTTTTCATCCTTTCTCCCACATAAAATCATATCAACATCCTCACATGCATGTCTTACAGGGTCATACATAAATAATACACATGCCATATGAAAACATACTTCAACTCCACGTCATATCATATACGGCATAATTAATAATCATAAACATAGAATGCATAGCATATGAATCACACAATGCACATTAGCACATAAAAGGCCTTAGCACCCCTTACCTGAAACGACACCGGTCTTGGAGCACGTTCCTACGCCTCCTTAGAGCTTTGACCAAATAATAACCTTAACAAAATTCTAACTTTGCTAAAGACATAAAAATAATAGAGATATTATAAACCTTGGTAATATAGGATTCAAGACTTTACCCTAATAATAATAATGATACTAATATACTAATATCAAAATTAATAAAACTACTTTCAATGACAATCTAAATAACAATAACAATAATAATAATAATAATAATAACCATAATAACAATAACAATAACATATAAGTTTTCAAATAACTAATGACTTACCATTTATTTAATATTAATAATAAAATTAATAACATATATAATAATATTGAAATAATAAAGATAATGATAATATTATTGTTAATGGTTATAAGAACAGTAGAAATAATAATACACAATAAATAAGTGCAAACGTCAATACAAAATTAGGGCCTAAGATTTTCCAGAATAATTAATAAAACGTTAATAATAATTATTCTAATAATTATAATATTAATAATAATAAGAAGAAGAATGATAATAATCCCATAATAACTTAAACTTCGAAACTAACAATAAAATTATTTCATCACCACTCTCCACCCTGCAAGTACAATTCAGCATAAATTTTACATCAAATAATAATAAAACATATTAAGAATATAAATATTAAGAATAATAATAATGGTACTTATATGCAAATAATTGAAATAAATTAAATCAAGGCTTATAATAATATGGAAAATGGTTGAGAGGGTCTAGGGTTAAACCTTAAGATGGTGGGGATAGGCGGCACCGGCGGTGGTTCACGGCGGCGGCGATGGTGGCCGGAAAAATAGAAGAACAAAGAGAAAGATGGATGTTGGGAAAAAGATAAGGAGAATTGAGGTGTTATAAGAGGTTTTTATTGTTGCCCAGGAGGAGAGGGACAAAATGATGGTGGTGGAGCAGCCAAAGGTGGCGGCGCACGACGGCGGAAGGCGGTTTAAGGCTTCGGGGTCAAAATTCCGGCGAGAACGAGCAGCCAACTTGGCACGGCTATGGAGGCCTGTGTAAGACGAATCGAGAGGTGAAAATGGTTTAGTTAGCTAGAGAAAATTTCAGGGAAGAAAATGAAATGATTTAGTGGCGTTGAAGTTGGCTATCGGTGGAGAAAAACGCGTCTAAAATTGCGGTGGTGGACAGCTCTCACCGAGGGTTTTCGGGAAAGAAAAACTCCAAAACTCCTACAACTAGGCTTTTTATAGATGTTGGAATGGATAATGAGGAGCTGGAGGTCGACATGGAAGTGTTAAATGCAAGAATTTTGGTGGCCGGTGGCAGAAAACGGTCGGGCCATCGTTTGGTTTGCTCGAAATTTCGAGAGGTTGGGGAGGAGAAACGGGCGAGAGTTAACGTCAAATAATTATTCTAATTTATTCCTGGAGTTAAGAGGAAGGCAATGAGGCAAGAAACGACCGGTATTAATCACCGTAGCCGGAGATGCCATTGACGGGGTCGAAGCTTGCGTCGCAGCGACGGAGGAGGAAGGAGGAAGAAGGAAGAAGGAAGGGAGGCGGTCCGGTCGGCCGGGAAAGAGAAGAAAAAGGGAAGAACCGGGCGGTTCGGGCGCGAGTCGAGGGCGTCATTAAACCGAACGACGCGTTTCGGTGTAAACGGAGCCAAAACGCGGCGCGCCGGAGTCGGACGAAGGAGGCCGCGCGGGCGCGGGCTAGGCAGAGGGAAAGAGGAGAAAGGAGAAGAAGAACTGGGCCGCGGTTGGCCCAGTCGACGAAAAGAAGAGGAAAAAGAAAAAGAAGAAAAAGAAAGAAAAAGGAAAGGAAAAAGGAAGAAAGAAAAATAAAAAGGGAAAAAGGAAAGGAGAAAAATAATTAGATTAGGGCCAATTAAATTAATCTGAATATTTAGGATATTTAAAAATAATAATATTTAAATAAAATAATATTTAAATCCCTTTTTAGGCTAAATTAGGATTTTTAAAAGATTTTCCATAAATTCCATTTTAATTAGCAAAACACCCAAATTTTCTTCCATTAAGTTATTTATAAAACTAATATTAATTTAAAACTATTTTCTCATCCTTATTTTAAATAAAGTAATTTAGTTAAATAAATTCCCAAATTAAAATATTTAATTAGTCAAAATACTCAAATTCCTCCTAATTAAAAATAGTTATAAATTTATTCTTGATTTATCCTAATTTATTTCCTTTTATTTTAATTAAATAATTTATTTAATTAATTTTTTTAATAATAAAACCTCATTTAAATATAATATTTAAGATTAGAATTTTTCGGGACATTTCAATAGGACACAGTCAAAACTTATATACATATATCATAGAACACAGTCAAATAGATATGCATATAATATAGGTTTAAATCTCCAAGTCTAGTCAAACCCTAATTACACTCCCTTTTGTGTTCATTCTCCTATGTTTATTTTTCCACTCACATTATATTATGACATCTCCCAAATTTCATCATTAATATCATACCCAAAAATCACAACCTAATTCCCATAAGATGATTTAGTAATCTCATCCCAATGTGTGTGTGTGTGTGTGTATATATCACATACTGACGTATCCAAGTCTAAATCCCATAAAATTGCCATATTCCTTCATATTAAAGGCTCATCATTTCTAATTTCTAATAGTTATTCTCTAATCTATGAAGATGAGATAATAATTATAATAACATCTCAAGATGACTTGTCCCAAATTTACTATTAAACATTTATAAACCCCAAATAAAGATAATATCCCCATGATTACTCCAGTTATTATTGTCATAATTAAAGTCTCCTAACACATAAATTATCAAACTTCCTTAATATCCCATAATGACCAAGTTACCTTTTTAGCACAATTAGCACCTTTATTTTATAAAGACTTATGCCTTCTATACATATTATTTTTCCAAGTCCTCATTCATCATTATATCTCATGAGAGACCTTAAGGACATTTACCACAACTCATTCATCCATATTCATACCATAAGACATAATTTCACAATTATGATATTATCGTCTTTCAACCCATACTTCCTACCTTAAGTTATAATTTTTGCAAATATGACATTATCATCATTCAACCTAGATTTCATACCATGAATATATTTCCACAAGTATGATATTATCATCATTCAACCATAGATATATTTACACAAGTATGGTATTAACATCACTTAACCCATATCTCATGTTATAAGATGCATTCTCACAAATAAGATGTTATCTTTGCAATTATAACATAATGGTAACTCTTAAAGCTTTTATATTCTTTCAACATAACATGCATAACACCAAAAATTATCAATATCAACATATATTACATATTATAGCAGCAATATCATGAAAACATATTTATATGAATAAGAAATTACCATCAAGAGTCCTAAGCATCAAATAGTATCCTTTCCAACTAGGACACCTGACTCTAAGCATGAAAATCCTAGAATCCCTCCGAGATCACCAAAAAATCACCTATGAAAATAAGATAAAATATGATTAGGATTGAAGGTTAAAAATTAAGAGGGAGATTGTGGTTGATAAGGGTAAAAATGGAATTTACCAGAGTCAAATGGAAACTTGAATTGTATAGAAGTGTAGAAGAATGTGTGCTAGAGCTATGGTTAAATTTTGGTAGTGTGTGGACAATATTTGGGGTGAAAATAGGGTTGTATGGCTAAAATGGGAAGTTACATGGCTAGGCGGTGCAAAAGTTGCATGACTATATAGCCCTAGGTCAAGAGAAAATAAAACGCATGACCAAGTGGTGTAAAAGTTGCACGTTTGTACAGAATCAAACCGAGAGGAAAATTTTTACACAGTCAGATGGTGCAAGGATTGCATGGCTATGCAATAGGGGTTTTAAGTGTTGCATGACCATGCACCATGTTGTGCACACTACGACGCTATAACAAATGAGAGGGAGAAAGAGGAAAGAGAGACGACGATCGGCAGCGATGGCAAGGGAGAAGGTTAGGGTGACCTTGGTGGTTGGTCCAACAGTTAAAAGGTAGCGAGTGGTGGTCGAGGTGGTGTACAGTGGTGGATTGGGTGGTGCAGATGCCAAAAACAGGAAAGGAAGGAGGCAGAAGAAGAAGAAGAAGAAGAAGAAGAAGAAGAAGAAGAAGAAGAAGAAGAAGAAGAAGAAGAAGAAGAAGAAGAAGAAGAAGAAGAAGAAGAAGAAGAAGAAGAAGAAGAAGAAGAAGAAGAAGAAGAAGAAGAAGAAGAAGAAGAAGAAGAAGAAGAAGAAGAAGAAGAAGAAGAAGAAGAAGAAGAAGAAGAAGAAGAAGAAGAAGAAGAAGAAGAAGAAGAAGAAGAAGAAGAAGAAGAAGAAGAAGAAGAAGAAGAAGAAGAAGAAGAAGAAGAAGAAGAAGAAGAAGAAGAAGAAGAAGAAGAAGAAGAAGAAGAAGGAGGAAGGGAGAAGAAAGGAAGGAGAAGGGCGAGGGAGCTTGGTAATGACTCTTTGGGACATAATATTATTAGAGTGAAGCAAAACTAAAGAGAAGTAGGGAGGGTGTGAGGTGTGTGTGTATATATATATATGCATGCATGATGTGTGGTGACTCAGGAAGGAAGAAAAAGAAGAATAGAGGTGGCATGTGATGGGGGAGGATGATGATGGTTGCACTAACAAGTTGATGATGGAGGTGATGGTTGTAGAGGATGAATAGGGCAGGGTAAAAGCTGTAAGGTGAAGGTGGTGATGGTTGATGGAAGTATTACATAAGGGTGGAAAGGATAAGGAGGCTGCAAGGAGATAGGGTATGCGATGGAGGAAAGGTGCAGGTCTGCAGAGATGGGAGAAGGAAAAGAAGAAGAAGAAGAAAGGTGACGGGTGATGGGTGAGGGTGTAGAAAGGTGATGGGTGATGGTGCAAGTGGATAGTGCAAGTGGGGGTGTAAGTGGGTGTGCAAGAGTGTAGCAAAGGGGTTGTCGGGAGAAGGAGAATAAGAAAAGAAAAGAAAAGGAAAAAGGAAATAAAAAGGAAAAGAGAAAAGGGTTGAGGGGATTAGTTTAGGGTGATTTTAGATTAGTTAAGAGTAATTAGGATTAGCAGAGATTTGGATTTGATTTCAGATTACAAATTATGGTTTATCAAAGTTAAAGTTTTGGAATCGGTTAAAGTTTTGAGATTAAGGATATGTTAAGGCTAATATAGGATTTATTGAGATTAGCATTAGGTTAGGGCACTAATGAATAGGGGATTAGATTAACGAAATTTTCAGGGTATTACAATTATAGACTATTGGATGTAGTTGATAGATGTCTTAAGAGTTTAGAAGCCATTTTGGTTTGATTTGAGTAGTGGTTTTGTATGGCTTTTCATTTTGTGAGACTTTTGATGTACATATTGCTCATTTGGTAATAAAATTTATTTACTTACCAAAAAAAAATCCTGAATGCACCATTAGATAGCTCCTACTATAAGTCCCAACCCAAAGAGCATCACTCTTTCCCAAGCACATTAGCATATAGATCAATATCATCCTCATCGGGGTTCCTGCAACAATTCACCTATAAGTGTGGTATCAGCCCACTAATGTACTAAGTAAACAAAGCCTTCACTATATAGTCAACATGCACCACATAGGGCACGACATAAAAGTGGTAAATCATGCTTACATATGACGTACTATAGCAAATACTCATACACCTCATAATCTCATGACAAAATCATATAAAATATTATAACCATATTCCATGATCAAATTAGTGGATTGTCTGCCATAAGTTAATCTAATTTACATAATTAACACAACTTAAGTAAAGGTGGAATAAATCCATCAGCAAACCCAATATAGATAGCCAACATATCTCAAGATAAGGTGGACCAAAACTGCTAGCTAACCCATATAGAAAGTCAGCATAACTCAATATAAGGTCGACTAAAACCATCAGTTAACCTAATATAGATAGCTAGCACAACTCATAAAATATAATGGACTAAAACCACTAGTATATTCAATATCAATAGCCACAGTAAATCACAAAATAATTTTGACTAAAACCATCTTCTGACCCAATATATATAGATAACACAAATTTTTTGTTATCTTCCACTTTAATCAAGAATATTTTATTTAAGGACAAAACTTAATCTCATATCATACATCCACACTTAACCCAATATAGATAGAATACCAATTGAGTGAGGAGAAGGAAAAGGGTAAAAATGGTGCCTTTGGTGAGTATGTCAATGGCCATAGAGGTCTAGGGATATCACCTTTGTTAAAAAAAGGAAGAAAAAAGGGGGATCTTGGGCTACAAGGTAGATTTGCTATACATCCACATGGAAAGGGACAAGGAAAAGGGCATTAAAGGATAAGGAATATCAAGGAATGGGGATCAATTGTTGATTCCCTATTTTGAAACTCATTTTCATAATTCATTTTAAAAAAATTCCTTTAAAAATTACAGAAAATAATTTTTATATAAGGGGTATTAAAAATTTTGGATTGCCATGTAGTTTTTAAAATTATGTATAAACTCATCAAGAATTAGGGTTATTTTTGTATATAGGTAACAAAGGAGGAAAAAAAATATCCTTATTGAAAATCATAAAAATATTCTTAATGAAATATCTATTTTAGTTTAAATCAAGAAATAAAATGGAAATTCATCATAATTTATTTATTTATTTGAAATACATTGTTCAAGAGATATAAAATACATGGGTAATTTTTTCACACCCTATTACCCCTTACCAAACGAGCACTTAGTGTTACTACTTTGGTGTTGGATTAAAGGAACTCCAATTCTCAAATTCTAACATAAGACTTAAAGCTTGAAAAACATATATAAAGTGAAAAAATGATGGATTAACTTGAGTCATGGGATTAGCCATTGTTAAGGGTAGTGAGAGAATTTAGATGATTGTTGCAATGATACAATGTCAAGTGGTCGAAAATATGTAAGTTATTGCTTAAGTTAGTGAAAGTTTTTCATCATGCAAATATGTGGCAAGGGCTCTATCGAGCCTTCCTATTATGACATAGGGCTGTTGTTTGTGCGACCTTCATCAGAATTTAAAAATAGTGGCCTTACTCTTTGCATATCATATTCTTTGGTCATATTTGTAATACCCTAAAATTTTTCTTAGTCTAATCCCGCATCATTATCACCATAATTTAATTATAATATCAATAAACCTTATGTTAGCCTTAACCTATCCTTAATTCCAAAAATGTAACTAATTCTGAAAACTTTAACTTTGATAAAATGTAATTCGTAAAACAAAGTCAAAACCCGCTAAAATTTTCACTATTTCTAATTACCTTTGACTAATCTAAAATCACTTTAAACTAACCCCCCAACCCTTCTCTTTTTATTTTCCTTTCTCCTTTTATTTTCTTTCTTTCTTCTCTTCCTCCTGTCAACCTTGAGTTGCAACTTGTACTTGCAAATTACACCACCCACTTGCACCATCACCTTTCTACATCTATCACCCATCACCTTACCTCCTTTCTTCTTTTCTTCTTCTCCTTCTGTATCATTATCCCTGCCTGACTACACCCCATCGCACCCTCTAGACTCCACTTTCCCCCTGCCATTTTTTTCTTCTCATGCAATACCTCCATCAACCATCACTAACCTCACCCTGCAGCTACTACCTTACCCTAACCATCACCATCACCTTACAGCTGCACAATCACCATCATCACCATCACATGCCAACACCCCTATTATTTTTCTTCTTCCCCAACTCACACCACACATGCACACATGTACGTATATATATATAGATACACACACACACACCCCCCCTCACACTCTCCCTATGTCTCTTTGGTTTTGCCTCATTCTGCTAATATTTGTGTCTTCTTCTTCTTCTTCTTCTTCTTCTTCTTCTTCTTCTTCTTCTTCTTCCTCCTTTCCTTTTTTTTGGCTTTTGCACAACCATATCCCCCATCGTGTACCATCTTAGCCACCACTCATTGTCCTTTGGCCGATGGACCGACCACCAAGGTCTCCCGAACCTTCCCCCTTGCCGTTGCTGGTCATCGCCACCAATAGCCACCTCTTTTTCCTTCTTCTTCCTCTCATGTGTTATAGAGTGTACAACCAGTGCACCGCCTGCTACATAGCCATGCAACCCCTACACCATTTAGATGTGTATAATTTTTTCTCTTGGCCTATTTCTGCATGGCCGTGCAAATTTTGCACCGCCTGGCCATGCACCTTATTTTCTCTCTACCAGAAGCTGCACTGCCTGTTGTATAGTCTTGCAACCTAATTTCTTTGGTCGTGTATCCCTATTTTCACCCCCAAACCTTAACCAAACACCACCAAAATTTAACTATAGCTCCACCACATAGTCCTCTACACAATCATACATCTCAAGCTCCCATTTAACTACGCTTATACCTACTTTTACCCTCTTTACCTTGATTTCTCCTTCAATTTAACTCCTCGAGCCTAACTGTAAATTTTATTATTTTTGTAGGTGGAATTCCAATAGCTTTGGAGGAGGAAGTCTAGGATTTACGTGATTAGAGCTCAATGTCCTAGTTGGTAAGTATACTATTTGATGTTTAGGATTTTTGATGATATTTTCTTGTACGGCTATATGTGTTTTTAATGATGTTGTTGCTATATTATGTAACATATGTTGATATTGATATTTTGTGATGATATGGATGTTATGTTGAAATAAAATATGAATTGGTTTAAGATATCATTACATTATGATTTGTGATGATATTATCACATTTGTGAAAATACATCTTATGGTATAAAATATGGGTTGAATGATGATACTGTCATATTTGTGAAAATATATCTTATGGTATGAAATATGGATTGAATGAGTTGTAGAAAATGGACTTAAGGTTTCTCCCAAGGTGTGATGATAAATGGGGACTTGGAAAAAAAAATATGTGTGGAAGGTATAATATTTCATAAAATAAAGGTTTTAATTGTGCTTAAAGGGTAACTTGGTCATTATGTGATGATAAGAAAGTTTTTGTAATTTATGTGGTAGTATGTTTAAATTATAACAATAATAGCTTGAGTAATTCATGGAAAGATTATTTTTATTTGGGGTTCTTACATGTTCAGTAGTAAATTTGGGGCAAGCTATCTTGAAATGTTAATATCTTTATTCCATGTTCAGGGTTTAGAGGTTACCTATTGGAATTAGAAATAATGAAAATTTCATGGGAAGTGTTATGACAATTCTATGGAACTTGGGCTTGGATACTTTAGTGATTAATATATTGGGATGAGATTATTAAAGCGAACTAATGGGAATTAGGTTGTGCATTTTGGGTATGATACTAATGATGGGATTTGGAAGATGACATAATATAATGTGAGTAGAACAACCAATATGGGAGAATGAACACTAAAGGGAGTGTAATTAAGGTTTTAAAAAGACTTAAGGATTTGGACCTATACTATATGTATATCTATTTTGACTGTGTCCTATGCCTGAGAATCAATCTTCAATAAGATACTAATCACTTAAAGTGAAAGAGCATGTGATTAGAGTCATGGTGATTTATTTTTCTAAACCTATATATATGTATCCCATTCAACCAATAAAAAAAATAGCTCGGGATCGTTCTGCACCAAGGAGATGTTTTTAATCTCCGTTCCACCAAAAAGAATAGTGGCTTGGGTGTGTTGTCACCAAGAGTTTCAGACCATTCTACTAGTTTAAGAATAATGGGGTCCCTACTCATCGTGAAATAAAACATATCTTCATAACCTATGGAAAAGATACTAATGATTTACAGTGGAAGAATAAGCGAGTTAGGACCAGAATAATATATCTTCTATATGTATATGTATTCTCATTCCACCGGATAGAATAGTGGCTCGGGAGCGTTCTTCCCCAAAGAGATGTTTTTAACCTCCATTTTAATAAAAGGAATAGTGGCTCGGGTGTGTTGTCCTAAGAGTTTCAAAATCATTCCACCTGTTTAAAAATAGTGGGGTTCCTGCAGTCAACATATATAAAAGAATGAAAATGGACTACACTTAATAAAAGGACCTGGATCGTAATATGCCTTATGAGATGTTTCATTTACTTGGTTATATTCCTTTATTATCTAATGTGGAAGTATGTGTTATATGTATTCCTATTTTGATAGCATTGTTCCCTTTCTCAGTATGTAGTGTACTGACCACCTATTTTATGGGTGCTGCTCATTTCCACGAGCAAAAGACCCTAGATCTTATGTGCAGGTCTCAGGCCTATGACGCCTTATGTGGGGATGAGTGACTCCATTTATTTCAGGGTCGGGTGAAGAGAATATGTTATCCGGATTATGTATTTAACTAGATACCCTTTTTGGACTCTTGATCCATGGTATCCTCCTTTTGTATTTTGGCATTGTAAAACTTAGAGTTAAACTCCAAACTCAGTATTGTACTATAAATGTGATTTTGTTTTCTAATTTTATTGTATTACCTTAAATTTTTTGGCCTTGTGATTGGTGTAAGGATGGTTGCATAAACCAGAATTATGTAGATCATGGCGGTAACCCCCACTATTTTACTTAGTTACTTCCGCTACAAAATGAAATTTTTAGTAATAAGAATTAGGGTGTTACAATGTTATTGTGATAACTAAAAAAAAATTATCAAGTGAATATTGGGGTTAGTTTCTAGGAGGATTAGCCAATTCACATGTGAGAAACCAAAAGTATCAACCAATCTCCATGGTGTGGCCATGACTTTGACTACAGTTGCTTGCCATTATTCCATAACTATAAAGGTTATGGATTTGGCCATTATTCCCCGATCCTGAGAAAATAGGCCTTGCACTAAGGTTTAAGCATTTTTTTTGTTGGTTGCTTAAATTGGATGGACTTGATTTTAACCTTCATAATTAATCTTCTCATTCCAAGAGGACCTTGATTTGGATAATATAGGAGCATGCAACATCATCTAGTCGGCATGTAATTTGCTCATCACAGTTAACTGCAAAGCTAAGTGATATAAGATTGTTGTAAGCCAACTAAAGGAATATATGAGGGTCATCCTTAAAAATACACTTGACCCATTTACATAGTAACCAAGATACTAACATGAAAAAGGCATATGTGTTACTTCTCTATGTCCTGTTAATTGGCATTTAATTAAAAAATATGTGTTTTATTACTCTAGCTTTCTGGATATTGTGTATTTTAATTTTTCTGATGGTTAAAATTTTTATTTTAGTTAGAAAAATTGTAACTTTGATCATGCTAATTATTGTGTGCAACACTTGGAGAGAGAAAGATCTATTACGTTCATGTGCATTGTGTAGGTAAGCCTTACTCCTTCCTTTTGATCTTTGACCCAAATTGTTAATTCCTTTAAAATGGCATTTCCCTTTACAAAAAACTTTCCATTATAATGATGTGCAACTTATCTTGGATTACTTTAATACTATTTAGGCATTCTAACATGTGATGGAATAAATCCTCAAAAATGTTAGTTCATTAAGTGATAGTTGCAACACTTGATGTCCCTTATTATAGAATTTTGTTACCAATAGATTTAGGTAATGATGTATACATTTTTTGGTGAGTCCGACTCACCTTGAACCCTTTCACATAAAAGTTGATAAAATGTGAGCATGGTTTCATGTGAGTCATATTAAGGATTTTTGGGTGAGTGAAACTTCATTCTCTAGGAATTTTAGAGAATGACCAAGTGAAGAATCCGATGAGATTTTATCTCATTTTTGCACATCAGTTATGGGATTTTTCATACTTTTTAATTAAAATTTTTGGTTGTAGAGGATATGCAAATGTGCAAGGGTATAAAATCAAGGAAACCATTCAAGGGGGAGGAGGATGAATTTAATTCTTAGAATTTTTACAATATTAAAAATATTTAAAGGAAACTAAATATGACCTTCATTTTACCATAGAACTTAAAGTAAGGTATTCCAAACTACTTGTGTAAAGTCCTATGTTTTTTTTAACTCAAATGGGTGATTTTCTAATTTTTTTATGATAGGATTAGTTATGAAAAATAATAAAGTAAAAAAGATAATCGACACCAAATATCGTATAACCGTGATACTTGAAAGATAGTCCTCTATCAGGTATTTTAGTTTACATTTAGAATTCTTAATTCACTTCTTTTATTTCTCACAATAATTTAAGCTGATAAAGTATACTTTAGTTGAATTTCTCAAACTCTCAGAATCTTACTTATGGATTTCCAAACACATATATACACCTAGACACCTAAATATCATCTTACTTCAAAGGCGCTTGGTACAAATTTAACCTCTTGAATCTACCGTTGATTGGTATCTCTATTTCATATCAATAAATCACAGATAAAATCAAAACTGGTTTACATGAAGATCACAAACAACTTGATTAATGGAACATGAAAGCCTTATGTAGAGGGAAAAATTATGCAAAAAAAAAAGAACTTTCCACCATTAATGAACAACTTAAGGTTCCATCTCTTTTAAGATTGTGTCTTTTTTTTTTATCTCTTCTTGTTATTGTATTATCATTTTCCTAAATATCTATAATTGAATATGTACAAAGATTTTCCTATGGTTTATGGATCCTACTCCCAAAATATCTTAGATAATGAGGAAGATTATAGGATTAAGATCCAAACTTACACCATTCTTTCAATCATCTCATATTTGTTAAATTATATATTGCATGAAATATTAACATAACATAATCAATTTTATGATTGACAATTTATGCTTACTATTCATGCACAAAATCTCTCATATTTTATGAAGAAACCCTAGACAAATGAAATAAGATCTTAATCTAGAATAGGATCATTAATAATCATTAACTGTGTGGCCAAAATTTATATCTAATTAATATATAACATACTTCAAGGTTAATATATAAAACATTTTACATATAAAATAATAATGATAATTGTATTATAATCAAAATATATTAACATTATCCCACTTGGTCCATATAATTTAGATTCTTATCACGATCTCCCTATGTTAGTATAAACTTAATAATGAAACTAATACGTGGATCATGGTGACAAACCATTGAAATTATAAAAAGTTATCTTTGATGTATCATAATGCACTAGTTCCACTCACAACTTTTACTTTATGAATAAACCTAACATTTATTCTAGGTCCTTCACTTATTATGTTATTTCTCAATAAACCATATGTAGTATACAAACTAAATAAGAAACAAACATATCATAAATTTATTACAAACAATATAATGAATTATAATAATACTATCACATAGAGGGTCCAACACCTATATTACATATAAAATCTTTAAAGTTTCTTGGTGGCATGCCCTCAGTTAAAGGATTGGTTGAAATAGGATCAATGACTATGTGTTCCAACATCACTTGCCCTTTTGAAACAAGTTCCTTTATCTTCGATTACTTGACGTCTATGCCCTTGGTATGGATACCACTTTTGTTTATAAAGATGGCATTTGGATTGTTACACTTAAGCATCAAAGGTTTAAAAATGGAATCAAATATTCTAAGATCCAATATAAATTCCTTAACCACACACCATGCTTTGTCACTTCAATCCTACTTCTTTCTTTTCCAATATATTATTCCACTGACTAATAGGAAAATGAATCTATAATTAGATTTGTGTGAATCTACAAAGCCAAAAAAGTGTACATCTAAATAGCCAACTACCTTTGAATCCACAACATGATGATATATGAGCATATAATCCTTAGTTCCCTTTAGATATCTCATAACATTTGTAGCTTTCCAATGGCAAACTCTTAGATTACTCTAGTATTGTCTCAATACCCCAACGACATATGCAATATTAGGTCTTGTGTAAACTTGAGCATACATAAGGCTTTCCAACTACAAAATCATACTAGATGTTCTTCATCTCATCCATCGCTAAGTCATTCTTAGAACACTGACTTAACTGTAAGTTGTCACCCTTAACAATAAGAGTTACACTTGGTGTATAATATGTCATGTAGTATCTTTCCAACACCTTATTTATGTATAATTCCTGATATAGACGTCATATCCCTTGGGATATATCTTGATGAATCTTAATACCAATGAAATAAGATGCATCATCCATAACCTTTATATCAATTTCTTTTAGAAAGAAATTGTGTCACTTTATATAGCATACCTTTATCATTACATGCAAGTAAAATATCATCTACATATAAAGCTAAGAAACAAACCTTATTCCCATTGACCTTGATATATATACAATGATCCATGGAATTATTTTCAAATCCAAATGAAGAAATAACAACATAAAATTTTAGATAATGTTGTCAGGAGGCTTGTTTCAATCCTTATATGGCTTTGTTAATCTTGCATGTAGATTTGTTACCTTCATAAGAGGATAACCCTTCATGTTGTTTCATGTATACCTCCTCCTCAAGATTACCATTTAAAAATTTCATTTTCACATCCATTTGTTGTAACTCAAAATCAAAATGAGCTATTAATGCCATAACTATGCATAGAGAATCCTTCGTGGACATATGATAGAATGCATCCTTGTAGTCCTCTCCCTTTGTCTAAATGGACCCCTTAGTGCCTATTTTAGCCTTATAACTATCATTTTCACCCAATGAGTCTCTCTTGGACTTAAAGAGCCACTTAAAACTAATAGGCTTAGCCCCATCAAGTAATGGTACAAGATCCCAAACTTCATTGACCTTTATGGAATTTATCTCTTTCTTTATGGCATTATACCATAAATTAGATTTCAAACTACTTAAAGAATGTGAAAAGGATTGGGATCATTAATAGAATAAATGTCACATTCAAACTCTTGTAAGTATACACAATAGTCACTATCTATAGTTTGTCTTCTTTCTCTAGCATATCTTCTTTAAAGTGGCCTAACATCGTCTAAAGGATCTTACTTAATAGTGTGTTGTTCAACACCTTTAGGAAGTTATTGAAAAAGATAATCTATCATATTTATGTTATCATCTTTTGGAGCCACGTTGATTTGTTTTCCAACTAGTACTAGAACCAGAAGTGTGTAACAAACAAAAGTCACTTTATCACATGAGGTGGAAGCTTCTTCTACTATATGAGTAGGTTTAGGAATTTGATCCTTGATATGATCACTCCCACTAATTAAGTCATGTTAAATAATTTTTGTGTTTTTTTTTTACTTCACAAGTCTAGTGTTATATCATGGACAAAAGAACATATAACCCTTAGACCTTTCAACATATCTAATAAAATACTTACTTTTAGTCCTGGGGTCAAGCTTCCTTTCCTATGAATTATAGATTCTTTCATTAAATGAGCATCCATATATGTTTTAAACTTGGCTTCCAACCATTGAAAAGCTTAAATGGTGTCATAGACACCACTTTGGTTGGAACTTAATTTAAAATATATAGCAACATCTTAAGTGATTCATTCCACAAAGGTATAGGAATATTGGAGTTTTTAAGCATACTCCACACCATATCCAACAAATTCTAGTTTCTTCTTTAAACTTTGTCATTTTAGTCTAATGAACCAAGTAAAATATATTGGAAAACCATCCCATTCTCTTGAAAAAATCTTTGCAAATGGACTAAGTGCTTGTACATCCTTAGTGTACCTACCCTAGTACTCTAAACCTTTATCAGACCCCCACAATTTAAACTTTTTTTTTTATCATGGTCTTTCTATACCTTATCTTAGAACACTTAAAAAGTATCTAACGCTTCATGCTTATTGTTCAACAAGTAGAGATATATGTATCATGAATAGTCATCAATGAATAAGATAAAATATATCTAACTATGCAAGCCCATATAAGGATTAAATATGTCAGTATGTATAATCTCAAGTAGTTGAGAAATTGTATTGGCACCTTTCTTAAGCTTATTATTATTTTTATTTCCCATTATATAGCAAGTGGTACAGTCAGTAAAATCTAAAGTACCAAGTACTACATCATTCACCAAATTCTTTATTCTCTCAATGGAGATGTGAGCCAACCTTCTGTGACAAAGAATTGATGATTTCTTATTCATAACACATCTTTTTCAACCATTGTTCATATTCATTGAAATATTCAAATCATCATGCATCATATCAATAGAATAAATACCTTCTGACAATGTACCATACCCAACATAATTTAATTTAATAAAACAAACTTAGCTAAATTGTCTTTGAAAACAAGTGAGTATACAAATGGTATAAGTCTTGAAATAGAACTTGTGGTTCTACTAAAACTTGGAATATAAAAGGTATTTTGATAGCTTTAATACTTGGCTACTAGAAAAAAAATAGCCTACATGAGCTTATTCCTTGAACAACTACACGTATCTTACTATATATAAAGATACTTTGTTCGTTACCCACTCATTCCCTTATCATAACTTGTAAGGAACTACAAATATAGATTGTAGAACTATAATCAATCCACCAAGTGTTACGATTCTTATCTACTATATAATATTCAAAACATACAAAATAGTTTACATTACCCTTCTATACAAGCCATCTTTTGTACTTAGCATAATCCTCCTTCATATAACCCTTCTTCTTATAGAAGAAACACTGATACTACTTCTTTACCTCACCCTGAGGTGGTATCTTGCCTTTATTCTTTTGAACTAATTTCTTTTTTCTTTCCCTACCCTTGGTTGTCATCATCATAATTTCCTCAGGATCCATCAAAAGTCTTTCCTCATCTTGCACACACATGGTCATTAATTCATTGATTGATCATTTCTTCCTTTATGTGTGGTAGGTGACATTGAATAGTGTGTATTCCTTTGGGATCAAATTCAAGATGAAGTGAACCAGAAAGGCATATCACATGCCAATCTCTAAAGACTACTTCATTATCAAGGTGCTAGCTAAGGTATTATCTGAATTGATAAATTGTTCATCTATGGCCCTTTGTAATCCATTGACATATTTATGATGATCAACTGATCCTCTAATGGATGCATACATCTTAGTCTTTATGTATATGTACCTATTACAATTGGCTTTCACCCATCACTTATGTGCAACCTTCTCCTTATCGATGCTTTTTTTTAGTTATCACAGGCTTTGGATACTCAATAGCCTCATCCATGTCATAGAAGCTAAGCTTTAGGAGAAATATCTCCTTTCAAAATTTAAAGTTATCCCCTATCAACTCAGTATCTTCAACATTAAGATTAGAATTGAATATAAACCAAAACAGTTTGCCACAAAATTCAAACAATACTTGCCCATGGTTAATTTGAAGCTAAAACATATATGTATTCGCTCTACCAATGTATAGCATATCAAAACACAACTAACAAGAATCAAAAGAAGTTAAAATTGCTTGTGAGCTAAGTATTTAATTCAAATAGGCTTGTGTATCTCAATATTAAAACTGTTAAGTCATCCTATAACCCTCAATCCCTTTGTTAAATTGAGAATAATGACTTAATATTCTAATTAAATGTACTTTGCATATGCTAATGAATGGTCATATGGGACTACATCCATTATATATGCATAATAAATTGCAACTAAAATCATGTAATCTAGATATGATCAAGAAAACAAATAAATGCATGATTATCAATTATTAGATTTGTTGTAGCTAAGTCCTAACCACTTTAATTAATTCTATCCGCACATGATAAATACTTTATGTAATAAAAAATTCTTCAAACATGACCTTAATATGTATAGGAACATAACCACAAAAGAAACAACAACAATCAAATGAAAAAACCATCAACGCAAACTACCCATGTTGGATAACACGACCATGTTGAGGAAACATAGGGAACCCATGTTAATAAAGCACCCAAATAATATTCCAAAAACAGAAATTATTGAGTGTTTGAGAAAAAAAAATGACCCCCCATGTTTTTATGCAGAAAAATAAATCAAGAACACTAGAAGAGAACATGAGATCTCACGTTTAAAAAAAACATTGCTTGTGTTTTTTCCCACACATGTAATTTTTTCTTGATTTCACTTAAGGTTAAAAAAATGGCACTAAACACAATTGACACTAATAATTAATCAAATAAAAATAGAGACATTAGAGGCTTTGGTATAAAATTTTAAACTATATATGACATAAAATGGGAACACAACACAATCTATTTCATGATTAACAATTTATGCATACAATTCATGCACAAAATCTGTTATATTTTATGAAGAAACCAAAAACATGAAATAAGATCTTAGTGTGAAATAGGATTTTTAATAATAATTATAGCAAGTATAATTTGTGTACCTCTAGCCATCGATTAGGTTAATTACATAAATGATAGAAACAACGAACACAACAAAATTTTTTAGCTATACTCCCTAATTTCTCAAACCTGATGGTGTGTGCCATCATTAAGAGAAATTGGAATACGAACCTACTATCTTTTATCCTTTTCCTTTGATTTCTCGTAGAAATCTCACAAAGATTTGAAGAAGAAACCCTCTCTATTCACTATCCATTGATATAACTATGCACGTATGTTTGTATATGGTACAATATGTTTTAAATAGAAAAGAGGAGAATGTTTTATATTTCTAAAACAACATTTTCTCCTTTTGATACCACACATAAATAGTTGGTTATTGTAACCAAGTTTTGTCTCCCACATTCAAAATGTGAGTTTGAGATAGTTAATTAATTAAAAAATTAATTTAGCTATCTCCTTTATTTACTTATCATGTGGCATGCACATGCATGTATATATACACACTTACTTATCTCTAATTCTATCGTTAAGAATTAGATAGGGAGGCATAAGTTAGGCTTAATTACTAACATATTATCATGGAATATAAAATTTATGGCTAAACTTCACATCTAATTAATATGGACCATATTTTAGGGTTAATATATAAAACACTTTACATATAAAATAATAACGATAATTTTATTAAAATAAAAATATATTAACAAGGTTCACATCACATGTGCTAAAGGCCAATATAGCATTGCTAGATGTTATGATTTGATCAAACCCAAAGGTCCCCCTATAACATGTAATGAGGTAACTTTGCAAACAATTGCAATCATTGGGCATTTGTTCATTCTCTGGCTTATAGCTAATGAGCGTTTAGCTACAAAAACTTTCCTTAGATGGATAGTCATTCTAATAGATTTAACCTACAGCTTATGTTCAATGGAGGAAGAAATCTTTGATCAACTATTATTTTCTTGCAGCTATGTTAGAACAATTTGGCATATTATCATTGATTGTTTTGGATCCGATCATATCATTGAACCCTAGAAATGTGAATTAAACTATATTTCCCAACAATGAAGAAGAGCAAAGGTGAAATTTGTGGCATTGAGATTATTTTTGTTGTTCTTGTGTACTATGCCTA
Organism: Tamarix chinensis; assembly: GCA_030549775.1. NCBI lineage: Eukaryota > Viridiplantae > Streptophyta > Magnoliopsida > Caryophyllales > Tamaricaceae > Tamarix > Tamarix chinensis. Next base: position 59,665,100 of record CM060180.1, on the reverse strand, counting down.
GAAAGAAATAAACCTTTGAGTCTTCTAGTAAAATAATAGGCTAACCAAGCAACTTTTAAGGGTGATCATTCATGAGAAAACTAGTACAATAGCTAGTGTTATGAATTGGAAAAGTTTTGTTCAACTAGCAAATATTGTGGACAATATTTGGGTTTAGATACCTGAATGGAGTTTTGTGGTAATAATTTATACTGAATTGCCAATTTCTAGTCATAATAATATTTTCTTACCAAAAAAATATTCATGATTCACTTGAGTAAAGCATGCGGAAAGATATTTGTTAATGCATATTTACTCTTAAAAAATGATAGTATCTTGTGTGAAAGTAAATTTCCATTTAAAAATAAATTTAAGAGAGTAAATAGAAAATATTAGATGCGCTATTTCCTTTGTGATAAAATATGTTATCTAATATGTGATCATACTTTTTTAAATATTCACTAAAAACTGATTTGACTAATCAAAATTTTATCCTAAAATCACTATTAAGGTTATTTTAGATATAAAATCCTTTCTTTAAATTAATTTCCCTCAAAATGTATTTGTAGTTAAGTTCCTTTTATTTTCTTTCAAAAGCACGTAAATGTATATAAGTGGAACTCAATACATGAATTGTAGATTTATATATGGAGCAATGTTTATCTTTGTTCCTTGATGAGTTCCTAACAATAGTTACCAATAAAGAATTTATCAAATTTTATAGTGTGCATACCAAACCCTTTTTGGTCAAGAGTCTAGTGTAAGTTCATCACTCGCAGTCTTAAGAGCTAAACCATTTTCTATAATATGAGAGCTAGTGATCTCTTCATAAGCAGCTAGGATCCGGTTAAAGTTTCTAACAAGTAATTTATGAGATCTTTTGATTCCCCAATAACAGAAGTTGTAGGCATGAAATTCAGGGAGAGGCTTCTAAGAGTTTTTCCTTCTTCTCTACTGTGTAATCCACATCTAACTAAGCAAGCTCATTGACAGTAGATATTCTTGTCAACATGCCATTTGACTGAATCGTTAAACAACATTTTACCGCGTCATTAGTTTCTTCATGAAAAAATTGTTAAAGCTTTCAACACATCATCGACATTTGTACAACAGATTTTAATTGCGGTAGCTTTTTTTCTCGATTTCTTACAATAATCATAGAGGTTTTTCTTTTCTTTTTTTTTTTCTTTGGCTAACCAATTTATTGCCCTTTTTATTGTCGTTGATTCCTCGTATCTTGTATGGTCCAAGTCCTACTACGTTCATGGCTCCGATGTTTTGAATAAAGTACGGTCCAATGAAGTATCCGAACCCAATTTGAACAAGAGCAAGGATTGAATCAATAATGCAGCACCAAATACATTCAACATTCTTCTCTTGTTGCGTATGACAGGCCTTTCTTCGAAGACAGAACAGTCAGACTACAATTGCAATGTCGTTATTTTACTGATCTACCTAAACTACGTTTGTAGCATATGTCAAAAATACATGGAATTTTCCTTCGCCAATGGTGAAATAAGGAACAATATTACTCTTCAAATATACACTACCCGTTGGTGCTCGCAGCTGGTTAAGGGCAACGTTCGTACCCACGATTCCATGAATCTAGTAAGAAGAGAGGACCTCATGAATGCACGACATCCTTCTTCGATCCCTGAGGATAAATGTCAGCTTTTGCCTACTAAGGTGTAAAAAGGTCCAGCATAGTCCAGATGAAGTCTCAAGCTCCACATTTTGTCAAATTTAATACTAATGTTCTGCAAACATCTATACACAGAATGACGATCAAAATTCAGCAACTGCAGAAGTGAAGGAGACATCAATGATTATTATTATTTTTATTTTTTTTCCATTTTCCTCTTAATAACTTACCTTGATTACGCTGGAAGCAATGCACTCTCGATCTCCTGTAGCGATTTACCCTTAGTTTCCAACACATTCCTCTTTACAAATACAAACGCAACCAAACAAAAAGCCGAGAAAATTGTGTACAAAAGTTGTGGTCCAAGTTGCTCCAGTAAGCGCAAGAACAACAAACCCACAAAAAAGTTTACCACCTGAAAATAAATTCAAAGGTCATAAGCAAGATGCATTTGTAATCCATGACCACATAGCAGAAAAGCTGGGGATTTGCATTTGTATGGAAGAGAAAAAGAGGGCTCAGAAATAAGGCAATCTAGTCAAAACAAACAAGAAACATAGCTTTTTGTGTCACAATATTTAGTTACAGAGTAGCATGAGTTATTTATCCTGTAAGTTGAAACTTCCTTCAGACCTTCATAGCTTTCACACTGGGGACCCGGACTTGAACAGGGACCGCATATTTGCATCGTCTGACTTTTATAATCTAACTTCATTTGTGAAACTCTAACGTGATATTATTATTATTTTACAGCTATAAATGTCATAATTAATATATTTTTTCATTACTACAAGTTTTATTGTTATCATTAATTTTATACTAGCTCTATTAATATTAATATTATAATTATAATTATCTAATTTAATATAAAAACAATGTGAGAAATATAAGCCCTCAGTCCAATATATTCAACTATTCATGACTGTACAAAAATTAAAAGACATTGTTGGTGTTGACCACATACGTCAACTTTTCTTTTACAAAAATAACTTATTTGTTTAATCTAATTTGTCTAGTTTATGAGCAATTATTCTGTTGGCATATTTAAAGAACAAGCATGATGGCAACTTTATACAAGGATGCCAGCCTGGTACTCTGATAGTATATAGATTTAGGCGTTTTTCTCGTATAATGTGTTGAATAATAAGCAGTAAGGATTTTCAGGGAGTTGATGTTTTTAACAAATCTAAAAATCATTTTGAAATGAATTTAAAATTGATTTTAAATCACATTAAGAGTTAAAAGTGATTTACAAAACGGACCAAGCAGGGGGGGAGGGGGAACTGATAAACCAAGTATGTATCGGATTTTTAGTCTATCAATACATGACAAAAGCAATGTGACACAATCGATACCCAGCCCCTATTTACGAATATTAACCTTCATACCATCAAATATGGACTGCTATTAGCAATAAAAAATCACACAATGACACTACAATCGTCACGCTAATTTTATTGCCCAGACAAAGTGTTTTGGAGTAACAACAGATGACAAATACAGGTAAACAGATATTTCTCTCGTGGCCAATATTCTTCATGGATCTGGATGGAACGACAAATATGCTTATCTGGAAAAGATATTCAACCTATGGCTACCCGAACTCAACAAAGTATCGTGTGATGACAAATATGTATATCTATTGACAGATATTCAGAATGGCAACTAAAATTCCTTGCAGAGTGATATCTGGTGATAGTCGTAGGCAAATAATTTCTAGACACAAAAATCATCAGGACGGTTCATTTTGAAGAACTATCGACCATCATAAGGACACTTTATTCTGATAATTCTTGTTCAAGGATATTTGTTAGCTAACATATTTTCCACAATTAACCTCCCCCGTAAATAGGGATCTTGGTAGATGATATAACAACATTGAGCATTTATTATACTGTTTACAATCTTTCACTTACAAATCAATTCTCTTGAAAGGTAGTGCTCATATTACACAAATAGAATCAATCTTACGCCCATAACTTCTACTCTAGTTTCACATGCCCCATATTACACATCATTTGTCGAATCACAAATTCATAGTAGGACGTGTCCAGTGTTCTAAGAAGAATTTAGGGATGCCAATCATTCCAAAAATCTCATATAAGATGATGAGTGCCGAAATTTCATAGAGTGGAATCTTCCCACCCAGATGACCCAGGAAGTAGAAAGGGGTCTCGAAAGTGTGGAAGGATAAGTAAAACACATAATAATTGGTAGAGAAGATGGTCCAAAACGATAGCTGCCATTCATTTATTCACCACATCATATATATGACATTGTAAGGTTGTTACAGATACGACATTCATCTAGTACGAAAATCAGAATTGCAAACTTAAACTAAATAGAAAAAATAACCAACAAGGACATTACGGGCATGGGCTTGGCCTTGGGCCAAGGCCAATGAAAGGCGCGTATCAACAATCTCCCCTTGAAAGAATCCTTGTCCTCAAGGATTAAACCCTGGAAATTTAGCCATGAAATCTTCACAGAATTCCCAAGTAGCATCATCCTCTGTCCCACTAGTCCACTTGACCAAAACTTGGGTAGCAGCAACATTTCCAAGCTTGACAAAGCGGCGATCAAGTATTGTTTCAGGTTCTTACCACAAGTTGGGGGTGGTGTGGTAAGTAGGTAATGAGGTATGCACTTTATGGTTGCCATGCTTCTTCTCAAGCAATAAGACATGAAAGATTGGGTGAACAGCAGGACTAGTACCTTGCTTTAGGGGTATTCTGTGGTAATGGGAACGTGCCGGAGGCAAACCTTCTGGTACACCAAACACCTAGGCAAATCTGACCAACACTTCCCGCAACCCTAGTTGCTAGCCATCAGTTTCTCCCGAGCCCTATGTCAATGACATGACTCCTGGCATCCTCCCTATTGAGTTGTATTGCACACAACTGTACCACCGCCCTCTCGGATTGTTGCCAAGTACCTTACTCACTCCTTTACTACTCAAGGATTTTGGTTTCAATCCTCTACAGCCCCTAAGCATAATTCTTCTCCCCTATACCATGAACTCCATTTATAATTGTTGCAAGTCCCAAGTGATTCTGCCCAAGGTAGATAACCACTAAATCCCAAGCACCATTTCACAGCCTCCCAATGGTAAAACCATTACTTCCCCATTAAACTCTAAGTTAGTTTCCACGTTAAACCTTTGCATACATAGGCGTTGTGAAGCTCACTACCATCCGCAACTGCTATGGTCAGTGGCTAAGTGCGCACCATAGGACACCCAAGTCGTTTAGCTACCTAGAGGTCCAAGAAGTTGTGAGTTGACCCGTTGTAAGGATGCTTTTTTATATCTATCCAGTGACTCTCATGGTCTGGTACATAAGGGTTCCACTTATAGCATGAACAAAATTTTGAGGAGTATCCTCTGTAGTTGTTTCAGATTCTAGCTCAATAGGAATAGGTGGTGGGTCTTACATCTCCTCTTCACCTATTGCATCCATGACAAAAATTTGCTTGTGTGCACATCTATGACCATGATGAAACTTCTCTAAGTACCAAAAACACTCATTTCATACCCTTTTAGCATCCAGCTCTTTAGGTTCCTACCTAGCTCATTTCAAGGATTGGTGTTATAAGTGTAGCCTAGATTTAGAATGTATGAGGGGTTTTCATGATCCGGTTTAGGGCTGGACAGGATTGGAGGTTTATGTGCAGTCAGTGAGGCTTTGGCTTGGTTTTGCAGGGTGACCTGCTATCATACAATGAAATATCGATACCGCAATTGCGTATCGGCAGCAATTTGCGGTTTTTGGGTCAGCCGCGACGCAAAATTATAAAATTGCTGCTTTTTCAGAAAATCACATATTTATCGTTGCTATATCGACGAAGTTTCGGATATCGGCCGATATTTTGCCGATATTTACCGATATTGGCCGATGTTTACCGATATTTGCTAGTATTTGTTGTGAAAAGAATTTAAAAAATCACACTGCGACAACCGCAATATATAAAATATCATTCGTGACACCCTGATATCGCGACGCTGCGACCGCAACCGCAATCGCGACCGTAATCGCGGTTTTATTGCTTTCCTGTTATAGCTTGGCTAAGCTACATGACTCCCTTAAGGTCTTAGGTTTGAACATGCGCACTTGAGTTTGGACTGAAGGAAGCAGGACTCCAAGATAGCAGCTAATTAAGTACTCTTCAAGAAGGTTAACACAGTTTATCAGAGCATCAAATTTGGTAATTTGATCCAAATTAGTGTTATCTGCCATAGGATCATCATACAAATAAGAATCGAAACGTGAAGTGATGGCTATAGTGTACTCACCCTAGTTCAAGTAAATACAAATAAGATTATATTATTATTGATATAATATTAGTATGACGTGAAGTGATGGCAACAATCCAAGAGAGCGGTGGTACAATTGTACAGTTCAAGATGATTGGACCATCAAAATATTATTTGTTAATTTTAATAAAAATATTATTACTATTATGATATGAATAATAAAAATATTGTTAATTTTAATATTAACATTAGATTTATTATTATATTATTTATAATAATATTCGTAGTTATAATAATTATCTTTTATGATTATATTTTTTATAGTAATATTAGTATGTATAATACTTATACCTAATAATAATATTAATAAAAAATATATTATATTTTATAATATTATTATTTTCATTATTATTTATAATAACTATATATAATAGTATTTTTAATAATACAAATAAGATTATATTATTATTGATATAATATCGTTATTTTTATTATAATACAACAATTACAATGATATTTATATTTATAATTAATAATTATAATAATATTTACATAAATATAATACTAATATAAAAATTACCATAAATTAAAATGATTATAATATTATTAATTAGAATTATTACTATTATTATTCTAATAATAATAATAATAATAATAATAATAATAATTATTATTATTATTATTATTATTATTATTATTATTATTATGTTAATTCTCATCAGCACTAATCATATCAAATTAGAATATTATGGCAAGAAAAGCTTGCCCTTCGTACCTACCAAACAAGAATCTAAGTGAACTTAAGAGTAGATGGCATAGAGGCATCAAACGGGTCATATGGATTAGATTTGGGTCTTGTCTACTATCCAATCAAGGCAGGTTTGGTATTGGATCAAGTGTCCTTCAGGTTTAGATCCAATTCGGGTAATAATGATCCGAACTGGGTTTGTATTTAGCCGGATCATTTTGGGTCAAGAGAATATTGGGTCGGGTCCGAGCCTGACCCATCAAGTTTTTTGAATTCAAGTTTGATTTGGACCTTCATACTCCGGATCAGATTATGTTTAAATTAGGTTGATTTGGGTCAACAGACTCTAGGTAGTATCGAATCTGAGTCAAGCAAATTCAGTTCAAAATTTACATTAATATTGATTGTTGCTAATTTAATATAATGAATAAATTTAATTTTATGATTTATTATAATTGTTATGCTTATTATAATAATTATTGTCATAATATATGTATTGATAAAACAAATTGTTATAAAAAAATGTAATACTAATAATAAATAACTATTGTTATTATTAGTATTATTATTATAATTATTGTTATAAATACATTTATAAATATCATTATAGATATGATTATAATTAATGTTATGGTTGTTATCTAAATTATAACAATCATGTTAACTATAATAATTATTGTTATTAATATCATCTTTAGAAATATAATAAATTCTAATATTGTCATTATAATAACATATATTATAATTATCATATTTACAATTATAATTTTCATGTTTATAATAATAAGAGAAATTTTCATGATGATTTGATCGATGCCAATGTGATATCAAAATAAGGAGAGGAGAATGGAGTCTTGCTAGTTTCACTTTATTTGTTACAATAAAGATTGTATATTAGTTTTTACATAAAATTTAATAATTAGATAATTTTTTTATATTAATGTAGCAATTTATATGAAATAAAACATTACTTTTTGGATTAAATTTGACTTTAGCTTGGATTAAGTTTGGAATTATGTCTGATTATAAGTCGGGTTCGAGTGGGCCATTTCAGGTTAGGTCATTATCATGTTTTAATCGGATACGAGTGCAAGTTCTTTTTCAAGTTGGGTCATTCAGGTAATGGGATAGTTTCATATTGCTTTGAGTTGTTTCAAATTTTTGGGTTGAGATAAAGTTTGACTTTTTAGGTCCAAATTGGATTTTAGATTGGCTTATTCGAGTCGAATCAGTTTGTCAGGTCTAAGATAGCTCAAAAGAAAATTGACACTTGGGGAGAAGCTAGGATTAAATGAGATAAAAGGAGGTGTAAAAACATCCTTAAAGGCCACAAGGATTGGGGGATTGAATTGAATGGGGATATTGAGAAGCAATGGAGGAAATAGCAAAGAAGTTAGAAGCTGGAATGTCATGGCAAGGCCAAAGAAGGTAGAAACAAGCTGCAACAATGGTGTTATAAGGAAAACCAATGCTGGCCCCAAGGAACCATGGATGAGAATCTGGGAACCTCTAGATTAGAAACGACACCATTACAAGGAAGTTGGACAACTAAACATACAATTAAATAGCAATGCCGCTATTTAGCAGTTTCTAAGTCAACCGCAATACGAAATTACCAATACACTACAGTTTTAAATTTTCATCCTTTATCAGCCGATAAATCTTCAGAAAAATCGGCGATTTATTGAGAATTTCTAAATCTACTAGAAAAAAAAGCATGCATGATAATTTCTTCTTATCCATTTACTATATATATCTTAACTAAGTTATTATTAAATTATAATAAAGTATTGATATCTATTACCTTCATATCTACCAACATTTTTTTATTCCAAGACAAATTTAGAGTTATTAGTACAATTTAACATATAATGACTATTTAAATACTTTTAATATAATATAAAACAATATTTTAATGAGTATTTATATTTAAATGATCAATTATTAATGATTAGAGCATATGATAAAATAAAAATAAAAATTCACGTCGCAATGATCGCAACACATAATTTGTCATTCTTGATATTCTGATACCGCGACAACAATTTTATTTACTAGGTTTAGGGACAACTCTCACCAAGCTAGAACCTTCTAAACCAAGAGACCTAATGGACCAAAAGGAATAATGAAAATGGTTTAGATGGAGTGTAAAACTTTACAATTGTAGAAAATCTCAATCAGGTTAGTAGGTTTGAGGACCAAATCAACTCACGTTTCATCTGTCACTTCTAGCACTAAACCCTCTAATTACCGACACCCCTCCTAGATCTACTTTCACAACTCACCTAAACAAATCTGGGCGTTTGATTAGAGTTATGAACCTAACACAGAGTCACAACGACGAAGAAAAAATGGGCTCTATTTTCACTTGGATGAAGAATTATCAACATCATAATAGTGAAAATCAAAGGCAGCACATGCTACATGTTGAGGATTCAACGGACAGTCACAAAAGGGAAGCTATGTGCTAAGTGTTGCATGTAGAGGATTCATCAAAATGGAAGTTCGAAGAGACTTTGAAATAAGGGTCCAACACTCCAACCCATGTTGAAGATTATAGAAGATTAAAAACAAAACAGTGGTGTTGTGTAGCAAGATTGTTAGAGAAAAATTTTTGATGGGGTACGGACTGTTAAAGGTGGGACTTAATTGATTTACGAATTAACTTCTAAGATTTTTGGTTTCAATAACCAACTGTGAACAAGAAATTATTGTCTAATGACTGAGTTAAGGATATTATTACAATTTTGGTTAGAATATTTTGTTATTTTTCTACTGAAACTAGAAGTGAGGAATAAGGTGGAGGCATATGTCATTGGTTGCTTTTTACTTAATGCACTTGACTTGATGAAATGTACGGAAGAGATGCAAATTTAACAAATGTTGTTGAGAGGCTTGATGAGGATAGAATGAGTGTTTTTGCATATGTGGCTAATTTTTGTCCACAAAGTTTTTAGAAACCATATTTGTTGCTAAAACGCTGAAGAGGATGGGTTGCTTACTGTTTTGGATATTTCAGGGGTGTCATAAATGCATTGATCCATGTTGCGATGATGCATGCCCTTTGTACCCTAATGAGATCCATCAAGGAAACTCCTATAGTGCCAACCCAAGGCCATTCCTAGAGTTTTCCCACCAAATCTCGAAGAACTCATTACATCTCTAATAAAGGACTCTCTGCATTTTAGTGTTGAAGAATGTGTATGGCAAGTATATGCATTGAATTTACTTAATAAAGCAAGGATTTGTGTTCAAAGATATGATGGCGTTACGAGTCCCAATATCTATTCCTTCCACTAGGACGACTGTAGGATGAAACTAGGAAGCTAAGTAACAATAGTGATAGATGGATGCTTAAGAAGTGGTGATGATTATGGTGGAAGGGGAGGAGGGCCAAGTATGCAAAGAGAGACAAAAAAAGGGAGAGATTGATAGGAAGCTAGTTAGCTAGGAATTAACAACTATTGGTAGTTCCCTAATGTTTGTCTTATTGCAACTCTTTAGATAGGGGGTACAATCCTAGGATTACCAAAAGAGGATGGTCTTGCATAGTAACCCATCATTTACTAATAATATTACATAATTGAATCAATGCATAAATTACAACGTTATCTAATAGTGAAGTGATTATGCCCAAAAAAAATTAAAAAAATAAAACTTAACTACATAAGATTATAGTTATAATCTAGTATTACCATATAATAATCTAATATCATATAATATAGAATAATAAGAGAAAAGTATTGTTAAGGTGAGCTAAATCTAAGCCTTGCCCAGCAAGAATAATCCTTACAGCCCAATAGTCGTAACATAACACTCTTCTAAGACATTGAGCTTGTCCTCAATCTCGAAGTTAAGGTAGCGATGTATAAACTCCACAATGGAAATCTAAGAGCAATTAATTAAGTTGAGCGTAGAGATGTAGAATCTATCAAGGCTTAGGCTTGCTCCTTTTTGAGCTCTGCTAGAAATGGCAAGTCCCAAGAAACCATTCAAGGTTGGCCCAGGGTAACCTTTAAGTCATCACAAGGAACATGTATAAGCCGACTACGAATATGTGGCTCTATATATCTAGATACCCAAAGATGCCATCAGTCATACTCATTCATGTACCTATCAGGGTGTAACAAGCAATTTGAAGCGCTTGCAGCAACAGAGCTAAAATAATTCAAATGGATACAAGCTTGAAAAGAATAAGCATTAATTCTAGACATGATGAGAAATAGACGGTTTTCAATCTCCAAGCTTAGGATGATCTTGAGTACAAATGGTCTGTAAACAATACCCTTTGATGGGTCTTACTCTAAGATATTGTACTAATGTCTAGCTTAGGAGAAGCTTTTGGCTGCTAATGTTCGTAAGTGATACATTGATGACCCAACAAAATCTACCTCAGCAATGATCACAAAAGACTCCTTTAGTGACAAAATACTTCTTCAATTAGATCTCAATGGCCATGGCCCCTATGTTGGCTCTTACATGACCTAGGGAACGGGCCCTCTAAAGTTGGATGTGATGGATACTATGCAATGGCTTGGAGGGTCCACCTCTCTGACTTATTCTAAGTTGGATTTGTTTTTAGCCTAACAAGTGGAGCTTTTGGCACTCTTTGGTAGGATGCAAGGGTGTTAATTCTAATTTGGGGTTGTTTTGGCCCAACAAGTGGTGCTTTAAGTTCCTAGCCCGTGGTGTTAGAGACCAAGTGGCTCGCAAGTCCACAAGTTCCTCATTTGGATCAACAAATGGGCCCAAACCTCATATCTCTGAGGATAAATAGTTGGAAGCAATAACTAGGCCCGAAGGGACCTAACTATGTGTTGAACTCATAGTTGAACACCTAATGCAACACGGATAAGGCTCAATGTTGGTGGGTCACCTAGGATTTGGGTGACTACTAAGTATGTTGATTGAAGGTGAAGCCCAAGAGTGCTCGTTAATGGCTAGGGAAGCAACGAAGACCAATGGAAGGCAAGCAAAGTAATCTAGGAACGAGGCAATGGTCTATTTGGGCGATGATGGCCTTAGGTTTGACTACTAGGGTTTCGATAAAGGTCATAAAGGGTTAAGGAAGTGGGGAAATGGTGATGGATGGTTGAACGGTCCTCATAACTAGTGCAAGAGTTGAGGCAAGGTGAGTACATGCATACAATGAAATATTAGTACCGCAATTGCCACGATATCGACAAAATTTCGGATATCGAATGATATTTTAACAATATTAGCCGATATTTAATGATATCAGTCGATATTTACCAATATTTATTGTGTAAAAGAATTAAAAAATCACATCATAGCAACTGCAACATATAAAATATCTTTTGCGACACCCCGATACCGCGACACCACAACCGCAACAGCAATTGCAACCATAACCGCAATTTTATTGCTTGAGTATAGCTTCTCTAGTGGTCCAGCTAATGGCGGGTGATAGTTAACAAGGCTAGTAGGGTTGGTGGCATGCAATAAATATCGGTTCTGATATTACATATTGGCCAATATTTTGTGGTTTTTGAGGAGCCAATAAGCGATAACTTTTTTTTCAAAAATCACATATTTATCGTCATTATATTAGCCAACATAATACGCTTAATATGATATTTACCGACATTAATATTGATACTTGCACGATATTTACATATTTACTGATATATATTGATATTTGTTATGAAAAAAAAAACACACCACGACATCCGCAACATATAAAATATCCTCTAATACCTCATGACCGTACTTTTATTGACTAGGTGGCGGAAGCATACAATGAAATCACATATTCATTCCCGCAATATCAATAAAACATGTTTTACATATATTTGTTGTGGAAAAACATAAAAATATAAAAATTACACCGAGACAACCACAATACCACAACCGTAATTTTAAAGCTTGGGTGGAAGCTTCAACGTCGTAGCAAGATTGATTAGTGACAGTGGTTTGGCGTGGTATAGTGGGGACTGGGGATCGGGGATTTGCTTTTGTGGTAATGAGTAGCAGTTCGAAGCTAGTGATCCAGTGGGGGCAGAATTGGTGGTGGCAATGGTCGGCCGAGTTATGAGGTGACTAAAACAATAGTCATGAGCAGCCTTGGTTGTTAAGTGTGTTCTTCTTCGTTATCAGAAAGTGGCTTTTCCTACTCTTTTGCTTTAGCTCATCAAACGTTCGACCAAAGCAATGTGCATTGCATCTTCCAATTGTTCATAGGTTCAAGCCAAGGGTTACCATAAAAGTTTAGTTTCACTTGGTAGCCCACTATTTACAAAGACCATTGCATAGTAGTCTTCACCTAAATTACAATTGTTAGCGAATAACTACGTACTTAGGCCTAGGGTACTTTCCTATTAACAAGACTTGGTTAATTAGGGAATAATCATAATCTAAATACACTATTTAAGTACACATAATCTAGTAATAATATTTCCATTCCAGAATAGTATTAAAGCTTAGAATAAATGATATCCAGATCAACTAAATTATGTGTTTTAGAACTTGAGCAATTTTACTGTTAGGACTTATGATCTATATATATTAATGAAGCCAGGAGAGGAGAAATTTAAAAACATAGCGTCAGATATTTTATCATATCCATAAAATTGCTTATATTATTATATTATGAAACAAAAATACAAAAAATAAATAAAAATATGCAGATCTCTCAGTCATATAATATAGAACAATAAGAGAGATGCGTTTCCAATGCAAGCTAAATCTTAGTTATTGAGATTCCCCGTTCACCCCTAAGGAATTCACATGTTCTTTCAGTCAGCACATATCCGCAGATTATTGAGATATATAGCAATATAAATCAAATATGCATGTCTCTGTCAACCGCCACTAAGGTTAAATTATTGCTACTGTATTGAAAAATTACAAGTAGCAAATGAAAGAGAACTATAATGATCAATGATCCACAAGAATCAAGCCGCTTCCCACCGGAAATGCCACTTTATGCAGATAAATACTAAAATCTACAGCAAGAATGTAGCATAACTTCAAAAGATAATTACCCAGTGCACAGCCATGCAAAATGCCATGGCCTTTGCCCTTAGCCGATTGGGAAATATCTCTGATATGAGTAGACCAGGAACAGGACCAGCCCCCAAAGCAAATGTCAGCACAAACCTGCAAGAAAAGCTATGCAATTAAAAAACATCATACATGAGTGAAGCAATTCATAAAATAAATAAATATATATATATATATATATACATAATGGGTTTCCCGTGATACCTCTTCCAATCTCTTTCCACACAAGTGCTCTCACTCATTTTACAATTGAATACGATCAAAATGTAGATAATCGCAAATTGCTACTATTTACACTGGCACAAAAAATATCACTGACACGGAAATCTGAACCCACTTAGAAGGATTCTGGTTTCCCAAGCACAAGGTCAAATGAAGAATTCTCTCTTTGGTTGCACATTTATTCAGGATGCCACAGTGAACTTTTTGCCACATTCTTCTCCTTATTGGAAAAATGCCCTTGAAATCCAACTTTTACTATTTCTACAGACTTTTCTTTATAAAGTGATCTATTGAGCTACTGCCTAACTTCCTAAGCAGACACAGTCAGCTGGTGGGATGCGACAACACTCATGTTTTCCTATGGCCTTGTACCAGAAAGAGCTTGGGTCCTGAAATAATAAACAAAACTCAGAGTGAATTCTGAAAGATACAATTCAAATTGACATCTTTCAACCGTCTCCTCTTGCCTCTTGATGAAAGATGTTACATTTGATGATCAGGTATTTTTTTCCTTTTATACCATTAAATTATACCTCCAGCTTTCTGAAATAGTATATCTAATTCATTTTTATTTTTCCTTCATGTCCTGCAGCTTACTGATACATTAGAATCTAATACATGTCATCTTATTAAGAAAAAATAATAATAATAATAATAACAGATTGCTTCTCAATATTTGTGCATCTCCATGACAACTGTATGAGTGTAGTGATTAAAAATATGCTGGGACAGATATCTCCTAACAGAGGGCACTTCCATGCTTCAGAAAAATTGAAGCGTCATGTCTAGATTCTTCGAGCGCCCCTACCCATGTGACCATTATATATCTATATAATATAGTTTTCTATAAAAATATTAATTTGGGAATAATTGTTGATGGAGCGATATTAAGATAAGTGGAAATCACTAGTTTGATTCCTATATTTGATTTTGATAATTCAAGAATGTGAAAGTTCAGTTGAAAGTAAAAGGTTGTTAAGTCTGAATTTAAGCAGGAAAGAGAAGGAAACGACCAAATGTCTTTCCTCTTTCCCTTTTGATTCAACAGAAGGGATGGGAATCTAAATATTTATCTAATATTTTGTGCACTTACAGCATCTTGCCAGCAACAGAGAGGTACACTGCTCCAGTACTGGATACATAAGAACTCGTTGCAGTAACTTGGAGACCCATCGAGAAGGCCTGAACATGTTAACAAAAAAATAGCCAACAGGTGATAAACACAGAAGATAGTCCCATAGCATAATCAAAGTTCTGCACAAAAAATGTAAGACAGGCCATGAAATTTAGTAACTGACTTGACAATTTGGTGTGTTACACAGTAGCAGTAGGACACTACGAGTCTACAATCTGTTCACAATTAGCAGTTTCAAAGAGAAAGATGGATCCAATAAGAAGCGACTAGATCAACACTAGCAGAAAGAATAATGAAATAGCAAATGATACTCGGTCCCCAAATCTTGTCCATCTTTGGTTTAAAAGTTAGCATACTGGATCAATGTTTTATAATGAACACCATGAAATATGACAGATTGTCTCATAGGTTGAAATTTCAAGGAAATGCACTTCAAGCAGCAAATGTGATCCAAGAGTATCACACACAAAATCTCCTTCAATTTGTTATTACTATTCATTTGTAAGCAAGTCCGCATACCATGCCCAAGAAACTGCCCAGAAGCAGCACCTTTCTTCCTAGTTTATCCATCAAAACCGTGGCAATGAATGAACCTGGAGATTGAAGAAAGTTGGTGAAAAAAGTTAGTAGTTTGGGTAATTATCTCAGATAAGCCTGTAATCAGAAAGTCAAGAAAGAGAATATAAATAGTGAATTCACATTAAGATAATCGTGATGTACTTCAAACTCATAAGTTGTTTAAGTTCACATGAGCTCCAAAATGTAAAAGTTGTTTCAATATTCACTTCTTGGAACCAGAAGCGTATAAATCTTACTTAAGCACTCACTGAAACAGGTTTACTTATCCCCCCTTCCAAAACACAGGAAAAAAATTTAATGGACAAGTATATGATAGATGAAGCCATCTGTACCTGATAAATTAACAATTCCTATTGATATGCTTGCAATATCTGAAGGCACTCCAGCTTTATTAAAGACAACCGAGGAGAAATAAAACACAGCATTTATATCAGACAGCTGCTGTAAAGCATATAGAACAGAGCCAATGAAAACAACTGCAGAATGGAAAAGTAAAAGGAAACTTTGAGAACAAGAGGCAAAACTCGATGTAAAAACACAAAACAATTAATTTCAACAACACAAGATATGAAAGTGGGGGAGAAAAAGAAAACAACATAGAATGTGCACCCTTGGAGTGATGACCGTAGAATAGCTCTGAAAACTTCACCACATCAACCTCATCCCCTGTGTCCATTTTTGACAAGTCTGCAATAGCAGCTTTGACATGTGATCCTCCTAATAGTCTCTCAAATTCTACTTCAGCTTCAGCAACTCTCCCTTTCTATGTCAGCCAAGACGTAATAATTCATCCATGTAAGTGACAACAGAATATGGTATCAACCATGATTACAAAATGGGGGAAAAAGCCAAAAAGGAAGACTGAGGTGAACAATAAAATTTCGGCCAGAATTTCTCTTCAAACTCAATATGTAATAGTGCCAAAATCTAATTTGAATTCAACCCAAACTGAATAGCCACATTTTGAAATGGTAAGACAGTGGCATTGCCATGCAAAGCAGCTTATGAATATACATAGCTCACTAGAATTTAATCTGAATTGAGTAGCTACATATTGCAGCAATATACTCCAATGCAAAAAGATTTAGTTATTCGAGCATCAGGAGAGGGGGCAGAAATGAAAGTATTTATGGGACAAAGAAGGGGGGAAGATCTACATCGACTCTAGTAGCTAGCATTCGTAGTACAACTGACAGCCTAACCACTAATATTATTTGAATACAAACAATCATAGAAATTTTGGCATTGTTAGGATTCAAGCCCATGTGCAGGAGGCTATGGAGGATCTAGAATGGAGGACAATAAAGAGAAGGATTAATGTTGGTCATTAAACCATCAAAACATAACTGATGGTAATTAATGGCGTAACCAATGGTAATTGAGGACGCCGTTAATGTTGGTCATTCACATGTAATTGATGGCATCTAAAAAGTGTCGTTATGGTGGTAACCTCTTAAATGCCATCAATTACAAGTGAATGACCAACATCAATGGTGCCCTCAATTACCATTGGTTACGCCATTAATTACCATTAGTTACATTTTGATAGTTTTCCATTCTAGCTGCTACATTAGTTTTTTGGGTCCTCATCAAATAAGTCCCACGTGTCATCTTATGACTAAAAATTATTAGAATAAAACCACCACCAACAAGTGTGGTGCTTCTAAAAGAAAAACACTTATAAAGAGAGCATATCAACACGGCATATAATGCAACTAATCTAGACGTCATTAAAAGGCCATGATAGGTGTTACACTTAAAAGGTATGTACCACTTTGTGAAAGTGGCTAACTCCAAAAGTAGAGAGAAATATAGGGAGCCAAGACACTTGACAGTAGGATGGACTTTGGATATTGGGGAGTTTTCCCCAAACACCCGTTAATCCTCTTACTTATACACAAGATACATAGTGACACAACACTAAACTCCAACTAGTAGATAATTCTACTAATAGAAAGATTCTAACTGACAACACGTTACTTATGGTCCATTCCCACAACTACACCTACATGTCACTAACAACCTAAACAATAAGTTGCCTTCTAATATTCCCTAGAAGTCAGGTGAAGATGTAATCTGCCAACCTTAAAGGTGTAAGAGCTTGCTTTCTAGGCCTAGTTGTGGAATCCCGGTCAGCTGTTTTGGCTAGTCATCAAGTGTATCATTACCCTATCCATCAACAAAATCCTTATCCTCAAGGCAAAACTGAGGCAAGGTGGCCTAAAACACTTCCCAATTTTCCCTTGTGGCTTCTATAGTGTAATTCCCCTAAATTTTAAAAGCGTATAATTTAATAAATAAATTTTATTTGGGATAAATTAGCTTCAAAATCTATTTAGTTTAATTATTTATGGATTTTTGAGTATATAAAATTGGATATAAATATTTAATAAATTAAAATAAATATTTTGTTATCACACTCGTATTATTTAAATAAAATTTCAAACTCTTATTTTACTAAAATTATCCTTTTTAAACCCTTATATTTTAATTATATTAAATTAAATTATTAAATAAATTTATTACCTAAAATATTGTATTTTATTATTTTATAAATTAAATTATTTTATTTAACCACATTTTTTCCCTTTTCTTTTTCCTTTTTCCCTTTTTTTTCTCCTTTTTCTCTTTTCCTTCTTTCTCCTTTTCTTTCTTAGGTCGCCGGTGCCTTGGCCTGCCCCTTCCTCTCCCTGGCGCGCTGGGTCGCAAGCCCACTCTTCTTCCCCCCTTCTCCCGCGGCGTCAGCCCAAGCCGCCTCCCTCTTTTTTTTTTCTTTCCCTTCTTCCCCGACCGAGTCGGCCAGCGTTTTTTCCCCCTTCGGCAGGCTTGCTTGCCCGTCGTAGCTCCCCCTCCCCTTCTTCTTTCTTCTTCCTCTTTCCCCGGCGAAGTTCCCGACCGCCCGCCATCACTGCCACTCCACCTGCAACTCCCTCTCCCCCCATTGATTCCCCCTATCTTTTTCTCTCCCTCTCATCGTTTTCTCTGCCCCATTCCGGTCCCACCATCCCTATCTCCCTTCCCCCATGCCCGGCCATACCTCCTTTCTCCCTCTCCTTGCAACTCCCATTTCCCTACCCCTAGCGTCACCCCTCGAGCTCCCTATCCCCTCCCATCTCTTCCTCTTCTATTTCTTCCTCCTCCCCTGCCCGTTCTGCATTTTTTTCCCAACTCCCCATGCTCCCCAACCCTCTCTTTTCTTTCCTTTCTTCTCCTTCCCTCACCCTCTTCGTTTTTGCTTCGCCGCCTCAACAGCCACCTGCCACCCTTTAGCTCACCCTTGAATCATCCCAACACCCATTGAGCCACCCCGCAGCCTCCTCCTTCCTCCTCTCTTCTTTTTCTCTTCTTTCCCTTCCTTCTCGGCAGCCACCTTGCACTGCCATATGTCGCAGTCGTTCCGCCACCTATTCCACCACCTAAGCCACCACACTACTCACTGTAACCCCCTCTACCACCCCAAATCATCCATTGGCCAAAACCACCACCTACAAGCCCTCATTTCCCCCCTTCCTTTTCCTTCCTTCTCAGCCTTCCATTTCGACCCCTCCTAGGCCGCCGCCTTCGCAGCCTCGCTGCCACCACCTCCACTGCCCTTAGCCGCCTTCAACCCATCCCCGACCACCACCTACACCCCTCTCCAATTCTGCACCATTCCCTTGCCCCAAATCTTCCCCCACATGCCTTTTTTCTTAGCCTAAAAACCCTAACCCGAAAATGTCCATTTTTCCTCCTATTACCCACCTTCGAGCCCCTTCTCCCCATTTATTTACATGCAGCTCATGCTGCATGAGCAGCATGAGTTGATGCATTTCTTGATTTAGTTGGATAACAATTTTAAGATATAATTATATTTTAATTCAAGTATTTGATTAATTAAGCATTATAAAGTTTTATACTTTGATTTTTATTATTTCTAATGTAATAAACCTTGATATTATTTTTATGTATTAGTTTTTATAATCAAAGCTTAAACCTTTAACCGAAATACCGGTAAGGTTCTTTTTTGCAGGAATCGAGGTAACCGTTAAATCCCACTTAAACGCATGGATAACGTATGTTAGCACATTAGGCATTTTTAGGGTGTATTATGCTTGATATATGTTATTTAATATATTATATGTGGTTTCTTGTGTTGGTTGATAAAAGAAAGCATGATAGGTTATATGATATGTATGGGAATGGTGTTTAAGGTAGGAGTTGGTTATTAATGAAAATGTTAAGTATTACCTATGTTGTATTATGCTATTGTGATCTTAATGCATGATTAATATTTTGTGAGCCTTAGGGGTATTTAGTAATGTATATTTTGTACAAGAATATGGCCTTATATGTGTGGGTACTAAAATTATATATTAAATATATTAGTTGTGGATGAGGTATTATTATTAATATTTTAAGTGGTGGTGATAATTTAAAATGAGTGGTGTAACGAGCGGCAAAATGGTAATCTATAATGAAAAGGGGGTATTATGGTAATTGTATAATAAAAAGGGTAAATTGGTAATTTTATAATCAAGGGTTAAAATGGTAATTTTATAATTAAAGGGGCATAATGGTAATTTTGTAATTAAAGGGGCAAGATGGTAATTTTATATTTAAAGGGGCAAAATGGTAATTTTGTGATTAAAGGGAAAAATGGTAAATTTGTGATTGAAGGGCAAAGTGGTAATTTTGTAATAAAAGGGTAATATGGTAATTTTGTAATTAAAGGGGGGGAAATGGTAATTTTGTGATAAAAGTGCAAAATGGTAATTTTGTAATAAAAGGGTAAAATAGTAATATCATAATTAGAGGGCAAAATGGAAATTTTAAAATCAAAAGAGGTCAAATGGTAATTTCTTAATTAAGGATAAAATGGGAACTTTATAAGTAAAAGGGTATTATGACAATTTTTGGAAGTTAAGGGGTAAAATAATAAATTTGAAAGTAAAGAGGTAAAATGGTAATTCTGTAAATAAAAGGGATAAAAGTGGAAATTGGAAATGAGTAACTTGGTAAGTATAATAATTGAGAAGGGTAAAATAATAATTTAAATAACTAAAAGGTAATTTGATAATTTAATAATGGAGAAGGGTAAAATGGTAAACATGATAAGTGTGAGGGGCAATTTGGTAATTTAACCAACTAAAGGAGTAATTTGGTAATTAGGATATTAAACAGGGGTAATTTGGTAATTTGACCAACTAAAGGGTAATTTGTTAATTATAATAAAGGAAATGGGTAAATTGATAATCTAACCAACCAAATGGGAAATATATTAAGTATAACAATTACCAAGGGTGATTAGTGGCTTAATAAGTGTGGGAGATGGCTCGGTAACCTAAACCGAGAAAGGGTGTAGCTAAGGCCGAATGTGTGCTATGTGTCCTACATGCCTTAGATGCCCTATATAATTTATATATCGTGTTTCATATGCTATTATCTTAACTGTTTCATGTGTGGCATGGCTTGGAACCGAGATGTGTTCATGTGTACTTTTTTGGTATGTGATAATACAGATATGCCGTAAGTCATGATGTGATGTGATGTGGCCCTTTAGGACATGCATGCTAGGATAATTAATGTGGTAATGTGGGGTGGAGGCATAAAAAGGAGGAGAAGGAGAAGAAAGGAAAAGGAAGAGAAGAAAGGAGGGGGTTATAGGGTATATCTCGGTCCCCTTAGGTAAGGGGGAGGTAGAGGAGGTGTCAGAGGGTTGAGGGGTGGTTGTGGCGGTGGTGGAAGAGGGGAGACAACAGTGCATGATGATGGTGCAGGGTGGAGGACGGGAAGGGGAAGAAAAGAGAAAGGAAGGGAAGGGGGAGAAGGGGTGGGCGGCAACACTGGGCGATGAGGAGAAGGAAAGAGGGCTAGCAGCCCAGCAAGGAAGGAAGGGGACAAGTAAGCCGAGGGACATAAGGAGGAAGGAAGGAAGAAAAGGAAAAATGAGGAAAAAGAAAAGAAAAAGGAGAAAGAAAAATGAGAAGGGGGAAAATACCAATAAAATAATTTTTGGAATAAGGGCATTTAATTATTTAGATGGATAAATTAATATAATAAATTTATTTATTTAAAATTTAAGATATTAATTTAAGAGGAAAATTTTAGTAAAATATGGGTTTGGAAAATTATTTAAATAAAATGAGTATGATAAAATAATAAAATATTTATTTTAGTTTATTAAATAATCATATCCATCTTTATAAACCAAAAGTACACAAAATAATTAAATTAATAATTTAAAAAAATGAAATTATCCCAAATAAGGATTAATTATTAAATTCTAAGTTTTAAAATTTTAGGGTGTTACAAAAACAGTGAAAATCCTCTAATTGTGTAAATAGTTTTTTTTTTTGCAATATAAGAATTCAAATGAAGCAAATGAATTTAGAGGGAACGGATGAAATGAATGAGCTCAAAAATATTTTAGGACTGAATCATGAATTTAAATGAATAAAAATGAGTAAAAATGAAAGAATCGTATGAATAACAAAAAAATGTGATTTTTCACAAATATATAAAATAAACAAAAGAAAGTTTGAATTTTATACAAATGATAATGAATTCAACAATATAATTTTTAGAAGAAAAACATAAGAATAATTACATACACTAATTATGGTTAAAAATGGGATGTTACACATATAATCCACTTTATAATCAAAACATGCTAAGCATGCTAAATCAAGCATAAAATATCAAGATTCATATAAACACATGCAATAATAGCCAAAATCAAAGCCCTAAGGAGGCGTAGGAGCGTGCTCCAAGCCCGGTGTCATTTTAGGTAAGGGGTTACTAAGGCCTTTTGTGTGCTTATATGCATTATGTGTTTTGCATGCTATGTATCCTATTCTATCATTATTAATTAATTTGTATTTGGTATAATGTGGAGTTGAAGTATGTTTTTGTATGGAATGTGTACTATATGTGATGAAATGTTATATATATGTGATGATATGTTTTGTAATCTTGTAAGACATGCATGTGAGGATGTTGATGTGGTTTGTGTGGGAGAAAGGATGAAAAAGGAGAATGGGGGAAAGAAGTTAACCAAGGGATGTGAGTTGACCTAAGTATTCTAATGATTCATGAGTGAAAGAACAAAATGGGAAATTTAGGGTTTTATGTAAAAGAAGTTAATTTATGGTCTTATATAGGAATATCTAATTTATGGTTGTATGGTAGTATTAGTAGTTGTAAGGTGGTATTAGGGTTTTCATGGTGGTATTAATAGTTGTATGGTGGTATTAATGGTTGTATAGCGGTATTAGGGTTTGCATGGTGGTATTAGGGTTTGCATGGTTGTATGGTGGTATTAATGGTTGCATGGTGGTATTAATGGTTGTATAGTGGTATTAGGGTTTGAATGGTAGTATTGGGGTTTGCATGGTGGTATTAGGGTTTGCATGGGAGTATTAATGGTTGTATGGTGGTACTAATGGTTGTATAGTGGTATTGGGGTTTGCATGGTGGTATTGGGGTTTGTATGGTGGTATTAATTGTTGTATAGTGGTATTAGGGTTTGCATGGTGGTATTAATGGTTGAATGGTGGCATTAATGGTTGTATGGTAGTATTAGGGTTTACATGGTGGAGTTAGGGTTTTGCATGGGAGTTAATAATTGCATGGGATTTAGGGTTTGCATGAAAAGTTCGAAAGGTTGCATGTGATGTGTAAAGTTTGCATGGGAGTAAAATTTATGTATGAAAGGTTGATTTGGGGTATAAGGAAGGTAATATAAGTGTTATTTGGGTGTTTGAATATTTTGGATGAAAAATAGTATGTGGAGATTATATAAGGGTCCGTAGGAGATCAAACTAGGGTTTGCGTGGACAATTAGGATTTGTTGTGGTTGCTTAGAATTTTTGTATTATCATGTGTATTTGGTGATTAAAGTGTAATTATGATGGTGGAATTTTATGATTTGTGATGTGTGAAGTATAAAGAGAATGATTCGTACATGTCCATGGTGAAAGCTTTTGAATAAGATACTTAAAACATTAATTACGTAAAGTGGAAGATGTTGAGCTGGACCCAGATCGATCCACCGGCATAATAGTGGCAGGGAATGTTTCCCCTGTGACCAATCCACTGGCTAAAATAGTGGCAGGGCATGTACCCTCGTGACCGATCCACCGGATATAATAGTGGGGGATCTCGAGCTCAACAAAATCAAACCCTACAGTTGTTAAGATATGGGAAAGACACTAATTACTTACAATGGAACATCGTACGAAGAAGGGGCCAGACCGATCCACCGGCATAAAATAGTGGCAGGGTATGTTACCCTCGCGATCGATCCACTGGCTAAAATAGTGGCAGGGCATGTACCCTCATGACCGATCCACCGGCTAAAATAGTGGGGTTCCTGTACTCGTATGAACTTGATAAAGAACATGGTGTGAAAACATTTCGATAAGGGAATTATGAAGTAATTAATCTGAACTATATTAGATCTTTGCATTTTCACTTGATCATACATTTGTCGTTATGTTATCATGATGGATTATGCTCTTTTATTTCTTCTACATTATTTGTATGACTTTGTGTGGGCCTTAGTGCTCGGTTACCTTACTCAGTACGTAGCGTACTGATCACCCTTTTCATGGGTATTGCTCATTCCCATGAGTAGTATGCCCTTCTAACTTTGTGCAGGTGGGTGAGACATTAGTCGGGGCTGAATTTTGAGCATGTTTTTGGCTCAAAGTTCAAGAGAGTTGTGGACATATTTCCGTCTTTATGTGATTCTATTTCCTTTTGTTATTTCTATCGTATCAAAATTATCCTTTTAAATTTACTACCTTGCATTGAGTAATTTAAATGAATCTTTTATCGCTTGTAAGCTATTTCGTTTTTGAATATGAATAATAATTCTTTGTGCGTACTCTGATTTCTATGTTATTATTTCTTTAATTCATTTTATGGAATCTTGGTTTAAATTTTATGTCAATCATTTTAGCCTTAGCAGTTGGTACTGAAACAGTTGGAGAGAACCGGTTTGGTACTAAGTGTGGTGGTAACATCCCCAGAATTCTTAGGTTTTAATTTAAATATTTCTATTGCAATTTTCCACTTTTTTTTAAAAAAATGTAGTGAATTTTGGGGTGTTACATAAAGGGCTTACTTCATCTCTATAATTCTTCCATAGAAGGTACACATACTTAAGGATTTGGGTGTTGATGTTTAGTATTGGTGATTGCTATGTAATATGGCTTCCTTGCTGATCTTTGTCGTGGAATTGAGTGATTTGCTTTTGCAACACCTCCTTGATAATCATTTTATTATATATGAGATTATACTCTACTCAAGATTTGATTTTTGGTTGATTGAATCAAATTAGGAAGTCACCATAATACCCTTGGAATAATTGGATTAGGATTGACTTGATAAAGTTTGGATTTTTTTTTATGTAATCAATAAATATCATGTTGTGTATGTAATAGAATTTTTGGGCATTTTGGAATTATTAATTTAGATCGTCACTTCCTTAGGATTTATTTAGGTTTTGATTGGATTAATATCATGGATTGAATTGTGGGATCGTGTTATTTAGATGTTGTTATTGTATGTCATTGTATGCTTTTGGTATAATTCTTATTATTTGTATGTTAAGTGCAATATACGTAGGTATGATACCTCTTTAGATGCATTGTGATTTACTTAGTATGAGAAATTCATACTGATACTATCATTTTTTATATGAGTACACACACTACATGTAGTGGTTGAAGAAATTTAAGGAGCATCATCTAAAGGGTTAGGGAGAATAAGGGAGTGAGATTCCTTACCGGTGTAACCTTTATTATTTTAATATAATTATAAAAGGGTTGAGTGTAAAGTCTAAACGATTTTGCATCATTATTTGCTCTTTTGTGATTGGTTTTTGTTTGGACTCATGTATCCCTAATATATTTTGGGTGCCATTGTAATACAAATGATGCACTATCCGCAAATCTTTATTTATGTTATTATCTTTTCTTTTTGCTATTTGTTTTTCATTTTAGTTGTTTTGAGCCTTATCACTTGGCATAAGAAATTTTAGAAAACCAAACTTATGCTAAGTGTGACAGCCATACCCATTATTTTTTTATTATTTCTTTCATAAAATGAAAATTTTAAGCACCAAAACTTGGAGTATTGTAATAAGAATTACAAAATATTTAGCAAATGAACTATAAAATTCATAAAAAATTAGAGGGGAGATTAAAAATACCATTTTTATGTCCCGTCTAAAATTTGATAATGTTTTTATATAAAAAAAGGTGCATTAAATAATTCCCTGAAAGTAAAGATCAAGTGTTATGCAAAAATTCAGAACAAATAATAATTGTAATCCTAAAATTATAAAATTTACCAAATTTATATTTCAAATGATTTACTATCTAAAAATAATTTTTCTATAAATATTCTAGTAGTAGTTTATGTTTGGCCCAAACACCCCCGACATAAATAGTAATTTTACAAAAGCTTTAGAAAAGTACAAGTATAAATATGCTTTAATAACAATTTTATTAAATAACCATTATCAAAACCCAAAACAGACAAGATTAATTACGATTTTACATATCATTGTTGTAATAAATCAACTACAACTTTCCACATGTCGTTCCAAAGCTTTAGTTCTTTACCTTAACCCTCACTACTAATATTCCTCTCTTGTGAAATCAAATGAAGCCTACGCATGACACCCTAAAATTTTACTTTAAAAAAATGTGCAGAATCATTAACATAATCTAACGAGTGTTACCGCCACACCTAGTGCAAATATGGACCATATATTTTTTGCACTAAATGCAAGGTTAAAATATTTGCAAAAATTGAAGCAAAACTTTAAAAAATATATAGAAATAATAGAAGATTTTAATAAATTAAGCATAAGCACAAAGTATGGAGTACATGTTCTAAATAATATAATACATGAAAATATAGAGAAATAGGAAATAAAAAGGATGAAGAGTCAAAAAGAGATATTCAAAATCTAGGGCACATATCATGTGCAATCACAGATAGCTATAAATCTATGTCCTAACCCTAGGTATAACTCAATTCACTTTATGCGAGGGACCTTCTCAGAGTTAGTAGGATCATAATAAAAATACCTATGACACAATGTTTATAAAAGAGTAGTATTAGTATGCATCTCATATGAAGCAACACACCTATTCTAAATAGATAACATTATGCAGAAAACCTATGCAAATAAATTAATAGAACATGTGATAGCCGGATAACAATATGCTTTGTACATATGCCAATTGTCAAGAAGGTAATTCAGTAATAAGATATAGAATAATATAATATGAACATATATTAAAAATTCATTGATTATTATAATTTCTTATTGTGATCGCGATTAATATAACTTGAGTATGGAGACTCAAATAACCCCCTCATCTACAACATTTATACCTAGTGTACAATGACACCAGTCTAGTTGGCCTACTTTTACACATAATCAGAACCCCAATAATAGGTTACCTAGTGACTTTAGTATGCATATCTCCTACAGGATCTATAACTCTTATATGGTGGAAAAGGGCCTCTCAAACATCTCATAAGGCACTTAAAATCATAAAAGAGAAAAAAAATACTGGAATAATACAAAGTGAGTACCAAATCTATGCTTGGGTAGCTACCTTAAGCACTATTAGTCCTAACTTAAGATCTTATCTTTTAAATGATTAATGTTTTATTAAAGACATAGGTAAAAAACAATCAAGGCCCATAAAATAACACTTAATTGCTTTCACCAACACTAAACCATTTATTTATTAAGTTTTGATAATATTCACACTCTTTATCTATAGAGGAATCAATGCTCAACCATTTAAAGCACAAAGGCCCAACAACATGCCACTAAGGTCTGATTTAAATAAATGAGGCATTAAATCCCAAGATAAATTATCAAGGTATTAAAGCTCAAATTCTATTCCATGAAAGGTCCATTCTTAATTTAAATCTAAAAAAGTATTAATTCCATTTATTCAAGATGAGGGTTAATGTAACACCTAAAATTTACCTGACCCTATTCATAAGGTGATTAGTCTCTTAATTTTTTCCTAATCCTTAAAACCTAGATATAATCCTAAAATCTCCCTTCCTTTTCCTTTCTCATTTTCCCCATCCTCACCTCTCATGTACATGACCCCCTTCTTACCCAACCAGTTAAGCTTTGCTCAATCTAGTTAATTAAATAAAAAATGCCCAACTAATCCCAAACCGTACTCAAGCTCCTATCATTCAAGTGATTTATAAGCCAATTTCGACTACGCCTTTATTATGCTAACCTAATCTGTGACCTACACTTGACCCCACATTCTTTCTCATTTTCATGCAACAAATCTTATACCCCTTCCACCCTTTCACCTTATGGCTTTTACTGTAAACCAAAAATCAAGCCCTCCCCTCTCCTTTCCTCTCAATAACTTTCACTTGCCAACCTTTTTTCATTATCCTATCTTCTTCTACTATTTTTACATTTTTTGTGCTTCATTTGCATTTTTTCATCTCTCCTCTCATAACCAAAAAACATCTTAGTTAAACATTCACACAATCATAAACCCACCTTCACCACAACCTCACACCACACCTCTTTAGAAATTTTACACCCTCATGTTTTATCCCTTTACCATAGTGCAAGTCTCACATTGCTACCAATCTTGTAGTGTGAGTAGCTCACACAAATCTGGCTAAGAAATGCAGAAAACTCATGCAGCAAGCTAACCATCTTTAGCTTGGCTCTCTCCAATTTTCGTTTAACCTTTCCCTTACCTTTCCTTGATTATTTACTATGCTTTTTAAACACTATTTCTCTTGATTTTTAGTTGATTGTATGGTGGTTTTGGAGGTGGGTGTTCATGGGTATTATTACATAGAGATTGAAATCATATTTTATAAGGATACATGTATCTACTTTAGGGTTTAATTATTGTTATGCATTATTTTTATGTTTTTCCATGTTAATCATGTTTGTGATAAAAAACATGATTAGGTTTTACTTTTATTTATATCCATGTATTACATTAGTAAATTCATGATTTTATGAGTTTATTATTTCATGAGAAATTTTTATATTTGATGTCTTGCTAGGAATTTCCCTAAAATCTCAAACATAATGGTGCATTATTTCATTTTAATAAGTCTATAGATGAGTAAAATTATTTATGTTTGAATATCATAGTTGGTATAATATGTCAAGGTTACAAAATTTGGGGTTTTCAGCTTGTGATGGTTTCATCCTTAAGGACATTTTATATTTTTGTGGACTATTTATATTCAGTCTAATTATTTTTTTTAGTATATAAATGTAATGGTGGTTGTGTGTAATTTTGGAAGCTTTTAGAATTTTATAGGTTTAATGTGTGTTTGAGACTTGTGGGTAATTTAGTATCTTAATGAGATTTTGTGGTAAATGAGTATGTCATTAAATTTGATATATAATATGTTAGGGTTTGGATGAGTATGAACAAAATTATGAAAATAATAAGTTTGGAGGTTTTTAGGTGACTTATGGGCACTTTGGCCCTTTTAGATGGAATATGAAAATATGAGGTTTATAAGAATTTTTTTTGTGGTAAAAATGTTATATTTGATGTATGAAATGTTAAGGAAAAAAAGGAGTAGCATAAATGCAATATTATAAGAAAACAACTTAATTTATAAATAGTAACAAAAAGTTAACATTGGTATTTTATGTGTGAAATGTTGGAGTAAGGTTATGATTTTTAAATATGGTGTTGTTAATGATATATGGAGATAGTGTGTTATATTTGGTTAATTATAAAGTATTATAGATAAAGTTATGGTGTCAGTGTGGACTATAGTTTGATAAGAGCATTATGGTTTTCTCCCTTGTGAAATGATCCTTTTTTATGCTTAATGAGTTCTCTTATGTCTTACCTTTAATTCATGTGGTCATAACATGTTTAATGTGTTTAATCATGATGAATTTAAGTGTTTCAAATATTATCAATTATTAGAATGAATTCATTATAATCAAATATCTTTAGAATAAATTTATAAGAAATTTTCTTCATGATAAGTTAGTGGGAATAAAATTGGAAGCACAATGACATTATATAAATCAAGAAATCCATTTTTTTATGTGGTTAGTGTTGATTGAGGTACTAATAAGACATTAATACTTAATGTGGAAGATCACATGTGTTAGGACCAAGTGTTTGAATTATTATAATAATTATATGGTTCTATCAGAACTAGATGACCTTAGTCGATTCTATATTAGCTTGATCCATTAGTTTATAGGGGGTATGCGTATAAAAGGATTAGAGGTTTAATAGTGACACATGTGTATTTTATCTTAGATGTTAGAGTGTTAGTGCGGTTGAATACCTTTCTTCCATCTATGGGGAAAAGGGGAGATTATGGTTACTAACAACTCCTTAGTCTCAATGTATTAATTAAATGGATTAGTATGATCACATAAGTATGATTTTAATATGGTTGCATTTTCAAGTCACCTTTTACAATGTGTAGTGTGCATATATATTTTTCTCTCATTATGATATTATGTGTTATGCATGCCATACTCTAGTAATATGTATTATTAATTTACTTAATACCCAGGTATTAACTATCCTTTTCATGGGTGATACCCATTCATATAAGGAGATGACTTAGTTATTAATGTGTAGGTTTTTTATGAATTCCTTGAGGATTTTGTTGAGTTTGATGCACTTCTTGGGGAGGAGTGATTTGTATTTTTGGATTATTGGGTGTAAATTTTTGGTTATCTGGTAGCTATAATTTTTGTACAAATATCTTATGAACTCTCGGATCCATAGCTTTCTTTTATTATATTTTGATTATTATGTATAGAGTTTTATCTCTAAACTCTTAATTATGTTTATAAAATTTCTCTTATTCTTGTATTTTCTTTTTTAAACTTGTTAATGTTTTTTCCTTGTACTTACTATGAGAATGGTATAGAAATCAAATTTATATTAAGTATGACAGTAACACCCGATTATTTTATGTTTAGCTTCCGCAAAAATAATAACTTTTTAGTGCTCGTTTGGTATGGGGGTAATAGGGGTGGAAAAATTACCCCCATATTTTATATATTTTATATAATTTATTCAAAATTAAATATTTTTATTCTAATAAATACCCATTTGAGATCTTAATTTAATCTAAAATGGGTATTTCATTAAAAATATATTTATTATTATTAAATACTTAATATAAGAGGTATAAAATAGAAGGGAAAATTTTCCACCCCTATTACCTTCATACCAAACATGCCCTTAATAGTAAATTTTGGAGTGTTATAGTTAATTCTCAATGCTTAAGCCAATGGTAAAATGTCAAATATCACATAAAGGTTCACATATATGGCTAAAATCACTTAAACAATTCAAACACACATAAAATGACTAACATGCCCCTATTGTTAACCAACTTATTTAGGATTAATGATGTATATTTTATGCTAAAAGGCTTATAGTGAACCAATTATTTTCTTAGAATGAATGTTAAATATATATTCCAAGCCTAAGAATAATAATGTTATTTAATGTACCAAAAAATATCATTTATTAGCTCAATTAACCATTTTAATTAATATATCTAAGTACACTCATCAATCACCACTCAATTATCATAGTTATACATTGAAAACTATTTTGCTAAGTTAATATCCACTCAAATCCCAGAATTTCAAGAATTAAAGTATAATGACCAACATTCCATTATTCATATAAAATCATCTCAAAGCTTTTAAATTCATAACTTACTCTAAAAAGTTCAAACCCCTAGCATATTATATATCAAATTTTATGTAAAAGATCTAAAGAGCACAATGGCACACTTAAACTTCACAAAAACATTTTGTAATGCCCAAAATACCCTTAGTCGAATTATGTGACCCAAAACCTTAAAATCCAAACGAGCTCTTAATGCTCCAAAATTCACACCCTAGCTTTAATACCCTATTATACAAACAATGTCATAATTAGATAAAACTAAAACAACCAAATTCCACATAAAAATAAAAGGCTGAAAACTAAACCACTCATGTTGAGGTGTTTTCATCATGTATCAACTACATAATCATCAAGGACCAAGAATATATTTATCAAGTATCAACAACAGATTTATCTAAGTTTTAGCATATGTAAAAACATGTTAAAATTTTAAAAATAATTATCTCATTATTTTCATGCATCTACATATAAGAAAACAATGTAAATATGCCATATAATATTTTCCAAGATATTAATTTCATGTGTTAAGATAAAGCTAATTATACATAAAATAACATATAATATACCTAACATAACATCTTATTTTTAAAGGTTAGTTTATTTGCCAAAATCCTAAGCAAATAGATACCAAGCTAATCACCACCTAATGAGCCTCTTAATTTTACTCACAAAGATATAAGATAAAATAGTTAGATAAGTATAAGAAACATAGATAATGAATGGGGAAAGAAAAGAAATAAAAAGGGTGAATGATCACTAGAATTATGACAACTTAAAGATCAAATATTAAGAGAGGTGAAAGGATGTAGGGATTAACTCAATATAGTAGAAAGTGAGAAAAATAGGAGGGAAATACGGATAATTCAGGTTGAACATTAGCATATGGGCATGTAGATTAGCAACAACAAAAACACAGTAAGCAACAATGGTGTAAGGTTGACTGATAAGGGGGAATGAGAGGGAAAAAAGGGTGATAAAGGCCAAGATACTGGGGTAAATATGAGTGATAAATGTAGCCAAACAAGCAAGGAACAATACCTAGTAGAAAACAAAAAGAAGTATAAAGAGGAGGTAGCTTAAATGGAGACCCAAACTTAGTCACAACACCATCCTAAAGCTCCTTGGTAAAGGGGGGCACAGAGAAAAAGAAGGAGGATGGAACACGATTTTAGGGGAGGAAATGTGGTTAATTAGAGAATGTATTGAAATATTTTAAATAAAAAAACAAAGGGAGAAGATGGATAAACAAATAGAATCAAGTGTTTGAAGTTGGAAAGAAATTTAGTTGAGGATTGGGGGTAAAAGATGATTTTGTGCATTTTTTTAGTTTTGAAATAGAGCATGCATGGTTAGGGGATTTGATTGAAAAATTCACCCTCTCTCATTTCCAGTATCCCCTTAACATGTTTGAAATGAAATTATATAGAGGGAGTGGGGGTGTTATACCCCAAATTAAATTAAGTGTTATAAAGATTGATCTGGGTACTTATATCAACATGCTATACTATTTTTTGTGATTCCATTCTAAGAACTCCACAGTTAAATGTGATAGTTGTGGAGAAATTTTTAGGATGGGTGCCTCCTGGAAAGTTTCAAATTTTTTTAAAAAATTTCTCAAGAAATGCATGAGTTAGGACAAAGCGTACTAAAAGGACTCGTATTGATTTGTGGAGCCATTCTATCAATCCAAAAGTAATCCAAGGTAACCTTCATATGGTTATATCGACTTGAGGTATTATAGAGGCTTGCTTAGCCAACCACAAGAAAGCACAAAAAGACGAGGGGTTGGAAGAGGGTTGGTAAGTTTTTGAGTGGGAGTGAATTATGGTATGGTTTTTGGTTGACTTATAGAATCTAAAGGTTTATATAAGATTTTTAAACATGCGAGGGTCATATTCCAACAAGGATAGAGGTAGGAGATGTATTATAAAATTTTATGATAACTAAATAGGTAGAAATGCTAGAAAATAGGAATTTATTAGGAAACTTAGTGAATAAATCTAAAAGATTATGAAAATTTATGGAAAGGTTTGGAATAATTCTAGGAACCTAAATATATAAAAATATTATGTATAACATTTGGTTTTAATCTCTAATGAATTAAAACAGGTAAAACAGCTAAAGTTGTTTATTCGTATGAACATTTTTTTTTGTGGTTTAACTATTTGAAATAATGAATGAACTTTGATTGAATGAATCAAAAAATGGCTTTATAAAATTAATTAGTGATTAAAAAGTTCTAATCACATAACTTAATTAGGGTTAGGAGATTGGGGTGCTACACTGTGATTCACCTTCACCGAGTTCTCCATCTTCTACTAAAATCAAATGCTTGAGTCACCTAACTTCCATGTTACATATATGCAGTCTTCAACTTCTTCATCACAACTGTTCTTCAAGTTATCACAAGTTTAGCTTGTTGAAAAAGGTATAAATTAGCCTTATAGAGCCAAGAATTATAACATGGGTTGATAAATTCCTAACGGATGTATCAAGATATTTAAAATGCAATAACTCTTTATATTCTATTAAAACAAATATTAACTAAGTAAGATTTTTTTTAAAATAAAGTATTATAGTAATACTAATACCATTTTAAATAAGAATTCATGTTAACTAGTGTATTTTGATCCAGTTAATATATCATGCAACTTATCTACCAATTATCAAATAGTGGCAAAGGTAAATATGTAAAATTTGTTACGTGATTTGTGCTTTATTGGATAATGTGGTATAAGATTTCATTATGGTTTTTTTCCCACCTAAATTGTGCAAGGAGTTATATTGATGAAATATGTGACTATTCAAACACACTCTTGCTAAAATGTTTTAGGTAAACTTACTTAAAAACCAAGGTCCCCTATGATTGTGAGGGTCCATAAGCCAATAAGAACTATTGAGAGGGGCATGTATGGATAATAAATAAGATTTTTTTTAGTACAAAAAGGAGTGTTACCTTAATTTTGATTTTACAACCTTTGTGTTGCTTCACTAGTGCATTGTACAACCACCCGAACTAAGAAGTTTATTCATTTATTCTTTTAGTTGTTTGTCTGCATATTCTACGAGTGTTAATAATTGAAGAACCTTATATTTTGGTTAAAAAAGGTTTATTATCACTACACTTAGGGGTGACCATGTTGAAAATGAAGGACTCTAGCTACATTCGAAATGTATTGGTGTTTGCTTTTGACTCTGCCAATTTTTTTTTATGGTATGTTGATGATGGATGACTATAATTGAATATAATGATTTAAGGGAGAAGATATTTGTAAAGCCCCAAATTTATAATTGATTTTTTCTTTTTCAATACACTTATTTTGTGGAAGTTTAAACACAAACCAAGGGGTAGCACTATCATACTTAGTACAAGTTTGGTCACTAAATATACTATGCTCATACAAAGTAAGGATAAACAATTCCAAACCTAAATTGAACAAAAATATGAGAATAAAAAATGTAGCAGTCAGATATAAAGTGCAAGTACAAGGTGTTAGGATATCAACTCCAAATATATAAGATAATGAAATGTGAAATTATAAAAGAAATATATTAGACTAAGAGTAAAAGAGATATTTGAATCAAAATCCATCAATGGTAAATTTCTAAATAATTATAAATCTACACCCATAAGTCTATAACCCCAATAATCACTCATATATGGGTACCACGTCAAAATCATTGATATTATCATAAAAAAACTATGAGTTAACAAAAGCTTTATCTACTCGCTAGATGAGCAGTGAATATAATATGGTAGAGTTAGTGATACTAAGTATTGAGTGATACAATCTACTTAATAAGCATAATATATTTTACATTAGGTATATAAGATATGGTATAGCACATTTGATAAATATAACATGTAATAATATATGGTATAAGAAACACTAATCATATAGTCACTATTATGATATTTAGGTGGAACTAAAATGAAAGGATATATTAAAATTTTTACTTAGTGATCACACAACAATCAATTTATTATCCACAATAAGATTTGAGGCAATATCCTTACCTAAGGCTAATCAAGTATAAGGGACCCACTAGATGTTATATTCATTATTATTTTCTTGTGGAAAGGAAATATGTCAAAAGCTGAGGACCTAGAAAGATGTTATACCCACAAATTAGATATCCAACCCTTAAGTACATGCACCCTAAATAGGTTGGGTGACCAGTTCCATTGAGTAGATATATGGTAATTTTGGTTATCACAACAACCATTATACATATATACAATACCAGGAAGGCATACAACACAACTTTAATATCAGAGGTCAAACTAAGTACAATGAGATCCTTATCTTGACTTATCTGGTCTTTTACTCTAATTATTAATATATTATTCAAGGATGTAATCCACACACATATCACTTTAATTCAAATTTAACACTCAAATGCACACTTACTTAACACTTAATATGAAATGGTATGTTATTTTCCACTTATCACTTGTCGTCAAAGCTCACCTTAGTCATATGAGTTCATGTTGATACTTGTAATATTCTACATTACTTATAGTTACTCAAGGAGTCAAGTTAAAACACTTGATAAACCCAACACTCAATGATGATACCATTTTACTTTTAGAAAATCCTAAATTAAAACTTCTAATGATTTAAGGTATGGAGTTTTAAATGTGCATCAAGCATGAGTGATATCTGTATGGTTACCATGTTTTATTCGTGTAGCATGAAACTTTCCATTAGATTTTCTTTACTAAGTACTTTATTGATCATAATCATCCTTCCATGCTAGGTGAGTAGGTGATGAATTGCACCTTTTACCTTATCCTTGATGTGGTCATATAGCTAGCATGATTAGGGAGTTATTTTATTTTAAGAGTTAGGATGGCTGGTGTAGCGGTTTCCCCATGTGATAAAACTTTCTACTTTTATAAAATATCATATTTCCCTTTGTTGTAGGAGTTGTCTATTAGATGTAAATTTTAATATTGTTGTTATTTTATCCCTCTTCCAAGTAAATTTTAGCCCTACATCAACCATACGATTAGGTAAATGATCATTCCTCTCTTCATGATGGATGTGGTGGCAACATTTCTATTTTAATTTTAGATTCCATGAAATATGCTTTTAAATTTTTTTTTCTAATGGTGAAAATTAGGAATGTTATATATATTTTTTAGTTGGTAACTTGCTGTTGTTAAATGCTAGTTTTATTTTTAATATTAGTTACTCAAAGAAGACCCTAAGAGCAAATGTTAGAAAAAGAACATAATAATTAATTATTATAATTAGAAAGACAAAACTGTTAGTGATAATTACTTGAATATGGATTCGATACAAGCTAAATGGTGATTACAAAAGAAAAAGAAAATTAAAAAAGAAGAAGATGGAAATCAACAAATGAAATAATGGTGACAACTCTGGACCAAGAGAAAATGGTTTATTCTACACACATTGATCGGTTATATTGATTCGAAGTTGAAGATGAGAGGTCTCTGCCTAATCTCAACATAGACTTTCCCAAAATTATTTCACTTAACTAATTTCCCCTTTGGTAATACACCTCTTAGATAGGATATTATTTACTAACTACTAAATAATAATATAACTAAATTACAAAAATGACCAATAGTAAAAAGAAATTACAAAAATTAAAATATTGACTTGGTCTTCATATGTAATCTGATATCACATTATTAGTTTTATATCACTTTCCCTAAAACTAATGATGATAACCAATCGATGCGTTTGATACAATACATTTTTTTTTGATAAGTAAGATAAGAGATTACAACTAGGGCCCTCAAGGATAGACCTACTCAAAAGAAAGCATGAACATTGTGAACCACTTTCTCAATTCTATAGGAAAAATCCCTTTTACTAAACTTAATCCAATAACCTACTCTTGCTTTAATGAGAAAAATCATCCAACTATAGCAAACTTGGTAATTATCAAATATGACTTTGTTCCTGAATTCTCATATAGTTCTTGTAATTGCAAAAAATGATACATGCCAAATTTTCCCCCTCAAACCGATTCTCTTAACTCCTAACCAAGCAGTAGCATGCTCCTCAATAGATCTTGGCATCACCCATGAATAACCTATCCAATCACTAATATCATACCAAATCCTCTCCGTCATAGTACAATGAAGAAACAAATGGTTCACCAATTCTTATTCAACCTTGCAAAAATGACACCTTGCCTCCCTTAGGTCCACTATTTGAAGCTTAGCCAGTTTGTCTCTTACGTTGAGCCTTAGTTGAACCGCAAATCAGGAAGTAAGCTCAACCCTTGTGTGGGGGGGGGGGGGCTACACCACTCTAAATCATGCTGAGGATATTGCTTCGAGACCCATCCCAAAGATTACTCTAATAAATCGCCTAATAAAAGGACCTTATAGAGAAAATCCCACTATCCTCGACGAACCATTTAAACGTGTCCTCATTGTCCTTAGTCAAGGGAAATTGTTTGATAATCCCTTCCAACTTATCCACTTGCTCAACTTCCCATCCAAAAAGACAACGTCTCCACCATAGAGTCCAAATCCACTATGTCCCAAATCCACCATAGATAACTCTATTCCATGAAGCCCCATCAATAGTGCAATACCTCCACCACCATTTGAATAAAGCATTATTATTTATGATCAAATCCCCCACGCCAAGTCCACATAATGACTTAGGTGTTTAGATCACACTCCACCTGACCAAAGGCAGATTCTTTCTGTCCCCACTACTACTCCAAAAGAAGTTCCATTGAATACTAATAATTTCTTTGAGAACCCCCTTTGGAATTCTAAAGAGACTTATATAATATATCAGTAAGATGTTAATAACACTCTTAATCAAAACCAATCTTCCTACTCGAGAAAGGATTTTTGATTTTCAACCTGCTAGCCGCTATTTCACCTTATCAATCACTATTTTCCAAGTTTGATTGTTTCCTGCACATGCCCCTAAAGGAAGGCCAATATAAGTGGTAGGGATTTCCTAATGTTACAACACAAGGTATCTGTTGCCTTCTTCTAAAAGTTCTCATCCACACTAAGCCCTATAAGCTCCGTCGTAGCAAAATTAACACCGAGTCTCGAGAGAAAATCATAGTGTTGTTAGCAAACTGGAGATGAGTGACTTCACACCTTTGTCTCCCCAATTTTAAGCCATGAATCAAACCCTTATCCATACCTCTTCTAATGAGCTGATTAAATGCCTCCATTGCTAACACAAAAAGGAAAGGTGAAATAGGATCTCCTTATCTAAGCCCTTAGCCATAATAAAAGGAGGGGAAGGGGACCTATTAAAGAGAACTAAAATGATAGTTGTTGAAATATACTCCTTAATCCATCCCCTAAAAACACCACCAAAACCCCTGATGCTTAATATATTATCCAAAAACTATTATCCGATACTATCATAAGCCTTCTGAAAATCCAATTTGACGATAACCCCTCTCAAGCACTTCCTCCTCTTAGACCACTACACTATTTCATTTGCTACCAAGGCCCCATCTAAAATGTTTCTCCCTTCAATGAACGCTGACTGAGAATCACCTACTAGGCCATCAACTACCTGTTTCAATCTCTAATCTAGAATCTTCGAAATCACCTTATAAATGCATCTTACCAAACTAATGGGCCTAAACTGATTCACCTCCTCTACCTCATCCACTTTAGGAATCAAATTAATCAAAGTGGTATTGATTACAGGCAATAATCTGTTAAAGTGGAATAAGGCCCATATAGTACCCATCATACCCTGAAGCTTTCAAAGGATCACATGGCCAAACTGCCTTCTTAATGTCCTCCTCAAGTGGAATGCTATCAAGCACCATTCTCTTCTCCCATTAAGTCTTACGAAACCCACCCTCGCTAATCTCAATATCCGGGAGATCTTGCTTCTCACATAGACTCTTGTAATACAAAATGATGATCTCCTTGATCTCAACCAGCTCTATAAACTCCTTGCCTCCTTGCACTAACCTATGATGATTTCTTTCTTTCTTCTGACAGCTACTATAGTGTGAAAGTATTTAGTGTTTCTGTCCCTATCCTTAGAGCCTCTTACCTTGGACACCTATAGACAACAAGCTTTCTTCCCCTTATGCCATTTCCATAATTGACTCTATAATGCCACCCTCCTAGCAAGCTCCACCTCATCATAATTACTCCCATCACTTAAATCCTTCACTTTACTCATCTCGGCTTTAAATATCTTGATCTTTGAATCAATATCCCCTAATACCTCCTTATTCCATTTCCTAAACAAGCCCTTCATTTCTTTCAATTTTGCCTGAGATGGTTTCCCCTCCAAGATAACCCAACACTAAGTCACAAAACCATGAAACTAAGGATGTGAGAACCACATATCCCAAGCTCTAAAAGGAATCGACCCCTTTTCACATTTCAAAAACTGATACGAATAGGGTTGTAGTCCGAGAGGGACCTACCTAAACCAATACAAATAAGATCTAGGAAAGCATCCAACCAACTAAGGTCAACTAAAAATCTGTCTAAAAGACTCATAGACTTTTCCTTATGCCAAGTAAATTTTAAATTTGAGGGCTTCAGGTCGATTAGGCCCATCCCGTAGATCCAATTATTAAAATCATTAACACTACTACTATCCACCCACCCTCCTTTCCTCTCAACATAAGATCTCACTTCATTTAAATCCCCCATGACAATCAGGGGCCCATCACAAATTTACCCCACATACCATAATTCCTCCCAAAGATCCCTTTGCTCCCTCGAATCAGAGTTTCCATAAACTAAAAGAACCCCACAGTCAAAAGAAATCTAGCGAAAGCGACCTTCAATCAAAATCCATCTATTGCCACTTCTATACATTCTGAAATCAAAAAACTGAGTGTTCCACCCAATAATCAACCCTCCACTTCTACCCTATGCCATAGAGTCTCTCCATTCAATCACCCCAGAACCCCACACCTTATTTTTCCATGAGTCCACCACCACCTGGTGTTTAGTTTCAACCAAACCACACACCCATGACTTTTCATTAGTAATTAACGATTTCAAACTAGAGAACTTTCCTATTGCTCCTATCCCCCTTACATTCCAACTAAGGATAACCATAATAACTTCAAAAAACACCACCCCATCTCCTTATGCTTTAGCTCTGCCTCTTCCTAATCCTCTTTTGGCTCCTTCTTAACACGACCAATTTCTCCACGCATTTCTTCTCCTCTTTGGATGAAAGACCAATTTCTTTTCCAAGGTGCCAGCACTCAATTTCTTCTACCAATCCTGCATCTTTCATTTCTTCCCTACTCAAGGCATAAGATTCACCAACCCTTCAAAACTCAGGGGTTGTTCCCTTACTAGTAGGAGAACCTTCCACTGGTGACACCCCTTCTTTACCTCTCCCCCTTCTTTTCTCCTCTCATTCCTTTTTCTATAGCCCTCAACCCTTCCATCTCCTTACACCATTCAACTAACCTCCTCTATCCTTCAATGTCATGATCAACCCCTGCAAATTTTGTTTTTGTTGAATCGGAAGAAACCCCCTCAATAATATCACCATCATCCTTAGGTTGCAATGAGTTACTATGTTGCAGGCTATTGCCACTTAACTCTTCCACTTGCACTAATTATCCCAAGTTTGAACAAGGCCCTAAAGACTCCCCTACCCCTGTTGTTCCATTCCTTACTAACTTGGCAACCTCCCTGTCAAACATACCTCCACTCTCCCATAGGTCCAGCCGTCACACTTCCCTTGACAAATTCCTTATTTTTTCTCCCACAGCTCCCGATCCACTCAAGCACATCTTCTACATTAACTCCTCCTCTCCCTACTTCTACGGCTCCTCCCTTCCCTTTTCTAACAAGTATACCATATTAGCGCCTTTCTCTATGGGCACGCTAGCTGACTCAATCACCACCCTTGGACAATGCACCTGCATGTAACTACTACTGGGCTCTTTGACTTCCTCATGTGCACACCTACTTGGATGATCCTCAAACAACCTTTCATCTTCCTTGTTGGAATTCGTCAAGCCTAGTCAGCCAAGATTCCTGCTTGCCAACAGCTTCTACCAAGGAACATACCCTTGTTCGATCTCATGCGCCTACACCAACACCTTCTTCCCTTCTATACTTAACACCATTTTCTCTCTAATATCCTCCATTCTTTGAGTATCAATTAATACCCTGGTTACCTCTATTGAGTTACCATAATCTTTATCTTCCTCCCAACACACCCACCGACTCCAAGGAAGAGCCACCTGCCTCACTACCTCCTCCTTCCAAGCCATAACCGGAAGACCCCTAATTTCTATCTAGGTTCTTCTATTATTGCATACATCCTCCATTGTCCATTTCATTTCCATGTTAAACGTTTCATACAAAAGACTAACCTCGTCCAATGCAACTTGAGAAGCTTCAGTAGATTTGAAGGTCAGGAGGTACCTAATATCTCTTACCTTGTAGAGAGTGATTCATGAAGCCATCAATCTTGGTATCACAAGATTTGGTAGTAGAGGTTGTGAAGCTTTAGCAATGATACTCCTATGCAGCCACTCTATTTCTTCCTTGTCAACCTGCACTTGGATTATTCTCCCTTCATCTTTCCCTTTGATAATTGCCATGTACGACCTGTCATCTCTCTATGCAGGCCTCCACTTCAAAGGAATCATATTGTTTTTCAACCCATTCCTACCAACCTAAATTGCTTGCATTGCCTAGCCTTATCTTACAAAGCTTGCCAATTTCACATACAGCTTTAGGCCATGCAGCAGTATACCATTAAATTTCCTCACTACCTCCCTTGCCCCTCTTTCATCTCCATACCATACAAACCCAAACAGTAGCTTTGACCCCCGCCTTACCTTCCTACTAGTGTAGAAATCCTCCACCTTCCCTACATCAGTAAATAACTCTTGGACTTCCTTAAACTAACTAATCTTGCAATGTTATCCACTAAAACAGTAAAGAACTTCCTAGCCATCTATATAAACCTCCATCCAGAATAGTGATGGTCTGGCATCCTTTATTGCTTCTCTTTGTCTTAGACGATCATGGAAGGTGAGAGGTCGAGTGGTGACTTTGGATGAAAGGTTGGTAATAGGGTTGATCGGAAATGAAGTTTGGGGAAAAAGAGTGTTTGTTAATGGCTTGTCGAGAAGAAGGTTTTGATGAAGCTGACACAGGAAACTCGAGGTTGCTTCCATGGTGGCCAGGATAACATTGTGGCTGCATGGTTCTTACTTCTCTAGACCCAAATAAAATAGGGGTTTGATCAACACACCATCAATAAGTTATAAGGAATTGAAGTGGAAGATGAGAGGTTTAATCTTAACCTCAAAATAAAATTTTCCAAATACTTTGCTAAACTAATTTTACACAAGCTAATACACCTATTATATAGGAGATAATTTACTAATCACTAGTAGTTTTACCAAATTACTATAGAGTAATTTGACTAAACTACAAAAATGGCTAATAAAAAAAATAAATTATGATATTTAAAATATTAACTTGGTGTCCATTTGTAATCCGATATCGTATCACTCTTCCTGCCTTAAGAAGAAGAAAAATCTCATTCTCAATTTTTATAAGATGAAAACCATGGGCTGTATATTTCCACATCATTGCATATTAATTTGATTAAATTAGTTTAAATTGGACCACCTTATTTACCCATGCAATCAATCTCCGTGAGCACTCAATTTCTATAGGTGAATCTCTCAATATCTTTATTAGCTAGGTAAGCCCCATACTCGATACGTTCCGTTGTTGACAAAAGATTGCCTACTCAAAGTCAAGGAAGAGCTCTCTTGTTGAATAGTAATTCTTAACAAGGAGAATTTTCCTTATTAAGAGCATTGAGTTGATTTTCATTGTATGTAGCCTCTCTATTTCGATTTCTCTTCTAGGGTTGTGCAAAAAATTTAGTTTATGAAAATATAATATAGTATACAAAAAATCTTATATGAAAATATTTGGTTACAGTTGGAGTAAATATTTGATTTGGTTTTTTATTGAAGTTTTTGAAAATAATATAATATATATTTTTTTCAATGTATTTTATTACATTTGGGATATATTATACTATATCTTGAAAATATCATATTGTAGTCATATATAAAAAATATATTCTATTATATTAATACATATTGGAGCATATTTTACTATATTATATAGTATATTCTAATGTATTGTATTCTATTTTATAACTATATGCATCTGGTTATTAAGATATGTATAATTCAATATTTCAGATATATCCCACATCCAATCCAATCTGAGAAAAGTAGAGTGAATATTTGATACAACGAATGTCAAGTATTCTGCTATTTTTTTTGGTTACATGTGGTTGTGTTTGGAGATGGGGTGGTATTAAATATGTAGTGTTTCGCAGAGCATTGATGAATAGGTTTGATCAAATCTAGCTCTCATACCAAATGATAAAATCATAGCCATGGGTTCAGCACAATTCTAATTCATATTCTAAAATGCAAAAAGAAAATTAACAAAATGAGATGGAAATGAACAAACAAATTAGGGGTAAATTGAGTAACACACCATCACTTGATTTACACACCATGTATAGGTTACAACAACCCAAAGTTGAAGTTGAGAGAAGCTTAAGCAAAATATATTCATGTTGGCATAGACATTTCCAAATATAATTTCTTTGAACAAATTTTACATATGTTAATACAGCTCTTAAATAAGAGATTATTTTATAATTAGTAAATCATAATTTTACTAAATTACTATATGGTAACCGATGTAGGAGCATCTAATGATTCTCATATTCCTATTAATTCTCAAGGTAAGGAAGAATTAGCTTTCCTAATATTGGATCCAATCATATTAAATATTCTTGATAATATGTCTATACTTGGTATTGAAAACAATTCAAGATATTCTTGCAGGTATATTACATATTTGCAAGGAGAAGGTATTAACACACTTTAAGTGTCTAAGCATTCAAAGCATGCAGGACTATGGCATACATGGGATGATACTTTACAACAAGAAGATATGGTGATGATTATCATTAGTTATATTAACTTATTGTAAACCCTAAGTGTATTTTATGTAAGCTAGGGTTTGATGTAATTTCATGTATGTATCATAGTTGATTATATGGCTTTGTAATGTTAGTCATTAGTATCATTTAGATGATGATATTATGATTAAGCTTATATGTTATATGGGCTTAATTCAAGTCATTAAATGGGCTTGAATTAAGATGGAACTCGATTGATTAAGGCGTGTATTCGAGCCTCCCTCCCATATATATATCTACTTGTACACATTGAGTATAAGGAAGAAAATAATAGAATTTTTGAGCTTAGAATCTATCCAGCTTGGTTGCGTGTATTCTCCCTTCCAAGTATCATTTGATCAAGGAAAAACCTAGG
This sequence comes from Tamarix chinensis, assembly GCA_030549775.1. Classification (NCBI taxonomy): domain Eukaryota; kingdom Viridiplantae; phylum Streptophyta; class Magnoliopsida; order Caryophyllales; family Tamaricaceae; genus Tamarix; species Tamarix chinensis. Next base: position 59,620,454 of record CM060180.1, on the reverse strand, counting down.
TTTTAACCTTCATCATTCGAGCCTTTAAATGATTGGTATCATTTAAAGCAACTGGTGACATACTTTGCAACATCTACTCGAGTATAACCTGCAACAAGATCTGTTTTCCTCTTCAAGATTCAACTAGTTGGAGTCATAACTCATGGAATAATCAATCCAAAACTTCCCTACACTTTGATTCACATCAAATTTTGGTATCAAAGCTTGACATTCCCTTTTCTCCAGTGCATGAAATAACAAATTCTTCCTGAATTCAACCAGTAGCTGCATCATTTGAGTTCTGCAAGAAACACCCTGAGAACAAGCGGGTTCTTTCCCCATTTCTTGCATCTTCACCTTGTTCTTAGATCTTAAAGATCAATCTTGATTGAATATCTTGAATTCTTGCAACAATTTTGTTGCATTCCTATGCAGCCATCTAGCCATTTCCTGATATTCTTGTCCAGTATTCCCTTATTCTGCCGAATCTTCCACCTGTATGTTTGCTTGGTTCACTTCGAGCCTTTGCTTCTATTTCCACCATCCCTTTCTCTTTTTTTTCTCTCCCCCATTTTTCCTGTTATACATCCATTTATCCATCCATTTCCATTCCCTTATCTTACATACCAACTCTGGTAAGAAACCCCGAACCCTGGTAACATAGTTTAGTTCGCAGGTTGATCAATTTTTTGTGTGTGTCTCGGCTTGGTCCAATCCATTTCCTCTCCAAGTCCAATCCATACTATTCTTCTTAGTCTTCTCCGCATCTTCTATGGTACACACCATTTGAATCTTCAAATTGAGGACCTTTATGTGTTGAAGAAAACCTGACAGGATCATTATTTTATGTGGCTGATTTTTGAACCACATAAGAAGAATACCTTCCAACCATTTGGTTCCTGCGTGCATGGTGTGATTTCTTATGGCTAATTCCCCTCATTTGTGCCTGATGAAGACATAAGGTAGTGCTCTTCAAATTGTTGGTGACTTAGTAAAATATTTGTGTCTTGTTTGGTTGGAGGGAAATTCCAGCACATACACACTTTGTGTAATTCTTTTGTACAAAGAAAGAGGTGTGTGTCACCCTTCACCATGGCAAGTGAAGAAGTTTGTGCCTTGGTAGAGTCTATCAAGAGTCTAACCACATGAATGGATGCTCAGTTACACAATCAAACCACACTACAACACCAACTACAAAGTGTGGAAGCAAAAATAGCCGATCAAGAGGCGCATCGACCATGGCAAAATCGCATGGAGACCACACACGATAGTGTGGAAGGAAAGGTGAAGCCTATATTCCATGCAAAATGTGGGCGTGGATATTCAAAAATGCATCACAATGACGAAGGAGAAGATGAGATGATTTCCTTTGGATCAAGCCAGCAAAGAAGACCACATACATTCCAAGTACGACATGCTTACCATGAAGATTAAGGTATTAAACTTGAACTTCCTGAATTTTTTGGTGATTTGAATGTGGAGTTATTCTTTGAGTAGTTGTATGAAATTGAAGCTATCTTTGAATTTAGAGAGTATGATGATGAGAGAAAATGCAAGCTAGCTACTCTTAAGTTCAAAAAGTTTGCTAGAATTTAGTATGATAATTTAGAAAGAACAAGAGAAAGACAAGAGAAGTCAAAGATATAAATCTTGGAAAAAACTTAAGAAACACCTAAGAAAAAAATTTATGCCTAGAGAGTATGAGCAAGATATTTATGTGAAAATTATGACTCTAAGGCAAGGCTTATTTAGTGTAGAAGAATACACTAGAGAATTTGAAAAACTAGCCCTTATTTGTGATGTTCAAGAAAGAAAGGAAAAAAAGTGTGCTAGATACTTAGGTGGCTTAAATAACTTGATAAGAGATAAAGTTGACATGTATTATTATTATTATTCTCTTGATGACTTAATTAAGTTAGGTTTAAAATTTTAAAGACAAACTAAATCAACCAAAGCCTATGTTAAGTCTAATGTTTCAACTTCAACTAAATCCTATTCTAACACCTTTACACCTAAATCAACATCTTCATATGATAAAAAGAATAATTGAGATGATAAAGGTAAAATTAAGGTAGTTGAAATGGTAAATAAATAATGTTTTAAATGTAAAGGATATGGAAATTTTGCTAGAGATTGTCCTAAATAAAGAGACTTAACCTTGCATGAAATATAAAATATGGAACCATGTAGTGATGATGAGAACTTAGAAATTGAATCTCCTAATGAAATATTAACCATGGATAAAGAAGAAGAAGATCCATGTTTTGTAATTCAAAGAGTGTTACAAATCCAACCTACTATGCACCTACTCAAAGATAGAAATTTTTTAAGACTAAGTGTAAAATAGGTGACATGGTTTGTAGACTCATAATTGATAGTGGTTCATGTACGAATGTTGCTAGTGAAGCAGTGGTTAAGAAACTTGGTTTAGATACTACTAATCATCCTAAACCCTATTCTTTACAATGACTAAATAAAGATAAAGGAGCTAAAGTAAACAAAAGAACCTTAATCATATTTTCCATTAGAGAATATTATAATGAAGTTCTATGTGATATTTTGCCTATGTATGCTTGTGGACTACTTTTAGGAAGACCATGTCAATATGATAGAAAAGCAACTCATGATGGGGTAACAAATGAATATTTTGTGAAAAAAGAAAAGCAGTTGTATAGATTGACACCTTCTTTGTGTGATCATAAGTAATGACAAAAAAGTTATTATTTTTTACATGAAAAGGCTACGAAAAAATGCATAGAATAAGAATGAATTTGTTATGCTTTAGTTTCTAAAGATTCTAATCCTGAGAAGCAACAAATTGAAAATCCTAATCTAATTAAGTTGCTTGATGAATATAATGATGTATTTCCTAATGATTTATCTCTTGGATTACCACCTAAAAGAGGTATAGAATATGCCATTGATCTTGTTTCTAGTATGCCTATTCCAAATAAACCAGCTTATAGATGTAACCTAGAGGAAGCTAAGGAATTACAGAAACAAATCCAAGAGCTTATAGATAAAGGATTTGTGAGAGAAAGTATGAGTCCTTGTAGTGTTCCTACTTTACTAGTGCCTAAAAAGATGGTACTTGGCGTATGTGTATAGATTCTAGGGCAGTGAATAACATCACTATCAAATATCATGTTCCTATGCCTAGGTTAGATGATATGCTTGATGAACTTTGCGGTGCAAAAGTATTTTCCAAAATTGATTTGAGAAGTGGATATCACCAATTAAGGATTAGAGATGGAGACGAATGGAAAACTGCTTTTAAAACTAAATATGGTCTCTATGAGTGGATGGTTATGCCTTTTGAGTTATGTAATGCACCTAGCTCGTTTATGAGACTTATGAATGAAGTTCTCCGACCTTTCCTTGGTGATTTCATTGTTGTATATTTGGATGATATTCTTGTGTATAGCAAAAATGATTATGATCACCTAGTGCATTTAAGGAAATTGTTTGATATATGGAAAACTTGAGAAATGTGATTTTATGCTTTCAAGTGTAGTTTTCCTAGGCTATATTATTAGTGGAGAAGGTATTAAAGTAGATTCTAATAAGATTAAAGCTATCAAATAATGGCCTATCCCTAAAAATGTTCATGATGTTAGAAGTTTTCATGGATTAGCTAGTTTCTATAGAAGATTCATTAAGGATTTTTCTACTATAGCTACACCTATTACTCAAATCATGAAAAAGGATGAATTTTATTGGGGACAAGCAGCTACTCAAGCCTTTGAAACCCTAAAAAAACTTTGTAATGCCCCTTTTCTATCCTCACCCAACTTTAATCTTCTTTTTGAAGTAACTTGTGATGCTAGTAGAGTTGGAATAGGAGGAGTACTTTTCCAGGAATAGAAACTTATAACATTCTTCTCTGAAAAGTTGAATGGAGCCAAACTTAACTATTCAACTTATGAAAAGGAATTATTTGCTATCATATGGAGTCTAGAAACATGGAGTCATTATCTAAGACCAAAATCCTTTGTATTACATTCATATCATGAAAGTTTAAAATACTTACATAGTCAAAAGAAAGTTACTTCAAAACATATAAAGTGGGTAAGTTTCTTACAATCCTTTGTGTTCTCTGTCAAACATTTAGACGGAAAAGAAAATGTAGTAGCCGATGCTCTTTCTCATAGATCTACATTACTTTTTATGATGGATGCAAAAATCTTAGGTTTTGAAATGTTAAAAGACTTATATCCTAAAGATGAAGATTTTAAGAACATGTTTAGTGCATGTAAAGAAAGTAGATACCATACAAATTATGTCATACAAGATGGATTTTTGTTTAGACTAAATAAACTTTGTATTCCTAGATCTAGTATTTGAGACTTGCTAATCAAAGAAATACATGAAGGTAGAATTGCGGGACATTTTGGTATACGTAAGACAATGGAACTATTGCAAGAAAATTTCTATTGGTCACGAATGGTTAAACATGTACAAGCCATGATAAGTAGATGTTCTACATGTCAATAATGTGAGAGTTATTTTCATAAAGGCCTATACACACCTTTACCCGTTCTTGATAAACCATGGGAATGAGTTAGTATGGACTTTATCCTAGGGTTACCAAGAACGCAACGTGGTAAAGATTCTATTCTTGTGGTGGTAGATATATTTTCTAAAATAGCTCATTTTATTCCATGTAATAAAACTGATGATGTCACGTATATTGCTGACTTGTATTTTAGAGAGGTTGTTAAACTTCATGGTGTGCCTAAAATCATAGTTTCAGATCGGGATGCCAAATTTATGGGTTATTTTTGGAAAAGTTTATGGCATATGCTTGGTACTAAATTGTTATTTAGCACTTCGCATCATCCACAAACCGACGGTCAAACTGAGGTAACTAATAGAACTCTAGGTACATTATTAAGAGGTTTAGTTAATAAGAGTACTAAAGATTGGGATGTTAAGTTAGCTCATGCAGAGTTTGCTTATTATCGTAGTCCATCTAGTATACTTCAAACTAGTCCGTTTGAGGTGGTGTATGGGGTGAATCCACACATACCTATTAATATGATTCATTTGAAAAAAGGTGAGTTACAAAATTATGAAGCCGAAGATAGAGTAAAATGTTTTCAACAGCTTCATGAGAAAATCAAAAGTAACATTGAGAAAGCTAATGCCAAGTATAAAGCTCAAGCAAATAAGCATAGAAACCCTCATGTATTTTCTCTTGGTGACTTAGTTCGGTTACATTTGCGTAAAAAAAGATTTCCTAATTTACGTAAAAATAAACTAATACCAAGAGCTGATGGACCATTTAAAATACTAAGAAAGTTTGGGGATAATGCTTATGAGCTTGAAATTCTAGACCATTATGGTGGAATTTCAAGGACATTTCATGTTGGTGATTTGTCTCCTTATTATACTGATGAAAATTTGAGGTTAAATTCTTCTCAACTTGGGGAGAATGATGCAGAAGCATCTAATGATTCTCATATTCCTATTGATTCTCAAGGTAAGGAAGAATTAGCTTTCCTAATATTGGAGCCAATCATATTAAATGTTTTTGATGATATGTCTATGCTTGGTAATGAAAACAATTCAAGATATTCTTGCAGGTATGTTACATATTTGCAAGGAGAAGATATTAACACACTTTAAGTGTACAAGCATTCAAAGCATGCAAGACTATGACATACATGGGATGATACTTTACAACAAGAAGATATGGTGATGATTATCATTAGTTATATTAACTTGTTATAAACCTTACGTGTATTTTATGTAAGCTAGGGTTTGATGTAATTTCATGTATGTATCATAGTTGATTGTATGGCTTTGTAATGTTAGTCATTAGTATTATTTAGATGATGATATTATGATTAAGCTTGGATGTTATATGGGCTTAATTCAAGTGATTAAATGGGCTTGAATTAAGAGGGAACTCGGCTGATTAAGGCGTGTATTCGAGCCTCCCTCCCCTATATATATATCTACTTGTACACGTTGAGCATAAGGAAGAAAATAATAGAATTTTTGAGCTTAGAATCTATCCAGCTTGGCTGCGTGTATTCTCCCTTCCAAGTCTCATTTGTTCAAGGAAAAACCTAGGGTTTAACCTTCATCATTCGAGCCTTTGAATGATTGGTATCATTTAAAGCAACCGGTGCCATACTTTGCAACATCTACTCGAGTACAACCTGCAACAAGACCTATTTTCCTCTTCGAGATTCAACTGGCTGGAGTCATAACTCATGGAATAATCGATCCAACACTTCCTTCCACTTTGATTCACATCAGTAATGTGACTAAATTACGAAAATGACCAACAGTAAAAAGAAATTATGAAATTTTAAATTATTTGGTCTTCATTTATAATTGGATATCACATCAATAGGGAAGCTTTTTGCCATTAGGAGCATAATGCCAACTTGCACATGTCAATTGTTCCACACTGTATATGTACACTTAATTTTATACATTAGTTGCAGATATCTGAAAACTCAATGCCTCGTGAAATGAAGGCGCTGTGGGGCAAAGCCACCGACACTGCTCTAGGACAGTAGGACTACTCTTGATGCACACTGTCGGATCCTAATTTGAAAATTTAGATCGGTCATCAAATTACTATCACAGATCTGCGACTGTCTATATATTTTCTTGTGGTTACTGAATACTACTGTCGTGATACTTGAACATATAATATTTGCACACACAAATTCAGATTTCTGTTGTTGCAAACTCGAGAAACTGCAATATGTCATACCCCTATTTAACAATTAAACATTTAAACATTTGTCCAGGCGTTACAATCAGGATCAGGGCATGTCAAACAGCTTCATAAACCCTTTACATACGGAAGAATGTCAATAGGAAAGATAGATAAACAAATGGAAACATAATCAGAGTAGCGGAATATTTTGTCATAAGGATCATGGACGTGCCAATATAAGAACTTCACTGCCCCAAGACATCCGATATGGACTTGTTAACACTTCGAAGCAGTTCCTCCCTGCAAGAAGCAAACAGACAAATCCCAACTCAGGCTTTTTATTTATTTATTATTATTTTTTTTTTTGTAAAATAATCCTGTATTTGCAGGTGTTAGAGCCGTAAAAGTTGTCATCAATATGTCAAACAAATGAATAATAGGGCTTAAAAGAATCTTTTAGTGCCATTTGAATGCGGAACATAATTCGACCAAGAACTCTTGAAAGAATGTCTCTTACCTATCAGGTTTGAACAAGAGATACCGATATATGAACCACTGAAAAAAGAAACAATATTTCACGTTAGATCCTAACAGCAACAAGATGAACCATCAAGTACCAACACTATGAGCCAGAGTACAGTTTCCCTGCAGACTACACGCTGATAAACTATGCATGCCTTATTAATATTGCCTCAGAGGACAAGATGACTGGTCTAGAGGGGTTTTCCACTCACGCAAGCATGTGTCCGTGCTTCAGCCTGCTAGGAAGTTCAGTTTTAACGATGAAAATGGTAATCGGATTTTACTCCAAAGTTAACTATGAAATGTTTTAGGAACTTCAGGGAGACAAAAAGAAACATGATGCCAAGAAATACTATTGGAACCCCAGGAATAACACTGTAGGAGAATCCAGTTGCCTGGGAATTCCAAGCATCGATGGAGACATGAGAAACTACTGTTAAGAGAAGTAGACGGGTGCTATCAAAGGAATTTTCATGGTCTACACCTCTCATAGCTACATTTCAAGCCCTCTTTGCATGAACAAATCTGTGCTCATTTCAAAATATTGACTTGGTATTATTCAGAGTGCGCACAAGGCCTTGAATGTTATCTTGAAATTCATAGAATCACAAGGCCATACTCATCTCTCTCTATTGATTTCGTTTCTCCCCAGTTTCATAGGAATCAATAACCCCCCCCCCCCAAAACCATGAAAAACGTACAATATGAAGAGGGGGGGGGATGCTGACAGTAAACACAAAGAAATGATCATATATATATATATATATATATATATATATGATATCTAACAGGTTTCAATCCACCTAGAAATTTAACATAATCCGTCTTCAGCAAGGGATGAAGTGGTCTAACAGTAGTAAAGATCATTATGTAGGCGTAATTCAGATTTTTCCTCAAGAAAATGTTTCCAGAAGTCATGAAGGACATGAAATACTTACAGAAGAATATAATATGCCAACCAGTTCAAGTACAGTTGGAACAATAGGAAGCCTGTCGATTGCCTGCAAAAAGGGCCAAACAGAACAATCTTAGCATAATCATGAGCACACATCTGAACAAGAACAATGATCCCAAAGACACCACTGATAATACCGGATAACTCATTAACTAATCATAGATACACACCAAGGACAAAGAATCTTCATTGTGCTAACAGATTCAAAATTTTTAGGCATACAAGTGTAAAATGTCCTATTGGACGCAAAGAAGAGTTTATTTTAAGGATAGCAAATGCCAGGAAGTCTCCCCAGATATGGACATGTATAATGGTAATCTTAAGAATGCCCACATAAAAGTTCATGAGACATACTGAAATTAAATTTGCTGATGCCCATAATCCTACAATAGCCGCAAACCCCAAGCCGATAACAGCAACTCGGTCTTCTGACCTATCCCACTGTAACAGCCGCACAACTCAAATCAGCATATAAATATTGCTCTAGCACAAACTATAATTCCTTGGAGAATAAACAAACAATAATTTTTCATGTGCATACATGGAGCCTTGTCTAAACCAGTCGTATCTAAAGTTCTGAAACTATTAAGTCAAGGAAAATAGTTTTTTTGGTGACATTTAAAAGTATCTATTCGCAGATGCCTCATTAGCTACAGAAAAGAAGAGAGAGTTACTAAAACTTACAACATTCTGAACAGATTTAACAATACTTAATGAGGTTGAAGAATCAGAACTTTCACCAGCAGCCCTAGCCACGATAGAGACACGACTTTGTTTTTCTGCATTTTGAAGTGTAAAACATACAAGTCAAAGGGCCAAAACTGAGAACTTATCTCGGCCATAATGGGACCAAAATACAATGTTACTTAAAAATTCAGAGTGATATCTATAATATTGTCAAGTACATAAACCATCAACCTAAAACAGCATCCAGAAGCTTTCAAGCTTTAGTGAAATGCTCCAACATTGACTTATCGACATCTGTAGCAGCTAGGATATGGCAAAGTACTTACTTGTCATCAACATTACCATTTAAAAGACGATAGTGATAGTGCTCTCTTATTGCTAGTTAGCCTTCAGCATCACTCCACTTCTAAGGCCTTATCATGTCCAGTTCACGGACAAAAAAGATCCACGGAGTGACACTCACAGTTGCAAACGCAGTCTTGGCTGCAGTGTTGTGGTAATTGGAGACCATGAATAATATGATGTGGCATGATTTTGTTCGTGATTACTAGATAGGCTTCCTCTGCTTATACCTTGTAGTTTTTTGGTCAATAAAGCCATGGTGCAATCTTATGAACAATGCATAGGCCAAGAACTAAATCAATGTCCTAGCACAAAATTAATGAGCTGGGGGTTCTAATGAAACTTTTAGGAGCCGTTAATTAGATGATCTTTATGGGAATTAATTAGTCTTAAGTGGCCGAACATGTATTTTTCTACATCTTATTCCATTAAACAAATCCCTGGACATTATCCCCCGCTCTTATCAAATCATCATGTGTCGAAGAGAGAGGAATGAGGAACAATCAATAGCAAACCAAGACCCAGAATACTTAAAGCACTTCCATATCATAAAAGTTCACGCTATAATTTGGAACAATAAAACTTAATCAGAGTGAACGTAACCTAGAAAGAGAAATAACTCAATTGGATACGCCGAATTATAGCCATTTGAGCTTACCTGGGACCACAAAAACCGGGAACTTAGAGTTGGGTTCGGATGTGGCTTTAGCTCCATTGATGAGAAATGGTGGAGGCAGGCTTGCAATTATTGAAGCCATATTCTCCTTGAAAAGAATACAAAATTGAGCACCAGATCAAATAATAGTTACAGCTAATGGAATGTCGCATATGTTACCAATATCCATTGAGAAAGGGAAACTTTAAAACATAGTTATCTTTGCAGTAGAGAGAACCTGTGTACCTGTGCTAAGCTGGGGTGGGGAGAGAGGATTAGCGGGGAATTGGTGGCCGGGAGGATACACCAAAAACAACGGTAATAGATAGGATTTCCTAATACTAGTTATATTTATCCGTGTATTGCGGGTGATGTATTAATTATTTATATATTATTATATAAAAGATGAATAGTTTAATAATTTAATTAATATGCAGAAAATAAATAGTTGGTTGTATATGTTCAATTAATTAATTAATAAACTACTTAATTAATACTTAATTAATATGTATTATTCGACATATGTGCAGCATATGAATAGTTATATATATTTGTTGCATGTAAGAAATGAATAGTTGTACTATATTAATGACAGAAGATAAATAGTTATATGAATTTACTATTCGCGTGAGATGAATAGTTTCATTCATATATTCATTAGTTTGACAATTCAATTAATATGAAGAAGATGAATAATTGGCTGCATATGTTCAAGTAATTAATTAAGAAAATACTTAATTAATATATATTGTTCGACCTATGTGCAGTAGATAAATAGTTACATTTATATATTTAGTAGTTTTATAAATTAATTAATACGCAGGAGATGAATAGTTGGTTGCATAGTTTTAGATAATTAATTAAGAAAATTCTTGATTAATATGTGTTGTTTGACATATGTGCAATAGATGAATAATTTGTCAAATCAATTAATACGTAGGAGTACTTCATCCTTTATTTGACCTTATTAATTAGTAATAATATATGACAATGATAATATATTATTAGTAATAATAGGTATAGTTTAGGCAGAAAAATTTATTTGTATATTGTCTGTCAAACAACTCTATTTTTATATAATAACCAACGTTGTCGTTATCTTATTAGTTTTTTTAATAATAATTATATTATTAATCATGATAATATTCATAATAGTAATAATCAATTATATTAATATTCATTATTATCATACTAATAATTATAATTATTATATTATAAATTATGATAATAGTAATTATCAAAATTATATAAATAATTATATTATTATTAATTATATTAATAGTTATAATTATTATAGTTATATCAATAATAATAGTCATATTATTAATAATAAATAATAAAATTATTATTATAAACAATTATTATTATTATTATTATTATTATTATTATTATTATTATTATTATTATTATTATTATTATTATCATCATCATCATATTTGATTGACGTTGATCTAACTTTAAAAAAAGGAAAAAAATAATACTTCATTAAAAATAGTTATATGTATTTACTAGTTGCATTATATTAATGGCCACAGATGCATATGTAGTGGTTGACTGGTTTATGCACTTTATTTGGTATATTAATTATTTATCAATTATTTATATATTAATATGCAGGATATGAATAGTTTGACAATTCAATTAATACACAGGAAATTAATAGTTGACTGCATATGTCCAGTTAATTAATTAAAAAAAATATTTGATTAGAAAATATTTGATTAATACTTCATTAAAATTAGTTGTTCGACATATGTACAACAAATAAATAGTTGTATGCATTTGTTGCACATAGAAGATAAATAGTTGCATTGTATTAATAGATATATGCATGTGAAGCAAATGAATATACACTTTGGTGTATTAATTATTTATATATTAATATGCAAGAGATGAATAATCCGAGAATTCAATTAATACATAGGAAATGGACATTTTTCTGCATATGTTCGGATAATTAATTAATAAAATATTTGATTAGAAAATATATAGTTAATAATTTATTAAAATTAATTGTTTGATATATGTGCAGCAAATGAATAGTTATATACATTTAATGCACATAAGAGATGAATAGTCGCATTATATTGATAAATAGTTATATTAATTATTCTATCTTATTAATTAGCAATAACATGTGACAGCAGTAATTTATGATTAGTAATAATTGATATAGTTTAGGTGGAAAAATTTATCTGTATATTGTCTGTTAGACAACTCTGTTTTTATATATATATAGATGTAGATTTATTAGATATAATATATAGATTCATCGCGTAATTATATTTACATTTATAAAATAAAATACATAAATTCATAATATGCAATGATTAAGTTTATTATGTATTATAACTAAATTTATTATATTTAATAATTATATCCATGTTCATAATATAGAATGCCAATATTTATAATATATAATACCTAGATATATAATACAGAACTTATAGTTTCATAACAAAGAGCATAAGAGCATGATCTCATAAACTCTCTCTACTATCAATTTGTGTCTAATCCTATAAAGTTAGAAAAATAAATTATATGATAGACCTATGCATCTTATGTGTTGAAGATAAACATTGTCCATGATAAAACTAAGCATTTAATATTAGAAATTTAAAATCCTCTCTTCTTCTTCTACTTGTAGATTTTTCTTTTTTATTCTCCTCCCTTCAACGACATAGTTGCAATCAAGCTCCTCTCTTTCTCTCTCTCTCTCTCTCCATCCCTCCCTCCCCTCGCTTCAATCAAGTTTTAAATTTGATTATATATGTATCTATGAAGTTTGATCTTGTTGTATGATTAATTAAAACATTAGTTTTTCCTTTTTCTCCTCCTCCTCCGTATCCTCTTCTATATCGTTCATTTCAAGATTAAACAATGAATTTTGTAATTGACTCTAAAAATTCTTTTCTTTCATGAAATTAAGTAGCAAAGCTGTTTCTCTTTCGCCTCCTCCTCCTCCAACTCCTTTGACTATTTTGATTTCCACTCAGATTCATAGTCAAACATATGCATTTTTTTGGTAAATAAGGTCAATGCTTTAATATCATTCACTTTTTGCATGATTTGTGTACATTTCTTTTTTATATTGTCAAAACTCAACCTTGAACTTCTAGCTTATCCATTTTCATCTTCAAATTCAATTGTTGTGAATCCACTTGAAGCTTTGAAGTTGTATGTGCTTTAGGAGACATTTTTCTATAGTATGATATGGGATGGTAGTGTTTTGATTTTAGCTTCTAAATCCATAAATTTTCTACGCCTGCAATTTGAAAGAGTTGATAAGAAAATAAGAGGTAGGGGTAATTTAAAAGTGTGGCAAATAAGATGATAAAACTCCGATTAATAAAATAATACCGTCAATTATAGACACAAATACTAAAAAAAAGCACTCAAAATAAAAATATACTTACTACTAAAAATCTTATTAATTGGGGTACTTAAGTACCCACATGCACTCTTATCTTTCAATCAAAAGATGACATGACACATAAAACATACCAAAACAAATAAAAACAAATGAACACACTAGCAAAATAAAAACAAAGTTGACAATCGTTGATAACATCACCAAAAATTAGTGTAGTCATAGCTAGCACTCTTTTTGTTAATTGTAGCACTAGTGAATAATGTATCATTTCAAGCAGGAGATAGAGAGGGATCACCTAAGTCTAGCTAACATATATAATAATAATAATAAAACTCTAAATGACATGAGAACAAATAATAAGAAAAATACAAGTATAAGGATATTAAAATAGAAAATAATAAAAAGTAAAAAATAAAATTAGAAAATAAATATGGGTGAATGCGAATATGACAAATGTGTTAGGAAATCAATTTCCACTACTAAAGTAGGTCAAGATAAAGAAGATAATTTCTATTTCACCTATTAGTCACCAAGAAGAGATCAACAAAGTTGAAAATTAGAAGCAAATATATACACCTTATAATACTTTCCTAAATTAGTTTAATACAACAAAACATCAATATTAAGTCCTATCAAATTCTAGTAGTATAAGCACATCAAGTGGATCTTATATTTAACTAGATCTAAAGTATTAAACACAAGTGAAAGTATGTCAATCAAAGTACCCAAACTGGTATATTAAGCATGTCTAGCTATATTTCTTACCTTTAACCCATACGTATCTAAATATTCCACTACTCTTATTAGAATTATAAAACTATCAGGTAAATTATTGTCTAACCTAGTTGCAATTTATACACATAAATTCTAGCATATGTATGTAGCTATCTAACAAGCATATAATCATATACATAGTCACTATGAGGAAGCTATAATGAGTTATGCACCATAAAAATCACACTTGGGTAGAATCACACATATAAACAATAATAACTTAGGGAGAGTAAAGGACACTCTCATGATAATTAGGAAAGAAAATAAAATATTATTAAAATCTTAAACCATAGTCTAAGGTTTCAATATTATTCCTAAAAACAAAGAATTTAGCAACCCATCATGAAAAAATTAATTGCACAAAACATATATAAGGATAGAAAATGAAAGAACCAAAAAAGAAAGAAAGGTATTCTCTTATGTGAGCTCCTTTAATGAAAACTTGAATATTGATGGTGTTTTGAGTATCTTGATGTATTTAGATGATGGATTGATGTATTTATGAAGGAAAGGTTGAATCTTGATGAAGGATTAAACTGAATAAAGGGGGTGAATGAAATTTGAAGATAAATAATTCTTTAGATGTGATTTTTATGATGGAGGCTAATTGTCGGTGTATATGGGGCTCTTGATGATGTGTTTATAAGTGTTAGAGAAGAGGTTTTAATTTGGAAAATATTTGGATTGAAGATCTTATGCATTAGAGAGATTGAGTTTGACACTAACATGACCTGACCATGTTCTTCTCGACTTCAACAATTTTTTCCCACTTTTACTACTTTAGTTATTTTGGTCATAACTTTCTCATTTGACCTTGGAATGAGATGATTCAAAGTGAGTTGCTAACAAAAATATTTATAACTTTTATCTTTTGAAGTTTATCCAACTTATTAGTAGATAATGGACACAATTTTGATTCTTCATAGGCAAATATTCTTTTCCTTGTCAAACCATGCATTTTCATTTCATTGTTGCTTCTACTTCTTTCCCAAAACACCTTTTTTTGCTCATTTTCTTCATTATTGATCCCAAATAATTATCTATGGTTTAAGAGAAGTTAAAATAATCTTTTTAAAAGGAAATCAATGTAATGTATGATGATTAACACCATAAAAATTTGACATAAAATGCACTTATCACTTACCAAGCACTAGAATTAGACATCATTTTTATTAATCTTATTTGATATGAACTTATTTGTATTGATCTGATATGACTTAAAATAATTTGACTAATGCTATAAAAAAATAATAATTATTATATGAGTATTATTAATATTAATAATTATAATAATTAATTATGATATATTTTTTGTCATTTTTTTCATTGGAATTAATGAAGAGTACAATCAAGGGAATATAGCTCATCTATACAAGCCAAATAACCATAAAACGTCTGGCCCCCATCTAGGTGCAAACATTAAGGGACAAAGCATAAGCTACATGATGAAAAACCTTCTGCCAATCAAAATGAACATTAGAGAACAAACAATAATTCCTAACCTTCTATACTTCATATATGCTTATAGCAAACAAGGCTCTCATCAATTATGCTTTTATTTAGGATCATCTTAAGTTCTTGGTTGGTGTATTTTTAATACTCAAAATGTTAGCTACATTTAATCTTAAGTAATTAATATCATAACCTAATTATAATCTTAAAAAATTGTTAATTAAATCATCCTAATACCCTAACCTAAAATTTATTTTAACCTAATTCTAATTCTAAACCCAAACTTTCTTTTTCCATATCTCTTTTCCTTTTTTCTCCTTCTCCCTTTCTTTTCCTCATGCCCGATTTATTTTTCCTTCTCTTACTTACTTTTCTTCTTGTGCTTGATTTCCTCCCTTTCTCGACCAAATCCCCCTTCCATGCTTCCATTCCATGACCTGCACACTACCCTCACCATCACCCATCAACTCCCATCTTCTACATTGATGGGTTGCAATGAAAATCTTACTTGATCACTGTAACACCCCCAAATTTCACTCCTGAAAAATTTCGTTTAAATCAGAAGGTTTAGCGGAAGCGAAAGAATTAAAACCATAAACCTGGGGGTATTACCGCCACACTTAGTACTAGACCGGTTCACTCCTACCGTTCCGATACTAAGTGCTAAGGCTAAACTAAACAATCGTTAAGTAAGAGTCATCAAAACACAGGTCCATAGTTAACATAGACCATTCACGAAAACCATGAGTCAACAACAGTTAAAATATCGTTAAGATTACAACTTAAGAGTACGGTTTCAAAACAAGAAGCGTAATACAAAATATAGCTAAATGAAACAGATCCCAATGGAGCAATATCCGGATTGCCTACTCACTCAAGTCAGGCCTTCCACCCCAACACAGTATCAACCTACACAAGAGGTCTGCTCCCCACCATCGGTGGATCATCACAGAACCCATTCAACCAAGGTAGTATCAGTACGGGTCCAATACTGAGTAAGTCTTGCTACCCTATCATATAGGAGGGATATAACTATACATCAAGTGCATATTAAATCCGGGTACAACACGTTGATACAATATTATGCATATTCACAACCCACAACATAAATCTTACCATACACCTAGAGTAACATATAAAACATACGTAATATTCTATTTAACGTATAAGCGTGGTATAACCGAGATGTAAAGTGGCTCATACGCCTCAGGTAGGAACAATCCATATTATTAAAACTCAATACGTGGCATACTCACGTAAGCAGCATGGAGCAATAGAGATAATAAAAGCTGGTCATGGTCCAATTAGACTTATTCTTTATTCTCATTAATAATATGTTCATTCCACGCATATTCTTCAATAACCCATGTGAGCGCGGGAGCCCCACTATTATAGCCGGTGGACCGGAAGATATACGCACAGGGCAGAACGCCTCTGATCCACTATTATAGCCGGTGGACCGGAAAATAAACGCACAGGGCAAAACGCCTCTGCTCCACTATTATAGCCAGTGGACCGGATCACAGCCCCGACTCACATGGTGTTTTACTGTAAGTACTTAGTATTTTCCCATGGATTACTTCATTCATTTTCATTCAAAGCATTCTTCATTAATCCATGTGAGCGCGGGAGCCCCACTATTATAGCCGGTGGACCGGAAGATATCGCACAGGGCAGAACACCTCTGATCCACTATTATAGCCGGTGGACCGGATCGCAGCCCCGACTCACATGGTGTTTCGCTTTAAGTACTTAGTATCTTTCCCATGGGTTAACTTATTCGTTTGGTTTGTCGAGCACGAGATCCCCCACTATTATAGCTGGTGGACCGGAAGATATTGCACAGGGCAGAACGCCTCTGATCCACTATTATAGCCGGTGGACCGGAAAATAAACGCACATGGCAAAATGCCTCTGATCCACTATTATAGCCGGTGGACCGGATCACAGGCTCGGCTCGACATCTTTCGCTTTATGTGATTAATGTATTATCGGTGTCTTATTAAATCACACATCACCCTTAATATGCATAAATCATTCTCTTTATACTGTACTCATCACCACTAATAAAATCCCACATACATAACTACCCTTAAATCAATAGATACACATGATAACACCGAACAACTCTAAGCAGCCATAACCAACCCTAGTTGTCCACACCAACCGTGGTTAGTCACTCTTATCCCTATTTTACCACAACCACCATATGTAGCCATCCCAAACCTTAATTGTCCTCAATAATCACGATTAGTTACTCCAACCCTACTTAATCACAACACCCTAGAGTTAATCACTCCAAACCCTAATACCGTACAATCATTAACTCCCATGCAAAACCCTAACTCCACCATGCAAACCCTAATGCCACCATACCAACATTAATACCACCATGCAAACCATAACACCACCATGCAAACCCTAATACCACCATAAGCCATTAATACCACTATGCAATCACTAATACCACCACACAAACCCTAATACCACCATACAATATTAATACATCCATAAAATCACAAATACCACCATACAATATTAATACCTCCATAAAATCACTATTACCACCATACAAACCCTAATACCACTATACAACATTAATACCTCCATAAAATCACAAATACCACCATACAAACCCTAATACCACCATACAATTTTAATACCTCCATAAAATCACCAATACCACCATACAAACCCTAATACCACCATACAATATTAATACCTCCATAAAATCACTAATACCAGCATACAATATTAATACCTCCATAAAATCGCTAATACCACCATACAACCCTAATACCACCATACGACATTAATACCTCCATAAAATCACAAATACCACCATACAAACCATTAGGACCGCCATAGAACATTAATACCATCATACAAACTTCAAGACTCCCATGATGGTTCCCAACTCACATTACCGTTTATCCTAATATGCAGGTCCTAGAGGGCCATAACATAATACATCATAAACATCATACATATACATGTCATACTCATATCATGGGAGCACATACAACATACCTCAATCTCCAAGCTGCGCTACACATGTGACAAGTTATGCACAAATCATATAATACATGGCATAGCATGGCATACACAACATTCAACACATCCACGTCACACATAGCACAAGGCCATTAGCTTCGTCCTTACTAAACACCCATAAGTAGAGGTAAGTAGAGACTTACCTGGATCCGAAGCTAGCTAAGCGAGATAAGAGGGAGAGAGATCACTAGCTCGTGGATCCACTAGAAAGCTTTCCTAGATCCGATAGAAATCGAAAATAATTTAGAAACTATTCTATCAATCAATAATTCACATATTCTAATTAAATAAACAAAAACAACCCAAATGATCTTTCTTAGAAAACGTGTCCAACACTTAAAACTTAAAAGCATAGCTTTATTAAGATTTAAGGTTAAAACTAAATCAAAACGGATTAATGCAATTATCACTTGGGACATTTCAACTTAATTTGGAAAGCCCGAGAAAGAGTAATCGATCATAAGTTAATTTATCGAAAATAACTTATTTATTAGGTTTTACAACTAAATAGGTAACCTAACCATTTTCATAGAACCATATCCAAACCGATTAGGTTAAAACAGAATTTAAATGATTTAAAACCCAAAGATAGAATTCGATTAGATAAAATACACATAGCAAAATCAATTTTATAAAATCATCTCCAAAAATTAGGGTTTTAAAGCCCACGACACAAACTCAAGTAATTCAATTTAATTAATTCAAATTAAAGGTATTTAGAAGCAATTAACACCATTTCAACTATTTCTATACATTCAATTATAGAAAAACAACAATACAAGTAATCGATTTCATAATTTCACTTGAATTTTAGGGTTTTAGGCCCGAAAATACAATTCGTTAACATTCTATAAATTTAATCAAATTGAATGTTTAGAAATGCCATTAAACACATTTTATAACATATCAAATAATCAATTGCTCAAAACTAGTAAAAGAAATACACAATTTAGCACAATTAGGGTTTTTGAGCCCGGAACGCAAACCCGATCAATACTTGCCAAAACATATCAATTGACAGTTCGAAAATGTAATTAAACATATTATAATGTAATTTATATAATCAATTGAATAAAATAACCCGATTACCCAAACCAATTTAAACCCGCGGGAGTTTTGACCTAAAAATCCAATTCCGATCAATTACGCACAATTTTCCCAAATCGACACTTCCAATATAAAATTAAATACATTTTAAACGATATTATAAAATCAATTGAGCGGGACGGCTCAATTATACGGCCCAATTTCATTACACCCAAAATTTGACCTAGGAATCAAATTCCGATAAAACCTGCATAAATTTCTCAAATTGACGGTTCCAAAATGAAATTGGATACATTTTAAAACATATTGTATAATCAATTTGTCCGAAATCGCAAAAACGGACAAATCCGAAAAATTCGGGCATAACCCGGCTAAAAATCCAATTTTCCCAAAATTCCAACACAACCACACAATTAACCTATCCAAATCAATCTTACAGCACATATATACATTATCAAACAATTAATTTAGCTTATCATAAGCTAAATCATACCCAATTAATCAAAATAAGGGTTAGGATTTTTCGGAAATTATACCAAACAAAAACCGATAAATCGGGGCAAGGGAAGGCTGGGGAGGCGTCGTCGGGGGTGGCTAGCCGGTGGTCAGCAGGTGTCAACGGCGACCGGCGGCGGCGACACGACCTACGCGCTGCTGCTATACTGCTGCCGCTGCTGCTGGTTCGACCGCTGCCGCTGCTGCTACTTCGGTGGGTTGCTGCGCTGCTCGCGGGTCGGTGGCAGTCGGAGCTCGGCAGGCGAAGGAGGGAGGGGCTGCTGGGAGAAGGGGTGGCTGGCTAGGGTTAGGGTTGTGGGACAAGGACGCACGGGAAAGGGAGAAAGAAGAGAAGGAGAGAAAAAGGAAGAGGGAGAGGGGCTGGGGCACCGGTCGGGTGCTGTTTTTTTTATATATATTTTTATTTTTTTTATTACAAATACACATAAAATAAAATACTAAAAATATAAAAATATTATTGGAAGATTTTATATAAAATTTATCTAACGAAAATTTATTTCGAACGGATCTGAAGGCTTAAAATTAATAAAAAGCTATATAAAGAATTTCGGAAACACTTTCGGAAGAATTTACCAACGAACGTAAAAACTTATATTATTTACGGAAATACATTATAAGACCCCGAAAAATTATTTAAAACATATACTAAAATATTTAAGTCAAATTCAGATAAACCAAAACTAATTTAAATAATTTTCGAAATCGGTTTTCCGTAAACCAAAAAGCATAAAACGAAAGAGAATTAATTCTAGAAAGAATTTCATAAATAAACTCCGAAAATCTTTTTTTTAATTTAAAACTTCCCAAATATTAAAGATTTCCGAAAACGAATAAATTTAAAGTCGGAAATATTTTCTACGGATAAAATCATTAAAATAAATTTAACTATTTAAACAGAAATTCTATAATTTAAATAATATATTTAGTTAACGAAATATAACTCCAAAAATAAGGTTGTAATCACACGACGAAGTTATAGTCGAAAATGAATCTAAAATATTAACAATCAAAATACAAGAAAGAATGGGAATACATATTTTTAACCGAAAATCGAAATTAAAAGAATATAATAAAATCATGGTCGTGAACGAATTTGTCTAAAATGGTTCACAACGACAATGATTACTTAAATTAAAATATGAATTCAAAATCGTCGATAAATCCATAAAACAAATAAAAATTAAAATAATTATTTTTTTACATCAGATTACGCTAATAAAATCATTAAGCTTAATAAATTTAGGTTTCAAAAATACGGGGTATTACAATCACCTCACCTCCCCTTTTCCCTCTCTACATGCATGCAATGTGTATGTGTGCGTATCATATTTAATGCCTCAAACTACCTACTTATTGTAACACCCCCAAATTTACTACTGAAAAATTTCGTTTAAGACAAAGGTTTTAGCGGAAGTGAAAAAATTAAAACCATAAACTTGGGGGTATTACCGCCACACTTAGTACCAGACCGGTTCACTCCTACCGTTCCGATACTAAGTGCTAAGGCTAAACTAAACAATCATTAAGTAAGAGTCATCAAAACATAGGTCCATAGTTAACATATAGCATTCACGAAAACCACGAGTCAACAACAATTAAAATATCGTTTAGGAATACAACTTAGAGTATGGTTTCAAAACAAGAAGCGTAGTACAAAATATAGCCAATAAAACAGATCCCAAGGGACCAATATCCGGATCACCTACTCACTCAAGCCAAGCCTTCCACCCCACAATTTGTAACCGATCAAACCTGCATAGGAGGTTTGCTCCCCACCATTGGTGGATCATCACAGGACCCATTCAATCAATGTAGTATCAGTACGGGTCCAATACTGAGTAAGGGCGCTGGTGTGCTAAGGCCAATAATACAATCATACCACATAGCACACATAGCACGATCATATAGACAACAAGTGATAACACACAAGATAAGGCTTGAGTACTTTCCGATGACTTATTCTTTATCCTTGTTAATAATATGTCCATTTCACACATATTCTTTAATAATCCATGTAAGTGCGGGAGCCCCACTATTATAGCTGGTGGACCAGAAATCAACACTCAGGGCAGAACGCCTCTGACCACTATTATAGCCGGTGGACCGGAATCAACACCCAGGGCAGATCGCTACTGGCCACTATTCTAACCGGTGGACGGGACTGGCCCCGACTTACATGGTGTTCCGCTGTAAGTACTTAGTATTTTCCCATGGGTTACTTTATTCACATTCATTCAAAGAATTCTTCATTAATCCATGTGAGCGCGGGAGCCCCACTATTATGGCCGGTGGACTGAAAATAAACACACAGGGCAGAACGCCTCTGACCACTATTATAGCTGGTGGACCGGAATCAACACCCAGGGCAAATCACCACTGACCATTATTCTAACCGGTGGACCGGACTGGCCCCGACCCACATGGTGTTTCACTGTAAGTACTTAGTATTTTCCCAGTGGATTAACTTATTCATTTGGGTCTGTCGAGCCTGATTCCCCCACTATTATAGCCGGTGGACCGGAATAAACACTCAGGGGAGAACGCCTCTGACCACTATTATAGCCGGTGGACCAGAAATAAACACCCAGGGCAAAACGCCTCTGGCCACTATTCTAACCGGTGGACCGGACTGGGTCTGGCTCAACAGTCTTTCACTTTACATAATTAATGTCTTATCCGTGTCTTACTGAATCGCACCACACCCTTGACATGCATAAATCGTTCTCTTTATAAAATCTCACATACATAACTACCCTTCAATCAATAGATACACATGATAACACCGAACAACTCTAAGCAGCCATAACCAACCCTAGTTGAAATACCCCAAAAACCCTAATTTAGGAAATCATGGCCGAATAGGGAATTATTAGGAAATTAATTAAAATAAACTACTTTTAGTGAGATAAAAGGGGAATTAAGTAGGATAAATAAAGAAGGAATTTATAAGTGTGTAAATAGGAGGAATTGTGGTATTTTAAGTTAATTAAGGTTTTTATTTTAGAAATTTATTAAATACATTAATTTATTTAAAATAGGAAGGAAAAAGTAGTTTCAAATTAATATAAAATTTATAAATAATTTAATTAGAGAAAATTAAAGTGTTTTGTTAATTAAAATGGAATTTAAGAAAATTCTTCCAAAAATCCCAAAATTAACCTAAAAATAGAATTTAACCATTGTTTTGATAGTTATATTTTATTAAATACCCCAAATTATCCAATTATACTAATTAAGCCAACCACTAATTTTCCCTGTTTTTCCTTTTTCCCTTTTTCCTTTTTCTCCCTCCTTTTTCCTTTTTCTTTCTTCCCCTCCTCTTCCTTATTTTTCCCGGCCTGGGCCGGCCTGCTGGCCCAGCACCCTTGCGCGGCCCAGCTCCCCAGCGCATGCCCCTCTTCCTTTTCTCCCGGCCGGTTCGGCCGCCCCATTTCTTTCTTTCTTTTCTTCTTTCCCCGCTGAACCGCCGGTCCCCCCCACCCGTACTTTGTCTTCAACCTTCAGTCGCCTGCAACCTGAGATTTTCGTCGGAGAAGGAAGCTTCAACGCCACGCCATTAGCTCCCGTCTTTTCGTCCTGCTCATTCTCGTTGTCTCCCTTGTAGATTGGACTAATCGATCCGGTCTTTCCCTGCACAAAACCTCTCTCTCTCTCCCCGACGAGTCTCGGTCTGCAACTGTAGATCTGCACCGGTCAGCCTCGCCGGACATGCATCCACCTAACCTCCGACCCTCCCTCGCATCCTTGTCGTTTTCCTGCCCCGTTTGGCCTATAAATAGCCCCGAAGATCGCCTTAATCGGGTTCAAAAGTTGGAACCCAGAAAACCAGAGCCGCACACCGTCCCACCTTTAGCCGCCCTTTCCTCCGCCTTCGGTCATCGTTGCCGCCTGCCCGCACCACCAAAATCCTCCCTACACCGCCCTCTACACAATCAACCACCTTAGCCTCCTTGCCTTGCTCCGCACGCGCTGCCTTGGCCGTGCGAAATTACCCTCCCGAATAGCCTTCGACCCCCCTGGCGCCACTTTCGTGCCGCCGGCGCCGCCTCCACCGCCGCTTGCAGCACCACCATCACCCCCCAAAACGACCGGCAGCTCCTGCTCTACCACCCTATACCTCCCTTTTATCCTGGTTTTCCCTCCCCTAGCCTCCACCACCATTTTTCCCCTCTCTCCCTTCCTCCACCGCCGCGCCGCCGCCGCCACCACCACCGTAGTTAGGTTGCCCAACACCCTGAACCCTAAAGCTTAAAAATAAATAAATGAATAAAAATAAATAAAATTGATTAATGATTTAATCTTATTAACTACTATTATTAGTATTATGATTAATATTAACATTACCATTATTATTACTAATATTGTTATTATTACTAATACTACCCCCCTTATTATTATTACTAAGACTCAACATTACCCTAAGGACTTTTAAGTAATGGTGTTAATTAACTTTAGGGCCTTATTAAGTTATTATTACTATTATTATTATTATGATTATTGTTATTGTTATTATTGCTATTATTATTATTATAATTATTATTATTATCCTTATTATTATTATTATATCATTATTATCCTTGTTACTATTTTGTTGTTGTTGTATTTAATGCATTTATTATTTTATCGATTATTACTACCGTTATTATCCTTAACGTTATACTTTAATATTATTACCTTAGTATTTTTGTTATGCTTAGTATTGCCACAACTATTGTATTATTATTATTATTGTGATTATTATTACTGTTATTTTTATTATTGTTATTTTATTATTGTCATTATTGTTACTATCATTATTGCTATCATCACTATTATTTTTACTATGATTAATACTAGTGTTATTATGTTTATTTTTCTCACTATTATTATTATCGTTATTATTCCTATTCATACTATTTCTAGTACTCTTATCATCCTTTGTGTTATTACTATTATTATTATTATTATTATTATTATTATTATTATTATTATTGTCGTTATTATTAGTATTATTATTGTATTTATTATTATTATTATTATTATTATTATTGTCATTACTCCTATCATTATAACCATTATTATTCTTATTATGAGTACTATTAGTAGTATTCTTATTATTGTTGGTATTATTGGTAATTATTATTAATAATATTGAAACCCTCACCCTAATATTCTGGATTTGCTAAAACCTACTTTAATTAGTGATAATCCGTTTAAGCTATCGTAAGAGTAGTAATAACCTACCCCTTTATTTATAAACCCCATCGTTAATATTAGCCTTGTTATTAGGCCATGATAGGGGTAAGATAGGAATTTTGATAATTCCGGCAGAGGGAGATTAACCCTAAGTATTTCCCTCTTATAGGTGAACCGGGTCAAACCCCAGGAGGTGTAGGAGCGTGCTCCAAGCCTGGTGCCGATTTAGGTAAGGACGTAACTAAGGCCGCCTGTGTGTATTACATGTTTCATTTTCCTTGGATGCCTCGTATGGTTTATATGCTGTATTATGTGTATGTTATCTGTTCTACCGTGTAGCGCAACATGGAACCGAGGTACGTTCCCGTGCTCTTGTCTATATGTACTAATATGGTATAGTACAAAGATGAGGTAGTGTGATGTGACATGCATGCTAGGTGTTTTGATGAGGAGTTGTGGAGTGGGGGCTTGAAAGAGAAAAATAAGCAACTAAGATAACCAAAGGGAAGTACGCTGGTTAACATAGGTATGGACGACATAAGGAATTCATAATTGTGAGATGATGAGGAAAAAGGGGGGATTGAATAAAATGGAAGAGTGGGAGAAACTGAGGTTGCATGGGAAAACTAGGGTTTGCATGGGAATGATAGAGTTGGCATGGTGGAAATGATAGGGTTTGCATGGGGAGATTAAGGTCCGCATGGGGGCGAACCTTACGTATGAAAAGTTACTTTGGGACGTGGGGAGACTAATGAAAGGTCTGTTTGGGAGACTAGAGGCTCGAGGTGAAAATAGTACGTAGGGTCATATAAGGGTACATAGGGTTTGGGAAAGAAACCCTAATTTGAGAGAGTGGAAAAAGAAAAAAAGGAAAATGGTAAGAATAAATGAGGAGGAGTGAGGTATGAGGGAGAGTTGAGTCTAAGGGTCATGATCTGGTTTCCAATGCAAGAAATATGTTAAGTCTGATAAATTGCAAAGGGTATTTAGTGGCCTAAGATGAGTGCGGGAGATAGCTTGGTAACCTGAACCGAGTAAGGATATAGCTAAGGCTGAATGTGTGACATGTATCCTATGTGCCGTGGATGTTCTATATGATTTACGTGTTGTGTTTTGAAACGTCATTATCTTATCTGTTCCATGTGTAACGTGGCTTGGAATTAGGACGTGTGCTTGTGCCCTCATTTGTATGTGATAGTACGCATATACCTTCAGTTTGATGTGATGTGTTGAGATCTCTGGCCATGCATGACAAAGATATGCCCTCTAATAAGATACATTAAGACACTAACGACTTACAGAGAAAAATGTTGAGCCAAACCCAGACCGGTCCACCGGCTATAATAGTGGCAGGGTATCTTACCCTCGCGACCGTTCCACCGGCTATAATAGTGGCAGGGCATACACCCTCGTGACCGTTCCACCGGCTATAATAGTGGGGGATTTCGTGCTCAACAAATCAAACGTAAAAGTGATAAGTCA
The DNA here is from genome assembly GCA_030549775.1 of Tamarix chinensis. Classification (NCBI taxonomy): domain Eukaryota; kingdom Viridiplantae; phylum Streptophyta; class Magnoliopsida; order Caryophyllales; family Tamaricaceae; genus Tamarix; species Tamarix chinensis. Next base: position 59,593,762 of record CM060180.1, on the reverse strand, counting down.
TGGAAAGATACTAATTTTTACAGTGGAATACCTTGTGAGTCGGGGCCAGACCGGTCCACCGGCAAATAATAGTGGCAGGGTATATTACCCTCGCGACCGTTCCACTGGCTATAATAGTGGCAGGGCATAGCCCTCGCGACCGTTCCACCGGCTATAATAGTGGGGCTCTCGCACTCGCATGGGTTAATAAATACTGTGTATGAAATGGACATATTATTATTAACGAGAATAAAGAATAAGTCATCGGAAAGTACTCAGGCCTTATCTTGTGTGTCATTGCATGTTACTTATATGATTGTGTTATGTAGACTACGTGGTATGATTGTATGCTTGGCCTTAGCACCTACGCCCTTACTCAGTACTGGACCCGTACTGATACTACACTGGTTGAATGGGTCCTGTGATGATCCACCAATGGTGGGGAGCAGACCTTTGATGCAGGTTGATCGGCTACTAAATTGGGGGGGAAGGCTTGACTTGAGTGAGTAAGCGGTCCGGACAATCACCCTTCAGAAATTGTGTTGTTTAATCGTACTTGTCTTTGGAGGTTACAAGTGTTGTATTTAAATTTTCAAGGTTTTTATCGTACTTTGTGATTCCGTTATTTTAAGTACTCTGATATATGGACTTTTTAAATTGTATTTCGGAATGTAACTTTTGACTTTCGTACTCTGATTCCGAAAAACTTATGCTTTATGAATGATTTGTTCTGGTTCTATTCTTTCTAGCCTTAGCACTTAGTATCGGGTTGGTAGGTATGAATCGATCTGGTACTAAGTGTGGCGGTAATATCCCCGGATTAACAAGTTTATTTGCTTGCTTCCGGTAAACTTCTTTTAAATTTAACGAAATTTTCAGTAGTAAATTTGGGGGTGTTACACTAGTTGTCCACACCAACCGTGGTTAGCCACTCTTATCCCTATTTTACCGTAACCACCATACTTAGCCATCCCAAACCTTAATTGTCCTCAATAATCACGATTAGTTACTCCAACCCTACTTAATCACAACACCCCAGAGTTAATCACTCCAAACCCTAATCTCGTACAATCGTTAACTCCCATGCAAAACCCTAACTCCACCACGCAACCCTAAGGCCACCATACCAACATTAATACCACCATGCAAATCATAACACTACCAAGCAAACCCTAATACCACCATAAGCCATTAATACCACCATGCAATCATTAATACCACCATACAAACCATAACACCACCATGCAAACCCTAATACCACCATAAGCCATTAATACCACCATACGAACATTTATACCACCATACAAACCCTAATACCACCATAAGCCATTAATACCACTATGCAATCATCAATACCCCCATACGAACCCTAATACCACCATGCAAACCCTAATACCACCATACAACATTAATACCCCCATAAAAATCACAAATACCACCATACAACATTAATACCTCCATAAAATCACAATTACCACCATACAAACCCTATTGCCACCATAAGCCATTAATACCACTATGCAATCATCAATACCCCCATACGAACCCTAATATCACCATGCAAACCCTAATACCACCATACAATATTAATACCCCCATAAAAATCACAAATACCACCATACCACATTAATACCTCCATAAAATCACAATTACCACCATACAAACCCTAATACCACCACAAGCCATTAATACCACCATGAAATCATTAATACCACCATACGAACATTAATACCACCATACAACATTAATACCTCCATGAAATCATAAATACCACCATACAAACCCTAATACCACCATACAACATTAATACCTCCATAAAATCATAAATACCACCATACAAACATTAATACCTCCATAAAATCATAAATACCACCATACAAACCCGAATACCACCATAAGCAATTAATACCACTATGAAATCATTAGTACCACCATACGAACGTTTATGCCACCATACAAACCCTAATCCCACCATACAAACTTCAAGACTCCCATGATGGTTCCCAACTCATATTACCATTTATCCTAACATGCATGTCCTAGTGGGCCATAACATATTACATCATAAACATCATACATATAAATGTCATGCTCATGTCACGGAAGCACATACAACATACCTCAATCTCCAAGCTGCGCTACACATAAGACAAGTTATCCACAAATCAAATAATACATGGCATAGCATGGCATTCACAACATTCAACACATCCATGTCACACATAGCACAAGGCCATTAGCTTCGTCCTTACCTAAGGCGACGTCGGACTTGGAGCACGCTCCTCTAACTTCTTAGGGCTTTGGTCGGGGTTACCTATAAAAGGGGAAAATGCTAAGTATTAGTTTCCCTTATAATTACTATCAATCCTCATTCTCGTTTAAGGTCAGGGTTTTTATTACTAAAAAGGGTTTTATACAAGAACTAGGGTATTTACCTTAGAATTAGTATACTAAATATTAGTAGTCAAAATATGTTTATTTTTAATACCTATTGTTACACTTATATTATTAGCCCCGTTAGCCCTATTCTTATAATAATAGTGTTCACTAGTCATAGTAAAATAGTGATAATAATAATAATAATAATAATAATAATAATAATAATAATAATAATAATAATAAGACTACTAATAGTGACACTTATGTTTCAATTAATAGAACTCTAGCGTTTTTAAGGTTTAAGTCTAACAATGGTGTTAGGTTTGAAAGAATAATATTATAAGGTCACAATATTACAAGTGAACTATTCCTAAGGGTGATAATGATAATAGTAATAATACTAATAATGATGATAATAATAGTAATACTCCTAGTAGTAATGATAATAACAATAATACAACCAAGTAAGGTTTAGCAATCACAATAATAACCTTAGTAAGGATAATAGAAGTAATAATAGTAATATTATTAATAATGTTAATATCAACAATTATAAAAATTAAGATTAGAGTTAAGTATAATAAAAGTTAGGGTTCAGAAGGGATTTTAGTATTAGTAAGAAAATAAGACATTAATAATAGAGACCATAATAATGATAATAATGATAATAATGATAATAATGATAATAATAATATTAGTAATAGTAATGAAAGAAATAATCATAATAATAATAATAATAATAATAGTATTAATATTGGTAGAAAATAGTAGTAGTTATATAAAAGGGATATTAGGGTTTGGATGAGTGGAGAACCACCTAGGGTCGGTGGTGGTCCGGCGGCGGCGCGTGGCGGCGACGACGGTGGCGGTGGAGGAGGAGAAGAGGGGGAAAGATGGAGGTGGCGGTTAGATGGGAGGGGAAAAGGAGAAGTTTGAGGTGGGGAAAGAAAGAGCAGGTGAAGGGGAGTGGAGTGAGGGTGGTGGCATGGCAAGGGGTGGCGGCGTGCGGCGGTGACAGCGGCGGCCGAGGGTGGTGGAGAGAGGTGGAAGATGAGGGAGGAAGGAGGAGAGGGAGGTAGGGGAAGTTGAAGGCAGGGAAAGGTAGAGGGAGGTCTGCTGGACATTTTGGAGGGTGAAAGAGGCTCTGGTGGCAGCTGGGCTAGCGGTGGGAGGCGGCGCAAGGGCGGCGAAGGCTGGAAGAGGTGGTTTCAGGCAGTGGACTTTGCACGTCTAGGGCGGCACGTGCAGGGCAAGGAGGAGGGTGGTGGCGGCTTGGTTTTGTCGAGGGAGGTGCAAGGATGATAACGGTGGGAAGCGGTGGTTTCGGCGGTGGCTGGAGGCGGCAGGAATGTCGTCTGTTCTGACGGCGGTGGAATAGAGTTTCAGCAAGGTCCAAAGGGAGGGACTTGCTGTGGCCGTTCGGGAGGGGGCATTTATAGGCCAAGGGGGGAGGAAAACGATGAAGGGAGAAGGAGGCGTGCGAGGCAGGTGTGCAGGTGGCCGGCCGGTGGCAGGCGGTGCAGGTCCTGCCATGGCAGGTTGGGTCGGGGAAGGGGAGAGGAAAAGGGAAGGAGATGGCACGCGGAAAAGGGAGAGAGGGACTTGGTCGGGGTCGAAAAGAGAAAGAAAACGACGGGAGAGAGGCAGGGAAGTACGGTCGACGCTGGTGGCTGCCGGCAAAATCGAGTTGCAGGTCGATTTGCAGGTCGGGGAAGAAGACAGGCAGGGTGGACCGGTTGGTCAAGGGGAAAGAAAGAAAAGAAGGAGGGGGCGGTTCGGCCGGCTGGGCAACGGGCGACGAAGGCTGGCAGGCCTGGTACGCGAGACGGGGCAGGCCAGGGAGGAAGGGAGATTTGGGCCGACGGGCTGGCCCAAACCGGGGGGTGAGAAGAAAAAGAAATAAAGAAGGAAGAAAGAAAAAAAGAAAAGAAAGGATAAAAAGGAAAAAGGAAAATGGAAAATGATAAAGTGGTTGGGTTGGGGGTATTTGGTCTTTATTTATTTATATAATTAATTTAGATATTTAATTTTAATAATAATTATTTTAATTATAATAATTAAATCCATTTTTAGATTAGTTAGGCTATTTTGAATAAATTGTCCTTAACTTCCATTTTAATTAGTAAAATGTCCAAAATTTTCTAAATAATTTATTTATTATTTTCTCCTTATTTTTCCTTAATAATTTTCCTCTTTATTTAATAAATTCACCTATTTTCTTAATTTTTCTCTAATAAACTATTATTTTCCATAATTCCTAAATTAGGATTTTTGGGGTATTTCACTTATCCCTCAATTTTTTCTTGTCAAAAAACACCACTAATATAGCTTTCTTTTACTTCCTTTCCCTCCTCCTTGCCGTCACCAAAACAACCCACCAAAACCTCCACCGATGACCTTTTCCATTCCTTAACCCCTAGCACCGGCAACCTTCACCATTCCCTCACCCATACCATTGGCCAAACTTACCACCAAACACATTGAATTGGAAAAACCTATTGTTCCTCCTCTATTTGCTTCACCAAAATCCACCAAAACATACCCTCCAATACTAACCTTTTTCACTGAAGCCCCATTGCTCTCTTTTGTAAAAATCACTACAAGCCTCCAATTTTTTATCCTCCCCTTGTGTACCAGAAAACCCAACAAAAACCATCCCCTAGCTATAGCAAGATCAACTAAAGCCACACCCTTAGCTCTAGCCATATCCACTGAAAACACCCTAACCCTTTCAGCAAAACCAACTAAAAACACCCCACCTATCTTTGGCACTACAAGCTAATCCTCAACCCTACTTTTTGGCACTTTGAAACATTGCAAAACCCCTAGAAATGACAGTATTTTCCATTTCTACATCCCTCATCTTTCCACTTTAACCGACCCTCTTTGTTGCACAAATTTTGGTTGAGATTTCCTTCGAGCCTTGATTTAATTTTTGCTTAATTATTTCACTCTCATTTACCTTATATTTTCCTTAATTATATGATAAAGTTCTAATGATGTTTTATTATGGTTTTTTAGATATTTTTTAGAGGTTTTGGAGGTGTTGAGATAGGATACGTGCATGGAGACAATTGCTTATTCTATAAGGATACTAGTTGTAGTTTAGGGTTTATGTTCTAAGTGTTATGTTTGATTATGTGTATTATCATGTTATTATTATTATGTTAATACATTCTTTTTGTAATTTGATGATATGAGAATATGAATTATGTGATGGAAATGAGTAAGTTGAGAATCATGTGGTATTGTTACAATACTTATTACACGGAGAACCCTAAGAGAATCGGTATGATATGTCATTGTAATATGGGATTAATAAAGTATGTTAAGTTGTAAAATGATTACATGCAAAATATATAGTGATATTTGGAAACAATGATGCCAGGCATATAGGTTTTTTGTAAAATAAGGACATTTAGTTATCTTTAAGGGCATTTCAGTCAATATGGGTTTAAAATGAAAAATATGGTATTTTAATGTGTTAGATGATTTAAAATATTATAAGGAGATAATATGAAATGTTTAGAGTACTCATGAATGATACAAGTCCCATGAAATGAGAAAATGGCTAAATTTGGGAATAGTAACCCTAAAATAGGGATGTTATTATCATATGTGTGAAACATTGGAGTTAGACTACAAAGTTTGGATATGTTATTAATATTAGTGTTTTAGGAATTTTTATTTAATTTGGTAGTCATATGAGACTTACAGAAAAAGTTATAGCATATTTGTGAAATTAGAATTTTGTAAGCATTATGAATAGTAACTTTTGAGGTAGGGATATCATTGCATGTGTAAGACATTATAGTTAGGCCTTGAAATTATGGTATGTTAATAAAAATAATATTTGAGGAAGTGATACTAAATTTGGTTTATAAAAGAGCAACAAAGGAGAAGTTATGCCTAAAAAGTAAAATTAGGGTTTCTTAGAAAGTATATGGATCTTAACCCTTGAGAACGACCTTGTTATCTATATGATTGTACCTTAATTTCTTTAATTATTTTTTTAACTACCAAGTAAATCATAAATATGACATTAATAATTTGAAGAGAAATACCACATGATTCGCCCTGAGGTATTTTATGGGTCTGTTCAACCAAACGATAATAGTAGCTTAGGTATGTTTTTTTTTCCTAAGAGGTACCTTATTCTGTTCTATTGGATTAAAAATAGTGGGGACCTAAAATCGACATGAATGATAATATGATTCAAGATAAGTAACTAATAGATAAGACATTCATGATTTAAAGTGGAAGATTATGTGAATTAGGACTGAGTTGTTGTGTCCGTTCCACCGGAAGATAATAATGGCTCAAGTGTATTATCCTTGAGAGGTTCTTTAAACCATTCTTACAGTTTAAAAATAGTAGCTTATGTTCATTTTTCCTTGAGAGGTGTTGGGTCCATTCCATTGAACAATAATAATGAATCAAGTGTATTGTCATTAGAAGGTGCTTTAGAGCATTCCATTAGTTTAAGAATAGTGGGATCCCTGAACTCAATGTAAAAAAAAAAAGAATGGATCATTTTATATCTAATAATATAACCTTGATCAATAATTACCTTGTATTATTTTATGTACCTCACATTTTTTCTTACTTTCTATTGTGAATGTATGTATTTTTCTATATTCCTTATTCGATTGTATTATCACATTACTTAGTACGTAGCATAATGGCCATCTTTTTTATGGGTGCTTCTCATTCCATGAGTAGATGACCTAGTATCAATATGCAGGTTGATGAGGACCCAGTGGATGATTTTGTAGTTTATGAGTCTTTGTATATGGTAGAGTGATTTTTTGTATTAGGATTTTGGGGCATAAAGTCATGCTTTTCATATGATAGTTTTACTCGAATACCTTTTTAGAATCTTAGATCTATGGTATCCCTTTTATCTATTGACTTCAAAGGTCAAACATTGTCATTATACTTGTTTTGATGATAATAAATGGATCTTGATAACTAATTAGTTTGCTTAAGTGTGCATGTACAATAATTAAATTACAAATAAGTCTAAAATGCATAAACTTAAAGCATTATTTTAATGTGAAAATGTAAAAGAGAAATTAATTTTCTAAGTACAAGAAAAAAACATGTAGAACATAACCAAGACTTGAAGGTTAAGGATAATAAGTATTAGGTTTCTTATAAAGAGTTAAGTTGAAAAAAGTTTATATTTCAATTAAAACTCTTTAAAACATTTTTTTTTGAAAAATAATTAACTTGAATTCATTTCATAAGCTCTTTAAAAGTGTTTTCAAAACTAAATGGTTGGCTCTAGTAGGAACTAGTGTAACACCCCAAAATTCACTATTTTTTTTAAAACAAAAGTAATTAAAATACTTAATTTAAAACTCGTGAATTCTGGGGATGTTACCACTACACTTAGTACCAAATCAATTCTCTCCAACAGTTTCAGTACCAAGTGCTAAGGCTAAAAAGATTAATATAAAACTTAAACCAAGATTTCATAAAATGAATTAAAGAGATAATAACTTAGAAATTAGAGTACGCATAAAGAATTATAATTAATAATCATAATGAGATATAATTGTATAACTGTTAAAAGGTCAATCTCAAATACTAAACACAAAGTAATAAATCACAAAAGATAACTCTGATACAAAGGGAATTAGTAGAAGCGAAATAAAATAACAAGAAGAGTAAAAACAACCATGACCCTCTCAAACCTTGAGCCAAAACATGCTCAACACTCAACCCTGCCAGATATCTCGCCCACCTGCACAAAGTCAGAAGGGCATACTACTCATGGGAATGAGCAGCACCCATGAAAAGGGTGATCAGTACGCTACATACTGAGTAAGGTAACCGAGAACTAAGGCCAACACATAAAATTACATAAACCATGCATAATCTCAAACCTTGAGCTAAAGCATGCTCAACACTCAACCCTTGCGGATATCTCGCCCACCTGCACAAAGTCATAAGGGCATACTACTCGTGGGAATGAGAAGCACCCATGAAAAGGGTGATCAGTACGCTACGTATTGAGTAAGGTAACCGAGCACTAAGGCCAACACATAAAATCACATAAACCATGCATAAGAATAAAAGGACATAAAGGCCAACATGATAACATAATAACGAACAATCATTCAGGTGGATACATAAAGGCCCATTTATAGTCCGGATTAATTATTTAATTAATCTATGATCAAGAATTGTTTCATACCATGCTTTTATCAAATCCATATGAGTACAGAAGCCCCCGCTATTATAGCCGGTGGATCAGAGACACATAGGACTACGCGTCCTAACCACTATTCCTACTTGGTGGATCGGTTGGCCCTGGCTCATATGGTATTCCACTGTAAGTAATTAGTATCATTTAGGTGCTTTAGCAAAACTCTAGTTTGTATTCATTGAGCTTAAGAACCCCCACTATTATAACCAGTGGATCGGTCACATATAGGACATCATGTCCTAACCACTATTATAACTGGTGGATCGGTCGCACAGAGGGTAAAAACCCTAACCACTATTCCGAACCGATGGATTGGTTGGTCCTGTCTCAATGATCTTCCACTTTAAATAATTAATGTTTTAAGTATCTTATTCAGAAGATTTCACCATGGACATGCATGAATCATTCTCTTTATACTTCACACATCATAAATCATAAAATTCCACCATCATAATTACACTTTAATCACCAAATACACATGATAACACAAAAATTCTAAGCAACCACAACAAACCCTAACTGTCCACACAAACCCTAGTTTGGGCTCCTACAGACCCTTATATAACTCCACGTACTATTTTTCATCCAAAATGTTCAAACACCCAAATAACACTTACATTATCTTCCTCATATCCCAAATCAACCTTCCATACGTAAATTTCACTCCTATGCAAACTTTACACCTCCTATGCAACCTTTCAAACTTTTCATGCAAACCCTAAATCCCATGTAATCATTAACTCCCATGCAAAACCCTAACTCCACCATGTAAACCCTAATACCACCATACAACTATTAACACCACCATGCAACCATTAATATCTCCATACAAACCCTAATACCACTATACAACCATTAATACCACCATGTAACCATTAATACCATCATGAAAACCCTAATACCACCATACAACCATTAACACCACCATGTAAACTCTAATACCACCATACAACCATTAATACCACCATGCAAACCCTAAATTCTGTCATACAAGACTCTAAATTCACTCCACACAAAACCAAAGATCCATCCATACCAAACCCTAGATCCAAACCATTTAAAAATCCAAGATTTGTCCATACAAAACCGTAAATTCTTTTATACAAAACCCAAGAATCTGTCATACAAAACCCTACATTAGATCATCCCATATAAAACTATAAATTAGATTCTCCCATACAAAACCATAAATTAAATTCTCCCATACAATATCATACAAAATCATAAGTTAGATTCTCCCATACAAGACCATAAATTAAATCTTCCCTCACGAAACCATAAATTAGATTCTCCCATAGGAAACCATAAGTCATATTCTCCCACATAAAACCATTAATTAGATTCTCCCGTATAATACCATAAATTAAATTCTCCCATACAAAACCATAAATTAAATTCTCTCACACAAAACCATAAATTGGATTCTCCCTCATGAACCATATATTATATTTCTCTCTTCCACTCATGGATCATTATAATACTTAGGTTAACTCATATCCCTTGGACTTATTTCTGCCACCCTCCTTTTTCATCTTTTCTCCCACTTAAACCACATTAACATCCTCTCATGCATGTCTTACAGGGCTACAACACATATCATTACATGCACATAGTACACATGCCATATAACAACACAAGAACATGCTTGAACTCCACATCATATTATATATGATATAATTAGTAATGATAAACATAGGATCCATAGCATGCGAAGCACATAATACATATAAACACACAAAAAGACCTTAGCACCCCTTACCTAAAACGACACTGGTCTTGGAGCACGCTCCTATGCCTCCTTAGGGCTTTGACTGGTCTCACCTATTATGAGGGAAAAACTAAAATTAGACTCCCTCCTATCAAAATACTATTAATCACTAACTTAATATAAGACTAGGCTTTTGATAAAATATTAAAATAATAATAGCAAAAATACCAAAAATAATATCAATATTGATATTAACAAGAATAATAATATTGTAATAATAATAATAATAATCATAATGGTAATAATAGTAAGGATAATATTTGAAGATAAAAAGAAGTAGGGTTTCCACCATACATTGAACAACAAGAACAACAACAGCAACAACAACAACAACAACAACAACAATAACAACAACAAGATATTTGAAGATAAAAAGAAGTAGTAATAATAACAAGAACAACAAGAACAACAAGAACAGCAATAACAATAATAACATTATTAACAACACTAATGGTAAAATAGTTGTATTAATAATAATGGAATAAGAATAATAGAAATTTAAAATAGGAAATAATATTAATAATAGTAATAATAAAAATAATAAGGGTAATAGTGCTAAAATCAAATTAAAAATTACAGTAGGGCTTTAGCCATCAACAGAATAATAATAAAAACATTAATATTAATAACAATAATTATACATATTAAAAATGGAAATAATAATAATAATAATAGGATTTATATTAGAATAATTGAAATAAAATAATTTAAGGCTTGTAAAAATAAGGAAAAGGGTTGAGAGGGTCTAGGGTTGAACCTAAGGCTGGTAGGGATAGGTGACACCGACAGTGGTGCACGACGGCGGCGGCGGCAATCGAAAAAAGAGAAGAAAAAGGGAAAAGTTGAATGTTGGGAAAAAGATAGGGAGAATGGAGGTGGAATTCGGGTTATTTAAGAATACCTAGAGGGAGAGGAGCAGAATGGAGGTGGGGGCATAGCCAAAGGTGGCGGCGCACGATGGTGGTGGTGGTGGTCGAATGGAGGAGAAGGAGAGAAAGAGAGGAGGAGAGGGAGAAAGGGGAAAAGAAAGGTAGGGGGAGGTAGAGGATGGTTTGCAAAATAATTTGAGAGGTAAACGAAGGGGCGGGAGCGGTAGAGGAGGTTGCTAATGGTGGTTCGAAGGGTGGCAGTGGCAGAAAATGGTTTGGTTGAGGAGAGAAATTTACACAGCCGGAGTGGCATGTGCAAGAAGAATCGAGGGAGGAGAAAGGCATAGTTAGTTAGGGGGCTGTGCAAGGAGTGCATAGGTGGCCAGAACGGGCGGCGGTGTTGGCCAGAGGCGGCAAACGTGGCGTTTAAAGGGGCGGTGGCATGAAGGAGGGAATTTTTTGAAATTCAACAAAAAAATCGACCCAATGCTACTATGGGGTGTATTTATAGGCTTGAAAGGAAGTTAGGGTCGAAGGGAAAGTGGGGGAGTGGTAGGCAGGAGTGGGCACCAGCCGACAAGAACAGCGGTGCACTCCCCGATCGTGGTCTACAAGTGGCCAGGGGAGAGGGAGATCGTGCGAGGAATGGGGGAGTGGTTTGAGTCAATGGGTTGCCAAAACAAAGGGGAAGAGGCGGGAACAAAATGGACTGTCAATGGTGAGTAACCGGCTGTGAAAATCCAGCGAGAAAGGCGGTGGAAATGGTCGACGAAAATGGTAGGCTGCGAAGGGCTGAGGGAGGAAGAAGAAGGGAGGTTGGATCGGGTGGCCGGGAAAAGAAAAGAAAGAAAAAGAAGGAACCGGCCTGTTGGCACAAGGTGAGGGGGAAAATTAAATAAAACACAGAGTTTCAGTGGAAAAAGGAATGAAGAGCGGCATTCCGGTGCGGCCGCGCTAAAGAAAGAAAAGAACGAGAAAGGCCATGGGGAAGGAAAAGGAAGATGGGCCGCTGGGATTGGGCCATGTCACAGAAGGAAGAAGGAAGAAGGGAAAGGACTGGGCCACTACTGGACAGGTCGGGGAGGAGCAAAAAATAAAAAGAAAAGAGGAATAAAGAAAAAGAAAGGAAAAAAAGAAAAAGGAAAATAGAAAAATAATGGGTTAGGTTGATTAAATTAATTGGGATATTTGGAATATTTAAAAATAATAATATTTAAAACTCTTTTTAGGCTAAATTAGGATTTTTAAAAGATTTTCCATAAATTCCATTTTAATTAGCAAAACACCCTCATTTTCTTTAATTAAATTATTTATAAAATTAATATTAATTTGAAAGTATTTTATCCTTCTTATTTTAAAAAAAATAATTTATTTAATTAATTTCCAAAATAAAATGCTTAATTAGCTATAATACCCAAATTCTTCTTTATTAAAATATTTATAAATTTCTTCTTGATTTTCCCTAATAAATTTTCTTTCATTTTGATAAAAATAATTTAATTAAAATTTTCTAATAAAACCTTATTTAATAATAAATAATAAAATTAGAATTTTTGGGGCATTTCAACTAGTTACCTGATTCCTGTGTAACTGATCAATTGGTTCGGTTATACTGATTGACTAGTGAGCGTTGAATGCTGATTTTCTACTTGTTGGGTGATACAAATTTTTAGGAGTTTTGGTCTAACAGCTATTAAAATAGGGTAACACTTATAAATAAGGTCTATATATATTTATTACAACTAGGTTTCATAACATTGATTGTGTAAATATTCTCTTACTCTCAAATTATTCAATTGCTCATTCAAAATTTTCAAACTTTCATAATTATGAGATTTTACTGAAAAGTGTTCTTTTCTCACTTCTCTTATCTAGAATTTTTCTTCAATTTTTATATATCTTATTACATATAGCTATATTACATCTCATCTAAAGTTCTACCCTTTCATATCTTATACTATTGGTGATAATTATCTATAATCACAACCTCCTTACAAAATTCATTTAAAGAGGTTAGTGAGTGTTTGCCTATGATTCTTGTGAGATTCTTGTAGAGATCCTAGAGAAGATAAATAGGTTAAGTAGTAAATAATTTCTTATAGGTTAATTGAAATAGTATGGCTCATAAACTAAGGGAAGAGTGATCATCAATAAAAACACATCACTGTTTCAAAATCCAAAAGGGAGAACCTTTTGGTAGTGTATGTAAAGAATAATTCACTCTTGAATCACTCTATATTGTGTGTTCATTTTTTATTTTTTATCTTCGTTCCATAAAATCCTATTCATCACCCTCTAGGGAATTTTTAAATTGGAATCAAAGTAGGGGCACCTCTCAAAAGATTTAACAATCCGAGGTGAAAAAGATCCACAAGTAGAATAGATTCTACTAGTGTAAATGACGACATCTCCACTATTAAACCTCCATTGTTCAATAGAGAGAAGTTTTTCTACTAGAAGAATTGAATGATGCTCATAATCAAATCACAAGACTATGACATGTGGTCAATAGTCACCGAAGGGCTAATCAAATTCACAAAGGAGGTCAATGGTGAACTTGTGGAAAAGATAAGGGATGAGCTCACAGATGTAGAAAAGAGGAGGTTAACTTTCAATGATAAAGCCATCATGATTTTGTAATTTGGACTTGGTGAAAGGGATTACCATCAAATACAATCATGCCCAACTATAAAAGACATATGGTATAATCTCATCCTCACCCATGAAGGGACAAAACAAGTGAAGAATCAAAGAATCACTCTTCACATTAGAGTGTATGAACTCTTTAACAAAAGCAAGGTAGAAGCATAAACATTCTAAGCAACCTCTTCACCTTCATTGTCAAAAATCTCAAGGCCTTGGGGAAATAAATCACCGAATAAGAGAAAGTAAGAAAGATATTGCAATGTCTTACAAAATAATGGAGCCCTAATGTGACCGTGATTAAAGAAGCCAGAGATTTAAGTAAAATGACAATTGAAGAGCTCTTTATAAAGCTTATGGTTCATCAATTAAAAATGGAATATGGACTACAAGAAAGAAAGAAGAAGTCCCTAGAAGCAAAAGCCTCTACTTCCTCTAGGAAATAATAAGTGTTTGAAGATATAGGTGAAAATAAGGTGATAAAGGAGAAAAAGAAGCTCCCATGAATGATGAAGAAGTGGCCTTCATAACCACTCAATTTAAAAGGTTCCTCTAATCAAAAGGAAATAAAAACAGAAGACCTCCCTCAAGCAACACAAAAAAGAACATAGAAGCTAACATGGATGACAAAATCAAATGCACAACAATGGAAAATTCCGACATGTCATCCGCGACTACTATGAGTTTAGAAATGAAATTGCTAAACAAATGGCAAGGAATAATAGGAACATAGGTAACAAGAAAGGAATGAAAGGACCAAGAAAATCCATGGCTTCCTTTGGAAAAAGTGATGGTGAACCTCTAATGAAGATGAAGAAGTTGAGAACATTTCTTTCATGTCTCTAGGAGAGGAATCATTAATCTCCACCTCACCCACAAGCTTCGATAACGAAGATGACATTGTTGAGGCACAATCTGACTTACTATACTCATATGATGGCTAATTATGTGTTTTACATGATTCACCATATGATAATGATAGATAAGGAAAAATAAAATGTGAAGAAGTTGCTTAATCACATAAATGACCGGCACACTCTTGCGTTAAATGAAAATGTTCTTCTTCAATTTCATATGCTTCTTGTCAAAATTGAGCTGAAAAATAAAGTAACTAAATTTAATGAAAATAAGGAATATATTTTTTTTGATCAGTAGGTTAAGATAGATAAATTTCAATCCAAAATAGTTGAACTACAAGACAAA
Source organism: Tamarix chinensis (assembly GCA_030549775.1). Classification (NCBI taxonomy): domain Eukaryota; kingdom Viridiplantae; phylum Streptophyta; class Magnoliopsida; order Caryophyllales; family Tamaricaceae; genus Tamarix; species Tamarix chinensis. The sequence continues at coordinate 59,578,707 of CM060180.1, read as the reverse complement.
TATGATAAATTTTTAAAGATTGCATGTACCTTCACAAAGGGTGAAGAAGGCTTAAATGTACTATTAGGTGTTGAATGGTACTGTAAGTATCATAAGGGCTTAGGTTATGGATATAAGAAGGTAATTAAATGCCAAAATTAAATAATTTCTTTATAAGAGCCTCCAAATCTTATCAAGTGAGTGCTTGTTCTATATCAAACAACTGTAATGTATGTGGACAAAGTGAAAACTCATCTATAATATATAGCCATGAAAAAAAAATGCAAAATTCATTTCCACTCATAAGAAAATAATTTTTTGCAAAGTAAATTTGGTCACGTTGCTTCATCATGTAAGTTAAAAAAAAAAATACCAAAGTGATATCAAAATTCAAACAGGTGTGGGTACCTAAGGGGACCATCCCACATGGATTAAACACTAGTTCGATAAGGACCCATTGAAAGAGTACCTAAACTAGGACATTTGTGCTTGTAGTTAAGCTTCAAAGTTAATACAAGAAGCCATAAATAGTTCCTATATAGTGAATGCTCAAGACACATGATGGGTCATCAAACCATGTTCACCAAGCTAACTCTATATGATGGTGGAAGTGTGACTTTTGAAGACAACTCAAAAGGAAAGATCATCGATGTTGGCAACATCAGTATTGGTAATTCTAAACCCTTCATAAAAAATATATATTTGGTTGATTGCCTCAAGAATAATTTGATTAGCATTAGCCAACTATGCGATAAAGGATTTCTAGTAAAATTTTCAAATTCACACTGCATGATTTCAAATAGAGTAGATAAATATATACTTTTTGTATGCCTGTGCATCAATAATGTGTACATGCTTGATGTTAAATCAATAAAATTACACAATACAAGTTTAAATACAATTGATAATTATGAATGGTTATGGCATAAACACATTGCACATGATAACATTAACTTATTAAACAAACTTGCTAGAAAAGAACTAGTATGTGGTCTTTCAATGTTGAACTTTGTAAAATATAGATTATTTGATGTATGCCAACAAGAGAAACAACATAGGGTTACCTTCAAAACCAAAAATATTGTGACCACATTTCAACCACTTGAATTGTTTCACATGGACCTATTCAGGCCTACTAAAATCAATAACATGGGTGATTGTAGATATTCACTAGTCATTATAGATGATTACTCACATTATACCTGGAAATTGTTTCTTTCTACTAAAGATGATTCTTTTAATGCTTTTCTTGTTCTTGCTAAGAAAATTCAAGTAGAAAAAGGAATTATGATTCAATCTATAAGGAGTCATCATGGAAAGAAGTTTGAGAATGCCATATTCATGGACTTCTGTGATCAAAATGGTATTACTCACAACTTTTTGGGACCAAGAACACCACAAAAAAATGGAGTGGTGGAAAGAAAAAAAAAACCTTGAAGGAGGTTGCAATAACCATGCCGTATGACTCCAAGATTCTAAAATACTTTTTTGTCGAAGCTATTGCCACCATAAATTACATAATGAATATAGTACTTATATGGGTCATCTTGAAAAAGATACACTATGAGCTCTACAAATATAAGAAACTAAATTTAAGTTATTTACACATATTTGGTTGCAAATACTTTATCCTCAACAATGGAAAAATCAATATCGGTAATTTTAACTCCAAATTGGATGAAGGTATCTTCATTGGGTACTCTTTACATAGAAAAGCTTAGCGGATCTTCAACAAATGAACAATGTTAGTTTAAGAATCCATACATGTTACTTTTGATGAATCTTACTCTAGTGTGTAAAAAATCTGAGAGGAAGAAGCATTTCCTTCCATCCAAGTTGAGAGCTTAATGGAAAATGATGACAAAGAAGAAGAGAAAGGTGAAGAACCTCCAATCAATTAATAAGAGGATGAAGTGAGAGAGTATCTTCCTAGAGCATGGAGATATGCCTATGGAAACCCTTAGGAACTTAACATTGGTGAACCAAAAATAGGAGTTGCAAAAAGATCCTCATTAGGAAATATTTGTAATAGTTTAGCATTTCTATCTCAAATGGAACCTAAGTCTCACTTGCAAGCTATGAATGATGAAATCATGGCAGTGCAAGATGAGCTTAACCAATTTAAGAGAAATCAAGTGTGGGAAATGGTCCTGGCACCTCCAAATAAGCCCATCATTGGGACTAAATGGGTCTTCAAAAAAAAAATCTAGATAAAGTGGCATTATGGTGAGGAAAAAGATCAATTGGTTTATAAAGGATACACCCAAGAGGAAGGAATTGATTTCAAGGAAACCTTTTCCCCCATAGCTAGACTTGAGGCTATATGTATGTCTCTTGCATTTACATCAACCATATGATTTACATTATATCAAATGGATGTCAAAATTTCTTTCCTTATTGGTATTATTTAAGAAGAGGTATATGTTAATAAACCACTTTGTTTTGAAAATGACTTAATACCTAACCATGCTTACAAACTCAATAAGGCTCTTTATAGTTTAAAACAAGCTCCTAGAGCCTAGTGTGATAGGTTGAGTAAATTTATATTGGAAAAAAGGTTTTGAAAGAGGTAAAGTTGATAGAACTCTTTTTCTATAGAAAATCAAAAAGGACTTAGTGCTTTCATAAATATATGTTGATGATATAATATTTAGTGCTACTAATGAGTCCATGTGCAAGGACCTTTCTACCTTAATGTGTAGTGAGTTTGAAATGAGCATGATGGGTGAGTTGACCTCTTTTCTTGGACTCCAAATCAAGAAATCAAAGGAAGGAATATTTTTCAACAAATAAAAGTAGATAAAGTGCTAAAGAAGTTTGGATTGAACGAGAGCAAACCTTGTATTAAACCTATGACCACTTCCATAAATCTTGACATGGATGACAAAGGTAAGCTAGTTGATCAAAAGCGATATTGAGGTATGATGGGATCATTTCTCTCTCTTATGACATCTAGAATTGAAATCATTTTTTTTATATGCTTATGTTCTAGGGTTTAGTGTAATCCCAAGGAATCTCACATGACCACATCAAGAGAATCCTTAGGTATTTTATTGGCACACATAACTTAGGGTTGTTTTAGCCTAGTGATACTCTTCTAGATCTAACAGGATATTCTAATGATGCTTTTGTGGGATATAAAGCTAATAGAAAAATACTTCAAGTACCTACCACTTTCTTGGAGAATCCTTAGTTAGTTGACATAGTAAGAAATAATCTAGGGTAGCACTTTCTACCATTGAAGTAGAATATATAGTAGCTAGTGCCTGTTGTGCCCAATTAATTTGGATGAAATATCAACTAAGTGATTATGATCTTAAACTTAAAATAATTTGAATTAAATGTGTTAAAAATAGTGTATTATGCCTCATTAAAAATCTCGTTTAGCACTCTAAGTCTACACATATAGAAATAAGGCATCACTTCATAAGAGACCATATTGAAAAAGAAGATGCATGTGTAGAATTTGTAGATACATTACATCAATGGGGGACATCGTTACTAAGCCATTAAAGGAAGAAAGATTCAAACTAATTAGGTGAGAATTTTGAATGACATTTCTAAGATTAAAAATTAATTCTCTCCCATAATTGTGAAAGTTTTTTAAAAATTAAGGGTTAATTATGATATTAATCAAAATTAAAATAACTTAGAATAAATTTAATTCAAAACATGACTTATGTGACCATTGATTAATGTGATATATTTCATAAATAAAATAAAATAAAATAAAATAAAATATTTATTGAATTGTGGATCTCAATCAAAGGGACTTAAAAATGATTGAAAATATAACCTGATTGGGCAAACCAACCTACTTGTCACAAGCTAATCGATCGGTTTCCAAACCAGTCGATTGGTGAGTCTAAATTGAAGGGGTAAAATCATTATTGGTTTATGTCTAACCTAAGTAAAATAAATCAATTGGATAACTAATACTAGTCTATTGATTCCATAAATAGTCGACTAATATACTCAATTAGTTGATTGGCATATAAATACACACCTTACCTTTTCAACCAAAATATTAACCCTAGTTCTTTAAAACACGTCGACTTCTCTTCAACTCTTCCCACTCTATTTTCCAAATTTTTTACTCCTTTTTCAAATACACAAAATAAAATATCTCAAGAACTAATTTCTCAACTATAATCTTCATTGATTTCACTCTCCCTAGCTTGATTTGACGTAATTTGCTAAATAAAACCTAACTTTTCAATTTATCTAATTTTCCTGCAACTGACTCATCTAAAGGTTGAATCAAGATGACATTTTTACTCCCTCAAATTATTGCACACAAATCATGATTTGACTTACTTTATTTCACATAATTTGTGAAAAACCTCATTCCTACACAACCTTGTTCGAATTTTCTCCCTTAGCTAAGTTTCCAGAGTCATTGCCCCATTATTATCTAATTATTATTATCTAATTATTATTCTCTAATTCTTCTTGTCAACTTTATATTGAAGTAAAATGGCAAAGAAGAAATCAACTGCCTCAACCACCATTTGCAGTGGTGTTTGTGCTCCTCCCACTAAACAGGCTTGTACCCAATCAAGTCGTTTAGCTTGGATGACAATTTGCATTGAAGAACCCACTACTTCACCTCACCATGTTCCATCTCTGGCATCCTTATCTTCATTGGAAGAATCTAGTTGCCTATATCTACCTCATTCTAGACCTATTACTCGTTACATTCCTTCCTCACCCACTAGAGCACCTATGTTATTTGCCTCTCGCTTAGCTAGATTCAACGAGGCCTCTCCTCATTCAACCTATTTCTTCCGGAGTATGGATGACCATCAATGCTGGATCAAATCATTTCAAAAACATAAAGTACTCCATGGGAAATGAATTGATCTAATATCATGTGTTGCTCAGTTCAAGCTTCCCTTCATACAGCCCCTTTTTGACATTCACCTTCTACCACTTTTCACTCTTAAAAATCCAGTCTACCATGGCTTGATTTGACTTTTCTATGTAATTCTCACAGTCCATGTTATGGGAAACACCATCACCACTCATGTATTGGGGTTTCCCATTGTATTAGATGAGGCTAGGTTAGCTCAAATTCTCAGTAATAATCACAATATTAAGTCATAATTGACTTATATAGAGTAGATGCACAACAAGATTCCTGATGAGATTCTATCGGATATGCATCATGGCCACTTTGTCTATAGAAATACTACTAGCTCTTACTACCTACCACTCTTCAAAACGGTGTGTCACTATATGGTATCCTCCATTCTCTTTCCTAGAGCTAGATTTGGGGAATATATGAACCTTAACTATTGGGATAGGGTAGATCACATTCTTTCCTCAACCTCCATATGCTTTAGGGATGACATCTTCAGGCACATGTCTCATATGGCTAAACATAGTCAAGAAACCCTAGGGTATGGCTCTCTTATTACACAAATTCTTTGCAAATTCTGAGTTAATTTTAAAGGGTTTTCATCCATCCCACTTCATTTACACAAGGGGATTGATATCCTAGATGTTGTTACCTTTGAAAGAATGGGATATCATATGAGTATGGATGGCCATACACTTGAGCTTGCACCTAAGGCTCTTACCTCACTACCTCGCAGTGGTCACCTCTTTACATCATCTGTACCACAGTCTTGATAACATGTAGAAGATGATCTACCACCATCATCAGATGACCTTTTGACTATAATTGACATACCATTTTTATCCACCGAGGGAGCTTCCACATTAACCTCCATCCCTCCCACCTCTCATATACCTTTTGTGCCTCCTCCATCTGGTTGTGTGACACTTGCCAATTTCCATGATCACCTTCTTTATATCATTGGAATGCTTACCTTCGTGAAGGATTGATAGACCATCATGGAGACAGAGTTGCTTGCGCTCAGCTCTTAGCTACAACCCAAATTTGCACTGCATCACGAGGATCATATGGATACTCCTTGAAGCACTACATCTATCTATGAGGATCATCACATTTCCCCTAACCATGCTACTCAAGACACTGGTCCTACTTCTTCTAATCCCATCTTTGATGAGTCCCTCGCTGGGGCCACAAGGATTGGACATGTTACAGTTGAGACAACTGACTTAGAGGACACTACCACTAACAACTTTAATGTCCATATCATGCCTACTCTCACTACTCTAGCTATGCCCTCAACCTCACCCACCTCTAGTCTTCCTTAACCAATACTCTTACATTTATTTTAGGTTTAGCTTAGCCCTAATATGTTTCTTTAACAAGTATTCTTTGTATGTATTCTATCTCATGTATTACTTGATGCTGATTATTAATGAGATATGAACCTCTCTCTCTCTCTCTCTCATATCTATCACTTCTTATTGCATATTATACTAATTGTCTATTCATTTTTTTAATAGAAAATTACTCACCTCTAAGGTGTCACCCATGTCTTATTTATGGGGAGTATTCTTTGTCTTCCCATCATGTATAATTATGCCTAATCTATTATACACATATGTTAAGGGGGAGTTTTCCCCTTCCACTAGGGCAATTATTTGTCTCTTTTTTCTTCTAATATGTTCCAACTTATCACCTTTTGTTGATGTCCAAAAGGGCAGAAAATCTGAGAGTTTGGATTAAAAGTTGAAAAAATGGTAAATGTTTGTCTATTGCATATTCATTACACTTTAAAAATTACAATCATGCACTTTTGTTTTTCATCATAAAAAACAGGGAGATTGTTGACTTCAAAGGTCAAATAATATCTTTATACTTGTTTTGATAATAACAAATGGATCTTGATAACTAATACGTTTGTTCAAGTGTGCATGTACAACAATTGACTTTCAAAGAAATCTATAGCACATCTGGTCAAAGAATTCTCCTAATATGAAAATGTAAAAGAGAAATCAAGTTTTTAAATACAAGAAAACAATACATGAAAGACAACCAAGACTTATCCGTTAAGGATAATATTTCTTAAGTCTTTAGTTTCTTGTAAAGAGTTAAGTTGAGTAAATTTCAAATTTCAATTAAAACTCTTTCAAACATTTTGTTTTTAAATACTTAACTTGAGCTAATTTCATAAACTCTTTAAAAGTGTTTTCAAAACTAAAATTTTAGTAGGAACTAGTCGGCGGGTTCCTAGAACGATCAACTAGTTTAGTTTAATTAAAGGTATAAAATGAGTTCAACTTCAACGAATTGGTTGGTGCATAAAAAAGATTGACTGGTTATCTCAAATTGATCGACTAGTTTGGAAACTGATTGACTGGTTTGACCAACCAGTTCGTGGGTTTCAATCCTATAGAAATCCATTCATATCTATTTAAACTCATCAACTAGTTTAATGAAATTAATTTAGTGGTTTAAGAAACCAGTCCATGGGTTTTACTCCTGTAGAAAACCATTCGTCTCTGTTTAAATACATCGACTATTTTTCTAGACCGATCTACTAGTTTGATGAAACCAACCAATTGGTTTGACCAAAAATTCCATGGGTTTCACTCTTATAGAAGAATGTTTGTCTCTATTTAAACACATCCAATATCTTTGCCAAACTAATTGATTTGTTTGACCAACCAGTCCATGGTTTTATTTCTGTAGAAACCCATTGGTCTTTGTTTAAATACATCGACCGATTGTTCTAAATTGATATGTTGGTTCATAGTGATCGATCCATTTGAAAATAAACTAATTGATTGTTAAAATGAACAGATCAACTTGTCTTACCATACCAAGTCATCGTTCAGATATGTTATTATGACCAACTGTGCATTATGCATATCCGATCGACTGATTGACTTGTTTGCACAACGATAACTTTCACTTTTTTTCTAAATATAAACAATCGACTAGATTGAACCATTGATTACTTGGTTTGGTCATATCAATTCATTGGTGAGCATTGAATGCTGATTTTCTACTAGTTGGGAAATACAAATTTTTAGGAATTTTGTGCCTAAAGGCCATACAATGAGGGCAACCCTTATAAATAAGGCCCCTCTATTCTTATTACAACTACTTTCCATAATATTGATTGTGCAATTAATCTCTTATTCTCAAATCATTCAATTGATCACTCAAAATTCCCAAACTTTTATAATTTTGAGATTTTACTAAAAATTGCTCTTTGCTCACTTTTCTTAGGTAGAACTATTCTCCAATTATAATATCTCTCATTACATCTCATCCAAAGTTCTACACTTTCATATCTTGCATTCTTAATGTGAATTATCTATAATGACAACCTCCTCATAAAATTCATTTAAAGGGGTTAGTGAGTGTTTGCTTATCATTCTTTAAAGATTCTTGTAGAGAGTATAGAGAAGATAAATAGTTCAAGTTTTAAATCATCTATTAGAGGTTCATTAAGATAGTAAGGCTCATAAACTGATATAAGAGTGGTCATCAATAAAAATATATCACTATTTTAAAATCCAAAAGGGAGAACATTTTGGTAGTGGATGTAAAGAGTAATTAACTCTTGAAGCTAATCGGAGTAATCTAAAAGGGTCTTTTCATTGTCTATATTTTTGGTTTTTGTAATCAAAGTTAATCTCTAAATTTTATTTGCATGTATGAAGTTTTTCTCATTTCCTATTTATGATTTGTTTATACTCTAATCGTTTTACCTTGTGATTGATGTAAGGATGGTTTGGTAAGCTAGGCTTGTGTTAAATACAATAGTAACAACCAACTATTTTGGTTATATACTTTTACTGTGAAATAAAAATTTTCATCTATAAAATTTAGGGAGTGACAATGTTCAACTCCCTCTACTAGTCAGTGTAAAGTCTTTGAGCACCCAAAGACCTCCTTGCTATCCTATACACAATACTATTTATATGTTATTCAAGAGTAAGATGATGTATAGTCTTAGTTTGAGGATAGAAATAACGCTGGATATCCATTATAGAATTTTACTTAGACAAATTCACCTTAGTAGATAGCCTATTATGAGTAGCCAACTAGAATATGGCTTTCTGTGGAGGTGTGGATGGGTTATGCCATATTATTCTCCACCAATGAACATCGGGAGCCTTGTGTCTCAAGAACTCTTATAAATAAGAAACTTTGAATGTGTAGTCACTTGTATGAAGATTAACCCATGGTAGTACAATAGATCTCATAGTAAAAAACCTTTTAACCAACTAATACGTAGTACTAGGTATTTGGGAATAAACAAAGCTCTAATGTTTAATGTAGTAAGAATGGATCTATTTTGTCCATAATGAGTCTTGATTTTGGCTTATTTTCTAAATCTGTGTCTCTAATGTAGCAATGTTACATGATTGAGTATCAATCAGACCTAAATCACATTCTTTCTTGGTTAGGCACATTATTTTCCAAGCAACAAGTGATCTTCTACTTGAAGATGAATTTTGTGTCCAAAGAAAACTTTAACAATGGCCACAATATTTAACATACTCTTCTTAGGCAAATCAATGACTTGACTCTAGTACATAGTATACAAAAAATTAGTGATTGCAAAAGTTGGAACCTACCAGCATATGTCAAAAATCTATTAGACCAATGTTATAACTTACCCGTGACATTATCAACTAGATCCATTATATTAGTATTTAACATCTTACTTGAGTCTAATGCAACCCCAAGGTACTTGTAGGGCATAATTCCTTCATTGAATTATAACACAGAAAGGTTATGGTCCTTTACATTATGAGAAATACCCTCAAAATACACATGGCTTTTTTCCAATACAATCTTCAAACCAGATAGGTCTACATCAGTCTATGATCTTTTAATAATCAAATAAAAGCGGCATCCTCTATACATAATACTAATAGGTCATGTAAAAATTCAAGAAAAATAATTTTTAACCTTTTGCACTTAGGATGGCCAAGGAAGTTAGGATTATGCCAAATGGACTAAAACATCACACTTAAGTATTCCAAGGCATGACAAAAAATAAGGAGATAGAGGATATCCTTGCCTCAACCCTTTCTTAGGCTGAAAAAAGTCCATAAGATTGTTATTTAGTGACAAGTAGTATTTCAGTTCAGTAATAAAAGAATGATCAACCTCACAAAGTTGGGAGGAAAGTGAAGTCCTTGAAGCATTCTATCCAAGAAACACTAAGAAAAAAAATCATATTCCTTCATAATATCCAACTTTATCATACATTTGGGATACATATTCTTCCTTTTATACATTTATATCAATTCATGTGCAAAGAGAATATTATCCCCCATGGATCTTTCTTTAATGAACCCAAATTGAGAGGGGTGTATTATAGAAGGTAGCACTAATTGCAATCTAGCAATGAGGATCCTAGCCAATATCTTGTATAAGATTGAGCAATATGCCATTGGCTTAAAATAATTTACTTTCTACCCCTCTTAATTCTAGGGTATTAAAACAAGCAAACTTTTTCCCCTAAAATGATGAAATGACCCACAATGAAAGATTCGATGAGTGAGCTGCCATAAGTCATCAACAAGAATGCCCCAATAAGCTTTAAAAAACCCTTAATTATGATAATTATATTGATAATATTTATGATAATCAATGTATCAATAGTTATAATATAATTAGTATTCTTAATCATAATAATAATTTTTATAGTAATTATCTTAATAATTATAATGATAATTAATTAAAATAAATATATTAATATTGATTAGAATTATAATGTTAATATTAATATTAATAATATAAATAATAATAAATACTAAAATAATAATAATTATACTAAGATTATGAGGATTATTGACATAAATAATTATAATAATTATGTTCTTAGTTATGATTATAATATTTATATTAATAATCATAATAACTATACTAACAATTAGTGTGATAATTATAATATTTATAATAATAATATTTTTTATGATAACCTTATTGATAATAACTATTCATATAATAATTATAATAACATTTGTATTAATAATTATTAGCGAAATCAAGAATCAAGAAAGTACACGTGGATGTGCATAGATCTATTTACTCTGGTTCAAATGAGGTAGCTATTAACCTTAGTGGTACAATTTGAATGTGGACTTCATCTTTGGTTACTTTTAATCTTTAGGGTTATCGCAATCCAGCATATAGATTCAAAATACATCAGTGCAGAGCTTGGATACTCTAAGTTAGAGCGAGAATATAATATAAATAATGAATCTTGAAGATATTGATCCAACATCAGTAGGAGAAGATATGAAGGCATCAATAAGTCAGAAGGGCCTACTTATGGCAAATTGATTACTAGACCAAGGGTTGATTCTCAATTATGTTTCCTTAGGGGTAGTTGAAGGTAAACAACTTGCGTAGATTGATGAGGTTAATGTAAAGATAGAAGTAGATCCCTTGAAGTCTACCCTAGTGGGTAATGTACTAGTACCTAAGACATGAAAATGATGATGTATGCTACTTCAAATTGGACTCAATTGAACAAAACTCCTAAAATCTTAACATATATACAAGGCTTTTCCATCTTTTAATTTGATAATTTTAGTGGCATGAACATTATCTTAAACACCTAAAAATGGAGTTTTGGACCTCAAACATTTCTTATTAGGGAATGGAGGTTAGACTTTATATTTGACATAATGCTTTGGAAGGATATGTCATTGTGGATCTTGTTTCAAGGTTTTCCATTGAGTTTATGGTTTACAACTTCATTGTGTAAGATTGGAAGTTTGAAGGGATGACCCATATGTGATGATGTTGTGACTACTATAAGAGGCCATATATCCTATCTTATACTCTTAATTGAGAAAGATGCGAGTTAGGACCTCCCCTATAAAGATGAGTATCTTTTACCTAACATAATTTGATAGAAAATTAATTATTGATCTAATAGGATCATAACCAATTCATTAATATTGATAGATATGAATAATGCAAAAGTGCACTTGGATTTATATTGCTAGAATAACCAGATATAATTAGATTTAGGAGGATAACTTTAAAGGCGGTACTATGGTCTTTTGGGACAAGCACATGCTCCTTTGTATCTATTGAAGACAACCATATGTATAGGTAACATATGCGTTATTTATGAACTATTCTAGTTCGGTATATCAACAATCTAGAATACCCAAAGTCTCAACACATAGGATTCCACATTCAATTATATATATTAATCCCAAATAATTTATACTTAAATATGATCATTGTTATATGTGTTTAACTTATATGACAAACCATAATTTATATGGTTTACATTTAAGCTCAATATTAGATAATAATCTATAAATATCCTACTTAGGCTATATGTATGACTTTATAACTAAAAATTGTAAAATAACCAAATGAACTCAATATTGTTGTCATTATGAAATGTTTCTATAACCATTATGGTCTATTATTCACACCAACATATGATTAAATAGGCTTTCATCACATTTATTTATACCTAAACATTCAATTATCATATATGTAGATACAACTAAATGATATGAATCAAGAAGTGATTGTGTAGCATAGAAATGTCATGTTATGTGACCCTAACATGCCTATTTCCAAATGGTTTGCCTTATAACTTTATTGAGATCAAATCATAAACAAAACCTAAAGGAAATAAACTAAAACTTTATTTATGCAAAAAATATATGGTTAAAAATGTCCACAAGCTAAAAAAAAGTTTCTAAACATAGAGCATATAAAGTTACATGCTCCCATTGAAACTAAACATCATTATTTGACATAACACCCATACAAGCTACATGGTCGAGAAAATATTTAGGTAGTAAAGCCTTAATGAGGGAATCTACTGTCATGGAGTATGTATTGATGTGCTCTATAGATAATTCTCTTTTTTGTACCTTCTCTTTAATAACCAAACATTTAATATTTATACCTTTTGATTTCGTACAACTTAGGCTATTATTGAAATACTATATTGCAACCTTATTGTCACATAACAACTTAAGTGATCTTTCAATATCATCAACTATATAAAAAATTATGAAAAAAATTTCTAGCCATATAAGACGCTTTAAATTTCGTTGTCACAATGGAAGAGGCCACAATTGTATTCTTTACACTATTCTAATAAAAAACACTTCTAATTATTAGGAAAATAAAGCTTGATGTATAATTCATGCTATCTTGGCATCTAACAAAATTGAATTTGGAAAATCTTATAATCTCAAGTTTGTTTGAACTCTGATATGTGGGAATGTAATCTTTCATTTTCTGTAAGTACCACATGACACTTTTAGCTGTTGTCCAATGGTTGACTCTCAGATTACTCCGATATCTTCTAATCATCCCAGTAATGTATGAAATGTCTGAATGCGTAGATACCTAAGAACGTATTAGAATTTCCACTATTGAATCACATGGAACACTTTGCATTTGCCTCCTTTCTATGCCATTATTAGGGCAATAATAGAGACTAAATTTGTCTTCATTATCCATAGGGGTCTTTCCTGGTTTGTAGTTCTACATGTCATATTTGTTGAGAACCTTTTTGACATAGGTCTTTTATGACAAGCCTAGGATACCTTTATAACTATCCTAATTTATCTCTATTCCCAATATAAAAGAGGAATTACCATATCTTTCATTTCAAAATTCTTATCTAAAACTTTCTTGGTGTCATGAAACAATCTTACATCATTACATGACAATAGTATGTTATCAACATATAAACAAGAAAATTTTTTTATTCCCATATAACTCATGGTATAAACATTCATCCACCAAATTCATCTCAAAATCAAAAGAAGTGATAACTTGATCAAATTTAAAATACCATTGTTGAGATGCTTGCTTGAGCTCATATATGGATTTCTTAAGTTTTCAAACCATATTCTCTGGGTCACTTGACATAAAGTTTTTTGGTTTCACCATATAGATCATTTCCCTAATGTCACCATTCAAAAAAGAGGTCTTAATATCCATTCGACGTAAATTAAGATTAAAATGTGCCACTAATGCCATAATTACCCTCAAGGAGTCTTTGGAAGAGACAAAAGATAATGCCTCTTCAAAATCTTCTCCTTCCATTTGTGTAAAGCCCTTAGTGGAAAAATGTGCCTTATATCTCTACACATTACACTTTGAATCCCTTTTGTTCTTAAATATCTATTCCCAACTAATGAGATTCTTTCCTTCAGGCAATGGGACAAGATCCATACATCATTATCCATCATGTAATTTATTTCCTCATTTATGGCATTAGTCCACCTTTGAGAATTCAAACCCTCCATGGCTTTATGGAAGTTAATTAGATCATCTTCCATCATCCCAATCCCTACCTCATGTTCTAGAAGAAATACAACATAATCATCCGACCTTAAACTTCTCCTTTATTCAATGAATCTCTTTATCTCTTGAGGTTTTTGAGCTCGTTCTTGTATAGCAATCACCTAATTCTCAATAGGTGGTTGTTCTTCTTTGTCTTGTAGAGGCTCTTGCTTTTCTTCTTCATCAATAGGAGGTATAGAGACTTGCACATCATCAAAGATAACAATATGACTTGTAATTGATTCCTCCTCAATAATAATGTCCCCAACCTCATTTCTCCCCAAAATCTCAGTATTCTAAAAACAGGTGGTAATTATTATATTGAAAAACAACTAGAGCTGGCAATCGGGCGGGTCGGATCACTATCGGATCGAGTTACATGATAATCGAGTCATATCGATTTCAGATAATTTCGGATCATTTTGTCGGGTCGGGCTGGGTCGGGTTTGATTCGGATCAACTCAGTATCGGATAATCTCGGGTCATTCTAAGGTCTCGGATCGGGTCTGGTTGAGATCGGATGGACTCGGATTCGGATAAATTTCGGTTGTTCTAATTTCGGTTCGGGTTCGGATCGGGCTCAGGTGAATTTGAATTATTATATTTTCGGGTCGAATTTAGATTGGATTTAGGTTATTTCATATTTAAGTCATGCTTGTGTCCTTTTTTTTATTCCAAGATATTATTAAAAGCTAATTATTTTGAGATCATTTATTTTAATTTATCTTATTAAATTAAAAGTGAATTATTATATTAATTGTTTTGGGGCCTTAGAATTTTTTATCATTATTTCATCTTTAGAGATGTATTTGACATTTTAAATTTAAAAGTTTTCAAATCGTATCACTTTTCTTTTTATGTTAAGGTGTAGCTTATAATTCAACTCCATTATTAGCTTGGTCATATTGAGCTCGAGTATTATTTTAAGTTTATATTATATTTATATCTTATACGCTCCTTACATAATATTAACTTATAATAATAATTGATAATTGATAACAAATGAAGGCTTCTAAGGTTGTGTTTCTCATATTATTTTTATAAGAAATTGATCATATGATATCAACATAATTTTAATTATAATAATAATAATAATAATAATAATAATACAAAAATAATGATAACAATAATAATAGTAATTAATGAATATCAATTATGGCAAAATAATAGTAACAACACATTAATTTTTTTTATTATATATTTTGATTATATTATATCAAGCAAAATAAGATAAAAATTAGATAAAGTAAGTAATAATGACTATTATTGACAAAAGACCATTATTGACAAAAGACCAACTAATATCGACTTATTACTATTTAACACTGTAGATGTAATAAAAAATATTAATCTTTAATTTTCATAATGAATGACTAATATTCTCACTCTAGATTTTTCCTACTTTCCTATGATATTATAGGTGCTATATTGCAAGGTATGGCCATATAGATACTAACATATAGTGTTCAAGGCTGCACTATTATTATCTTATGGTACTAGATGGAATCATAGAAGTGAAATAATATTTAGATGGCATAGTAGAGTTTTTCTTTTTTTCTCTACTTTTATTTCTACACTTTTATATTGGTATCAATGGATATTTTATTTGTATATACATAAGTGATATAAATTTTATGATTTCTAGATTTTGATGTAAGTGCTAGTATGGATTAGTTGCACATCTATATTATTTCATGCTTTATGAAGTTTTGAAAATTTTGAGTTATGGGTTAATATTAATTTTTGGATAGTACCAAGTTGAATCTTTATAGATTTATAATTTTTCAGATAATATCAGATTTTGGATAAATAATGGATCGGGTCGGGTCATTTCGGATTTATAGTTTTTCGGGTTATATCGGATTTCGGGTGAGTAGCAGGTCGGGTCGGGTTCATTTTGGGCTTATAATTTCTTGGGTTATATCGGATATCGGATATGTATCGGATCGGGTCGGATAGATTTCGGGCTTTTAATTACTCGGATAAAATCGGATCGGATTTCGGACGGATCGAGTCGGTATTCGTCGGATTTTTCGGATCGGGTCAACTTTTTCCAGCTCTAAAAACAACATCGGTAAGAAAAATATAACATAATATCATTGATATTAACAAGGCTCGATTCTTAAAGAGGAGATGAAGAACGTGCCTCATGCGCTCCCCATTCCCTGATCTCATCCGTCGACTCTGACTCCGGTCGTTGTTTCGTTCAGCGACGTCGGACATGGGGAAGAAGAAACTAGTGAAAGCAAAGGCATCTACTTCCAGTCAATTGTCTCCCAAAGAAGAATCTCCAACCCCAATTTAACAAGTTGCAAAATCAAATTCAAAAAGTAGGGTTGATGAGGGTAAGGATTAGGATCTCAACATTGGTGACGAAATCTTAAATGGACATTCGGCAACTCCCTTACCAGTGGAATCTCATCAAAGGACTGAATGCTCTATTGCCCAACACTCATCCTCTACCAATACCCATAGTAATCCAATAAAATTACATAATCAATCGTTGGATATGGTTTGCCCGAGTGACAATGAATTAAAAAATTTTGAACCAGAACCTAAACGTAGCTGGAGAGATACTATACTATTGAATCGAATGCCAAAATCTAAAACAACCCTATAGTATATTCCTCCTGTGATCGTTGAGGGGGTTTTGAAAGCCCAAATGATTGAAAAGGATATCCGAGATGAGAGTTAACATTGGGAGAACACTCTCATTGGATTTATGGCCGGTTCTACACCTACTCATACCCAAATGCAACGTTTTATCACCCAAAAATGGTCCTCTTTGGGTTCTGTTCCTGAGGTTTTTAGCCACAATTTTGGTATTTCCTATTTCGATTTCAAGACTCTGAGACCATGCATAAGGTTCTTTCTTAGCCATACTGGTCATTTGGGATCAAACCTATGATGCTTAGGAAATGGAGTCTTGATATCCAAATGACTAAAAATTATTAGCTTGTTATGCCTCTTTGGATCACTTTTCCAGGATTATCTCTACATTTATGGGCTGTGAACTCCTTTAGTCAAATTGGTAGCATCATTGGTAGGCCTCTATGTATTGATTCTATTACAACTTCCAGGGAAAGGATTTCATATCCTAGGCTACTTGTGGAGGTTAATATCAGTAAACCCATGCTTGAATCAGTAGACCTACTGCTACCTGATGGATCTTCTTGGTCACAGAAGGTGATATTTGAATGGAAACCCCCATTCTGTAATCAATGCAATAAGTTGGGCCATGAAAGATCCATGTGTAGGTTGATACCCCCTTTGAGAACTACAAAATAGACATAGGTAAAGAAGGATAAGAAAACTCCTACTTTTGACACTGAAGCTCATACTTAGGATCCTAAAGTGACAACTCAATACATAGAGAAGAACACCCTTATACAAAATCCTGTAGATCTTATTGAAAAGGTGCTAAATGAGTAGGACACCATGGTTACTCCCCTTCAGGGAGTGGTGAATAGACAAAACCCTATCTCAAATGATATTAGTTGATCTGAGATGATTATTGACAAAGGAAAAGGAAAAAACTGGGAACCTACGATCTTCTCTTCTCCCTTGGCTCCAAATAGATCAATCTAGTTTGGTAGGGAACTTCTTGACCAGATGGTAGCTAGTGATGTGGATAAGGGGGAGGTAAAGGGGGCCTTGCCAAGGCTCTATGAACATTATAACATGGAATATTAGAGGGTTGAATAAAGCCCTCAAACATAAGGCTGTGAAGAACCTTATGTCTACATACAATATTTGTATTTTAGGCCTTGTGGAAAATCGTGTAAAGCAAACAAATGCTGATAAAATACTCTCCAAACTAAGCTTACAATGGAACTGGCTTCATAACTATCCTTACCATGGGAATGGTAGGGTATAGATTCTATGGGATCATCATCTCTATCATATCACCCAAATTTAGGCTATGGATTAGGGCATCCATTGCCATGTTCTCATCAAGGCCCTCAAACAAGATTTCTTCATGACTGTGGTATATGCCCATAATTCTGGTAGATAGAGAAAAACTCCGTGGGATTGGCTGTAGAACCTTAAAACTCATATCACTTCTCCTTGGCTTGTGCTTGGAGATTTCAATGTGATCTGTAGGGCTGAATAAAATCTTGGAGGGAAGGTTGACATGGGAGATATTGAGGACTGTGTGCAATGTTTTCATAACTGTGGATTGGATGAATTCACTACAATGGCAACCTATTCACTTGGTGCAACCAATAGGGTCCTGACTAGAGAATTTACTATAAGCTAGATAGGATCCTTGGAAATGATTTATGGCTGGAATCCTTTCCTGAGGGTTATGTTGTTAATCTACACAATCCCTCCTCAGACGTCAACCCTCTTCTTCTAAATTTGAGTGCTAAGCAGCCTACTAATGGGAAACCTTTTAAGTTCATTAATTTTTGGGCTAATAGGGAAGACTTTATACAGATTGTTAAAAAATGTTGGGGTATGCATATTCAAGGGAGCTGTACATTCTAGGTAGTGTCAAAATTAAAAATTCTTAAGAAAAGACTCAGGCACTACAACAAGATCAATGGTCATGTTTCTGTCAAGGCTCACTAAGCTTGGATGGATTGGTAGAAATGTAAGGGAAAAACAATGTTAGATCCATTGTACAATGATCTTGTTGCTGAGGAAAGGGAGGCTAGTAAAATTTGGCATAGAAGAGCTGTAGAAGAGGAGCATTTTTTCAAATAGAAATCTCATATCCAACATATCCACCTGGGAGATCAAAACACCAAATATTTTTATGCTAATGTCCAGATGAGAAACAACAGAAATAGAATATGTAAGTCGGTAAATGAATGAAATCAAGAGCTGACCAGTGATAGTGATGTTTAAGAAGAGATTATCCTCTATTATAGAAATCTCCTAGGGACTGCTACTACTACCTTATAGGGTATTGATGAGGAAGTAATAAATGAAGGTCCTCGTTTATCTCTTGAAGATGCTGAATCCCTCATCACTGAACCTTCAAGACAGGAAATCTAGAAGGTTGTCTTCTCCATGGGGGACTATAAGGCTCTTGGTCCTGATGGGTTCAATGCATATTTTTATAAAGAATCTTGAGAGGTCATAAGAAGAGATGTGGTGGCTACTGTTCAAGAATTTTGGAGGACTAGACGATTGCTGAAATAGATAAATAACACTGCTATTACCCTCATCCCTAAGACTCCTGGGGCTATCAAGGTAAAAGAGTTCAGACCTATAGCTTGCTGTAATATCATATATAAAATCATCTTTAAAGTGTTGGCTAATAGGTTGCAAGTGTTGATGGGCACCCTCATGGATTCCTCCGAAGCTGCTTTCATAAAAGGCCATATGCTTTATGACAATGTTCTCATGGCTGCTGAGATTATCAAGCATTACTCAAGGAAAAATATTAGCTCTAGAACCTTCCTTCAAGTAGACTTTCAAAAGGTATATGAATCAGTTGAATGGAGCTTGATCAAAAGGGTGCTTGAAGCTCTCAAGTTTCCCTGGCCTTTCATTGATATGATTATTCAATGCATATCTACTGCCAATATCTCTATCAATGTGAATCGTACCCTAACCAAACCTTTTATGAGTAGAAGAGGTCTAAGATAAGGTGACCCTATTTCTTTCTACCTATTTGTTATATGCATGGAATGCCTCCATAGGTATCTAAGAAGATTTTGGAAGCATCCTGATTTTCATGGGCACCTAGGATGTAAATGATTAAGGATTATTGACTTGAGTTTTATAGATGATCTCCTTCTCTTCTGCAGGGGGAATGTAGCTTCTGTGACACTGCTAAAGAATATCCTAGATCAATTCTCCAAATTTTCAGGCCTAAAAACTAATCCCAGTAAAAGTTCCATATTCTGTTATGGGGTCTGTGATAGCATGAAAAAGAACATCATTGACATTATTGGTTGCATTGAAGGAACTTTTCCCTTCAAATATCTAGGTCTTCCCTTGGTCTCCTCATTTATGAAGACTCACCACTACTAAAGTGTTATAGACAAACTTTTAGAAAAAATAAGAAACTAAACTTCAAATACCTCAGTTATGTAGGGAGATCCTAACTGATTTCTTCTATTCTGCAAGGCATCACCAATTTCTAGGCGCAAATCTTACCTTTCCCTACTGGTATACTCTCCCACATAAAGAAAATATGCAAGAACTTTC
Source organism: Tamarix chinensis (assembly GCA_030549775.1). Classification (NCBI taxonomy): domain Eukaryota; kingdom Viridiplantae; phylum Streptophyta; class Magnoliopsida; order Caryophyllales; family Tamaricaceae; genus Tamarix; species Tamarix chinensis. The sequence continues at coordinate 59,558,378 of CM060180.1, read as the reverse complement.
TATGGTTTGGCTCTAGCAATGTGCATAAGAATCCTGTTGCATGGAAGACAATTTGTCTCCCTAAGGATGAGGTTGGTCCGAGGTTGATTGATCTAAAAACCTAGAACCAAGCTGCCTTAGAGAAATGGATTTGGCAAATTCTCCATAATAAAGAGAGCCTCTGGATAAGATGGATACATGGAGTTTACATAAAAAATAAAGATATATCTAGTGTCATCACTCGCCCCTACAATTCTTGGCTTTTTAAAAACATCATGAAGATTAGACCTATCCCGTTGTAGCATATTATAGCTAGAAATTGTGGTTCTGATGCATACAAGATACACAAGGCCTATGATATATTAAGATACAAGGAGAACAAGAAGTATTGGGCATCTATGGTCTGGAAACATTTTGGTATGCTTAGGTGCTCCTTCATAACTTGACTTGCCTGCCAAAAGAGCCTCCCAACCAGAGATAGATTAAGAAAATGGAATTCTCAGATACCCATTGAATGTGGAATTTGTGTAGAATCTACATAATCAATGGACCACTTGTTTATGCATTGTATTTTTGCTAAAAAAATTTGGGAGATGATTAGCTCATGGATGGGCATGGATTTCAGGTTGCAAATTGGGATTCTTTGATTCAGCAACTATCACAGACCACAAAGGGGGAGAATTTTAGAACAGATAGTCTAAGGTGATGTTTGGAGAAGTTATATATAGGATTTGGAGATGCAGAAACTCCACGGTGTTCAACAAGTTTTCATACCATCCAACTCACATGGTGAAGGATATTATAAAGTGGTTCCATATTAGACTTTGTCTATGTAATACTAGAAAGGGGTGTATGAATATGCAAAACAGTTAGTAGATTCCCCTAAGGTGTATGCTTTATATACTCTTGATGTAATCTCTTCTCTTGGGTTTTAATAATATTCATTATTAATTACCAAAAAAACAACCTACACATGAGATTATAGAACTTATAGGCCCCTGATTTCTAAGAGTAACCAATAAAATAACAACTAACTATTTTGGGGTCTAATGCCTGTTCATGTGTCATATATGACCTTTCCTTAGTCAGACTTCCCCAAACACACAATGTTTCATGCTAGGATTTTTTCCTATCTAAACCTCATAAGGAATTTTAGTATATGCCTTAGTTGACACCCCATTCAAAATAAAAGTTGTTGCCTTTAATGCTTCTCTCTAGAGTGATTCTGATAAGGTAGAATGAAAAATTACACTCCTTACTATGTCATTAAGAGTTTTGCTTCATCTTTTAGCTATACCATTTATGCTAGTAGATCTTAGCATAGGGTTTTGTAGGATGATTCCACACTCATTTAGGAATATAGCAAATGGTATTGGATATACTTTTCTTGAACCTTTATATTTGCCATAGTACTTACCACTATGGTCAGATCTAACACACTCAATTATTTTGTTGAGTTGATTATCAACTTTAATGTTAAATGATTTGAATACATCCAATGACTATGAATTTTCATGAATTAGATATAGGTAGCCATAATGTGAGTAATTATCTATAACCAATATGAAATGATGTTGAGCATTCTAATGAGATACATGTCTAATCATATCTAAGAAGTCTGAAGATCTATTGGAATTTGTTCTCTTAGTTTTGGTATATTTTCCTTTAACGCATTCAACATAAGTGTTTAAATCTACAAAGTTTAGGGAATCTAAAATAACATCAAACATAAGCCTCTTAATTCGTCATTTTGAGATTGTATCTTTCTTTATGCTCCAGGCATGGTACTTCTTACAATCCTTCTTAACACGTTTCTTTTTACAAAAGAAGCAGATATATTTTTTCTTATGTTGTATATTTTGCATTGGACCCTTAGGATTAGCTTCATCCATTATTTTCTTACTCTGAATTTCAGATATACTTATTTGATGAGCACTCTAAGTCTTCTTATGCTTCAATTGTTCTTCCTCCTACATAGTTTGAAATGAGCTCATTAAGAGTCTATTTCTTTCTTTTTTTAATAATTATAACTAACCTTAAATTTACTGCACTATGTAGGAAGTGAAATCAATACTAAATACATGAGTATGTCATTTGATAACTCAAATTTTAGTGCCTAAAGCTTTAAAGCAATATTAGACATACCCATGATGTACTCCCTTATATTTCCTTTACTTTTATACTTCATTGGAAATTAAGTGTTGTAGAAGAGTGCCAATGTAATACCCTATATTTTTAGAATCTAAATTCCTCTTTTATTAATAGAATTTGATGAAAATATCTAATTATTTTATTTGAGATCTACTTTATGGATTTATCAACAATTTTAGCTTCATATTGATATTTGGGTTAATTATTTCTTTTTGTGGATAATTCTAGATAAATTTGTGTATGACTATGATTTTTATTAAATTCAAATAATTCTAATTCTTATTTAAAATTATATTTTTTTTCTCTGATTTAATAAGGGTTTCGATCAAATTTTTGATCCTTCATAAACGTTTTGTAAGAACTCTTTAATTTTTTGGTTGTGCTAGAAAAAATTTAGAAAATTTATATTTTATGTTTCTATATGATATATCATGAGAAGTATGTTTTTACAAGGCTTAATAACACTTATAAATCTCTATTTTGAGTTGTACACAACTCACTCCAAATGTTTATAAAAAATGATTTATGATTTATTTCTAATAATTTTTTGAGGTTTTTAAATTATATTTTAATAATTTTTTGGATCTGTCATGAAAATTTAACATTGAGACATCATTAAGATTTAATATGAAAAATTTCCAAAATGTATTTATTTCAAATTTTACTTCTAAGCATTTATGATAATCTTATTCGAAAAATATTTAAATAACTCGTAGATGCTTAAAATTTGATTTAAATATTATCTCAAGCATTCTTAGATATTATTTTAAGGTCTTATTATTTGTTTCCACAAATAATATGAATTATTTTATTGTTAATATTTTATTAGAAAACTTTTCTAAAATTTATTAAACATGATTCACAATGGTTTTATTCCCTTCCTACTCTTATGGATTAGTTTCTGTTAAATGAATTTTAGGTAAAAACTCACCTTTTGATACGTTGATATTTTGAGCAAGAGTGGCTTTGTAAAAAAAAAACATAAAAATAACACTTGTTGATAGGGATGGCAATGGGTCCGGGACTCGACCCAGATTTAGCAGATCCAATCAGTTAATACAGGGTTTGGGTTTGTGATTTTTAGGCCCGACGGATCTGGGTCTGGGCCTGGCTAAATGGGTTTAGATCTGGATCCCATCATTTTAGACCAAGATATAACCTAGACCCATTTAATTAATATATATATATATATATAAACCCTAATATCCTAATTCCTACTCTACTAGTCGACTTGACTTCTACCATTACCCACTCCCCTGATTCCCCCCCACCTAATTACCCACTCGTCACTACCCGCTACGGTCTATGCCAAGTGGACAACGACACTACCCAGTTGCTAGTGGCCATTGCTCTGCAGCCTCATAAGACCAACCACCAACAACTCCTCTTTGGTAGTTTGGATAGCCTCTACAACCACCGTGACACACCATCCCATGATTCAAACTTCAACTATTTAAACAATCAAAGTTCAAAGTTTACACAGCCTCTCGAGTCGTGACCCTCTCCTCTGATCATTGCTTTAATAGTTGTATTAGCAGCTTGATCCAATCGCAAGCTCACAGCTCTCCCTAGCCTCTACTCTCCTCCTCGACACTCAACAACGATGACAAAGTGAAATACCCCAAAACCTAATTTTAAGAATTATAGCTAATTAAGGATTTATTTATAAATTTATTAAATAAATTATTTTTATTAAAATAAAAGGAAATTAATTAGGGTTATTCAAGAAGAAAATAATAAATATTTTTATTAGAAACATTTGGTATTTTAGCTAATTAAGGATTTTATTTTGGAAATTAATATAATAAATTATTTTATTTAAAATAAAAAGGATAAAGAAGGTCCAAATTAATAATAATTTTATAAATAATTTAATTTGAGAAAATTAGAATGATTTGCTAATTATAATGGAATTTATGAAAAATCTTTCAAAAATCTTAAATTATCCTAAAAAGGGATTTAAATATTATTTTATTTAAATAATATTATTTTTAAATATTCCAAATATCCTAATTAATTTAATGAACGCAACCCACCATTTTTCATTTTCCCTTTTCCCTTTTTTTCCTTTTCTTTCTTTCTTCCCTTTTCCTTCCTTTTTCCTTTTTTTTCTCCCTCTCCTCTCTGACCTGGGCCATCCTGCGGCCTAGTCCTCCTTCTCCCTCCTTCCTTTCCTTCGGCATGGCCTAGCCCGTGTAGCCATTCCCCTTTTCCTTCTTTCTCCCTTGCTGCGTGACACTTTTCTTCTTTTTATTAGTCGCCCGGCCCGGTTCCTTCCTTTTTCTTTCTTTTCTTTCTACCAAGACTACCGGTCCAGCCCCCACCTTTCTTTCTTCTTTTTCCTTCCTCCTTCCCTGACATCAACAACCTGCACTGCTGCCTAGCTCCCCTAGTTTTTTGCCACTAGCAATGCCCATTTGACCGACATTTTCCTCCCTTTCTCTTCTCCCTATTTCGGCGACCATTTAGACCCAAACCACCTCCCTTCCTTTTTGCACACAACCTTCTCTTTCTTGTGCACCCCCTTCCCCATTTTGAACTCTAATGGCCTCAGTTGCCACCGGTAACCCTAACCGATCAACCTTTCTTTCACGGCACACCCTTCTGAATTTAGCAACTTCATTTTCTCTATAAATACCCTCCTTAAGCTACCTTGTATCAAGCTTTTGATTTCTACCCATAATTTTCCAACCTTGCATGCCGCCGCCCCTTCAGATGCCATTTTTGCCTCCTATGGCCAACAATGCCGCCCGTTCTAGCCACCAGAGTACTCCCTACACCGCCCTCTAACTAACCAAACCACCCATCCCCCTAGATTCTTCCTTAACAAGCCCCTCCAGTTGTGCAAATTTTCTTCCTGATCAGCCTTTTCTCCCACCTCTGCCACCCTTCGCGCCACCGTCCGCCACCAATACAACCGCTTCCACTACTTCATTCACCTCCCATTTTGTTCTACAGACTCTCCTCTACCTTCCCCTACCTTTCTTTTCCTCTTCCTCCCTCTCCTTCTCTCTTTTTCTCCTTTTTCCCCATTCGGTCACCGCCGCCGCCGCCGCCACCGTGAGTCACCACCTTTGGCTGAGCCACCACCCTTATTATGTTCCTCTCCTTCTAGGCAACTTTAAACACCCCAACTCCCAACTCCCACCTCCATTCTACCTCTCTTTTTTCCAGCATCCAACTTTTTCCATTTTCTTCACTTTTTTAGGCCACTGCAGGTGTCGCTGTGCACCACCGTTGGCGCCGCTTGTCACCACCAGCCTAAGGTTGAACCTTAAACCCCCTCAACCCTTTTTCCATATTTCTACAAGCATTATTTTATTTTATTTCATTTATTCAAAATATATTAATAATTATTATTATTATTAATATTCCTATTATTATTGTTATTATTATTATTATTATTACTAATGTTTTTATTATTATTTTTATTAAGGGTCGAAGCCCTATTATATTTTTATTTTTATTTTATTATTATTATTCTTATTGTTGCTATTATCTTTATTATTAATATTAATATGTTATTATTATTATTATTATTATTATTATTAGAACCATTATGTATTATTATTATTATTTGTATTATTATTAAGATCAATATTATTAGTATTATTATTTCTTATTAGGGCCAACCCTATTTGGCTTAGTAGAATATTAGTATTAGTATTATTATGATTTTTTATTTTATTTATTAATGTTATTATTATTATTATTATTACTATTTTAAAATTATTATTATTATTATTATTATTATTATTATTATTATTACAACTATTTTACTATTATTGTTGTTATTATTATTATTATTATTTTTATACGATTATTATTAGTATTATTATCATTATCATTATTATTATTATTATTTTCATTGTTAGTATTATTATGTAGGGTCGAAACCCTACTTCATTTTATTTTCAATTATTATGATTACTATTATTACCATTATGATTATTATCATTTTTGTAATATTATTATGGTTTTTATCATTATTATTATTACTATTTCATCTTTATTATTATTACTAAATTTTGTTAATTATTTTACTAATGTTATTATTAGTATTATTTTGGTAAAGGGGCTGAAGCCCTTATTTCACTTTGTTTTTAAATAATGCCCTTTTTTATTTTATTGTTACTATTAATATTATTCTTATTAATATTAACATTGATATTATTTTTTGTATCTTTGATATTATTATTATTTTAATATCATTATTATTATTATTAGGGTACAGTCTTCAACTTATGTTATCAACTTTTATAATATTACTATTATTTCATATATCTTTAGCAAGATAGTAATTAGTTAATATCATTTTTATTAATATGTTATTATTTTATGAAAAGCTTAGTCTTAGAATAAGTTAGTAATTAATAGTATTTTTAGTAGAAGGGAATCTAATCTTTAGTTTTTCCCTCATATAGGTGAGACCAGTCAAAGCTCTAAGGAGACGTAGGAGCGTGCTCGAAGACCGGTGTCGTTATAGGTAAGGGTGTCACTAAGGCCTTATGTGTGTTGATATGCATTATATGCTTCGTATGTTATGCATCCTATATTAATCATTATATTGATTTCATGTGTGGTTTAGCATGGAGTTGAAGTGTTTTCATGTGTTTCTATATGGCATGTGTATTATGCATATGTGATGAAATATTGTGGTATGTGATGATTGGTTTGTGACCCTTTAGACATGCATGTGAGGATGTATAAAAGTGGTATTGTGTGGGGAAAAGGTTGAAAATGGAAAATGGGAAATAAGTTGACGAAAGGGGAATAAGATGACAAGATATGTGAGTTGACCTAAGTATTTTAACGATCTATGAGTGGAAGAATAATATGGGAAATTTAGGGTTTCGTGTGGGAGAATCTAATCTATGTTTTGTATGGAGAATCGAATCTATGTTTCGTATGGGAGAATCTAATCTATGTTTTGTATGGGAGAATTTAATATATGGTGTAACATGGGAGAATCTAATTTATAGTTTTATATAGGAGAATTTAATCTATGGTGTTGCATGGGAGAATCTAAACTAAGGTTTTGTATGGATGGACTTACGATTTTGCATAGCAGATTCTATGGTGTTGCATGGAAGGATCTAATCTAGGGTTTTGTATATATTGAATTTAAGATTTTGTATGGATTGAATCTAGGGTTTTGCATGTTGGACTCTAAGGTTTTGCATGGATGGATCTAGGGTTTGCATGGTTGAATCTAGGGTTTCACATGGAAGTTTTAGGCTTTCGCATGAAAATTTTTAATGGTTTCATGAGATGTATAAAGTCTGCATGGGAGTGAAATTTACATTTGAAAAGTTGATTTGGGATGTGAGGAAGGTAATTTAAGTGTTGTTTGGGTGTTTGAACACTTTGGATGAAAAATAGTACTTGGAGCAATATAAGGGTAAATAGGAGACAAAGCTAGGGTTTGTGTGGATAATTAGGGTTTGGTATGGCTACTTAGGATTTTGTGGTATCATGTGTATTTGGTGATTAAAGTGTAATTATGAGGATGAAATTTATGAGCTGTTGTGTGTGGAATATTAAAAATAATTTGGGTTGTATGAGGTGGAGTAAGATGGGCTACATAGGCCTAAATTAGGATTTCTAGGGAAAAACCCTAGAGTAAGGGAATAAGTGGGCTTAGAGGTGTGTAGTAATGGGTCTTGACCCAAATATTTTGGTGTTGAAGTTCTAGTGTGAATTTGAGTATAGAGGAAAGGTTGTTGGACAAGATAGGAGATGTAGAATTCTCATAATATGATGCAGGTCAGTTGGAGGATAAGTTTAAAGGGAGTGATTCATGCATGTTTAGGGTAAATTTTTCGGAATAATATACCGTAATACATTAATCATTTAAAGTAGAAGATTGTTGAGCCGGATCCAGACCAATCCATTGTCGAATAATAGTGGTTAAGGCATGATGTCCTATATGTGACCGGTCCACCGGTAATAATAGTGGTCAGGCTTTGTACCTATGCATTTTTGATCCAACGGCTATAATAGGCGGGGATTTTGTGCTCAACAAAACTGAACATACTTGTGCTAAGACATGGCAAAGAACACCATGAGAGTCGGGGCCAGATCGGTCCACCGACGAATAATAGTGGTTAGGAGCTTTATGCTCTGTGTGTTTCTGGTCCACCAGCTATAATAGTGGTTAGGAGCTTTTTGCCCTATGTGTATCCAGTCCATCGGCTATAATAGTGGGGTTCCTATACTCGCATGGATTTGATAAAAAGTATGGTGTGAATTGATTTCTGATCAGAGATTAATTAAGAAATTAATTCAGACTATAATTGGGCCTATTTATATCTATCGAATGATTGTACAATAGTATGTTATTATGATGGTCTCTATGCTTTTGTTATATCTTCTACATGGTTTATGTGATTTTTGTGCTGGCCTTAGTGCACGGTTACCTTGCTCAGTACTTAGCGTACTCATCACCCTTTTTATAGGTACTGATCATTTCCACGAGTAGTAGGCCCTTTTGACTTTGTACAGGTGGGTGAGATATCAGTCGGGGCTGAGTGTTGACCATGTTTTGACTCGAAGTTCGAGAGTAGTGTGGTCGGATCCCCTCTTCTTGTTATCTTATTTACTTCAATTATTCTTTTTGTATTATATTTTTCCCTTTATAAGTGACTACTTTGTATTGAGTATTCTAAATGAAACTTTTGTCTTATGAGAGTTTTATTTCTTCTTTTTAGAATTTTGACCATGTACTCTGATTCATGATTCTCTACGTGTACTCTGATTTTTTATGTATGATCTTTCTAGTTCTTTTATGAACTTTTGGTTTGAGTTTAATGTCAATATTTTTTTTAGCCTTAGCACTTGGTACTGAAACGGTCGGAGTGAATCGGTTTGGTACTAAGTGTGGCAGTAACATCCCCAGAATTCATGGGTTTTAACTTAAGTATTTCTATTTTAATTGCTTCCATTTAAAAAAATAGTGAATTTTGGGGTGTTACACATAGTCTTGTAGCCTTGTAGGTTACACACTTGTAACAACAACATACTCGAAGTCTCAAATCAATTTGGCCTCATCCTCAATGGCTTAGCCAGATCCAGTTGATTCAATTAGATCCAACAATTTTGATTTGTGTATGTTGTATAGTCTATACCAATCGACTAAGGCCAATCCCTCTCCCTCCCCCGTGTGGTCTTGTGTGTTTATCAATTACATCATATACTAATTAGTGAATACTAATTGCCATTTCAAATTTGAAGGAAGCATGAGTGTGAGTGTGTGACTTATAGCCGTGTGTGTGTCTCTGTCTGTGCTGAATAATTGTTGATTACTAAAAGTAATTGAGAATGCCATGAGTGCATGAGCTGATGAGCTATAGCCAACAAACATGAGTGCATGACTTGTGTCCTAACTCCCGTGTGTGTGTGTGAATTCACAAATACTGATGTGTGTGAGCGTGTCTAGCACTCTGCTTAGTCTACTGCAGGCTGTAGCTAAATATTAGGAATATTTAAAATTTTGAATTAAACTTATATGTTATAATTTATAACTTAACTTGCAACTGTAGAGTATTATGAATATTGTTATGATCCTCATTGTTGTCAATCTCAATTATGAATATTTGAATATTATGAATCCCTGACTTATAAGTTATAAGTTATCCTAATTCTTTAATGTGAAATATGTTTGATTAATTAAATAGTAGATTAGACGAAAACTAAGCAAAGTAGCATTTATGGATTATAGTCAAGAAATAAAGATAATAAAGGGTATGGGTGGGGCTAAACTAAAGGGAAAATATGAATTGATAAAGGATGGTTAGAGAAAGGAAAGTTAAGCGGAGAGAAAGGAGGGGATCTACTTGAACAAGTATAGTTAGATTAGGGTATGTATCTCTTTGATATTTAACCTAGGAAATATAGAGAATAAAATGGGATTTAATGGTTGCAACCCTAAATAATAAATATTTAATAATAGTAGAGAGAATTGTGAGGAAGAAGATAATGTAATGTGCCAATGTCTCACTATAATTCCTTTCTATTGCACTAGTATTTTATGCCAACTTAATCTAACAACCAAGAGAATAAAATCTTAGGGGAGGAATTAGCTAAGGGATACTGCAATTTCTAAGAGTGAAAAGCATTAAAAAATAAGAATTAAATCTTAACTCTAAAATGCACAACTTATGCCAACTTTTATTTTTAATTTTAGGTAGGTTATTACTAGTTGTTGCATGGGTTAAATTTGATTATACTCTATTCTTGAGGTTGCTTCAAATTGTATTTTTTTTATTCTAGTAGGTCATGAGACATGAAACAAAATCTAATTGTGCTTCTTCAAAGTTTTCATGGTCTAAGGGCACTCGTGTTGGCTCATTTCAACCTGCTACTTTACGTATAGATGATTTGAATGCAAACATGGAGGATGTTCAAAATTAGAACAATGAGGGGCACCTAAGTGATAAGGAAGTAGATCTAGAACTTATTATACTATTTGTAAGTAAAAAACTAGGAAGTGCACTTGAATGATACGTGATTTCTTTGATAGAATTGAATTTAAGGGTGTGGCTAAGGGAAAATTCTATCACTAAAAGGCTATTTTAACTTGTGCAACTAATAGTGGAACCTCATATCTTAAAAAGTATGTAGAGAAGACTTGACTTGGAAGACATTTGAGGCTTGGGTTAAGTGGTCTCAAGCAACAAAGATTGAGTATAAAGACTCAATCCAACAGCTCAACAAGTTTGGATATAAAGCCGAATAATGATACGTCATTTGACAGAGAAATTTCAAAGAAGAAATTAGTAAACATGGTGGTGATGCACAAGTATTCGTTGTCAATTGTTGACCATATTAGATTTAGAAGATTTGTACAAATCCTCAATTCTTCCTTCAAGATGATTTTAAGGAATACTTTGAAGAATAATGTGATAAAGTTGTTTCAAAGTGAGAGACATAATCTAAAGGATTTGTTGGATCATAATCAGAGTCATGTTGCAATCACCACTAACATGTGGACAGTATCCAACCAAAAAAAGGGATACATGGTCATGACATCATACTTTATTGATGAAGATTGGAATTTGTGAAGTAGAACTTTAGGGTAACTAGTTACTTATTATCATTATATTTTATTATATTTTTAGCTTGATTAAGTGTAATTTTATCATGATTTTTTCATTATTATTTTGAAGGTTTTTGTATATCCCATATTCACATACAAAAGGCATTATCTCCAAGGTTTTATTAGATTGTGTGTCCGAGTTTGGGCTTGAAAGCAAAATATCTTCTATGGTGGTTGATAATTGTAGTACTAATGATGCAATGATGGGAATTTTGTTGAGAAAATTTGAGAAAAAGTCTCTTATACTTGGTGAACCAATATTACATATGAGGTGTAGTGCTCACATTCTTAACTTGATATTTAATGATATATTAAATATGATCAAGATGGAGATTGAAAGTATTCGATATTGTATCTCATTTTAGAGTTTAACTCCTGAAAGGATTAAAAAGTTTGAGGATTCATGTCGATTTTTTAAGGTTAATAAAACTAGATGGAATTCTACTTATTTGATGCTCAAGAGTGCTTTTCCCTATAAATATGTCTTCAAAAGGTTGAAACCTTTGTATGGTAGACTTAAGTTTGTAGTTCCTAGTGATGATGATTGGCAGTTGGCTCATGTTATATGCGAAAAGTTGGAACTTTTTTGACAAGACTACCATAGTTTTCTCTGGAAGTAATTACCCTATTGCAAATTTTTTTTTTGAAAAATAGGCTTTATTATAATTTCTTTGACAATTTTTCTACAAAGTGACGTTGAGGTCATTAGTTCTATAGCATCAAAGATGATTAAAAAGTTTGACAAATATTGGCGTGAAATTGATGGGATTTTGGCTATTGCTAGTATCTTGGATCCTAGAAACAAAATGAATTGTGTTGAATATTATTTTAGGAGATTATATGATGATGAGGCTCATAATAAATTAGATAGGGTAAAAAATATGTTTGATGCTCTCTCGGTTGAATATAAGAAGAAAGTTGTTGATTATTCTAATGAGCTTGGTGGTTCTTCCAAAGCTCCATTGAGGAATTCTCTAAAGAGGGCATCACCTCAAACTTCTGTTGATGATGATGAGGATGAATTTTCTTTAGTTAAGAAAACTAAAGTAAGAAAAGTAAATGTGAGGTGTGAGGTAGATCATTACTTGGAAAGTGAAACATTACCTGAAAGTGATCATTTTGATATCCTTAATTTTTGGAAGAACGACCTCAAGTATCCAACTCTACAAAAAGATTGCTAGGGATATTCTTGCTATTTCCATTTCTACTATTGCTTTAGAAAGTGCTTTTAGCATGGGATGAAAGGTTGTAAGTCCCCATCGTTTGAGACTTCATGAAAAAACTATAGAGGCATTGATGTGTTTACAAAGTTGGATGGTTGAAGACAATAAAGGTAATTTTAATCTCTCTTCAATCATAACTTATTACATATTTTATTTTATATGTGATAATTTATTATTTTTTTGTTTAATATTGTATAAAGGTACATTGGAGAATCCATATCCTTGTGTTATAATGATAGAAGATTCGAACACTAAGGATGGAGTAGAAGTAATTGACGTTTGTGATATCATACCTAATTATTTAATTTTACTTTAACATTATTATTGTATAAAATTTCACTAATTAAAATTAATATTTATAATCTTATAACTTTTTAGGACATTAACAATGATAAAGAGGATGATTGATGTCAAATTGTCAATGAATCAATGGCCAAATATATGCCTACAGCCTACAACCCTACTATTGTGTTGATTGAAAATTTATTTTTACTTGATTTTTAGTTTTTTGTCATTTGTATAATTGCATTATGTCGTTGTACTGTTTGTATTTGTAAGCAATGACTTACTAGTTACTATCAGTATGTCATTGACTTATTGATTGTTGTTTAAATTAGCTCGAAATGGATTTGTGTGGATGTTGTAGCATAAGTGCATACATAACAGGTGGTTATGTTTAATTTTTGCTTTTGATTTTATGGGTTTAGTAGGTGGTTATGTTTAAATTTTTTTTATATTTAAATATGATAGTTTAACAGGTGTACAATATAATTACTATTTAAAACATGAATTAATAGGTTTTTTATACATAAAATGACTAGACCCATTAAGGACTCGATTACTCGACAGACTCAATGGGTCTGGGTTTAACATTTTGAGACCTGTCGGGTTTGGACCGAGTCTTGATCTTCTAAAATAAATGGGTTTGGGTGTTGTTCTTGTTGGACCTGACCCAAACCCGGCCCATTTCCATCTCTACCTATCAATAACCTCCTTTTTTCTCCTCTCTCTTCCTTTACCAATTTTCTTTTTAGCAATCCCAACTCCCTCCCATTTTCTACTTTGATCCTCAACCTATTGTCCATCCCCCCCCACCACCACCACCACTCCAACCTTTCTATCTTCATCTCCATCCACAAAATACCTTAACTCTAGCCTTGGTGGTAATGACAATACGGGACTATGAAGATCTAGCAACAACGACATCATAGTAACACGCCGACAACACCTAGCGTTGTAGATCAATGCCGACCACCGTGTTTGCCACTAATTACACTAGTTCTTCACTCCATTGGCAAGCACCAATCTTCATTCTTTCCACTATGGACAAACTCTACTAGCCTTGTGGTAGTAGATTTATGTTGGTATAAATTTTCCTCTAAACCCTAGCCTCTGTTTGATTTGATTTCCATAAATTGGGTTATGGTAAGCTAAATTGATGCTTTTATTATTTATATAAGATTTGTGTGGTTGATTTGGATGAGTTAATTCCTGTGTATGTGCTTGATTCCAAAAAATTAAAAATTTAACCCGAGTACATCTAGATAAGATAAATCTATCTAAGTGATCTTATATAATATATCTTAAAATATATCTACTATTAGGTTGGCAGCTTCAATTTTATAAATTTATGAAATTGATTGAATTAGGATTTTTTAGCACAAAATTTAATCCGGTATCATGTGTCTTTGAAACTATCTTGAATGCTTAGATTGTTTTTATCCACTATATTTTTAAAATACTTTAAAATTTGTTTAATTTCAATTCTAAACCATCACTTAGCAAGGTTTAATTAAATTTGCATTTTGGCCTAAAATCCTACTTTTTTGTAATGATTTCTCTAAATTGGCTAATCAAACGCTTATATTTGTTGAATTTAATTGTTTGGATTTGTTCATAATTATTTTAATTGTAGTTTTAAATTATCAATTAGAAGTAATTAATTTGAATTAGTTGATTTGTAGTTTGGGCATAGAAACCCTAATTTTCGTGTTTTAATTGATAACATTGATAATTCTTTTGATAGCATTTTCTACAATCAATTTATTGGATTAATTTTATATATTTTTAATTGTATTCATCTAGTGTGGTGTGTGTGGGAATATGGAATTATCAAATATGTAAACCTAAGGCTTGATTATGTTGGAATTAGGAAGATGAATACTCGAAGGTGGTGAATTAAAGATGAAGATATTCGAATATGGTAGAATAACGATAATGCTGGTTCAATGGTCATGGGTGAGTAATTCAATGAAGATGATGATGATTCGGTAATTAAGGTTTGAAGGTAGAAGGTTTCATGGGTTACGGTTAGGGTTTTGAAAATTAAGGTTAGGGTTTAGCAAATTAAGGTCAGGATTTGGTTTTATGTTTGGATGAATTGAATGGTTATTATGGATTGGACTGGCATGGATTAGGGAGTTTAGAAAGATAGTATTTAATCTCTAATTCACATAAACGAAGAGATTAAGGGTTTCAAGATTAATCGTTCACATATATTCGATTAAAATTGAGATGAACTCACACATAATTCAATAAGCAAGCAATACTTGCAATTTCATTCACATTCAATTCCCCATTCAACGTGTTTTATATGGCTTATATAGCCAAGGTTACCGATTACTTGATACAAGATATTGTATCTACTAGCTAAAAGATATTAAAAGATAGAATATTCTTCAAAAGATAAATTTATGTTACTTTATTCTTTATCTAATCTTTAACACGACTGCATAATTAATTAACTAATTAAACCAACTAATATACATGTCTAGGCTGCCTTTTATTCCCCCCATGCACATAGCCATGCCCTCCATGTATACCATGCACACACCATATATGCCTAGTAGCTTACATGGTACGTTTTATATATAACTAACAATGTAATCATCCGTTTGTCTTCAATTTTATGGGATATCCTTTCTAAATGAAGAAAATTTGGTTCCATAATGATGAATGCCAAGTCTTAAGTGTTTTTTCCTGCATCATAGTGTAATTTGGACTAATTCTATAAAATTAGCTAGTATGGGCTTTAGTTTTTAAACCCAACATTTTAAGGTCATTTTAATGTAACTTATAAATTCTTTGAAACTTTAGCTTTATTTGTGTTATTAAATCAATTTAAAATGTTTCAAATGACTCTTAAAAACTTAAGTTAGTTGATGGCTTAATTTTTGAAATGTTTTGGGGGTGCATCTTCAAATTATGGATTTTTAGCCATGCCCTCCTTCTAGTTTTGGTGGGTGTTACATCTAGGTTTTTGTTTCTCTTTTTTTTTTATCTTTACTTATATACGAACTATGGTAAGTCTCTACCACCTCCACTTAAGGTTGTTTTATGAATATGGACTAATGATTATGGGTCTTGAAGTTGAAAGTGATATGTTTGAATTGAATTGAATTGGTAGATCAAGTATGTAGTATTCCTTGTATGATACATTATGTTGCTCATGAATTAAATGTTCTAAATGAAATCATGAAGTTATGATTATCGAGAAAGCATGGATAAGTGAAATTCATGTTAATATATATATATATATATATATATATATATATATATATATATATATTGATTGGAAAGAATGTTAATGTGTGGCATAAAGTGTTTGACAAGTGATGGAGCACCCCTTAAGGTTTTCTATTTGCATCTTGCATTATGAAAAGATACACATGAATGTTGACGATCTAATGCATCTTTGAGCATAATAAAGTGTTAAATGTGTTGAATCATGGTTTTTAGGAGTTTGAAATGGTGTATGCTTAAGTGATTGATGTTTGGTTTCTTTTACTTTTGACTTGGTTCTCGGATTTAACCTAGGTCTAATTATGGATTTAATGGATGGATATTTGGCTCGGTATGATATATGTCCTAGTATGACATATGATTTGTTATAATAAAATATTAATCACTTAAAGCAAAAGATTATACAGCCCTATATGAATTTAGATTATCCATTCTTCAATTAGATACTTAGGGTTTATCTACCTTTGGGCAGGATCGTAGTTGATCATAGTGCCTTTACTACTCCAGACACTGATGATGTAATTGAGGATATTGATACTAAAGGGTTTGGTCACATAGGTGGTTTATTTGGTTTTCGTTGGACTTTATATTCATTGGTGGTTTATTATCTTTGGCTAGAATTTATATCCATTGGTAGTTTCTTGGATTCAGTTGGACTTATGTCCTATGGTTATTAGTTTGACTTCCATGGGTATTGAGAGATCACGGGGATAATATATCCCATTGCTCTAAAAAAACTAGTTATGTAATATTGTGAATAATTAAATGGAATAAAAATAGAGATGACTTAGGTGGTTTGCATCTCTTATGTTCTCTTATTATGTGCATCTAGTTAATTTGACACATGATTCCTAAGTCTCACATTATGCATGTTTCATCCATGATCCTATATATATGACATCTTTAATCTTATGCATGATGTTGTATGAATATCATGATAAGTTCCATGTGGTTATACATAAGCATGTCCCTAAGTAATACCTGGGGTTGGACATGTCCCGATTGGTTTGGTTTGGGGTTATCCTTAAATTTTCAATTTTTTTGGTTTGGCTTTATCCATAAATACTTGATCGGTATGGTTTAGAGTTATCCATAAATGCCTAATTGGTTGGTTTGGCATTATTTGTAAATACCTGATTGGTTTGGTTTGGTGTGATCCATAAATTCCGAATTAATATATTTGAATACTTCAATGGATCAAGATGTTCATATGTGAAATTGCACTCAATAATATGGATTTTTCTTGCCTAAAATACTCAAACTACCTTACATTTCCATTATGCCATGCTTACATGTTTAAGTGTGATGTTACATATGTCTGGTATGTTATTATATGTTTATGACATGATTTATGAAGTAATTACAAGAAATAATGTTCATTGTAATGGTAGCATATGTGGTCAAGCATTATGCCATGTGAAATGTTACATGCATCCATAGGAAAGATGTTCATATGGTAGGTATGTTTGAGTATATTAATGCATGAGTTGGATTAATGCCTAAAATACTTCAATGTTTCAATATGTTCATATGTGATGCATGATCTAATGCATGTACCATAAACCACATAACAAGTTTCATGTTTACCATCAATTATAACCATATGCTTTATATATCATGTGCTAATATGGCCTAAATATTTTGGGGCACCTTTGATATCATATGACTCCCTTGAGTGTGAAATGTGAACATAACCCATGTATGCTTCAAATGTTTTATATTTATAACAATTATTATTATTATTTCATAAACTTAATAAACCTTGAATATATATACACTTTGTTCTTGTGCTTCATGTGCTCCCACGAGTTTGGTTGGTGTGATTTACTCAGAACTAGACTAGCACTAATATTACCTTGGTTTTTGAGGTCCTGTGATGAATCATTGATGGCGGGGAGCAGACTAATTATGCAGGTTCAATACTGAATGTCTTATCATTAGGATGTAGATTTGCTTTGGGGTCTTGATAGTAGGCTATCAAATGATTTGATTGAGCAAATGAAGTTTTCCCTACTATTGGAATGCCTCTTTATGCTTTTTCTTGGACTTTATTGTATCACAAATGTATTTAGTTTTGTTTTTAAATCATTCCCTTGATTTTTATTTATTTGGTTTGTAATTTGGTTTGAGATGTATTTATACTTTATATTCTTTTCCCTTATAAGTTTTAAAAATCGTAGTTTATATTATAGGTTTTTTGCTGACTTTATCAATGATGATTTGGTAATGTGAAACCATTCCCTTCTAGCTAAATTTGGATAATTTCTTGTGGGAGTTCACTCCCTTGGTTCATATGATGTTTAAGATTTAGTTGGACATGTTTAACCTTGACATTTTTAGGTGAATGCGTCTATGTCTCCTTAAGTTAGATGTGTCAGTTTTGTCCTCATTCTTTTTTTAGTTTTCATATATTTCCTTTCATAAAACTTTTTTTGGTATAAACAAGGGATTCTATAACTTACTTACCATTTTTCATAAAATATTTTTCAATTTCGGTAATGAAATCCTTAGCATTGATGATCTCATTAGAGAATCCACTTCTAAATGCCTTTGGAATGATTCGATTAATGATCATAAGACTCATGTGATTCGAGCGATCTTACTTCTCAAAGTTATTTTCCTCATTAGAGGAACTTTTAGCCATCGTATTAGTAGGTTTTGTAAGTCTAAATGGATGGTTTAGATCGATGTTGTTAAGAATAAATAAAATGTTATCCTTCCATATCTTAAAATTATTCCTATTCAACATGAGAATAGAACTTAAGGTAGAAAATATAATAGTAGTAGCAAACAACACAAAAATAATGTAAATATTCATGCTCACAAAATTATACACAATGAATAGTTAATAGATTTAAATAATGATAGACCCATAACAAGACACCAATACAGCAAGTGGTGTTCTTATTGCAACAATCAAATACTGGTAATAGGGACTGTGAGATTATGAGTCCATATTTGGATTGACTTATTATCTATATGATATCCAAATAATTATCACATATTTATCATCGCAAGTATATATAAAATTTTGCTAGATATTTATTTCTTTTGGGCTGAATAAATACCCACATGAATAAATATACACATAAACATCCAATAATTTTAATAAAGTAATTTTCACAAAAGATACTTGGGAGCATAGTACTCAAGGTATAAAGTCGCAACAAATATGGTATAAACTTAAACAATTAAAAGGATCATTAAAGCAGCTCAATAAGCACAAATTTGGTAGTATATCACAACAAGTTCAGAGTGCAAGATAGGGTCTTTCTATGTTACATCTCCAACTTGATACTTCTCCACTTAATATAGATGTGCTAAAACTTGAGCAACAAACTAGATAGAGGCCATAGTTCGTGACTAAGTGTGAAGAGAGATTCTATACACAAAAATCTAGGGTAAATCCAAGTATTTCCATTCCATAATAAAGAGGAGACATACTTTCAATTATATTCACTCAATTATAGATGTCAATGGTCAGATTCATTAACATACCCCAAAAATATTTATCTTAAGAAGTGTAATTAAATAAAGATTTATTAGGAAACATATCTATTTAATTATTTTTGTTGAAATAGGAAGAAATGATTTAGGGCAAATTAAGAATAAATTTATAAATATTTTTATAAGGGAAAATTCAGGAATTTTGCTAATTAAAAAGGAATTTAGGAAAAATCTTTTAAAAACCCTAAATTAGCCTGAAAAGAAATTTTAATATTATTTTATTTAAATATTTTTATTTTAATACCCAAAATTTTTTAATTAATTTAATTGATCCTAACCTACTTAATTTTTTCTCTTCCTTCTTCCTTTTTCCTTCTTTTCTTTTCTTTCTTTTTCTTCTTCTTTCTGATTGGGCATGTTGCGGCCCAATCACTCCTTTTTCTTTCCTCCCTTCCGCAGCCCATCTACTGTTCTTTCTTTTCTTACTTCGGCAGCCGAAGCGCTGCGTATTGCACCTTTTCCCCATGGAATGTCGTGTTCCATTTAAACCCTTATAACTATTGCCGACCAGCCCAATTCAACTTCTTTTTCGTTTCTTTCTTTTTCCCCCAGTCCCCCGATTCACCTCCTTCTTCCTTCTTCCTCCTCCACCGTCGACCTACATTTTCAAAGCTTCGAAAATGGTGTTGCCGGCCATGCTTGACTTGACCAACCGTTTATCCTCTCTTTCTCTTCCCATTGAATCGTAGTTCGACCCAGCATAACCAATTTCCCTTTTTCTTTGCATAAAATCTTTCTTTTCCTGTACGAAAATTTGACCCCGACCTAAATTTGTGCTAGCTAATTGATGTCGCCGGCTGCCCCAAACCCTACCTGTATTTTCCTCCTACCGACCCCCATAACCCTATTTTCCACTCTAAACTCTATAAATATCCCTTGCTTGGTTGATTTTGAAACTTTTTTTCCCAAAACCCTAAAAGCCTATCCGGTGCACCACTGCGACTTCAGATGACCTTTCCTTTGTCATCAGCCAACTACGTCGCAACTTCAACCTACCTTAGTCTTCCTTGCACCGCCCTCTAAATAACTCAGCCACCATCTCCCTCGATTCTTCTTGCACCAACCACCACGGCTGTGCGAAGTTTCTTGCCCATTAAGCCAAGTTTTTACACCCGCAACCCCTCGCGCCACCGTCTACCACCACAACCGCTACTATCACTACCTTCTACACCACCCAAAAGTTGCTACTAATATTCCTCTACCTAGCCATACCCTTACTTTCTCCTTTCTCCTTCTGCTCCCCTCTCTTTCTTCTTCTTTTCTTTTCGGCCGCCACCTCTGCCGTTGTGCGCTGTCGAAACTTACCGTGCCACCACCCTCACTTTACTCCTCTCCGCCTAGGCTACCACCAACACCTCAACCTCCACCCTTATTCCCTACCTCTTCTTCTCAAACCTCAACATTTTCCTTTTCTAACCTCTTTTCCAGCCATCGCTGTCATGCACTGCCACTGGTGCCACTCATCTCCGTCGACTCAAGGTGAAACCCTACACCCTCTCATCCCTTTTCCCCTATTCATTTAAGTTTATTCTATTTCATTTCAATTTTTATCATTTATTTGATTATTCATATTTTTATTATTATCATTATTATTATTATTATTATTATTAGATGTAATATTAATGTTATATTTTCTTAGCAGGGTTGAGAGTAGTTATAAATTATTTAAGTTGTTAGTTTTGAATTATGGGTATTAATAGTTTTATTATAAGTTTTATTATCATTATTAATAATATTCTTATTAGTATTATTATTTTATTATTACTATTATTTACCTAAAGGGGGCCGAAGCCCTACTTTATGATTATGATTCACATGCTCCAATTTTATTATTAATATTACTACTTCTACCAGTATTATTATTATTATTATTATTATTATTATTATTATTATTATAAATAATTTGTGTTATTAATAATAATATTACTATTATTAAATGGTACCTTCATTATTTTGAGGAAAGGTTGAAAACCCTACCTTATACTATTTAGGTTTAAATTATTATTATTATTATTATTATTATTATCATCATCACTATTAGCATTATTTTGGTGGAGGGTAGAAACCCTTATACCACCATCCGTTTTGAATTACATTAATATTATTATTAGTATTTTTAGTAGTATTTCGTATAGTTATTATTAGTATAATATGATTTATTTAAAAACCTAGTCTTAGGATAAGTTAGTAAATAATAGTATTTTTAGGAGGGTTCCTAATTCTAGTTTTTCCCTCATAATAGGTGAGACCAGTCAAAGCCCTAAATTGTTTTATTATTAGGAGGGTGCCTAATTCTAGTATAGGAGTGTACTCCAAGACCAGTGACGTTTTAGGTAAGGGAGTACTAAGGAAGTTTGTATATTTGTATAATTGTTTTATATGCCATGTATGCCATGTGATGTGAACTATAATGTATTTTATGTGTATTTATATAATTGTCATATATGCAGCATGATATGGAGTTAAGGTAAGATCGTGCATTAAATTGTGGCATGTGCATTATGTGTACGGGTTGTGTTATTATTGTGGAATAGTGTAGCCCATAAGACATGCATGATAGCTTTTGTAAAATTATGATGGGAAGTGTAATAATATGGTGTTAGGGTTTGTATGGAGTTGGAGTTTGCATGGAGTTAGAGTTTGCATGGAGTTAGAGTTTGCATGGAGTTAGGGTTTGCATAGAGTTGGGGTTTGCATGGTATTGGGGTTTGCATGGTGTTGGGGTTTGCATGGTGTTGGGTTTTGCATGGTATTGGGGTTTGCATGGTGTTGGGGTTTGCATGGAGTTAGGGTTTGCATGAAAGTATGGTGTGCATGGAAGTAGGGTTTATGTGGAGCTAGGGTTTGCATAGAAGTACGGTTTGCATGGAGTTAGGGTTTTCATGGGAGTTATGATTTGCATGGAGTTAGGGTTTGCATGGGTGTTAGGGTATGCTATGGTCAACTTTGGTGGTGGTGGTTAACTAGGGTTGGGGTAGTTAACTAGAGTTGGAGGATAAAAATTTGTAGAAGTCAATTATGCATGTCTAGTTCAAAGCTTGTGAATAAGATATTTAAGACATTAATTACTTAAAGTGGAAGATATTGAGACGGGTCTAGCCGATCAACCGATTAGGAATAGTGGTTAGGGTTTTACCCTATGTGTGACCGATAAACTGGTTATAATAGTGGTTAGGTTTTTTACCCAATGTGCGACCAATCCACTGGTTATAATAGTGGTTAGGGCATGATGTCCTATGTCTAACCGGCCCACTGGTTATAATAGTGGGGGATCCCGAGTTCAATAAAAACAAACTAATTACTTACACTAGAACACTATACGAGCAGGAGTCGAACCAATCTACTGGTTAGGAATAGTGGTTAGGGTTTTACCCTATGTGTGACCAATCCACCGATTATAATAGTGGTTAGGGCATGATGCTCTATGTGTGATTGGCCCATTGGTTATAATAGTGGGAGGTTCCTGTATTTGCATGGATTTAATAAAAGGTATGGTGTGACCGATTTCCAATAAGAGATTAATTAAATAATTAATTTGGACTTTTTGGGCCTTTATGTGTGGGCTTGATCACTTATAAGCTGTATAATATTCTGCATGACTTTTTATATTATATGTGTAGGTTTGGATGTGCGTAAGTTGAATATTATCCTGCATGATTTTATGTGCTTATGTGATGACCTTAGTGCTTGGTTACCTTACTCAGTACGTAGCATACTAGTCACCCTTTTTATGGGTGCTGCTCATTCCCATGAGTAGAAGGCCCGTATGACGTGTTGCAGGTAGGTGATGCCTTCTTTGATGCCATTAATGTCTATGGGACATCAGGTGGGGTTGAGTGATGATTTTGGGCTGGAACGGGTCTTAGAGTGGCGTGGCCGTTTTCCATTTATGAGATTATTATCCCTGCTCTCTTTTAATTATGTTTGAAACTTCACAAACAATTTTATTATTGTAGCTATTTTTCTTCTCTGAAGAATTATCTCTAGTATTTCAAATTATATAAAATTTATGCGTACTCTGATTATTGATTTTGAACTTTAATTTATGTATTAATTTGTGATGATGGAAATGTTTTTCTCAGCCTTAGCACTTAATACTGGAACGGTATGAGTGAGTTGGTCTGGTACGAAGTGTGATGGTAGCATCCCCAGAATTTACGGGTTTTAAATTTAAAGGTCTTATTAAAAAAAATATAAATTTTGGGGTGTTGCATTCATACTATCCAAATCAGGTATTTTTCATACCTTCAAGGACTTCTTTAAGCAGCTACAAGTGATGTAGGAGCAAAAACTCAAGAATTGATTTTCATAATTATGGAATCAATTATTCTTTATTTGGAATGTATCTCCCGCAAATTTGAAGACCAACGGATAACTACGTTGCTAGAAACGTAACAAACAAGAAACCAAGTATCTAGGTGTATGTGCGTAGTATGCAAGGAGGGAGTGACCACGTGCATGGGGAGTATATTGGCAAGATTTTTGAACATAGTTAGTAATTTATATAATTTATTAATTAAGTAGTAAATTTGGATAATAAAATTAGCATAAAGGTAGTATAATATCTTTTAGCTTTGGATCTTTTAGATTATGCTTTAGCTAATGATAGACAGGTTATAACATACATGAATGTCAAGCATATGGAATATATTTAGAATTGAATTGAAATTGAATGCAAGTGAATTTTGTGTGAGTTCAAACTCAAGCAAATCGAATATGTGTGAATGGTTAAGCTTGAAAGTTTTCATCTCTTATTCTATGTGAATTAGATATTAATCCATATATTTTCTAATTTTCTTAATCCATATTTTCCTGCCATAATTACCATAAAAAATCCTATTTAAATTTGAAGTAAAATAAGGCCTTAAATCGGTATACAAAACTGAAGCCCTAAACCCTCCATTCAAAACCCTAACCCTTCCATACCAAACAAATGTAACCTTATTCATTATTTTTGAACAAAACCCTAACCCTAACCCTAATCCACACTCTAACCATCATTTAAACTGTAACTTTTGAAACCAAACATCATCATCATTCCATCATCGAATGCATATGCTAATTAGTACATTCTATTCGAACCATCATCATCTTTAAACCATTATCAACGAATCATACCTTTCTTTTTCGAATCATCACCATCAAGTTTCCATCCCATTCAAGCACTTTAGAACCTAACACGTCATCACTAAATCATCTTCTACTCAAGACTAACATAATCAGACCATATTCACACCGATTTGAGAATTACATCCTCCCACACACATCAATTTTGGTATTAAAGCCATAGGTTGGTGAATTGCAATCAAGATTCAATATTTCTTTCAAGATTTATAAAGAAAGTGCTACATCATCAAGAATCTTGAAGAATTCATAATATTAAAAAAAAAACACAAGAGGATTGAGTACTTAAGGGCATGTTTGGGAGTGTTGTGTTTGGTTGATAAGGAGAAGAATGGAGAACTAAGGAGAACACTTGAGAGATTTTCTCAATACCTTGATGGATGAGATAAAGGAGGTAAAATTGAAAGTGGGGAGAATAGAATTTTTCCAAGGCTATGAGTCACATGTGCAGCCACAAAACCGAAGGGAACAAGTAGAGGAATGGCACGTGAAAGGGGAACAAAACTAGGTGGAAGAAGAAGAAGAGAGCGTGGGAAATTACATAAGGCCACATGGCACTTCGAGAAAAATTATGATGATAGGGAAAAAGGAATCCGCTTTGATCTTCCCATATTTAAAAGTAATCTCAACTCAGAATCTTTTCTTAAATGGTTGCAAATAGTTGAATCAATTTTTGAGTATAAGGAGATTGACGATAAGAAATGGTGCCGAAGAGCGATATTGAAGTTTAAAAAGTTTACTATAGTGTGGTACAATAATTTAAAAAGGACATGGGAGAGAGAAGGAAAACCAAATATTAGGTCATGGGAAAAATTAAAGAAGAAGTTTGTGCCTCGGGAATACAAGTAAGAAATTTTTATAAAAATGACTACATTGAGGTAAGGCTTACTTGGAGTTAAAGAATACATTTAGGAGTTTGAGAGGCAAGCTCTTATATTTAATATCCAAGAATGAGAAGAGAAAATATGTGCATGATTCATCAGGGGTTTAAATATGAATATTTAGGAGAAGGTAGAGGTGTACCCTTATGAAGTGTTTGAAACCTAGCCAAGTTAGCCATCAAGTTTGAGAAACAGTTGAAGAGGACAAAGCCACCAAGCAAGTCAACCAATGCTCTATATGGTTTGACTTTCAAGGGTTTATCGAATCTACCAATTTCTTAATATACAGGAGAAAACACTCAAAAATTGACTTTCATAATTATGGAACCAATTATTCTTTATTTGAAAGTATCTCCTATAAATTTGAAGACCAACGGATGGTTACATTGCTAGAAACGTAACAAACAAGCAATTAAGTGTCTATGAGAATGTACATGGCATGCAAGAAGGGAGTGCCCACATGTGTGAGGAGTATATTGGCAGGAGTTTCAAGCATTATTAGTAATTTAGCTAACTTATTCATTAAGTAGTAAATTTGGATAATAAAGTTAGCATAAAGTAACATAAAATTAGAATAAAGGTAGCATAATATCTTTTAGCTTGGAATCTTTTGAATTATGCTTTAACTAGTGGTAGAAAGGTTATAATATACATGAATATCAAGCATATGGAATATATTGAGAATTGAATTGAAGTTGAAAATCAACATTGAAATTGAATACAAGTGAATTTTGTGTGAGTTCAAACTCAAGCAAATCGAATATGGGTGAATGGTTAAGCTTGAAAGTTTTAATCTCTTCTTCTGTGTGAATTAGATATTAATCCATATCTTTTCTAATTTTCTCAATCCATATTTTACTGCCATATTTACCATCAAAATCCTATTTAAATTCGAAGTAAAATAAGGCATTAAATCCGTATACAAAACCAAAGCCCTAAACCCTCCATTCGAAACCCTAACCCTTCCATACCAACCCAATATAACGTTATCCATTATTTTCTAACAAAACCCTAACCCTAAACCACGACTACAACCATAATCCAAACCCTAAATTTTAAAACCAAACATCATCATCATTCCATCATCGAATGCATATGCTAATTAGTACATTCCATATGAACCCTTATCATTGTTAAACCATCATCAATGAATTCTGGCTTTCTTATTTGAATCATCACCATCAAGTTTCCATCCCATTTAAGCACTTTAAAACCTAACACATCATCACTGAATCATATTCTACTCAAGACTAACATAATCAAACCATATTCACACCAACTTGAGAATTACACCCTCCCACACACATTAATAGGGCACAACTACTATCACCTCTAGTTTTTTCTCTTATGAGATTATTAATAATGGGACACTGACGCTACCAGAGGTAGGTAAGGATCTATTGAGGCCAGTAATTAAGGTGGAATTCAGATAGGCTTTATTATCTATGGGTAATGGGAAGGCCCCTAGTCTAGATGGGTAGAATGCTTTTTTCTACAAGACTACAAGATGTGTTATTGGTGAGGAGGTGTGGTAGGCTATTAGAGATTTCTTTATAATTGGTGAGATGTATACCCCTCTTAACATTACTAGTTTGTATATCATTTCCAAGGTCCGTAATGCTACTGGCCCTAGGGATTATAGACCAATTGTATGTTTTAACACCTTATATACACTGATTTCCAAAGTGATAACTCATAGCATACAACCTTGGCTAGCTGGTATAGTTGGAGAAGCCCAAGCTGCTTTCATTTTAGGGAGGTTCATTAGAGACAACCTTCTAATGGCTTCTGAACTTGTTAATGGCTATCATAACAAGTAACTTTCCACTAGATGCATGATAAAGCTATACATGAAGAAGGATTATGATTCTATAAGCGAGGATTTCTTGGAGAAGATGCTACTTGCACTAAAATTTCTAGTGCACTTTGTTAAGTTGGTAATGGTTTGTGTAACCATTGTGAGTTACTCCTTGGTATTGAATGGTGTTTTACATCCTCTATTTCAAGCAAAAAAGGGACTAAGATAGGGTGACCCCATCTCACCCTATTTGTTTTTTATTGTGATGGAATACCTTAATAGACTACTTGGTACTTTATGGTATAATTAGATTTATCATCCACACCCTAAGTGTAATCTCCCTTCTTTTTGCTGATGATGTTTTACTCTTTAGTAGATGTGATATCCCTTCTATGATGACCATGTATGAGACTTTCATGAATTTTTCTAAGATCTTTGGCTTGCAGCTTAATGATAATAAGAGCTCTAAACAATCCCTATTTAATCTTCTATATATACCCACTAGGGTATTAGTAGTAAGATATTTGTCTTTAAAAGATGTCGAGTACTAGGAACACTTGGAAAAGTTCACTGTTAGGCTCAACTCTTAGAGTACCAAATTCCTTAGCTATGCGGGGAGATTACAACTGGTAACTTAGTCCTTTTTGGTATTCGAGTCTATTAGAGCTCATGTATTTGATACCAAAAAAGGTTATTGCTAATATCACTACTAATTATAGAACTTTTCTGTGGTCTGGCAATCAACTTAACACAAGGAAGTGACTTGTTGCCTGGGATACTATATGCATACCTAAGAAAGAAGGTTGACTTGGGCCTTTTAATCTAGAATGGTGGAATGTTGTAGCTATGACTACTCTGGAACTTACATCATAAGAAGGATACTTTATGGGTTAAATGGATACACAAGTACTTCATTAAAGGTAGATATATTTGGAATGTACCTATATATATGTCTATTTTGTGGTGCTTAAGGAGGTTGTTGAAGCTAAGGGATTTGTTACCGCCTATATTTCACTCCAATGCACAAGATCATGATGGTATTATAGTTGATTATAGCATTTCAAAGGTGTATGATATTCTAAAATCTCAATGGAAAAATTATTGATTGGCATAAGGTGGTATGGAACCCCATATCTATTCCCAAGCATAAACTTCATCTTTGGTTGGTAGTTCACAACAAGTTGTTTACCAAGGATATATTGACAATAATGGGACTCGTTGTGGATGATACATGTTCTCTGTGTGAAGCTAATAAGGAAAAAATCGAGCATTTATTTTTTGAATGTTCGTTCTCCAAGTAGGTATGGTTAAGTCTAATTAGAAAGTTTGGATGTGTGGTGCTAACCTAGATGCAAAGAGGTAGGCATGGCCCAATTTGTAGGAGGTTGGTCCTTCGTTATTTACTTGTAGCGGCTTGTCACGTGCTTAGAGGTTTCGGCCCTAGCGCTCCTAGCAAGGCCAGCATCCATCGTCCCATACAACTTAGCACTATGCTGAATATGTGCAACATCCCACAATAATCATATAAAGAGATGCATACGAGGGACATCGAGTCATACCTAAGACATAATATCGACATTAGCAACCATCAGGCAACTAGGGAGCACCCATATTTGCATGGCTCATTTGCTAGATGATTAGGGCAAGTCACAGACCGTGACAGGCTGCCTACCACTTATGACGTGAAAGAAAATAGAGAATCTTTCATCAAAAGAGATGTCAACCACAATATATCTTTCTTTTGATTGTTAAGGAGTTAGCAACTATGATAACTAGTATGTCCCATTATAAATCGTATAGAGCATTAGTGTCCCATGTCGATAGCCTGAGATAGTATTCTAGTTTAGTATTTTTGTTTCTTCTGATATACGTTTATGATACAATTTTGGAAGTAATAATACTTTAATAACTTACCCAAAAAAGATTCATAAAAGATGCTAGTTCAGCAACATATTGTGTCAACAAGCATATATACTAATATTAGACAACAAATTATTTAAATAAATTGATCATTTAATTTTATTCATAAATTTGACACAATTATCAATTAGCATACTCACATAAATATACATCAATATTAGTCAATTAATTGATTCTTTAATATGGTGTAAAGATTTTAAACCTTAAGACCAACCTCATCTAGATATAATTTCCATAATAATAGTAAGACATTAAGGGTAATAAAACACCGACACCATAATAAAAAATCTTAAACATCATTAAGAAAATTATAATATTTAATGACACCTTTAATTAAATTATAATATTTAAACAGTTTAATGCCCCCTTAAGCCAATTATGACCAAGTTTACTTTGTAATTAAATTCCATTAATTACTCATTGTTATTAGTGAATTGATTATCTAATCCAATATATTTTCCTTATTTATTTTATTGAAAAAATAAAGTAAAAGAAGATATGTAATTTCACATGTTACACAAAGTAAAAGAAAAGATATAACTGCTAAACATCAGTGACACCTTTTGTTTACTCAATACTTAATTGACCATTAGTTAATAAAAGGTACCTTTATGAACCTTCTTTTCAATTGCTGCTAGGCCTCAACACTACCAATGATAGTGACTATCAACAACAAATGATGGTGATTAGATCTTAATTCAAAAAAAACATTGGCAGAAACAAATAAGAGATTATCTATAAATTCCATAAGACACAACTATAGATCTATGAACCTAGTGAAATTGAATATTAACCTAAAAAATAATTAAATTGAAACTATATCACACATATTTACAAACTGTTTGAGAAAAGAATACAAATGGATTCAAAATTCATAGTGAAAGTCTATACATATAAAATTAAACCTAATAAATAAATATTTCCCCAAATCTATGTATACAAGCAAAAATTGATTTAAAATAAGAAAAACTTGTTGATTTCTTGATGATTTGAACATGAGGCTTTGATACCAATTGAAAGAAAATTACTTATAGATATGATAGGATCATATTCTAATTCATCAAGATCAATATATACAAATAATATAGAAGTGTACCTGAACTCATAATGCTAGAATAACATGATATCATTGGAATAGGGAGGATAACTGTACGAGTTATAATGTGTTTTTCTAGGATAGGAACATACTCGTCTATGTCTAATGATTGATGAGAATCCAAGTAGATGAAGTGCTTGTGAACTTGGAACCATGCCCATGCATATAGAAAACTAATACAATATTTATCTAGCTATTCTATCTCGGTCCATCAATAATCTAGAATATCCAAAGTCTCTACACATATGGATCTACATTTAATTAGATACATTAAATCTATATAATTTATACTTAAATACGAGCACTTTTATATGGGTTTAACTTATAGGATAACCTAAAATTTTTATTTCACATATAATCCCACCATTAGATAATAATCCAACATGAGTAACACTTGTTTTGAGAGTGACATATGAATGGCGGTTGAAATATGGTAAATATGTGATGTGCTAGGACATAGCATAACTTAATGCAAAAGGAAACTATCTATACAACAAACAAATAAATGAGTCCTAAAGAGAGGTGGAAAGCCTAAATCTAAGGTTCACTCTAGTAACCATGTACACAAGCTACCAAATTCTAACTCTGTTATAGACAAAGGATAAAGAATTATGGTCGATGATGAACCCAATAAAGGGATGGATGATACTATGGAAAATATTTTGAGATTTGTGTTAAGAATTGATCCAAAAAGTTTTTTTTATATTTATACAAGAAGTTGACTTAGATAGAGGAGGAGAGTCACTAAGACCTGACAGGAAATGAACATTGGCACATGGAACATTAAAAGATTTAATAAAGGCCTTAAACAAAACAAGATTGCTCATTTTATGAATTAGAATAAAGTGGGGAGTATGGGATTGGTTTAGAATAAGGTGAAGGAAGGGAAGGCATCTAAAGTAGTTAAAGGCTTAAATCTGCCATGGCAGTGGTTACATAACTATAAATATAATGAAAATGGTTGTACTTTTGTACTATGGAATTTAAACTTGTTCAAAGTAGTGGTATTAGAGACTTACTCCTAGGAAATACATATAAGGGTTATGTCCAAATTAATTAATGAAGAATATTATATCACTTATGTGCAGGCTATGAGCTAGGACATTAAAGAAAAACCTTATGAAAATGGTTGGAGGTACTATTGATAAGTAACTCACCTTTGGTACTAGGTCATTTTAGTGTGGTTTTGATTATGCACAGGAAACTAAGGGTAATATTGGCTTATAAGATACAACTAAGCTTATTGAATGCCTCTAAAATGTGGTTTAGGGGATATTTCTTACATTGGTAATGTTACATGCCCATTTTCACCATTAGAAATTTTTTTGAAAAAGGATTTACAAAAGCAAAGTAGGAAATACAGGGTGTCATCACCACATCCAACATGGAGAAGGTATAACTAATACCTAACCTATTTCGGGTGTAAGACTAAAGTGCTCTCATACCTTGAGGATCAAGTGTGAGTGGCACCTAACCCGATATTGATACAAGTCTTACTATATAAAAAAAAACAAATTATGAGAAAAATCTTTTAATAAAATAGACGAAGATATTAGAATAATGTCTAAATATACATAGAAGAGTTTAAGTAGTCAACAAAAGAAACCAAATCATAATACTAGCTTAACCTTAGGTTGTAAGTTCTCCCCACTTAAAAGCTTCACAAAGATAGGTTAGAGTGAAAAATAAAGCTAATTGTTCCCCCAAATGAGTCAAGATCAACACAATGCCACAAAAGACATTATTACAGTGAGGCATTTAGTAAAATCTAGCTCCTATGAACTTAAAATATGGTTCACACAAACATATGATAACATATATTCCATTTACACATGCTGAAACTTTAAAGAAACCTAGTACATATAATGACATTTAATCTCACATAAGAGTAGCCATAGAATATGTTACAACCATCCAAAATACAATATATCAAAAATATTTTAAACCAAGGGTTATACACACTTACTAAACAAGGTCATAGCAAACGTAACAACAAAATTTAAACATTGGATTGAATCACCCACCATACATGGTCTTAGCTAAGGTAATAAATCCATGAACTTGGATATCCTAATTCTTAAGTATACACACCCCTAGAAGTTTCCATAGGCTAACTAATAGAGTAGAAAAGCTATCGTACAAGCAAGGGTCCTTTGTCTAAAGACAAACTACATGAACACCAACATCTGTAGAGTTGTGTTTGAAGCCAATGGACCAATCCTTAAACTACTGCTAAAGCTTGGATACTGATGTTGACTAAATGCATATATACTAATACATGTAGACCCACTTCCTAGGCTTAAAGATTAATATATCAAATATGTATTAAGCCTAGAGAATTATGTCTCCTAACTATCTCTGACATAACAAGCATGGTTGGTTGGAGACCAAAACTCATTGGTCGTATCAAAAACTAACTCATATAACAAACCTAGATACTAAAACATGTAGTTTATTCTCAAATCTAAATTAATACGGATTCCTAGAGACTAAAATACACCAGTCATCTCTAAAGCCAACTTATGCCTATCTGTAGACTCAATTTTTAGTGATAAAATGCTACATTACAAAGTCCAAAGACTCAAGTGTTTAATGATAACATGAAATGTAGCCTGTAGGAACAAGTATTTTATACGATTATAATAAATGCAACAATAGGGATGAAATCCAACCAATCACCGTCTACAAGTCAGAACCTTGTAGAGAATTGTTTTCACAATATTTTACCATAGTATGATTTTGAATCCCTAATTGGGATGAGGTATTGAGCATAAATAAATTACAAAAGTATTTTTAAATGTAAACAACAAACATAGAATGATGTTTATAGATAGCACCAAACTCATGCCATATATCATGCAATAGGTGTTAAATTTTCACTTAAGTGTTTATAGTTGAAATTAAATTTAGCATCAAAATACTCTAGTTAAAACACTCTAAAATAACTACTTTTGAATCTAAAAATATCATATAAGGGTCAAATGAGGGGAAATATCAGATATATTTGAGTAAGAAATTGCAAAAAAGAAGAAGAAATTTTTAGACAAATCAAAGTTTATTTTTAAATTCAAATTCAATGGTCAAGGTCATGGTTAATGGTTTTACTTTGACTTTTAATATTCACATTTTTGTTATTTTACCTTTTTAATGATAAATGACCTTAATATGTCCTAATCATAGCTAATCATTTATTAACCATAAAAAACATAATTAATTCTTACTAATCCTAATTATGGTGATTAGAGGAGGGTGATTAGGGAATAACTCTTTTAATATCACAAAGAAAACATGAAGAATATTCAACATATATCCCTAAACCTAACAAAACTTTAATCTTTTATAACTTATGTTGCACAAAACCAAATTATGTCATATTATATATCAAACTACATCTCAAAATGCCAATTAACAGCATGCAATCATTAAATTAACAAAAAGGTAGCATTAACATGCATGAAATCTCATCATAACTCAAAAATGGCAAAATTTGTCAACTTTAACACTTCTCACAAGTTTAGCCATAACTTTTTATCAACAAAACCTTTTTGCAAACCGTAAATTTTTTAGTTAACTAGAGATTTTCAGGTTTCATTTTTTATCATATTTTCATCATGCCTTAGATAAAAATAAATCTTTTTATCCACTCTACATTCAACAAATTTGGTGGTATCAAAA
The DNA here is from genome assembly GCA_030549775.1 of Tamarix chinensis. Lineage (NCBI taxonomy): Eukaryota > Viridiplantae > Streptophyta > Magnoliopsida > Caryophyllales > Tamaricaceae > Tamarix > Tamarix chinensis. Next base: position 59,524,405 of record CM060180.1, on the reverse strand, counting down.
TCACCATTTTTCTTGCTTTTCTAATATATTATTGTGTCAAAAATTTAAAAAACAACACAAAATTATTCCTATACAAATAAAATTTTAATAAAATTATATATAAGTTTTAACAGTTACATGAAACATGATATAACTCACTTTACAAACATAACAAGCTAGATATGCCGAATAAAGCAAAAATCACCAATAATCATTAAGACACATGTGATAATAAGCATATCCATATTTTAGCATAATAATCTATATTTCAAATCCTTTTGTAAGGTATGTGATTGTACCAACATAAAGGAAGTTAAGATGCCAACTCCACCACATCAAAAGCCCTTGAAAAACTCATTAAAATATTACAAAACATAGTTAGAATCCTACTTTAACAAACTTAACTATAAGAGATTAAAAAACAAAGAAAAATATGAATTACTCATACTATTGAATATGATAAGAGGAAAAATTATGATATTGAAAAAAGAGGAGAATATACTAGGAGAAATTAACATAAAAATTAGAACTTGACTCTCATATATCTAATCAAGACATAAAGGAGCTAACCTTAAGTCTTGTTTGAAGTTGTTGAAGCTTGAGGATTGTGTATCAATAGATGAAATGGCTTTAATGGAGGATGAGTATGAAGATGAAGGCTCCTATACGAAGTAGAAAAAGAATGAGTTAGTTAGCACAGGACAATGATAAGGAAATTAAGTATGATGTGTGCACTTGTGTCATTATTTTTTTATAGAAACTTGTATGTAAATGAGTGAGGACCATGAATTTCATCTTACACCTTGCCAAAGAGATCATGATAGGGGCTGTACAATCGCATAAGAAGAAGGGGAAATTAAGGATTCATGCCATGTGTTAGAAGAGGATATGTTAGGGTGTAATAATGAGGGAATTTATGTTGCTGGTGCATGTAGTTTTAATGATATAAAGCTACTTATTAACTTTCCTAAGGGCCATAAAACCCTTTTAACTTGGGTAAATTTAATGAGATAATTTTTTTTATCCATGCAAGCCATGCAAATTAGCCTCAAGTTACATCTTTTTTATACTCTAGTTTAACCCATCCAAGACATATGCACCATTAACAAAACCATTACTCTATTCTACCTTTATTTTTCTTCTTTGAATTAAAGTAACTATTAGTGATGAACACCAAGATGCTTGCACCTTGAAGAAGCAAAAAACTTGAGAAGGGTCCATGCCATAGAAGATATTTATGGGGATATAAAAAAGGGTTCTTGGTATTTTGGAATACCTTATATAAAATACCAACCCTCCACACCCACCAAACCCACTAGATTTAAAAAGAAAAACACACATTTATCAGCTAGCCATTACGTCTAATTCATGTGAAGACACAAGTAACTTAAATTCTTCCTTAAGTGATTCTCCATGAATCTGTAGAAGATTAAGATATGAAAAAAAGGACCATTTTCATGACACCAATGCTTAGGTACTTGATTTTATGGCACTCACAATCCATAGGATTATTTAGAGTGAGAACTATGATACTGATAGATGAGATTTATCAAATAATTTTCATGTTTAAAAATAACATTTATCTCTCATTAATTCTATTAGATTTAATCTTTTCGTCAAGTTTTCCTCCTTTGAATAGAATTTACAGGAAAGGAAAAAAATTAAAGAAATTCAAGGAGAAGTCATTGAAAAGAAGAAATCAAGTAGAGAATACATCAAGAAATTTTGAATCAAGGAGAGCGAAGTTGGAAAGGGAACAAATACATCCAGATAAGCTAGGCTGAAACTTTCAAAGGAATTGAGTGGAAGGATCAAAAACACGGAACCCCCGTGTTTCATAAACACGGGCTATGTTATTTATCTCGAGCATCAATCCTTAAATCCTTATCAGCAGAATAGTTGGAAGAAAACACGGGGGTCCCGTGTTTCCAAAACACAAACCGTGTTTCTATTTAAAAATGTGTAACTGTCCGCGCGACTTGTTTCTAAAAAATTTCTATCTAAGAACAGGGTTCGGGACAGAGAGGAGGAGATCGAAAACAATTGGAATGTATTTTTCTTCCTTTATTCCTCTAGAATATACATGTAATGCACAATTCCAACTTTTTGGTCTTCTTGAATTATATTGATGATTTGACAATCTGCACTTCAATTGATAAGTCTTCTCTATTCCTTTACAAATTTCAGTATCTTCATTTCTGCTAAATCTAAGTAGATTCTCTGTAATTTTACCTGTGTTCACTATATTATCATCTAATTGTTTCAATAATAGAATTCGTGAATGTGTTGTTGTTATTAATTTTCAAGATTTGTATGTAATTTTGTGAATTGTAAATATGCATATATTTGAGTAATTTCAATAGGGTAGGATGATTTGAGGATGGAATTATATCCTAATTACCATTTCATATTTTAAATGTTTGATTCTAGATGAAGTTTAATTGAATTAATGGATCGAATTGAATGATCCTGTATCATAGATTAAGATTTTTGAACTAATTAGATTGATCACCTATTTAGTTTAGAACTTAATCTTTGCTAAGACAATGAAATTAACCTATATTTGTTAATTAATTTGTCTATGGTAGCAAGAAGATTAATTATTAATCTTATCCATTAATTTGTGCAATTGTATAATCCGAGCTTTTGTGATTATGATTGTAGTTGGCTGCTTCCCATTCATAATGCTACCATTAATTTAATCTAGTGTTCGTAACCTAGGTTATTCAATGGTTAGAAAATAAATTGAGAACATATTCAATTTATTAAGGTTGAGAGGAAGTATAGGAATTTGTTATTCTGAATTTCCTAAGTCAACATTAAATTATTTAGAATCATGCATCTTATTTGAATGCTTGGTATTTTAATTCCATCATCAATTCATTCCTTCCCTATTTATCAATTAGTGATTAAGATTTAGTACAATTAGATTTAGTATTAGAATAAATGAAATTTTATAAATGGGGTTGTAACATCAATAACAAAATTAATGATTAAAACGTCATTCCTTATGGGTTCGACTCCTTCTTGCCATATACTACGTATTTGGGATTTAGGATTTATTTAAATTTGTTGTATTTACGATAGTGCACCAGATACTCTAAGATGTTTGAATCTAAGGCATATAATGATGAGAAGAGTGTTAAAGTCATTTTGAAACTCAAGGGGCACGCCTATTTATTATGGGAAAATCTTACACATCAAAGGAGGAAGAAGGGTAATTTAAAAGTAAGACCTTAGACTAAGATGAAAAAGCTCTTAGGGAAACTATTTTTACCCACATCTTATACCTAAGACCTCTACAACAAAATGGCAGATTTAAAGTAAGGATCAATGTGTGTTGATGACTATATCAAGGATTTTGAGAGATTGAAGATGCACGTAGAGCTTGATGAGGTTGAGGAACACACAATTTTAATGATCCTTGGTGATTTTTAAGGCTTGACTTTGCTAGAAAGATTGAATTGCGCACGTACTATACCTAAGATGAGCCACTTCATCTACCTACTAATGTAGAAAAATGTAATAAAGGAATATGAGTTTAAGGTTCTCTAAAGGCAAGCTCACAACATTTATATCTAAGGAGGCCATCAAAACCACCTCCTACACCCAAAAACCTTTTTGTCAAATATAAAGGAAACAAAGTTGGGTTTAAACTTAACAAGTTTAGAGGTATGAGGTGTTTCAAAAGCCAAGAAGGAGGGCATTACCAAAATGAATGTTCAAATGAGAAGGTCATGACTCTACCTTGATTATGTCATTCATGAAGAAGAGGAGAAGGAAATTACCATGAATAGTGAAGAAGAGATTGAGGAAGTAACCCAAATTTTGGAGAAACACTAATAGTGACAAGGGTGTTGCACACACAAGAGGCTAAGAATGTTAAGATTCAAAAGGAGTGCATTTTCAAACAAAATGCATGATTTTGGGCAAATTATGCTATCTCATTATTGATGGAGGGATTTGAGCCAATATAACATCTTAAACCATTGTTGAGAAGCTAAATCTTCTAATAACAACTCATGCAAGGCCATACAGGCTCTAATTGCTGAATATGTTAGTTTGGTAAAGGTTACCAAACAATTAATATTGCTATTTTCAATAAGAAGACTTATCATGATTGATTCTTGTGTGATACGATGCCCATAGACTCTTTCCACATTATTTTAGAGGCTCTTAGCAATATTATAGGCGGGTGACCCATGATGAAAGGAAGAATACATATTTCCTTAAGTTTTATAACAAGAAGATTGCCTTAACTCTTTCATGATCTCGGTCCCTAATGAAAAATATTAGCATCCCATAGTAAAATCTTTATTCGTTAATGGGAAATGGGTTATAGAAGGTAATAGCTAATGGGAATTTCATGTACTATTTATTGTTACTTGGAACTAATGAGAAGAATGGACCATTTAACCTATGATTCAAGAATCTACTAGGTGAGTTTGAAGATATTTTCCAAAACAAGTTACCTAATAAGTTACACTCTTTGAGAGGTATATAGCACAAAATATATTTGATGCTCAATGATACTTTTCCTAAAAAGTTAGCCTATAGGTGTAATCTTAAGGAGGCTTTGGAGCTTCAAAGGTAAGTGAATGAGTTCTTATAAAATGGCTTAATTAGAGAGTCTCTTAGTCCTTGTGTGTTTCCAACCTTACTTGTACCAAAAAAGGATGGAGCCATGAGGATGTTTAACAATAGTAGAATTATTAACAACATTGAAATCAAGTATAAGTATCCTATAAATAGGATTGACAACAGGTTAGATTGTTTACATAGTGCAAGTGAGTTTTCCAAAATCAACTTGAGAACTAACTTCTATTAAATGAGAATAAAGAAGAAGATGATTGGAATACTAAATTCAAGACCAAGGGAGGCTTATATGAGTGGATGGTCATGCTATTCATGTTGTCCAATGCACCAAGGAACTTCATGAATCTCATGGATAAAGTGCTTAGACTCTTTATTTCTAACTTTGTTGTAGTACATTTTGATGATATACTTATGTATTATGTAGTGAAGATCATGTAAAACACTTATGAATTATATTCCTACATCTTAGGGATAATAAGTTATATGGAAAACTATAAAAGTGTGACTCTTTTGTTCCTAAATTCATATTTCTAAGATTTGTTGTGTTTAATGAAAAAATTTCATGACCTACATACATATCCATTGTAGTTTTTTGATCCTTTCATGTAATTGCCTCATTTTATAAAAGTTTCATAAAATAATTCAACAAATTTTTATCCTATATCATTGAATTTTTGAAGAAGGGAGAGTTAAAATGGACTAGGGCATCTCAAGAGGCTTTTAAAGTCATCAAAAGTATGCTAAGTGAAGCCCAAATATTAGCCTTAACTAATTTTAACTACATCTTTAAACTAGAGTGTGACGTAAGTAGAGTGGGCATTAGAGCGGTTATACTAAAAGAAGGAAATACAATTGCCTTATTTAGTGAGAAACTTGATGTATTGAGGTCAAACTACAACACCTATGACATATAATTTTATGTCATCATTAGGGATTTAGACCATTGGTCTCATTACCACATGTTACCTCAATTTGTAATGCATACATATTATGAGTCTCTAAAGTACATCAATGAGCAACATAATATCAATTATAGGAATGCTAGATGGATAGAATTATTTCAATCTTTCTCTTTTGTAGCAAAACATAAGATTAACAAGACAAATGTTGTAGCAAATGTCCTCTCTAGGAGATATTGCATGATGCCATTATTAGAGGTTAATGTCCTAGGGTTTAGATGTTTGAAGGAGACTTATAAAGATTATGAATACTTTGAAAGCTTCTTACAAGATCAAGGCAAGTTTTGAGGCCCCTACATAATTCAAGATGGCTTTATCTTCAAAATTAAAAAATTGTTCATTTATAATAATTTGAGAATTATTTCTTAGGGAAGTTCGTAGAGGGGAGCTAGCTAGGTATATTGGGATAAACAAAACATGTGATTTAATATGGGAGCATTTTTATTTGATTATAATAGTATGCAATATACAAGGAATAGTGGCTAGATGTGTTACTTTCCAAAAGTCCAAGAGTCACTTCCACAAAGGACTCTATGATCCCTTACCTATCCTATATCAACCTTGAGACCATATGAGTATGGAATTTATAGTGATTTTGCTTAGACCTCAACGATAAAATGATGCCATTATGGTGGAAGTATATGAGTTTTATAAGATGACCCATTTTTTCCCCTTGTTATAAGATAGATGGAACCCCTAACATGGTTTTCTATACTTTAAGGAGGTAGTTAGGTTACATAGTATTTTTAAAAAAATTGTCTCTGATAAGGATACTAAGTTTCTTAGCTACTTTTATAAAACCTTATAAAGATTAGTTAGTCTTAAAATTCTATTTAGTAAAGCTTATCATCCAAAAATAAATGGGAAATTAATAGCCACAAACTTTACTCTCATAAAGCTTTTAAGAATTTTAGTCCACAAAAACTTTAAGAGATTGGGGCACCAAACTTTTACAAATTGAATTTACCTACAAAAAACCTCCCACATATTCCATTGAGAATTCTCTTTTTTAAGTGGTATATGGAGTGAATCCTACCTCTCTCATTGATATCAAACCTTTCCTGTTGAAGAAAAAGTCAGTTTTAAAGCTAAAAGAAAGAGCTAAGGCATTGAAAAGTTTGCATAAGCAACTAAGGGCCACAGCTGATAAGGTTGATCATATGAATAAAAGAAAGTCTAAAAATCATTGACAAGATCAAAATTTTGAATGTGGATATATAATTTGGCTTCAAATTAAGTATGCTTCAAATTAAGTAGAAGGAAGAACAAGTTTTTTGAATGTGTGAAATCAAAACTCTATTTGATTCTTTGTAAGATATGAAAATGATGATTTTTAAAGAGTTGTTCTAACTTAATTGATGCTTATTAAATTCTAAAAATTCTTATTTATAATGCTAAGAGATAAAAAAAATTGGCACTAGCTATTAGGTATAAAAAATACCCCAATGGTCAAATTTTAATGAGCATAAAAATTTAGAAATGTCTAGACCAGTTGATTGGTATTCAAAACAATCAATTGTTTTGACACACCAATCGATAGATTTGACTAACAAGTTGATATGTTTGAAAAGAGTTTAAACCATATTTTTCTAAAGAGCAAACTAGTCAATGAGCTTTGAAACTAGTTGATTAGTGTTATAATTTTTTAGCATTGCGCACCTTTACAAAAAGGACCATAATTTGAGCTAAAAATATCAAAATTGCATGCCATATTTTTTACACTAAATTAGACATATTAATATTTATAAATAAATATTATTCACCTAAAAATAATGTCTATGAAATTTTAGGCAAAATTTTCAAGTCATCTCATATGCCAAAGGGCTTACAAAATGATAGATTTTAAACATCCTTTTGTGTAAATACATGTAGGCATTTTTTATGCATAAAATCATTTTGTGGCCTTAAAAATGATTTTGGAATATGATAAACATCAAATCATTGAAAAATATAAGTGCTTAATATGTAAATTATATATATATAAACCTGAGACTATAACATATTCCTTGAAGATTGAGTCTTGTTTTTTTATGTGCACTTATTTATTCCTTCATTGTTTGTGTATTCCACATATGGAATTGAAATTTTTGAAGCTAGTCTTCTTTTGTTATCCTTTTTGATCTTTAACTTGTCCTTGAGATATAATTTGTAAACTTAATATCCTTTAGTTTTTGCTATGATACACATGCACATTTAATAAGATAATTTAAATTCCTAATTAAGTTTTTTATCATCAAAACAAAGGTTGACTAATCTATGAGATCAACAGATAATATTCAAGTGCCAACTGATAGGTTTTGGTAGTTAATTGTGTCAAAAAATGGAAATTTTATTTGAAAATAATAAAAATAAATATAAAATATTTTAATTCCTTTATATCTCAAAAATATTTAAATATGAAAATCCTTGAAGTTTTATAATTTTTAGATTAGAAAAAGGGTTAAATTAAGGCTTAAAAAGTGGTAAAGCATGAATAGTACCTTTTGTTGTTGTCTCCATTTATCATTTAAAAAATTTACTCAAAGACTAATAAAAAAGATTAAAGAATTCAAAGATGGATGAATTAGAATAATTTAGAAGAACTCGTATAGTAGGGAAACAAATGTGGCAAGTGCCCCTATACTCGTAATCATACTCAATAAGAAAACCATACCTAAATCTGTACCTATATTTAAATGAATATATATTAACACATCTATGCCCAGATCCTTTGGATATCTACTACCCAAAAGATAAGTTTTTTACCTGTTAAATTATCCAATGGTAAATCAAGGGTTAATGGTATTTAGGGTTAAGCCAAATAATAATTTTAATCTTAATATTATGCAATAGTTATTTTAAAATTAAGGACAAAGAGTAATTACATATCAAATAAATATATACGGATATGGACATGGGTAAAAATATGGATACACCTTACCCTTATATGTACTCAAATTTGGCAGATATTTGTTCCTTTCATTATATTCATATTCATATTTATATATCTATATTCATTTAAATATTTGTTAGGTTTTAGGAAAAAGTCATCCCATTTACATCCTTATTTCATAATCCAAAATGAATCAGAAGTCTCAAAGGAATCATAAAAAAAAGAGAGGTTAAGAAAAAGGGAAAAACATATATCAAAAACATATTTTCAACATCATAAAGGATGTAACAAAACTTGTAAAAGAGCTAACTTTATTTTGAAATGGCAAATATTCTGAAATAATTCAGGTTTTCGAGAAACAAGGTATTACAGCTAATCACTCACTTGGTGTAATCAATAGACTCTACCTCATAAATATTTTACAAATTAGATAGATTCTTGAGCAATTATCAATGGGTAGTATGATATCCTACAACCTCAACTCATTTTTAGATGGGACTTGTGTTAGATCACCTAAAAATTTTCATGTAGTTTTCTCAAGATATTATAAAGGGTTATAACCCTTTAAGTTCTTGAACTATTGGGTTGAGAAACCATAGTTTGAATACTTAATGAACGAGGCTTGAAATGGGGAAGCACAAAGGAACATTTTTTCCAAATAGTGTTTAAATTGAAATTGGTGAAAGAAATTTTAAAAGTATGTAATTCCTTACATTAGGGGCATATTAGTGTTAGAAAGGAACAAGAATTGAAGGATGATAGTTTGACACAAAAGGAAATATAAGATTCATTGTAGTAGCATAAAAGAGCTCAAGAAGAGGAGTAATTCTACACATATAAATCATGTGCAACTTGGTGATAATAATACACGTCATTTTGATGCTAATGTCAAAGCTATACAAATAAGAAACATAATTAACCTTTTATTCAATGAATTGAATCATATTATGAGAGGGGATGTACAAATTATAGAGGAAATTATAAAATTCTATTAGAACTTATTGAAGCTAGTTGAAGACATATAAACTAGAATTGATTCTAGTATTTATTAACATAAATAAATTATTTATAGAGTACATAGATGTTGTTGAGGCTAGTGATAAGTGAGGAGGTTATAAATGTTGCCTTTTCCATAAGAGACTTGAAAAGCCATAGGATAAATGATTTCAATTGTTATTTCTTTAAGAAAACATGAACATAGATTAGACCTCACATCACTACACCTATGAAAGGTTTCTAAAATTTAGGCTTATTGCCACAAATCAACAATACAATAGTAATACCAATCCCTGAAAATCCCACAGGTACTAGAGAAAAGAATTTAGGCTTATTGCCTATTGCAATATCTTGTATAAATGTTTATTAAAGACTCTAGCTAAGATTTTAACTTAGATTATGCCTAAAATTATTTACACTTCCTATGTAACATTTGTTCAATGTAAGATATTGGGTGATATTGCCTTCATTACTCATAAAATGGGGAAATATCACTAGAGAAGTATCGCGAGTCCAAAAATGATGGTAAAGGTAAACATTTAGAAAGTGTATGATAATATTGAATGGACTTTTCTTTTGATACTTTTGGTAGCTTTTAATTATCTAAGTATATTTTTGCCCTTTATAATGACATGCATTTTCACCTTCAAACTATATTTAAACATCAATGGATCTCTCACTACACCTATTGTTACCAAAAAGGGTCTAAGGCAGCATGATCTTATTTCCCCCTCTCTATTTGTTACAAGGATGGAATACTTGCACATATAACTTCAATCTTGCTTGTAGTTCTAGGATTTCAAAGGAATCCTAGTTGTAAATTTTTCTAGATAATTTGTACGTGTTTTAAAATTGATCTTATGATATTTTACAGAGGTGATATAAAATATGATAATATTATAGCATAGAAATTGTGATGCTTTGTGGATTGTTCAGGGCTTAAAGGGAGTCTATCTAAAAGCCACGTGTATCTAGGAGGAGTGAAACCTCATGATAAAAAGAGGATTCTGGGTGTGTCAGTTTGCATTGAGGGAGACTTCTCATTTAAATATTAGGGTGTTTCACTGACTAATTCAAGTTTATCTATTCATCATTATCAACCTTCATTAAACAAACTAACACAACATCGTAACTATTGGATTGCTAAGCATTTGAGTTATGTCGGAAAACTATAGCTTATCAAGTATGTTTTGATGGGGATTAAGTTTTTTTAGTGCATATTTTCCTCTTTCCAAAAAAAATAATAATAATCCACTATGTAGAGAGCGTATGCTAGAGCTTTTTTTTCGGATTGCTAAGCATTTGAGTTATGTTTGACGATTATACCTTATTAAGTTTTTTTATGGGCATGGATATACATCCCTTAAGAAGAAGGAGGCTTGGGCATATGTGACTTGGTTAGTATGAACCATGTTGCAATTGGTAAATATTTATGGAAACTTGTAAAAATCATGGATAAAGTGGATTTGTGAAATGTATATAAAAAAGTATCCCCCATTAAGTAGTGTCAAGCAAAAGCCTCTCAATCATAAATGTATCATAAGGATTTGAGCTTGAGGGACCGAATATTACAACATATAGCAACTAAAATCTATAAGATAAACATGTTATGAAATATGTATAAAGCTTACAAACTAATTAAACTAAGAGGTACTCGATAGTTATATGCACCAATTTTTTGGAAGCATGATGGCACCTTAAGATAGAAGCTGATAATGTGGTTGGCCTACAACAAAGCTCTATTCATGAGGGGTAAACTTGAGAGATGGTAGTTTACTCACAACACAAATCATGTAGTATGTGAATTGGACAAAGAAATCATAGATCATTTGATTTTCGAATGCATTGTAGCAAACCATAGATGAGAGAAAATCTTTAAATGGAGAAAGGTTAATCAAAGATTATAATCATGAAAAGAGTTGCTCTAATGAATGGTAAACACACCAAAGGGTACAAGAGGTATGGTAGGAGTGAAGAGAGTAGGGGTTGCAACTCATGTGTACTACTTATGGTTAAACAAAAATGAAAAAAAAATTCACTAGCAAGGTGGTCCACCCATAACTCATTAGAAATAGAGGTATCAATAACACTTTTATTAGATTGAATTTTGGAAGTATGATTATATTGTATAGTAAAGCTCTAGAAAAGCTAAATTAATTTACATACTAGTTTTTACAATATTCGAGAATGTATAGTGATACATTTTTTTATTTTTGCTTAAGCATGAGAGGAAAACGATCAAGCTTACTTACTCTAAAGTTTTGAATTTCGTATAGACATCACATGATAAGATAAAACTAGAGCATGTTTGATCACACAGATATCAATCCTTTATTTTGCATCACCAATCAATGATACAACACTAGACAACAATGATAATTAAGCAATTCAAAACTGACCATAACAAGACCACAAAACACATCTAAAATGCAATTTTTTGTGTTGTTTACATAAAATGAGTATATACATTAATTAAAATAATCTATTTGAGACCTAACTAGTGATTGAAAGGATTATAAATGACATGATTTTCAAACTCGTAGAGAAAAGATGGTTAGTGAAAGCATAAATGCATACCGGATTCAAAAGCTCAAAAATGATAAGAACAAAATAGATGTGAAGATTAATTCATACAAAAACCTAATCTTGGAAAGTTGATGAGTAGAAGCTTGACATACGAGGTGGAGAAGTGCCTTCATCTACATCGTATACTCAAGGAATGACATTAAAGCTAAATCATTATGTTTGCCTTCATCTTATGTGGATGATCAACGAAGGAAAGTAAAGCTGAATCACTCCCTTAAGTTATTAAGTAGTGCAAACATACATCATGGAGTCTATACGTAAAATGGCCAAAATACTCACTTATATAAGGACAATGTATATAGTTTTCCTTCTTTGATGAGGTTGATTATGAAAATAGTTTAGTTTTTCCTTATTTATTAATATTAAGAATTCATACTATATTTATTGACCTAGTTGTAAATATTTAATAGGGCAAATATATATTGCCCTGTTAGATTTATTATATTGAAGCAATCTTGTAATTTTTTTCTTAGATACTAGAATATTTCCCTCCTTGATTATGTGTCTTGTAGTGGTAGAAGAATGCCTTGTATGATTTAGGTCTAGTATTGTAATGAGGTGCATATTCTCTTTCATCATTTGCATCATTACACAATCACATATCTTTCATGGGACCTGAAAATATGTTTATGGTTGTGATTATCCAATGCTAATGTAGCTCTTTACTTATTTAGTTAGTTAAGATATTTATTACTAATAATATATTTTTTGTTTTGTTTATAATAACTCCAACTAATAATCCTACTAATACTAGTGTCGTAATTCCTAGTTTGATACTATTATAAGTGGCAATCAAGTCAGGTGGGTCAGGTTATTTGCGGATTTTTTTACAGGTCAGTTGTGGGTCGAGTCAGATCATTTTGGATTTGTGTCATTTCAGATTGCCTTATTGTTTAGGTTGGGTAGGATTTTTGGGTTGTATCTGGTTAATTTATCGGTTCGAGTCAAGTTTTGGTTGAGATAGTTCGGTTTCGAGTCGAGTAGGGTTCGGATTATTTTAGGTTATCTTGTCAGGTTGGGTTTAGGGATATAAATGGGACGGATTTTTCCTGAAACTCGATGAATTTTATTTGTCGGATACTTAAATAGATATGGATGATAGAAAAAAATACCCATTGAGTTTGGATATGGATACGAGTATAAGATATCCATATCTGTATCCTTATCCATATCTGTATATATATCCGTAGCTATTTACCAGATATACGATAACTATTTTACCATTAATTTTAAAATAAATATAGTATAAATTAAGGTTAAAATTATAATTTAGTGTAACTCTAAATGAGTTTATCTGTCAGGTAATGGATTTATCCATTAGATCGATAATATCCATTAATAGGTAAACGAATCATTTGTTAGATAATAAATATTCAACAGATATGCATATGGATGTGTTAGTAGATATTCGTTCGGGGTACGAGTATGGGTGTGGGTGTACCCTCCCTGAACCTACTCCATTTACATCCCTATCGGGTTGGTTTTGGACCGAACAAGCTTGTATTCGGGTGATTTTGTGTTTAAGTTCATTTGACGTGTTAGGTTTGTGTTAACTTGACAAATCAGGTCATTTTAGGTTTTGATAGGTTGGGTTGGGTTCGGACTGAGCTAATCTTAGATCAAATTATTTATATTCAGCATCGAATCGATTTAATTTTTTATTAAATTTAAATCAAATTGGATTAATAAATTTATTAAATATATTAGATCGATTTTATAAGGATCTCGTCGGATCAACTTTTTCTTCCTATATCCACTTCTTCGGCAACACTAACTTTTAAAGGTGTACTACTCAACAGTTTCACAGCCGTCTTTCGGAAATAGTCTGCCTCTTCTGCAAAATACTAGCGCAGTACATTCGAGAATACGTGCGATCGGACTTCGTATCCTGTTGGCAATGGCTAATTCATAATGAGTTGTTTGTTTTGCCCATCTTTTCTAGGTGAATGACTCAGCATCTTGAGACACATTTGTTTGTTCGGCTTTATTTTGTCCATGTTGGCCTGCGCTTGCTTTCTTGATCTTTCAACTTGCAGGTTTTGATTGGATCACACTAGCACAAGTGCATGTTAATGGTGCAGCCATCTGTGGGTGGAGATAATTCTCATTAAACCCAAAAACAAACCCCTGTATATATAACAATACATTTTTTAAGATAGCCGCATTATAATTTTTTGTACAGCGTATATTAAACAAATTAAATTTAAATAAACTAAAACCAAAAATATTTATCTAACAGTTGAAGTTGAAGTAAATAAGATCAGTCAATAGCCTATCATATTATCAATTTATAGGCTTCTCAAATTTTTATATCAGGTTTAAGTATTTACTCTGAGCTGAAAGTTTAAATAAAATCCGAAAAAAATATATATGTAAATATGAAAATTAATCTCAAATATGGACTCCAAAATTTCAGAACGGTATCTATTTGTTAGTATTAGCAGACGCGCATGTGTTTCTCGTGGGCGTATAGCGACGAGCCGACGACGCTTGCTGTAAGACATTAAGGATATGTCATGATGTGGAGGCAACGCCTGGTGGGCTTTACTCTGAGCTGGCTTGGGGAAGATTATTAGTTAGGACTGGTAGATATTCTTATTTTCCATCTCTGGTTTGTCGTCAATGAGAACAAATTTAAATGATGGTTTATGGCTTGTGTCGACCCATGAATTCTTCATATCATGCCTGTTGCAAAACAATATAATTAATTAATAATAAAATTTATAAACCTTCGTTTGGATAGAGTAGTTTTATTTATGAGATTTTTTATTTTTTTTTTTTTTTGAGGTCAGAGATTTTTTGATTTAAAAATAATTTGTGAAGTCTTTTAATAATGTGTTTGACACTGTAAAAAAATAGCTTATAAAAGCCAATTTTTAGCTTACTGAAAATAGTTTTTTTTTTAAATTATTAACGCTAAAAGGTCAGTAGAGTTAAGTATGTTCTTTAATTAGTGCATGTGCGTAGATAAGTACGTTCAAGCTTGATTGATTTGAGGCAATGGAAACGACACTAATTAGGATAATTTATTAGCTCCTTTGCAGCCGTACTTCGATTCAAAAACCTCATGCATATTCATTGTTGATTATAAGGGGAAGGTGGGAGAATCAATTTCCTCTTTGAAATTACTCACATGACCTCAACGTGAAGCAACATTAATGAGTTTTGTACACACGTTGATCTGCTTTATAATTAACTAACCCTCTTCCTCCATCCATTAATGCTGTGCATTTATTCCATATCAGAAATTTGTTTGGTGAGGTCGTTTTTTATTCCACACGACCACTTCTAAAACCACCCTCTTATCTACCCTTCAACAGCTAACTGTCTTGTGTTTTATTTATTGCGGCCTTGAATTTTATGAATAAAGCATAATCATTATGCTTAGGCATGCTGTTATTATTCTCAATTAGTAACTTGCTACACAGATCTCTTAACATTTGAAAAGACCAGTTAGTTTCTTTTTGTATCCGCCTGCCATGGGTTGATGTGGCCTTTCAGCTCCTGGTCTGCCACTGGTGTGTTCTTTTTTAACTCCTACCGAGGGCTTTGGCTGTGATTTTCTTACGTGTCACCCAATCATATTGTAATGTTTGTTAGTTCATGATCTTTGTGCAATGAAATGGTTACCGGTCGGGTGCAAATGCGCATATGGACATTTTCTACACTATACTTGAATGTTGTTGTATATTGTTTTTTTTTTTCCTTTTTTTTCTTTTTTCAATTGAGAGCACCATTTTGACTGCCGTAAAAAGTTAAAACAATGAGGACCTGAAATTGAATCACACCGACCTGACTTTGATTTAGTCACAAATTCAGGTGTTAACTTCGGTTAGGCTCTTGATGTTTCAAGCACTTTTAGCTGCTCTCATTAGTTATCACTGATTTTGGTTAGATAATTCTTCAATATCTAAGATTTAATTTAATTTTACCCTTTTTTTATTATTAATTCTTCATATGTGAGTTTTAGTTCTTATGTCAGTTTTAAACTTTTGATATTTTTAGGACTTTATTACTTTAGAAATTTCAATCCAAACAACATCTATATTTTAGGAATTGCAAGTTGTTTGACGCTTTGAGTCGGTAGCTTGTTCAATATAACTATTTATCTTGGATTTTATTTCATTTTAGTTGAGTTTGTTGATGTGGGCTAGAGTTTGAAGTCCCCGTGTATTAT
Organism: Tamarix chinensis; assembly: GCA_030549775.1. Classification (NCBI taxonomy): domain Eukaryota; kingdom Viridiplantae; phylum Streptophyta; class Magnoliopsida; order Caryophyllales; family Tamaricaceae; genus Tamarix; species Tamarix chinensis. The sequence goes on along the minus strand of CM060180.1, from coordinate 59,508,240 downwards.
AGACCATATATATGTATAAATTAGCATGAAATGAAATTTCTTTATGCTCAAACTATAAATTAGTGTAGATTGAGAAATCATACATAAATAGGGTAAAAAAAGCTTCTTTTTTTTCCTTTCATAAAATGACTTTGGCTAACTATGTGTTCTTCATTTTGATGTTGATAAATACTAATAGTCGTCATCTTTGGTTGATTTTCACCAATCATGATTGACAATAGCGAGAGAGATGAGGTTGTTGAAGAGGTGGAAAATCTTGGATCTCCACTTTTGGAATCTATTGGTGACTTACCAACCATTAGGGATGAAGACAACGCAAATGTAGTTCTTCCACCTTTAAGTACATCTATCACATTAGCACCTTAAGAGAAATAAATCTTAAGTATGACAACATTTTACAAAAATGGCTATTAATGCATTGAGAATTAGTTGTCATTTTTGTGGAAATAGTTATGTTATTGATCCAAAGAAATGAACGAGTGTTATGATTAATCATTGTCAACATTGTAAAGAAAATCCAATTAATAAGGAGAAAAAATAGGACTAGTGGCTTTTCTTTGTTTAAAAGGGTTACAAATAGATGGTGATGGTTAAAAAGAAAAAAGAAAGTGGAGATCATGAGAGAAAAAAATATGAGAAAAAGAAAGTCACGGGACTTCGAGGGGAGGGGTGTTAAAAAGAAATATTAGAGAGAGAGAGGAGGACACCCCCTATTTAAATGGGGTTGAGTATAAAAGGATGAAGAAGGAAATGAGATCCCAAGTAAGCTACCCATGGTAAAGAGGTTAGTGAGCATGGTCATCAACTGATCTAAGGGGCTCTAAGGTCCCATATCATGGGTTAGACTTCAAGAGCATAATATCCTAAAATTTACTACTTAAAAATTTTTATTTTAGTGAAATACTAATAACAATACAATTAGGTGTTAACGCTGTAGTCAACATAAGGATTTCTTACCATACTAGCCTTACATTGAATATAACACAAAAAACATAAAATGTAAAGTCAGATAAAAAGAGAATACAGGAAATATTTCATAAATCATATATAAGAGTTGGAGATTAACTCCAAGTACAATATAACAAAATATAAATAAAAGGAATCTGATGGAACTAAGAGTTTAAAATGGTACACGAACAAAAACTATCTTTCAAATAACATCAACTCTATGTTTGACCCCACAATACTCCTCCACAAGTATATCATCAAAAGTAGAGAAATCATCCAAGCATACCTCAGCAACCTACTCGAAATGGTTTGGGTCATTTTCTTATAGAAATGAACAATATCCATGAAATAGATAATTAATATGATATGTATTAAGTAAGGAAATAATACAGACATATCAAGGGTATACAAATATATAAGATCATATTAAAGCATAATTATATACATTTATTAAACATGATATGATACAAGAGATGATTCAAACTAAAGTTCCATTATTAATTACCCTTACAATCCATTTACTTATTTACATTGAGTTCAGGACCATACTATTCTAAATTAGGTGGAACGAACTGAAATACCTCCCATGGAAAAACGCTCTTGGCTACTATTATTAATCATATGGAATAAACTCAACACCTCTCAAGAAAACATGTTTCTATCTACTATTATTGAACTCATAGAATGATTTGAAGCACCTCCTAGGGCAAAACATGCCTAACCACTATCATTAAGTCAACGGAATGGACTCAATACCCCGATCCTAACTCACGTAATCTTTCACTTTAAATAGTAGTATCTTATTAAATTGTTGTATGTCTCAATGTCAACATGCATTCATAAATATACATATGCAAGTGACATAAAGCATAAATAACATATATATGCAAAGCACATAAAACACATCTACATGATGATTGGGCCATTTCCTAAGGAAAAATGTCATAATTCCTCTACAAAACTCTAGTTACACAAGATTATAATAACTTCTTCCATAAGACTCGTATAACCACTAACATAGGTACACCATATTAAAATAATATTATTAACAACATATCAAAAAATCAAGGTCTAAATCCAACATCTTACATATGTGATAATGAGCTTGTCTCTAAGGTTACTATTTACCATTTGAGCCATTTTCTTATTTTATTTAACTTATGCTACTCATAATTACCTCTAGTATTCTATATAATATATCTAGAATATTTCAAACCAATGACACATTAAATACCACAAATTTCATATGTGACCCATATTAACCAAAGTACCTTTACCTTACATAAATGACTCAAAGTCACATTTTAGATAACTTGCACTACTAATAATATACTCTTCTACGATGACTTATTTCATCGTTGAAGGTCTAAAAAGTTTCCATAGAATCTCTATTGCAAATACCTATTGCTATTGCATTGTCACCATAACCAATTTATAGTAAAATACCAAAGGCTACAACAACAGAAGTCAATATTAAAAACTACCCCTATTGCGATGATTGCATTGTTACTGTCATACTACTATGACGATAATAAAAAAATTAGAAAATTAAAATTAACTATAATGATGACATTTTGGGTCTACTGTAGTGATCTTGTTGTTGCTAAAAGATAAAAATATTCAGTCTACTATAATAATGGAGGGGATCTATTGCAGCAACTCCATTGTCATTGAATGTGCAATTTTAACAAAATTAGTAGCCTACTACGATGACCAATAAGTCTATTGCAACAACATCGTCGTCATTGAAAGCCAAATATAATTTTTTTTTTATAAATTTTTAATATGACCCTATAAAATTTAAATATATTATTTTTGAAATTTAGAGATATTTATATTAATTGAAACCATTATTAATGCATAATTTCATTTTCATATTAATATTAGTATCTAATTGATAATATTATATAAAAAATTTAAAATATAAATATTATTCATAATGTAAAATTGTCATTATAATTGTGTTATCTACCATAAACAACTAAACCCTACTCATTCTCACCCTCGCCTTCATCCTCCTCATCCTCCTTCCTTACCTCCTCCCCTAACTCCATAAGTCTGTGTCTAACGTGTTGTGTTATAATAGTCAGCAACTTGATAGTTTCTTTTTTATACCTTAGCGGTTTGTTGTGCTTTTGAAAAAATTGGTTAGCTTGCCAAGTTTTTCCTCAAGTGTAGAAATGTTGATGCTGGTACTAGCAGAAGGTGGTAATGCTGATGCAGGTGGAGCTAAAGATGATATTGACAAAGAATCCTTCAATAATCTACCAATAGATCTCTTATGGCTACAAATTTGTCCAATAATGTCACATACATTGTCCACCTTATCAATTTGTATTGGTTTGTTAGGCCCACAAACAATCCTAAATGATTGGGCTTGAACCTCATCTATCATCCATTGTAGCATCTCCACCATTTTATGCAATAAGAAAAGTAAAAATTAAGAATAAATAACTTATAAATAAAATATAATTACATGAATTCCTTTAGATAATTATAAACTCACATATTTCTTCTCGGCATCCTCACTCACCCATTTCTCATCCTTGTGGTGCATCTCTCTGAAAGTCTCGACCTTATTTGAAATTTTCTTGATATTAGGGGCGGCCTATAGTTATAATAATAAAAAAATTAGAACTTTATGAAAAAATTATAAACAATGAATGAAATTGTAAAGTAGGTATATAATACCTCACTATAGCGAAATTGAGAAATCGATAACGAGCCATGGAGGCTAGGCTACTACTGCTTACTTCCTTTTTTTCATTTCTTTTTGATTGATCTACAAATAAAAAATAATAATAATTAAATAATATTAATACATATTGAGTTTATATATATGTATAATTATACAAATAATTTTTACTTAAAAGTATTTCAAAACTCCTAAAGCTTATTCCAAGTCTCATTGTCCAAGTTATGCGGTTTCTTCCTATGATTTTTTTGGACTAATTCTTGAGTTGACTTTTTATGCTCAATAGGTTTCATGGAGCAATCTAAAAATAGCCTCCCATACTTGCAACTAGTGTGGTGTCTCCTCCCACTCATCCAAGTCAAATTATTTCTACAAAAAAATAATACAATTAGTCAACTTAAAACCAAAAAATATTATAAATTAAAAGATGATTGTGAATAACTATTACCTCAATCCAAGGGATAATATTAAATCTATCCACCTTTGTAACTTGATTTGAATTGTCATAGTACATAGGGATCATGTTCCCAATCTCATTACCTACATACCTTGAAAATAATGTACCATTATGACCAATGGGTCTCTAAGCCCATCAAACTATGATGACCATAGGAGGCGGAATTTCATGTAACTATTTTTTTTTCTAAGCTCTTTGTGCATATTGATGGATTTTGACTTGGAGTGTTTTAAACATATTTGAGCTACAACATGCACCACATTGTTTAACCAAATAAGTATAAAAGAATATGCATTTCTTTGTTATCTAATAAATATGGAAAAATAATTACCTAACTCATAGTGAGAAGGAATACTAAAAGGACGTCAAGGGGAACCATTACCTCCATCCCAACCACGGTACCTCATCATGAAATATGACATATCTACCAATCTTTAACAAAAAAATTAATAAAAAATGATAAAAGGAATTTGATAACAACCATAGAAGGCTGAATATATAACGTAGTAAAGATAATATTTAAAAAATGGATCCTAATATACACAATATAAAAATTTTAAACAAGATAAATTGGTCATCACGACAAGTAATTTCATCGTTATAAGTATCTTCACTATTTAATTTTGAAGAATCCTCATCCATATCAAAAATATTATATGCCATACTATATTTGGACTCATCGTTAGGAGAAACATTGGTTTGGACTTCATCACTTCTGATATTATGATGCCAAAAAGTTAAGTTATCAAAGCCATATGCTTCAACCGCTAAATTAATAGTAGATGAGTCAAACCCATCTAAAACATCAATATGCTCATCATCATTGAGATCCTAGATATGATGATGATTGACATTGCAAACACCGTGCCAATGAGGACAATTTAGTAGATCATCAACATACCAAAATTACTATGCTTAAGACTCTATTATATAATGATCCTCCTTGTACCACTCATGCCTTATACAAACACTAGTAGTATCGTTCTTTTCTACCTTGCATCAGTGTCAAACCATTTTAACTTGAGCAACAAAATATAATAATCATACAAATAAGATAGCTTGATGATTTGTTGTATCTATCTGTAATAACACTTAGCATCGATTCTGGGGTCATATACACCATTAATTTGTGTTTTTTTAATTTCTTTTTCTCTTTCATGAGTTAAGAACCTAAATCCATTTATTATTCAACCAGTATAAGTTGTAACCACTCTCCATGGACTGCTGGAAAGATATTATAACCCATAAGTGTATTCAGAGGATCCAGAATCATGTAAGTTGTCACCTATAGTATATATAGTTAATAAAAATAATTATTAATTTCATTTCACTAATAATTAATTAGGAATACTTATGGATAATTGAATGAAGATTTTAACTACTTTAGAATAAAACTAATGGGGAAACTCTCTCTCTCTCTCTCTCTCTCTCTCTCTCTCTCTCTCTCTCTTTCTCTCTTTTAATACCATCCAAATTATCACCACATCTATGTATCTCGTTTATGTGCTTACTACACCATTAAAGAAAAAAATCATTTCATACACACATAATTATTCTAATAATTTTAGTTATTATTGATGTATACTTATTCTAATAAATTTTGTGTCTCTATAAAATTATAGAGAGAAAACCAAATTATTTGATTCAGCTCATTGTATGAGATACCAACAATCAACGACTTACCAATGCCATGACCTTGAGAATGAAATACCAAAAGTTGTCATTTTTTCAAAATAGCATCCTTATTTCTATCAAGTCCGTTGAATTGTGTCTCAACCTTTTCAAAGTACAAAAGGTTACAGATTCATCTATGATATAACCTTTGGCAATAGAACCTTCTAGAAAATCTTGATTTCTAATGTACTCCTTCAATTCTTTCAATTTTCTTTCAATAGGATACATCCATCTTCCATGAACAAAGCCCCCTAGTAGCGCTTCTTCGTATAAGTGCATTATAAGATGAATCATATCATTAAAAAAAACGAGGGGGAATAATACATTCCAACTTTCACAAGATGATAACCACTTCCTTTTCAGACTTCTCCAAATTGGACAAACAAAGTGTCCTTGCACACATCAGGGTGAATAATTTACTCAACTCAACAATGGTATCAATAATCTATTCTTGCAGTAATGGTCACACACCAATTTGCTACAACCATTGCATTATAACATGATGCTCTTGTGATTTTAGAGCAGTTTATCTGCCATCATTGTCAATTTTTTTCTTCCTCAAATTTTTTACAAAGCCATCTTGAAACTTTACCCTCTTCAAAATCCATAAAAAAAGTCATCTTATCCCTAGGTGAAAGAGTACACTCAGCAATAGGTTTCATCAACTTTTGATTTGTCATTATTACCAATGATCATGCCGAGAAATTTTTTTAGAGTCATGTTTTTTAACATATATCACATCTAAGTTGTGTTTAAAGGTAATTGATGACCAATATGGGTGCTCAAAAAATATACACTTCTTCTTCCCATTCAACTCATTATCGGATCTCTTTCCCTTCAAACATAGTGTGTCTTCACGCTTACCTAGTGGGTAATCTCTAACATGAATCAACTACATCAAATAGCTATCTACTGATAATCTTTAGGGGGGTTTCTCTTCTCAACTTACCATCAAATTTTTTTATTCTTCCACCATGGTCGATTAGTCGGAAGGAATCATGGATATCCAATATACCCTAACTTAGACCTCAACCTCACAAAAGGAGTGTCTTCATTATAATTGTGGCACGCTTTATACCCTTTTCCTGACCACCTAGAAAGAATTGAATGAGTATGGAAGTCATTAATAGTCCACAAAAGGGTGGTGCACATTCTAAACACTTTGTTATCAACCACATCTCTAGTTTAAATGCCCCAAAAATATTTATTTTGAGAAGGGTAATTAAATAAGGATTTATTAGGGAATTAATTAAATTAATTATTTTTATTGAAATAGGAAAGATTTATTTAGGGCAAATTAAGAAGGAATTTATAAATATTTTTATAAGGGAAAATTTGGTATTTTTGCTAATTAAAAAGGAATTTAGGAAAATATTTTTAAAACCCTAAATTAGCCAAAAAGAAAATTTAATATTATTTTATTTGAATAATTTTATTTTAATTACCCGAAATATTCTAATTAATTTATTTGACCCTAACTTACTAAAATTTTCCTTTTCCCTTTATTCTTTTTCTTTTTTTTCTTTCTTTTTCTTTTCTTTTCTTTCTTTTTCTTATTGTCGCCGATTGGGCCTGTCTGGCGTGGCCCAATATTTTTCTTTCCTGTTCTTATTTTCCTTCACGACCCATCTGCTATTTCCTTTCTTCCTTCCTATAGTAGCCAAACGCTGCGTGTCATGGCTTCTTCCCTTGGAACACCGCGTTCCATTTAAATCCTTATAATCGTTGCCAATCGGCTCAGTTCTTCTTCCTTTTCTTTTCTTTCTTTTTCCCCTGGGTGCCTGGTTCACCTCCTTCTTCCTCCTTCCTCCTTCGCCGTTGACCTACATCTTCGAAGCTTCGAAAATAGCGTTGCCGACCACGCGTGACTTGACCGGCCATTTCCTCTCTCTTTATCTTCCCCTTAACTTGCAGTTTAGCATGGTCTAACCCGTTTTCCTTTTCTCCCGCTCGAAGTCTCCCTTTTCCTTTGCGAAAGGTTGAATACGACCTAAATTTGTGTCCACCGACTAACGTTGCTGCCTACCCCAAACCCTACATGCATTGCCTCTTACCGACCTCCAGAACCCTACAATTCCCTCTAGACACTATAAATACCCCTTGATTAGTTGTCTTCGAAACTTTTTCCTTGAAACCCTAAGAGCCTACCCTGTGCACCACCGCAACTTCAAACGACCTTTCCACCACCGTCAACCAACTTCGCTGCCACCTCTGCCGACTAAAGTCTTCCCTGCACCACCCTCTAACTAACTGAGCCACCCATCTCCCTAGATTATTCTCACATGAGCCACCATAGTCGTGCGAATATCCCTACCCATCAGACCAAAACTTTACCCTCGCAACCCCTTAAGCCACCATCCGCCACCACATCTACCGCTTCTGCTGCCCTTTGCACCACCCAAAAGTTGCTACTAATCCTCCTCCACCTAGCCATAACCTTCTTTTCTCCTTTCTCCTCCTCCTCCCCTTTTTTTCTTCATCTCTTCCTTTTGGCCGCCACTTGCCGTGCCACCACCCTCACTTTACTCCTCTCAGCCTCGGCTACCACCAACACCTCAACCACCATCCTTATTCTCTATCCATCCTTCTCAAACCCCAAATTTCCCCATTTTACCCTCTTTTCCGACCACCACCGCCACCACCGTGCACCGCCGCCACCGTGCACCACCGACGGTGCCACCCATCTCTGCTGACTTAAGGCGAAACCCTAGACCCTCTCATCCCTTCTCCCCTATAGAACCAAAAAATCCAATTATTTTCATTTTCTTGCACACCAGATATTTTCAATTTTGCTTACTTATTCAAGAGGGATACAATCAACCTAGGTACACTGAGGTACACCTGGTCATATTAGTGCCCAATATAATACCCTTACCTCAAAACCAATGACACAATGGTACGCCTAGTCATACTAGCGCAAAAAGGATACACAATACCCTCCCACCCTTAATCACCTTGTCCTTAAGTATCAATACCCATACATTGCTCGTAAGTCACCTATAGAGTATAGCAGGGCCTTCATTAGGGCATATTCACACACCAACAAAGCAAAACAATCGAGGGCTGACACCTCACCTCTAAGGTAGCTAATCTCAGAGAGAAAATTATTCCCAACTCGAGGTCCTTTCATTTCCAATTATTAAGGTAAACCTTAATGTCATAGGGCTATGACAAGTCAAGTTAAATCTAGGGTCAACCCATAAAAATCCTAATACTATCCTAGCATCCAATTATTTTTAAAAGATACGTTAGGTTAAATTTTCAAAATTCCCTTCAAAACCCTAGTTTCACCATTTTATTCATTTCTATATCAATAATTAGCATCATTGGATGTTTGTCATGAGTAGTAAAAAAGGAAATATTCCACCGTATTTTATTATGTAGGTAATCTTTATAATTTGATGATTAATTGTATTTTTCACTTTTTATGCATTTAGTGGGTTGCACCCACATAACCCCAATTATACAACTCTCACATATCACATCATTCATGCAGCTTGTACATACACATTTAAAGCATAAAACATCATTTACATAGGATCATGATAGCCACATTACATGTAGGGTAACCCTAGGTCATTCAAATAGAATTTATCATAAACTAACCCTAATTATGTGTGTATGCTTCAATACGAGTCATCCTAACCCTAACTATAATGCATTAGAAATCATGATGCATTTACCATGGAATCTAAATAATAACTTGACAAGAATGAAAATCTTAACAAAGCCCCATACATGAAAACATAAATCATTTGACATATTACCATTCATATAGCTTAACTTTTAACAATTATACATATCATCCCTTCAATATATTATCATTTTATCATGCATGTCATAATACTTGAAAAGAAGAAAACCTTAGCATGATTCTAGGCCCAAAATATCCTATCATGCTTGCACATAAATTCTACCATCTTATGAGTGATTGGATTTACCTAATCTAGCCTCACACAAAAGAAGTCTTCTCCAAAGTCATCTAGCATTACATAGGAATTTAACATCTAAACACATATGTATTGCCATATAATATTACACAATAATAATATAAAATTATTGAAACTATTCAAGGATCAATAACCAGTTAAAAAAAGGAAAATAAAAACAAATAAAAAATTTAGCAACAAGAGAGGAAGGTTTTTGATGGTTGATACTGAGAAGGGGAGGAGGACACCGATGGACTTGGCCAATTCTAGGGGTCCAAGAATGGAAGAATTGGTCAATGTAGGGGAGGGGATAAAAATAGGTAAAATTTTAGCAATAAGAAGAGGAGAAGGTGGCACAAAAGGGACCGAAGAATAAGGGAGGGGATTCAGTGGGAGATGGTGTAGCAAGGATGAGGGGCTTCGGTGGGTCTGGCCGAAGGGAGGAGAGGTGGAATAGTGAACTTGGCTGAAGGAGGAGGGGAAGGAATGGTTTGTTTGGCTGGTGGTGTGGTGGTGGTTTTGGTAAGAAGGGTCAAAGGCAAGGGAGAGGGAGAAGTTGCATGAAGGAGAGAATACTTCAGGGAGCTTGTGTGCGGCTGTTGGGGTAGCTTCATTATGGGCTTCCAATTCAGGGGTGATGAACTTGTGTTGGTATCTGGTGGAAAGGAAAAGAGGTCGGTGGAGGGATGCATTGCATAAAATAAAATGGTGAGGATGGAGGTGAAACGATGGAGAATGGTGAGGGACAATTCTACATGAAGGAGCTCGGTAGATGGAGTGGAAGAAGGTAAGATTGCTTGGGGGTTTAGGCATGACATAGGAGGGAGAGGAGAAGGGATAAGAAGAGGGTAGCGTGTAGGGCTATGATGAACAAAACAACGAGAGGAAAACATGGGGGAGGTATGGTGTAGGTGTGGTGTATGGTGATGGCTTGTAGAATTAGGGGCAAATATTAGGGAAGAGAAAAAAAGGAAAAGAAGGGAGGATATGGTAAATATCTAGGTGAATACTTGAGTAAGAATATCTTAGTAAAATTATCAAGTTATCGAAATTAAGGCTTACTCTACAAAGAGGATACTAGTTACAATCCATTCTAGGCTTAAAAATTAAATATGCATTCTCATGTAAATTTTACCCTAATTAAATTTTATATCTAATAAGTCATAATAATATTACACATATTAGTAATATCTTTTTCACCAAATATCTGAAAATAATTATTACAGCTAATACACATAGTTACAGGTTATAATTAAAGTTTGTCGAAATGGGGTGTTACAAGATGATGCCTATATCTAATATCTTAATTATCTCTTTCTTCACCACCTCTTGCATTATTAGGTTTATTAGCCTTTGAGATTGGATCGCCTTCTTATATTTGTCTTACATGAGGATTTTATGCATGCATTTGAAAGGACTAATCCCCTTGATATCGGTGATGATCCATCCAAAGGCCTTCTTTTGCTCCCTAAGCACTCTCATCAACTTTTCTTCTAATAGCCCTACCAACAATGAAGAAATAATAACAGGAAGAGTATCATTATGAACAAGAAAATATAATTTAAGTGTTTGGGAAGTTTCTTAGGTTCCAAAGTTGGTGACTCCTAAATAGATGGTTTTAACTTTAGGACTTGATCTCACTCTAGTTCTCTTAAAGGGAATTCTTTGTTTCTCTTATAAGGTGGATGAGCGCTTAGGTATTGAATGACCTATTCAACTCCTTCTCCATAGCTACTCTCTTGGGATTGTTCCAAACGTCTCTCTAAAGGGTCATGTATGACACTTGCTTGAAAACAATCATTAATCACTTCATTCAATACATCAATGTTATAACAAGTGTCATCCTCAAAAGGGTATTTCATACTTTTAATGCCACTGAATGTAAGTTTGTCCCCTTGGAATCAAAGAATCAAATTATCCTTGTGGATATCAATCAGATTATTTCTTATAACTAGAAGTGGTATACCAACAAAGAGAGAAATCATTTGATCCTCTTCCATATCAAGCACAACAAATCAATAGGAAATATAAATTTTCAACTTTCACCAAAACATCCTCTATTATGCCTCTAGGATACTTGATAGATATATCAACCAACTACAAAGGCATATTAGTTTGGCTCTCTTAAACCCAAATAGTTAAAAATAAAGAATAAATAGTACATAAGAAGAATAAAGCTATCAACCAAATTTATGCTAGCACCTAAGTCACATAACACTTTGTTAAATTTTAAGTTATTAGTCACACAAGGAATAATAAAACTTCCTAGATATTTCAAATAAGGATACAATTTATTTTGTAAAATAGATGAACACTCCTCATTTAATCTAATGGTATCATAATCATCCATTTTTCTTTTATAAGTCAGAATTTTCTTAAGAAATTTGGCATAGTTAGGCATCAGTCTCATGATATTAGTTAATGGCAAACTAATATGAAAATTTTTCAAAATATCTAGATATATGGAAAAGTATGCATCTAACTTACTTTGGACTATTATATTAGGAAATGGAGGAGGAGGTACATATGGTTTTACCTCCTGAAATGGGGTCTTAATTACCTCTTCTTGTGACTTATACATAGTATCTAAAGGTTTCTCATCTTCTTTCTTTGCCTCTTAATGTTCAGTTTGGGTAACGTCTTCCCACTCCTTAATGATATAGCATTGAGTTGTTATTTTAGGTTTGTCACTGTGTCACTTAGAAATGTGTTAGTTGCCCTTACAAAAATTGCATTAGCTAGTTTCCTAATTTTTGCTTCCAAGCCCTTGATTGAGGCCTTTTGATTTTGGAAACTTATCTCCTCATTGCTAATGAAATTGCTCATCATTTCTTCTAAGGAAGGCTTCTATGGTTGTTGAGGAACCATTAGAGCAAGTGGAATAGGTTTTGTGGTGGGAATATAGGGGGCCTTACTGCATTGTCATTTCTCCAATTGAAGTTCAAATGATTCCTCCACCTCGGATTATACATGTTTAAGTATGAATTATTTTACCGCCCCACATTGTTATCAAGATAATTAACTTAATAAAAATATGGTCAAAAAGGATTACCTATTAGACACTCTATGCTAACATGTGGTCCACCACATAAGTCATAAATAGGTACATTCACTTGAACTTACATACATGAAGCACCACTCAAATTATCCAATTTTTTAGTGATTAAGTCCATTTTAGCCTCTAATGTCGTGATAACATCTATAAAATGAATTCCCAAATTAATTTGTATTGGAGCATGTTCAAAATGCCATTAATGAATATTTGAGACTAATTCATCAATAAAATCATAAACTAGCTTAAGAGTCTTATTCATAATAGTACCACTTGCAACTGCATCTACTATAGAACGATTAGTAGCAGATATACCATTATAAAACATTTGTATTTGTAATCAGATAGGAAAGCCATAATGAGGGAATTTCCTTAATAATTACTTAAATCATTTATATGCATCATGTAATGATTCTAAATCAGTTTGCACAAAAGTGGTGATGTCATTTCTTAACTTAGTAGTTTTCGCAAATGGAAAGAATTTAGAAAGAAACAGCTTCACTAATTTATCTTAAGTTAAAATAGATATAGGTGATAAAGAATTTATCCAGCTCTTATCCTTGTCACTAATGAGAAAGGAAACAATCTAATCCTAATAGCATTACTAGAAACACCATTTATTTTAAAAATATCATATATTTTTAAAAAATTGGTAATATGAGCATGTGGGTCATCATTAGGTATACCTCCAACTTAGACCAAAGTATGTATCATCTGAATGATAGCAAGCTTGAACTCAAAATTATGTGCTTCAACCGCCGGTCTTCTAATACTTGATCCTAAATTAGATATACTAAGGCTAGGATAGTCTTTTAATGATATCCTAACTTGTTATAGCTAATTTTGCTCCCTATGAGTCATTTTTTTTTCTTTGCATCAACAATAATTTTTAAATGTGCCCTTAATTTATAAAAATTTCTTTCAATCTCTAAGTCAAAGGCTACCAATTTATTAGGATAGCTTTGGGTCATGTAATAATGATCTATACCAATACAAGAATACCAAAGCCCAAGAAAATTGAATAAACTTAGAAAAATAAAATAAAGGATAAAATAAAATAATTTTATACCCAGATTAAGATTAAAAGTTTTAGGTTTAGGACTATTAAATTATTCCCCAAAAATGGCTCTAAAATTTTGATGTTGGTTAAATATACCTATCGGCAAGTATACTGGTCATAAGTAATACAAGACACTAAAAGTATTGGGTTATCATTCCCATAGAGACTAAACAATAACATAAAGACTCTAATAACTCTAATCAAGCCTCAGCGATTAAAATCAAATAAATAAATAACTAATTCTAAACAAAGAAGTTTAAATCAAGCTAAATTAAGCTAAAATGGAATAACAAAAGAAAATAGAGGTCAATCAATTAATAAAAGCTACCAAGAAATCTAGATCTACCACTATCCAATTATAATGATCAATTACCTAATCTTTTCAATTACTATGTGTCAATAAGACTATTTAACTAACGCACTTTCTTGAGCTATATAATCTTATTGTCAATTATTAGCCTTGCTATCTCTAGTCAAATGATCTTAATAAAAGATGATATTTTAGGTTGAATTAAGTAATTATCATCCTGTATTGTTGTAGAAATCATGTAATTATTCTCACAACCCAATCAATTCCAATTTATGTTATTTGACCTAAAGTCAAAAATAAATTTCTGTATCATTTCTCCACTTCTTAAATGCTAATTAATAGTGATCGGTCTATTAATTAGACAGAATCTAGAACAATAGCATAAAACACATAAAGTACTTTATTTATCAAACAATCGATTATTGTATCAGTATAAAGAATAGGATTTCACCATATCCTTAGTAAAAGAAAATTAAAACATGTTATTAACTCAAAGAAAAATAATTAAATTAAAAATAGAATCTAAATTATACATAAAATAGTGAACCCTAGAATATTTGAATATAAAACTAAAGTACTTTAGATTCAAAATTAGAACTAAAAATAATATTGTACCGCATTGGTGGTAGGAGAGACTAAATTACTTTTGGCTTTGATATCTCTCTCATCATCCTCTTCTCTAATTTTTTTCTCAAGATTCGTGCTTATTTTCTCATCATCTCCCTCTTTTTCTTTTTCTTTTTTCCCTATTTCTCTAGACTATCTCCTTTTCATTTATTTCTCTTTTTCGACCTTTGTGCCTTTTTTTCTTCCTCTACCCTGTCACCTCCTCTCTCTTTTTTTTTTATCATTTCTTCACTCCCTACTCCCCCATTGACACTTTATGCCCTATTTCATTTTTATTATGTTGTACCATTCTGTTTTGTTTACTTTGTTTATCTTTTTATTTTCTTTTTATTAATGTGTTACCCCATGTATGGTATGCCAATTTGTACCTAAAAATTAAATTTGAGTAGATATTAACTGACTTTCTAAAATTATTTCAGATAAATCTAAATTAATTAAATACATGATATGATTATAAAATAATCAAATAATCTAAAATAATATAAATATCCTCATATATTATTCAAATAAATAGCCAAAAGATTAAAGTAAAAAGGTATAATATATATATATATATATATATATATATATATATATATATATATATATATATATATATATATAATATGTGTTCATCGGTTTTGTATTCTTGTATTTTAGTTTGGGAATCTAGGTAAACCCTTCCTACTCTTTAGATGGTAGAATATTGAGTGTTGTTATGTTGGGTTGTTGATTTATGTATTCTTGGTCCTTATGCACTCTCTCAAAAGTTTGGTTGGTTGGTGTGGTGAGTGTTGTGTTTAAGCATGCATATTTGTACAGAATATTTATGAGATTATTTAGGCCAACTTTTATTCATAACATATTTAGGTTTAAACATGGTAGGGTTATCTTTATTTTGGTTGAAGTTTGAGCATGCTTAGGGATAAAATGGTCAATTTACATATTATGTACATTTTTGTAGAGTTTCAATATGTTAATCATGGTTAATATGCTAAGCATATGAAGTTTGATGGTTTAATTCTTAGTATGTTAGGTTTTATGCCAAAATCATATTTTAGGCTCTTTAATTAGGGGTAAAATATGAATTCACATGTTCTACGCCTTGCTTTTATAATTTCTAAGTTCTAATGTGTTAAAACCATGTTATTATTGCTTCAATTTAGTTTTTATCATATTTGGTAATTATTTGGAATGTATTAGGTAATTTATAAGTACTAGCATAAGTAGGTGAATAGTAATAAATAGTAGGTGAACGGAAATGAATATTAATGAATAGTGAAGAATAGTAGAAATAGTGCGAATAGTTAAATTTGATAATTTAATTAAGATTAGGGTTAATATGGTTATTATACTTAAAGATATGATTAGAAACATCTTAAGGGTTATTGGTGTTCGTTGACCATAACCATTGACTTTGACCTTTGGAATAATAATTGAGTGTAATTAACATAAATATTAATCAAATTTAAATAGTAATTTTTGATGATGAGAAATTTTTGGCTTTTGTCAAAGTGACTCTTGATATAATTCAACATGTCCCATTGAATGTGAATAGTATTTTTGAAACATTTATGTATGGTCCTATTTTGAGATAATATGACTTATTATATATGTTATTTGTGTTTGGTGACCCTTATAGGGTGTTCTAGATAAAAATGGTAATTTAAAGTACTTGATCTTTTGTGGTATATATTAGTTATGGCTTGCTGCTTAACCCTAGGCCTTTCATGGCTAGTTGGTTGTGACCCTGAGTGGTCAAGTTATTTTGAGGATTTTATTGGCCCTTGAATGTGGATCTTAGTATCATATGTTAATTAATGGGATGACTTAAATAAAAAAAATTAATCCCTTATAGTAAAATATAACTGAAGTTGGAAAAGGAATTTTGTTTATTGGAATTAGGCCCCAAGTACATAGTTGGACCTTCAAGTCAAATGGGTTATTCTACTCTAAGGGATTCACAGCTCTATAGGGAGTGCATATACTTAAGTACTTGGGTATCTAGATTTATGTATACACGGCTTTATGTTGTGTGACTTTATTGATTAGCTATTTTGGTAGTTAAAAGTTTATCTGTCCCTGGTTAACATTGTCTTATATTCCTCTCAAAATTATGTCGAGTTTGTTGGTATATCATCTTAATAAAGGATAATAATTGGATTAGGATTAAGATTGATTAGGGTTGGATTCCCTATTTATCTTGGTTGGACATTTCATGTTATTACATGATTTATAGATTGTTTATTGTGTTATATGGATGAGTTGAGTAGGTATTGTTTCATGTATTACTCTTGCAATATACTTGCCTTGGTGTTATTATGGTACTCCATTAGTTATATGTGATGTATAGTGGATTGAGTGTGAGGGAGCATTCTACTTTTGTTACTTTGGTTTTGGATATTTTTTGGATTCATACATCATTTTCCTCTTGTACTTGAAATCCCTCCCCAACTTTTATTATCCTTCAGTTTCTAAATTGTTTTGATACAAATGTTTATGTATATTATAGTTTGTAAGGTTTCAAATCTTCTTATTGTTTTATACCTAGCTTTATATCTAGCATAAGTTAGGTGTTGCACACAACTCTCACCATGTAAACTCCAGACGGTTTTATTAGAGCTGGCAATCGGGCGGGTCGGGTCATTATCAGATCGGGTAACATGATAATCGGGTCATATCGGTTTCGGATAATTTTGAATTAATTTGTCGGGTCGGGCTGGGTCGGGTTTGATTCGGATCAACTCAGTATCGGATAATCTCGGGTCATTCTAAGCTCTCGGGTCGGGTCTGGTTGAGATCGGATGGACTCGGATTCGGGTAAATTTGGGTTGTTCTAATTTCGGTTCGGGTTCGGATCGGGCTCGGTTGAGTTTGAATTATTATATTTTCGGGTCAAATTTAGATTGGATTTAGGTCATTTCATATTTGAGCCATACTTGTGTCATTTTCTTTCTTTCTTTTTATTCCAAGATATTATTAAAAGTTAATTATTTTGAGATCATTTATTTTAATTTATCTTATTCAATTAAAAGTGAATTATTATATTAATTGTTTTGGGGCCTTAGAATTTTTTGTCATTATTTTATCTTTGGAGATGTATCTGATATTTCAAATTTAAAAGTTTTCAAATCGTATCACTTTTCTTTTTATGTTAAGGTATAACTTATAATTAAACTCCATTATTAGCTTGGTCATATTGAGTTCTAGTATTATTTTAAGTTTATATTATATTTATATCTTATACGCTCCTTACATGATATTAACTTATAATAGCCATTGATAATTGATAACAAATGAAGACTTCTAAGGTTGTACTTCTCATATAATTTTTAAAAGAGATTGATCACATCATATCAACATAATTTTAATAAATATAATAATAATAATAGTAATACAAAAATAATGATAATAATAATAATAGTAATCAATGAATATCAATTATGGCAAAAATAATAATAACAACATATTAGTTTTTTTATTATATATTTTGATTAGATCATATCAAGCTAAATAAGATAAAAATTAGATAAAATAAGTAATAATGACTATTATTGACAAAAGACCAACTAATATTGACTTCTTACTATTTAACAATGTTGATGTAATAAAAAATATTAATCTTCAATTTTTATAATGAATAACTAACATTCTCACTCCAAATTTTTCCTACTTTCCTATGATGTTGTAGGTGCTATATTATAAGGTATGGCCGTATAGATACTAACATATAGTGTTCAAGGCTACACTGTTATTATCTTATGGTACTAAATGGAATAATGGAAGTGAACTAATATTTAAATGGCATAGTAGTATTTTTTTCTCTACTTTTATTTCTATTGGTATCAATGGATATTGTATTTGTATATACATAAGTGATATAAATTTTATGAAAGTATATTGTTTCTCGATTTTGATGTAAGTGCTAGTATGGATTAGTTGTACATCTACATTATTTCATGTTTTATGAAGTTTAAAAAAATTTGAGTTATGTGTTAATGTTAATTTTTGAGTAGTACCAAGTTGAATCTTTATAGGTTTATAATTTTTCAAATAATATAAGATTTCGGATAAATAATGGATCGGGTCGGGTCATTTCGGATTTATAGTTTTTCGGGTTATATCGGGTTTCGGGTAAATAGCGGGTCGGGTCGGGTTTATTTCGGGCTTATGATTTCTCGGGTTGTATCGGATATCGGATATGTATCGGATCGGGTCGGATAGGTTTCAGGCTTTTTATTACTCAGATAAAATCGGATCGGATTTCGGGCGGATCGAGTCGGTATTCGTCAGATTTTTCGGGTCGGGTCAACTTTTGCCAGCTCTAGGTTTTATGCTCACTATTTAGTTGTGCTTCAACATTATGTCTTTTAAACAAAATTTTAAAATAAAAAACTATGTAGGTGTTACGGTAAACTAGCGGTCTTATATGTTACTATTCAACAATAATGGAGTGATTACACCGTGCAATGATATCTAGACATCAAGTGTCATCCTCGGAACACCTGTTCACCGAATTCGTGCACAAAGATGAAAAACTGGATAGAATTTACTTAGGCTAGAGAGCTCAGGATAGCATCTCCATCACTAGATTTAAAGCCCGCAATGGTAGGTAGGAACAATATACTGAAATTTCATCTAGATCGGAAATCATTTAGTCATTGATGGGGCAAGAAAAGTGGTTACAGATATTAGTGATCGAAAGAACCGTCTTTCTTTTCGTGAGCATGTGTGTTTTTAGTGTGCTCGTCCATCATCAATCACTCCCTCTATTAATAAAGCGAAATTGATGGCTCAGCTTTCGGCATTTACTACATCTAGCGCATGCCCTCGTTAAACATATGCATTAGATGCTCGATGCCCTCTTTAATTCTTTCGTTCACGATACCCCTTCCAGCTTCCACAGGAGAGATATTTCCAACATTGATGGGGCTCGTCTTGCTAGTGAGGGCCACGCCGCTGCCTCTTTAATTTGTCGCAGAGATGACTCCATGAGACATATATTATAGGCCTATCTAGCTTATCATAATGTAATTTCTATAACTGGGTTTTGTTGTTATAAACGCACTTCTTCCTGGGGTTATATATATATATATCTTATCTGAAACTCTATTTCCAGTTTGTTTGTTTTATAATCTGATTTATATATATATATATCTGAAACTGGGTTTAGGGAAAGTGGTTCATGCTTTTCTTCATATCACTTTTTAACTTTACCTACTTTATTATCCTATGTCCCTTTACTTGTCATCCATTTTATTCTAGTTTTGTGCGGCTCATGAATCTTTTTCTCAGGAAATAAAGTATGGAGTTGTATGTATCTCTTCTCCTCCCCATAAAGCTTATACCAACTTAAGTTCCCTTTTCTTTTCTTTTTTGGCCCCGTAGGTGAAGAGGGAAAAAAAAAAAGGCAGATTTGGCTGCAAATGGGAAGCAAAAGAAAAAGGCAGAGGCACTACAAGTTGAAAAGGAATATCATTTTATGGAGTTCGAATGAGATACTAGCTACTTGGTATTTTACTTTGGAATCGTTGGTTTCAATCATGTGATTGATGCCTGCTTATCTACCATTCCCAACTACCGGTACGGACAGAAGTAGGAGATGGAAACGTAAGAAGTTAAAATACTGACATACAATATTTACGATGACTTATAAATGTAGAAATGATGTCGTCTCGGAATGTTTGAGGTTGATGTTTATTAATTTAATTAACCTGTAATTTAGTCCATC
The DNA here is from genome assembly GCA_030549775.1 of Tamarix chinensis. NCBI lineage: Eukaryota > Viridiplantae > Streptophyta > Magnoliopsida > Caryophyllales > Tamaricaceae > Tamarix > Tamarix chinensis. Next base: position 59,487,778 of record CM060180.1, on the reverse strand, counting down.
AATAATACATAAAAATATAAATATATTTACTCATAAAGTTACCATTAGATAACTAAGTATGTACTTAATTAGGCTCATCAAAAGCGGAATAGAGAAACAGTCAAGGATAGAATTATCTCTTATAAAGTGTTAGGGTTTGGATCTTGGACTATAATAAATAAATAAAAATTAGTAACTCATTAGGTCATAATTAGACCATTGATTGATAGTAATTAATTAGGCTTATTCGAAGTAAAATAAAGAAATAGTCAAAAGTTCAGTAATATAGTATAAAGTGTTACTGTGTTAGTGTTATGTAGAACTTACAAAACCTAATTCAACTAGAAAGGCATGTTGCAAGTCTCCCCATCTTTTTATATATATATATATATGTAGAGTAATCAAGTTCAACAAAACAGAGCATCCTTACAAGAAAGCTTCGACATTATGGACCACTTCCTGGATTCTATAGGGAAACTCACGCCTATTCGCCTTAATCCAAGAGTCTATCCTAACTTTAATAAGCAAGAGTAGCCACCTATCACATACTTTGTAGTTATCAAACACGACTTTATTCCTATACTCCCATATGGCACCAATTATAGAGAAGAAAGCTGTATGCCAGAGGTCACGCCTCAACCCGATTTTTTTTTATCCAAACCACGCATAAGCATGCCCTTCAATAGAGCCTGACATCACCCATGTAACACCTAGCCACTCACTAATCATGTACCAAATCTTCCTTGCTATAAGACAGTGAAGAAACACATGGTTCACCGATTCTCTTTCCACCATACAGAGGGGGCACCCTGTATCCGCCACTCTATTACATGAAGTCTAGCTAACCTATCCTTAGTATTAAGCCTATGTTGGACCGCAAACCAAGCAATAAGTTCAACCCTCAGAGGGGCTAGCCCGCTCCATATGAAACTGAGATCCAGGTTTGTAGGCCTGCCCCCAACGGTCTTCTGAAACGATGCCAGACAAAACGATTTGACGGAAAACGACCTATTGTCCTCTAGAGCCCATCTAAACATGTCTTTTTCTCTGCTCAGGGGATGTTGATTAATAACCCCTTCCAACTGCTCCACTAGCTCAATCTCCCAGTTAAAAAGAAGTCGTCTCCACCTTAAGATCCATATCCACTATGTTCCTTCCCATCACCCCATGTCGGCAACCTTCTCCTCCTGTTAGCCTGACACACTGAATAGTCTAGGGAAAACAATTCTCAGTGCTCCTAATCCTGTCCAATCATCATGCTAGAAGCTAACAGACCTTCCGTCCCCAACAGCAAAAGACAACCCCTCTTTTATGATGGGGTCCCTACTTCCCCCCTTTACTATATCTACCCACGGCGACCAACCCCGTTGATTCACAAGACTATGCATACTCCCACTTCGGCCCCCATAATGAATTGAGGATATCCCGTTCTTCCACGAAGCACCATCAACCGTATAATACCTCCACCACCATATGAATAACAACGAATTATTCATCATGATTATATCCCCCACTCCAAGACCACCCAAGCATTTGGGTCTCTGAATCACACTCTAACTGACCAATGGTAGTCTTTTCCGGTCTCCATTATGCCTCCAGAAGAAATTACTCTGAATACTAATAATTTCTTTGACCACGCCCTTTGGGATCCTAAATAGACTCATATAATACATGGGGAGGCTGTTAAGGACACTTTTGATCAGAACCAATCTCCTTGCTCTAGAAAGAATTTTTGATTTCCACCCTGCTAGCCTCTGTTTCACTTTATCAATCACCGGCTTCCAAATCTGACTTCTTCCCACTTTTTCCCCCAATGGAAGACCCAAGTACATAGTAGGTAGCTTGCCGATGGCACATCCTAGAATAGCAGCGGCCTCCCTATGGAATTGATCATCTACTCCAATGCCTATAAGCTCTATTTTCTCAAAATTCACCCCCAGGCCCGATATCAAGAAGAAACAGTCAAGCAGTCTCCTCCAATTTCTAATGTTCTATGAAGATGCCCTGTAGAAGATCATCGTGTTGTCAGCGAACTGGAGATGAGTGACATGACACCTGTGTCTTCCGATTCTTAAGCCTTGAATCAGACCCTTGTCAACACCTCTTCTGATAATCTGGCTAAATGCCTCCACCGCAAGCACAAACAAGAACGGAGATATCAGATCCCCTTGTCTAAGCCCCCTACCCATATAAAATGGAGGAGTAGGGGTCCTATTCACGAGGATCCATATACTAGCAGTCAAGATACACTCCTTAATCTATCCCCGGAATACACCACTGAAGCCCATAATTCTCAAAATATCATCCACAAAATCCCATATGATACTATCATAAGCCTTCTGAAAATCCAGTTTGATCATAACCCCTTTTATATCCCTTTTCCTCCTGGACCACTACACAACTTCATTAGCTATCAAGGCCCCATCCAAAATACTTTGTCCTTCTATGAAAGCTGTCTGAGACTCCCCTACCAGATCATCAATCACAAGCTTTAGTCTCTGGGGGATAATCTTTGAGATCACCTTATAAATGCATCCAACCAGACTGATGGGTCGAAATTGATTCACCTCTTCTACAGCATCCACTTTAGGAATCAAATTTACCATAGTTGTATTGATAGAGGACGGAAGCCAGCTAAACCGGAAAAAAATTCAGAACCACCTCTGTAAACTCCTTCCCAATTACGCCCCACATCTTCCGAATAAAAGCCCATGTGATACCCATCATACCCTGGTGCTTTCAGGGGGTCACATGCCCAAATTGTCTTCTTAACGTCCTCCTCCAAAGGAATTCTATCAAGCGCCAAGCTTTTCTCAGCTGTCAACTTATGAAACCCTTCCTCACTAATTTCTACTTTAGGATAACCCTGCTGCTCATATAACCTCTTATAAAAAGAGGTAATGATCGCCCTAATCTATGCCGGATCAGTGTACTCCTTCCTATTGTGAACAAGTCTATTAATAAGATTCCTCCTTCTTTTGACTGCTGCGATCACGTGGAAATACTTCGTGTTCCTATCTCTCTCCTTAAATCCTATTACCCTGGAGACCTATAGCCAATAAGCCTCCTTCCTCTTGTGCCAAATCCATAACTGACTCTGTAATGCCGCCCTCCTAGCAAGCTCCACATCATCAATCGACCCTCCAAGACTAGGGTCATCCAACTTGCTCAACTCGACTTTGAACAACTTAATCTTCGACTCAATATCCCCGAAGTTCTCCTTATTCCACTTCCTCAGCATTCCTTTCATTGCCTTCAATTTTTCATGACATAGCCTCCCCTTCAAAATATCCTAGCATTTAGCCACAAACCCATGGAACTGAGGGTGCGTGAACCATATATCCCATGATCTAAAAGGAATTGGCCCTTTCCCATAACTCAAAAGTATAAGGCAGATAGGATTATGGTCTAAAAGCGACTGACCCAACCCTATATAGCCAATATCGGGGTAGGCCACCAACTAGCATGGACCCACCAAGAACCTATCCAAAAGACTTGCAGAATTTGCCTTATGCCAAGAGAACTTCAAATTTGAAGGCTTCACATCGACCAGGCCCATCTTATCAATCCACTCGTTGAATTCCTTGACACTAATACTATCCACCCACCCTCCCTTCCTTTCTTCACGTGATCTTACCTCATTGAAGTCCCCCATGACTATTAGGGGACCCCTGCAACTCTGTCCCACCATACACAATTCCTCCCACAGCGCCCTCCGATCCCTCGAGGCCAAACTCCCATATACTAATAAAATCCCACAATCAAAGGCAAATGAGCTAAAACACCCTTCTATCAAGATCCATCTACTTCCACTTCTAGTGCTTCTCGCCACAAAAAACTGAGTGTTCCACCCAATAATCAATCCCCCACTTCTACCCTGTGCCTCTGAGTCCCTCCATTCAATCCTCCCAGAATCCCACACCTTATTTTTCTAGGAATCCCTCACCACATGATGCTTTGTTTCCACCAAGCCACACACCCATGGATTTTCCTTCGCTATCAAAGATTGTAAACATGACATCTTCCTTGCGGCCCCAATACCCCTTATATTCCAGCTAATAACAACCATTAAACACATCAGACACCCCTTTTCTCCCTAGATCTTACCTCTGCATCTTCCTACTCTTTCTTTGGCTCCTTCTAAGAACAATCAATTTTTCCACGCACTTCTTCTCTTATTTGGAAGAGAGGCCAATTTCCTTCCCAAACTTCCAGCATTCAATAGCTTCATCCAACCCTCCTCATCCACCTCTCTCCCTTTGACTCCCTTTCCTCCCATCTGAGCCTCTCTACCATGTCCTTTCGATGCTACACCAAGATCTTTCCTTCCAAATCTGGGTGGAGGGCTGTCAATACTAAAACTTGAGCCTTCCACTCTCCTTTCCTCCTCTTTATCTCCCTTCCCACCACCTTCTTTTCCATCCCCTGCCCCTCTCCCTCTCGGCCCTTCCCCTTTTTTTCACCTTTCCACCATCTACCTTTCTTCTTCCAAGTTGTGATCTACCCCAGCAAAAATAGTTCCTGTAGACCCGGCCGACTCCTCCCCATCAGCGCCAGCTTCCGCAAAATCAAGCTCCACCTCCCCACACCTCACCACATCCTCCCTGGCAGCACATCCCCCGATCCCTTCTCCTACCCCGACAGTCATATTCAACCATCTGTCGGCATCTTCCGATTCTCCTCCCATCCCACTCTCAAGCATATGCAGCAGCCGCACTTCCACTTCCCAAGGTCTGCACAGACCCTCTTTATTCCCTGATCCACTTTCACAGACAGCATTGCAATAATTCCTCCTCACCCCATCGAGTGCACTTCTCCCTTTCCCAACCAGCCGATCCCTCTTCCTCGTTGCCATAGGCTAGTAGCAAACCAATCGGTACCTCCTCCTCTCTCGAGCTCCCCACAAACTTTAAAAATATACGTGATTCTTTCCCTCCCTTACGAGTTCCCCTGTGAGTTCCCTCCTCCCCTGAACTTTCCTCTTCCTCATCGGATTCTGACAGGCCCGGCTAAAAGGGGCTCGTGCAGTTCGCCATCTTCTGCTAGGGTGCATGCCCTTACCCAACCTCCTGCACATACAATGTTACATTTTTACCATTAACAATTAACTCCAATTGTTCCTTAATCTCCTCCATTACCGGCGTGTCCACCAGCACGCTAGTGGCCTCCATAGACTCACCAAAGTCCTTTCCTTCTTCCCAGTAGACCCACTATCCCCACGGAAGCAGAATCTGCCTCACAATCCCTTCCTTCCACGCCACAACTGGGAGCCCACGGATTTCTACCCAAGCTCTTCTCACGCAGCACGCATCCTCCAGCTTCCATTTCCTGACTACTTCGAAGGTTTCTCGAAGTAGACTATCCTCCTCCATCGTAGCATGGGATGCTTCCACAAATTCAAAGGTGAGAAGGAATTTAAATCGACCGAGGTCTCCTACCTTACAAATGGTGATCCAAGAGGCCATCAACCGTTGGACTACAAGGCCGGCATCATGGGCTGCTCCATTTCCATAACAATGCTCCGCTCCAGCCATTCGACCTCCTCCTTGTTGACCTGCATCTGAATAATCCTCCTATCCCCTTTCCCTATGGTTACGACCGCATAGGATATGCCATCTCTCCAGGCATCATTCCATCTCAAAGAGCCAATCCTGCTCGTCTCCCCACTCCTCCTCGTCGATTCATTACTCACCACCTGCCCAGACCTACCAAACCGTGCCTCCTTCACGTACAACTTCGAGCCATGCAGGAGCATTCCATTGCACTTTTGTACTACTTCTATTGCCTCTGTTTCAGTCCCAAACCGCACAAATCCAAACATGGATTTTGTCCCCCGCCTAACCTTATTACTGATATACACGTCCTCCAGCTTCCCAGCCCCTTCAAACACCTCCTGCAATTCCCCTCTCCTGACATCCCCACCAATGTTATCCACGAACACAGAGAATAGCTGCCTATCCAACCATTTGAGTCGATCCCCCCCTTTCAAAGGGATAGAAGCCCTCCTGCTTCCATCTAGACACGTGCGAATTATGTGGCATGGTATGCTACTGGTGTTCCTAGATGTGGTTAGGGGAATGGCCGACGAAGAATCTCTGTTTGCATGCATGAAGGTGCCTATATGGGGGCAAGACATGTTCTCTCCTCTCTCTTGCTCTCTCCTAGACATTCTATTAGTTACGTGGGTTTGCAAGTCTCCCCATCTGTAAATAGAGGGACTTTCAAAGCCTCATATATCCATACTCAATCTTGCTATGCACTAAAAACTCTCCCGGCTTAATTCTCTGAGCTTTGTAAGACCTTCAAGGCACCCCAACTAATGTCTTTACCATAGGACATCGATCCTTCCAAATTTGATAGGAATACCTTCACAATTCCAACCCACACTTTACTCTCTTTTTTTTTTCAAGTAAGCCAATAATATCCAATCCGGCTTTGATCAAAGCACCCATTATAGATTTTGAGATATACAATTACAATTTTAACTAATACTGATATTTTTATTTTATTGCTACTACTACTATTTTTTTATTATTACAATATTATTAATTATTAAATTCAAAATTAATATTTTTATTTATTTTTGTGTGGTCATGCTAACTTCCTAATTTATACAAGTTTCAATTACCTCTATCCATAATCTCTTTGTAATTTTCACATTCCATTTGACAATCTATTTCTAATGTTGTTGGCTTAATATAGTTCCTAATATGTAAAATAACTTTAGTAGTTTATATTACTTGTAAGTTATTACAACTCGATCAATAACTATGTAATAGCTTAAAATTATAATTTTTTTGTTATTTTAAATTAAAATATGTTATTTTAAACCATATCACTAAACAAGTTTCATATTTGTATAGTTTTTGTAAAATCTTACGATCATATCATCTGATTCTAAACTTTCAAATCTATCCTAGATACAGTATTGATTCTAATAAACTTACTTATAAAAAAATTAATTTACTAAGACATGTGAATCCATATTTTTTATTTTATGTTTTGATTGTGATTGAAATACATCACATAGAATAATAATAATGACAATGCAGGGATTATAAGCTTATTAAATTAAAGATAAAAAAATAAATCAATGTAAAATGATTTAAATTAATTAAAAATATTATATTATATTTGAAGAACTAATATAATGGTGTGAAAGTCTTCCAAAAATCTATGCAATTATCATTATAAAGTTGTATTATAACTGAATATGTTAATAATATACTATTCATGAAAATATAGTGCAAAATAATATTTTTTCCTTTTTAATGTGTCACATCGTGACTTATATATGTGATTAGCTTATGCAAGTGACATGTATAATATTTTGAACTACCTCAAAAGCTACAATAATAAACATAAATTAATAAACTTTTATATTAGACTACTATTAAAGTATAATTTTTAATGACATCGATCGGTGGTAGAAATACTATTTTGCACTCTTATTTTAGATTAAACTATTGGGATTCCAACCCCAATGGGAGATGAATAAGGACCGCAAAATTAAGTCATATGATATGTATAAAAGTAATATATATTAGTAAAAATTTTCTGGTCTAGAAAAAAAAAGTTTATTTTTTTTTAAAAAAATTGATCTATTATTGTATAGAAAACAAAAAGGTTTAATAATTACTATCAATTGAGGGAAAAAATTTACAATCTTAAGACACAAATAATTTATTTTATCACTCAATATTTATTCTAGACTGCTCATATCTCTCATTACTCATTAAAAAGTAGTACTGGATTTTCATATAATAAAGAAGGATAAGTATACATAAAGTGAAAGATATAGGATGATTATTTGATGGATTAATTAAAGCTCACGGAAGTTACTAAATTGCTAGATTGCTAGGTAACATTCATTCACTACTTTTAAACTTACATAATTTTTTTCTCGAAACTTAAGGGTTTTACATTTGCCCATTTACTCCTTGACCAATACTAGTTGTCGACTATATACTAAAACTTGTATGTATTTCATCTTCAAGTCAACCTTTATTTTTGAAGTAAAAAATCTTTTAGTTTTTTAATATAAAAGATATTTAAAATAGAATAGACAAAAGTTAATAGATATCTAAAAGTATCAATCTTTATCATTTATCATTAACATTTATTTCTAAATATAAAAACTCTATCTTATTCAAGATTTATATTGTTTTACCCTAAAAAAATGATTCAAATTACTTGACATTTTATATTTTAATGCATCAATTAACTGACTCTTATCAAATTATCCTTGCTCATCAAATTATTTTGCCTCTTATATATTATTTAAATAAGGACATATTAATTTGATGTTTTATATACACATTCATAATATATGTGTAAACAACATATTTTAAACCAAATAAGTAGCAGTAGCAACCAATGCAGTACTATCAACAAGTCATGTAAATAAATAAAATACTGGTTTTACTAAAAACTACTTTAAAAATTATTGATAAGTATTTGATTTTATTCTCTAAATAATATTAATTTAAAAATATATATTAAATACACATATGAACGAGTACACTTAATATTTATATTTCCCTAAAGATATTGTTATTATTTTCCATAAAATAATACAATAAAGAAATATCGAGGTATTGTTTTTAGTTGTAAAAATCGGTTTTGGAGCCAAATTCATTAATTTCCATGTAGATATTGTCACGCCTTAAATGACAAACAGACATTATTTAGATTATTACCATGCGAATAGTACGAATACAACTGGACGAGCATGCTGCATTGGTTGGTTCCAACGCTCACGATCCACCATGCGACCGTTCTGTGCAACTACAAGACAATAGTGTGCGTGTGTATCTTTTTTCTGGGTCGTACAATTTGACCTGAAGTTGAGGGTGTCTTTCGGCCAGCCACTCTTCTCTCCTGGCTTCGCTCGCTCGCACGGTCGCACCTAAAAGAATATATTCCTTTGATTTTACAATAAAAGACTTATAATTTTTTAGCACACATATTTAAAAATATTAAAATTTTAAATAATTAATTAATTAATTAATAAAAAAATATTAAAATTTAAAAAAAATTTATTGAATATATTAATAAAGTGGAAGATGGTAAATTAAAAAAATGTATCAATAAATATTTATTAAATTTTAAAATAAGATTTATATTATGAAAAAAAATTATAGGCACTCTATTGTGACAAAAAAAGACACTTTGTATTTTGAAGAAATTTTTTAACCATTAATATATTAATAAAAAATATAAAAAATAATATTATAAAAATATTTTTTAATATAGATATAATCATTATACATTTATGGCATAATATATTATATTTTAAAAGAAGTTACCGGTCATACATTAACTTTAAAATATACAACAATAATCTTTTTGTTACAGAGGTAGTGTACATTTATAATTCATGACTTCTTTACACGAATCTCATAAGTATGAGATCCATATGTAGTATATGGAATTGATAGTTATGTAACCTATACTTTATTAAAAAGTTATAAAAAAAATTTAAGTATTACTATGGCATTTCTTTTTGCACCCTCGTATTTCTTCAATATGTAATCAAAATTGTGCATTTAGCTCCAAAAACTACACATACGTGTAGAATTTGCCCCTTTAAGTGCATAAAATCTTAACTTAACTCATTTAGTTTCATTCCCTACATGGAATATTGAATCTTCATTATATTTCAAGCCTTTATAAGTATATATATTGTGGATGACAACCCAAAATCATATTTGAACTCAGAATTTCAAACCATAATAGAAGCACTAGTTCTTAGGTTCAATGCAACAAATAACATTTGTCGCTTAACATATTAAAACTTGTAAAGGTTTAACCTTGTTACCTAACTATATAGGAATGTTTTTCATCTTAATTAAAAATATGCTAAATCTGCAAAAGACTTCCCTTGGAAAAAAGTCCAACAAAAACATAATGTATGAACAACACACTTGCAAATTCATATTCAAATTTAGCTTGGTTAGATATAAATTTTTTGCTTTGGAAACTAATGCTAGTGTCTATAATTGCATTCCAATATCTAATTGACTTCTTTACACATAATCATTGATAAATCAAGTGATGGTATCTTGTACCTAAGTATTTACATAGGTTCATTCCATGGAGATCATTCATATCTTTATACAACCAAACATAGTATAGAAATTTCCATATTTGCATGACAATATAATATAGTTCTAAATGTGAATCAAACCGAATGAAACCATAATTTTATGATTTGACTTCGTTTATGGTTTAAAAAGTTGTAATTGGGTTAAGATTTTTTTTAAACGGTTTGGTTCTAGTTTAAAAAATTAAATTATTATTTATAAAATACAAACCATATGTATGTGTACTATCCTACCCTAAAAGTTTTTAGAATGTATTTAAAATTATGTTGATATAAAATAAAATATTTTTATTTTTAAAAAAAGGATTGATATTTGGATAAGAATGTAAATTTTAGGTCTACTGATTGGTTGGTTTTCTCAAACAATCAACCAATACAACTAGGGACTTACATTTTTATTTCTACAATAACTAGCTGACTGATTGTCCAAAGCAATCAACTAGTTATGTTATAATTTCATATCATTTTTATTTTTGACTTTTATTCTCTTTCCAATGTTTATGAAAAAATTTAATTAGAGTATTTTTGTGTTAATAAGCATATTTTTGTGTCTTGGGATTATTTGTTCATTATTTAAATCATCTTATGAATTTATTTAGCTAAGAATCCTTCACAAGTTATTTTAAAGTACTTAGTCACCTATTTTCTCTCTTACTCACTTTCCTCTCTCCTTTGATAGGCATGGCTACGTGTAGAGCCACTACACTCTCTCTTGAACTGTCTTACCCTAGTCACAACATGATTTCACTCCATCTTCCTTGTTTTTATCATTTCACTTTTTGTACCTTGGTTCCCCATACTCAACCAAATCTAACCTATTCCCTCTCTCCTCTTTCTAATTTTAAAACATATAGGGATGGAAAGCTCCCTCCTGATCCATTTTCCCCTCTCCCCAACACTTCCTTTTTGTGTTTTGTCCTCAAGCTAAATTCTCTAAGAGTTACACATTATTGTTCTCCTTCTTCCCTTTTCTTTTACTGGAAAATAGAGGTTTGCCTATTTATTTTTCTTCCCTTAATTTATTAGTGTCTCTCATCCCTTCTCTTAATACTAGCCTTAGATCTCTCTTGTTTTCCATTTTAAACAAGGAAGGATTAAGGTGTATAGAAATGGTGAAGGTCCTATCTTTTCTCCTCTTTTTAACATGTTCTTGAGGGAAGGTTAAGTTGTGTTTCTTGTTGGAGGTAAGACATCCTTATTTTAATTATGACTAAGAATTTATGTTCTTAATTGTGATTGCATGCCTTTGATGTTTTCTATGATGCATATGTGTTATTTTAAGACCTTGAATTCAAGCATGTGGAAGATTAGAGTTGGAATATATTTTGAGAGTTTTTTTTATTAGGCATAAGCTTGGTGAATTAGAATGAGTTGATATGTATTGATTTTCTACCATGAATTCATACGATTTTAAGTGTGGAGTGTGCATTCTTATGTGTTTCATAGTATATGAGAAATTTATGGTTATTTTAGGAATGTATGTGATTTTATTAAGTGTGAGAATGTGGGTCTTGGTGTTTTTTTTCATAAACAAGTCAATCAGTTGGCTAGACTCATCGATTGGTTTGCATAGACAACCGATCAATTTGATAGACATGTTGATTAGCTCACGTGAATAATCAATCGGTTGATAAACCCTTCAACTAATTATTTTGTGTCTAGAGTGGTTTGGTCTCTTCCTAAACACATCAACTAGTTTAGTAAAACCAATTAATTGGTCAGATCAACGAGCCAATTAGTTTTTTTGTGCTGATATTTCTCTTGGGGTTTGGAATGCCCAAACCAACCAACTGGTCTTAAGGACTAATCTACTAGTTTCTCATATTTTTACCATATTTGTTGATCCTTCTTTATGGCTTCTATTCTTATTTTTCCATTAATTTTTGATATTAAATCATGATATTAACCCTGAATAATTAGAACTAAGAGAAAAGGAATGAAATGGAAAATTGTGTATACCTAATGTTTTTCTAACACGTATGCTTATCTTCGTCATTATATCCTAAATACCCATTTTAGTTTATTTGATATACTTGGTTATTTTTTGTGTCAACACTTAAAATACCCAATTTGGATTAATCTATGGAATGAAATAATTCAATCTTAGATATCTTCCTCCATATGCATATGTAGGTTTTGATTATCTTAATTGTGTCTTCTAACCTAGCAAACCAAGTGTGGTAGATGTTAAAGATCCCTAAGAAAATTTTCTTGCCACTAGTGTTAGTATGGTTGGTATTTAAGACCCAAAATTGAGCATATGCTCCCATACCTAGGAGATTAAGTCTGGTGGACGTTAAAGATCCCAGAGAAAAATCCCTTAGCACTAGTGTATAGTGGTGGTGGGAGTTGAATTTCTATGTTCGTCCCTATCTTCGATATAGATAATGGCTTAATTATAATGAACATGTTTAGGGGGTTGAAGACCCAAAATTTACCATATACTATCTTGTCCAGAGGACCAGGTGCGGTGGATGTTGAAGTTACCTTAGAAAAGACCTTTGACACTAGTGTGTGGTGGTGGTGGGAATTGTAGTTCGATGATGGCCTTCATCATGGATAATGTAATTTCTTGGTACTACCCTTATGGATTGTCATAAGGATTTATGGATGAACGTGTAATACCCCAAATTTAACATAACCCTAATTTTGGGTAATTGGTAGTCTTTGATATCACCCTAATTATTTTATCATAATTTTAAACCTAACTTGAACCCTAATCCTAAACTAATTTCTCCTCTTTCTTTTTCCGTTTTCCTTTTTCTTTCAATTTCTTCTTCCCTGGTTTACCCTTTCCCTTATGTGATTTCTTCCTTCTCTGGGCAACTTGTAACACCCCAAAATTTACTACTAAAAAATTCCGTTTGTAGAGTTAAGCACGGAAGCTTAAACAATAAAAATAAAGGGTGTTACCACCACACTTGGTACAAGTCCGGTTTCCTCTACCATTCTCATACCAGATACTAAGGCTGAAATCATTACTCTGCTTAAATTAATAACATGATTACAGAAATCAGAATAGAGATACCGTTAGATACACACCGTGCTAATTAAAAACAACATCAACAATATACAAAACTCAAAAGAGAAATTACAGGAGCACATAAGGGTCCAAATACAACTAGAAGTAAGATAGCAATAGAGACACTGGGCAGCCCTATGCACTCAAATCCGAATTACCAGCATTTAACTGAACTCGGAGACTAACCTACAAAGTTCACTGCCCATTGAATAGGCAGGGGCCCATGAGAATGAACCCTTCAGTACTACGGTACTGAGCAACCCTTTATACCAAACTAATATGATAAATCAACATTAAACATATGCATGGCATACAACTAACATTATATAAGACATATACATATATATACAATGATTGAGGTATAATCATCATTTAGATAATCAAATTCCATTTTAGGTCACGTATAACTCCTATTCCTTCATTTGAAATAACTAAACTTACTAATGAACATTATAGAGATACTCTCTGAAGCAATAATTAAAACCCAACTCTACAATATAATTTTAACCTTCACAACATAATTCATGTCTCAATATAAATCCCAACCAATTACATACATCACAGGTATGTTCACAGGTAGAACATAATAAAATTCATGACATCACAGGTATACTCACAAACATAATACTAATATAGGTAGGCACGAAGGCTACTACCAAAACCATAGGTAGGCACAAAGGCTACTATCGAAACCATAGAAAACCATTGGTAGGCACAAAGGCTACTATCGAAATCATAGGTAGGCACCACAGGTAGACACGAAGGCTGCTACTGCTACTGAGACTACTAGTAAGCACGAAGGCTGCTACCGAAACCCCAAGTAGGCACAAAGGCTGCTACCGACAATCCAATAATTCGATAACTATTATTTCAATCAAATTATATCATTTCCATTTTTTTATTTACTTTCTCAAGGGGAGATCAATAAACCTGGAAACACAAAGGTACTCTAGTCATACTGGTGTACAAAGGCAACACGGTATCCTACCGACTATCAACCCAAGGACACAAAGGTACCCTGGTTGCACTGGTACACAAAGGTAATACAGTACCCTACCGATAAGGATACCTAATCCATAAGTATGCATACCCCCTATTAGTCCGTAGAACATAATAGTATAAGATATAGGGCCTGACTAGGGCACTAAGGCACACCGGTAAAAATCAAATATCAACTGTGGGCTAAACCACATCCTTAGGGTAGCAAACCTTGAGGAGCCACCATTCCTGATCTCGAGGTCTTTCACTTTAAGTATTAGTATTTTATTAAGATGACCACGAAATCGCATATAATACAGACAAAACCAATTTTCATACTTAACCGTTTTGGCTTATTTCCAATCATTTGAGAAAACCATAATCAAGGTCAACATCGAGGCCAACATTAAAATATACTAAGGTCATCCTAGGCTCAATAAATCACATATGGACCCTTTAGGCCAAAAAAAGACCAAAATATCCTTAAGACCAAAATTTTCAGATTATCATCTATTTAAGTACTAATTCCATTTTATTTATTCATTTGTCATGGAAAAGGCTAAAACACCATAAATAAATTATTCATTACACGATATAAATTATTAGATATGCCAAATGACCATTTTACCCTTATACATAATTTTGCACATAAAATCCTTTTTCACACCTTTAATCCATCCAAAACACATGTTCACATACTTAACAATAGCTAATATATATTAGACATGATTTTTAGGATAAATATCGTAATACACAAAAATGACTAAATTGCTCCTAGGGCACACATCCATAATAATTATTCCATAATTATATCTAAGCATGCTCAACCTATTATTTTATACATAATTATCATACAAATTATTCTTCCTTCATTAGAATCATTTTAATCATACTTTTATACCGGAAATATTTTACATTAGATAACATGCTTGTTTTACCCATTTTCATGATAATAATTAATAATACATAATTATAATGTAACAATTCATATTTAACATATTTTATACATCGAAAACCCTAATGTGATATCATGCAATATTTATAATTTTAGTAGGGTATAACGATTACCTGAATTGCAGCAAAAATTCAAAATTAAAGCTATCCTACTAAAGTTATCGGATCCTGCTAATCAACCTTTCGCACCTAAAAATAATATCGAAATTAACGAATTAATATCTATCAGATAAAATAATAATTATAGTAATAAAATATTTATTTTTTTAAAATTACCAAAATACCCTTATACTTAAAATGGGTACCAATATTTTAAAAATAATACACACAACTCACGCTACATGCAACGTGAGTCATACGAGCGAAGGAAGGGCTTGAGCTTGGGGCTGGCTGGCCGGGCAAGAGGGTTGGACAGGTTGCTACGCGGGGTAAGGCAGGGAAATGGGTGTAGGGTGACAGCTGGCTATAGTGGTGCTGGTCGGTTGCGGTGGTGGAGTTCGAACCAAAGGAGCCAAGAGGAGAGAGGGAGTAGGGGGTTGTGGCTATGATGCTAGGAGTGGTAGGGTGGCAGTTGTGTTTGGTTCCTGGTTCGAGGGGCTAGGTTTTTCTCGGGGAAGGTTGCTGCGAGGGTGGATATATGGGATATCGGGAAGTGTAGGCTCAGGGTGGAGCTAAGGCCAAGAGAAGAGAGGGTGTTGGGTAGATGGTCCGGGTTGTGTTAGATAGGGAAGGTAGGGAAATGGTGGAGTTGGTGCGCCGAGGTGTTGTGCTGGGGATCGAAGGGGTAGAGAAAGGAAGGGGTAGGGGATTGCAATGGGTTGATTGGGGTTAGGGTTGTGAGAAGATACAAAGGAAAATGGAGAAGGTTGGGGAGCTGGGAGTATGTGGTGCATGGTGTTGTGTGCGTGTGTATATGTACAATGCAGGGGGGCTTGTTTGGTTGGAAATTGAACGAACTAGGGAGAGGGGAGTTGTGAGGGTGTTGCATGCGCATGGGAAACAAACGGGCAGGGAAGGGAGAGCTAAGGCTAGGTTTGGCTCGGGGATATTTATTAAGGGTGTATGCGGGAGTGAAGTTAGTGAGTTGCTCAGGGGGTGTTAATCGAAAGGAATAGGGGGGAAGGGCTATTTGGTTGGGATGGGATTACCGTGTGAGTGTGTGGCGTGTGTATGTATGTATAAATGCGCAGAATGGTGGGCTGAGTAAAGTGAGAAAATGAGGGAGACAGGGAGAGTGATTGGGGGAGAGAATTGGGGCAAGCAATAAGTAAATTTCGATGGGTAAAAATCGTTGGATAAAATAGGTAGATTTTATTTATATAGTTTTAGATTTAATTTGGATAGGCTAGGAAAATAATTCGGGAAAAATTATCCAAATTAGGATAGGTTCAAAAAGGGTCAGAAAGAGTAAAATATCGGGAATAATTTTTTTAGGAAATTATTTTTGGGTTACAGATCAAAAGATTATTAATAAAATAATTTAGGATAAGATTTACAGTTATAAATATGATTAAATTAAATAATAAAATCTCTATCAAAATTTTAACCCAGGTAAATTTATACTTAAACCGTCAAAATAATACAAAAAATAATAACACTTTTAATATTAAACCTCCTAAAATAATAATTATAACTAATAATATGGTTATTAATTTATAATTAAGGTTTTTTAAAACTAGATATTATAGAACTTCTTTTGGTTTAGCCTCCAACTTCAACCCTACATTAGCTTAAATTCATCATCACCATCATGACATCCCTCCATTCCAAGAATGTGTTGCATAATTCCAACCCCCAAATCTCCTATTCTCTGCCTTTTCCAAGCTCGACTTACACTTAACCTCATCTTTCAGTTTGTCACGTTCCAGCCTTCGCACACCACCTCACAATCATAAAACTCCTTCTCCTTCTCTCCTAACTTAATTTAATGCTTCACCAAGCTCACCTCTAACTTCCTTTCTCTATCCCTAACTCTCTTCTACATCAACCCCTATAAGTTTCACCATCTTCATGCAACAAGTTCATCGTAGCTCGATAAGCCTAACATTGCGCCCCTATCCCTTGTCTTATCACCTCAGCTTGCTCCTCCTTGGTAATGTGAGAAGCTCACATAGCTTCCTATTTACAGCCCCATACTTGGTCTTTTCACACTACATCCCCCTTAACTACATCAACATTTCATACAAGTCTCTTTTAGATGCATCAAAGTCTCACACATTTATCCCTCTTATTTTTCTTCTATTATCTTCCTTTTTCCTTCATTCCTTGCCTTACCTTTTCCTAATTTATTTTCTTAAGTTCTAACCATGTGTTTTTCTTAGTTTTACGTGATTTTTTTAGTCTTAGAGGAGGAGACCTAAGGTTCATTTTTTCTTAGAGACTAGTGGTGGTTAGGTAAGGATTTATGTCTTAGCTTAGGACTTTGAATGCTATGTGTAAATTATTTTTTTGTTTTTTTGTAATTAATAAAAAATATTATTAAAACCAATAAGAAGAGATTACATCAAGAGTTTCAAGAGTAGCAAACTAGAGGGGAGAGTCAAACTCCTTAGTTAGCATTCCTACTTCCCCTACTACTAATACAATGATTGAATCTAATGTGAAAGCGCTTCATAATATCCTTGACCATGTGAGTTGGGTGTTGAGTTATGCCGTTGAACATAGAAGAGTTTCTGCATCTCCAAATCCCATAGATGACTTCTCCAAATAGGGCCTTAGTACACTCAGCACCTATGTTGTTCTTTTTTGTGCACTGTGCTGCAGAATGAATCAGTGCATCCCAAGTCTCAGCCTTGATGTCCATACCCATCCTATTCTTGATCAAACCCCAAACTATCCTAGCATAAAAACAATGTACAAACAGGTGGTCCATTGATTCTGTTTCTTCAGCACAAATACTACATTCAGGGGGTACCTGTAGGTTCCATTTTCTTAACTTTTCTCTGGTTGGGAGGCACCTGTGACAAGCAAGCCAAGTAATGAAGGAACATCGAGGTCTTCTAAAGTGGTTCTAGACAAGGGGAGCCCAATGCTTCTTATTTTCATTATACCTGAGTAGTTCATAAGCCTTACTGATGGAATAAGAAGTTGTGCCACATTTACCATCAACAATATGTTGTAGGAGAAGGGGTCGAATGTACATAATATTTCGATATAGCCAGGAGTGATAGGAATAAACTCTGGTAGTAGCTATATCTTTATGTTTTAGGTAAACACCATGCACCCACTTAATCCAGAGACTTTCTTTATTGAAGATGATCTTCCACAACCACTTCTCCAATGCTGCTTTATTCCAGCTTTTTAAATCAATCAAACCAAGGCCACCCTCCTCCTTGGGAAGACACACTGTTTTCCAGGCAACAGGATGTTTATGTCCAGTGCTAGACCCAGACCAAAGGAAGTTTCTGCAAATACTCTTGATTTGTGAGAGAATACTATGGGGGAGAGGGAGTATTTGTGCCCAAAAATTTTTAATCCCTTGGAGCACAGCAGAAATCAATTGGGATCTACCTACATAGCTGAGATATTTACATGTCCAATTTCTAATCTTGGCCAACAGCTTGTCAATAACACATTAGTAGTGCTGAGTTTTCAAACAAGAGGCGGCTAAAGGGAGTCCCAAATATCTGAAAGGAAGGGATCCTTCTGTACAACCAAGATATTCACTAATGTCTCTCTTTACCCTGTCACAAACCCCAGCACAAAAAACTGAGCTTTTGTTAGGGTTTGCTGTGAGTCCTGAGCACTTGGAGAAATTGTCCAGGGTGGTCTTTAGCTTTACAATAGAAGTAATATCTCCCTTGTAGAAAAGAAGAAGATCATCTACAAAACTCAAGTCAATAATCTCCATTTTCTTACAACCAGGGTGGCCATGAAAATTAGGTAGTTTCCAGAGTCTATGTAAGTCCCTATGAAGATATTCCATACATAAGACAAACAAGTATGGGGATATAGGGTCACCCTGCCTAAGGCCTCTCCAGCTCATAAAAGTTTTAGTTAAGGAACCATTAACACTTATGGAGATGTTGGCAGTTGAAATACATTGGATAATCATGTCCACAAAGGTCCAGGGGAATCTCATAGCTTCCATTACCTGCTTTATGAATCTCCATTCAACAGTATCATATGCCTTTTGGAGGTCAACTTGAAGGAAACTTCTAGGGCTGACATTTTTCATAGAATAATGCCTGATAATATCTGCAGCCATAAGAACATTGTCAAAGATCACCCGACCCTTAATAAAAGCAGCTTGAGATGTGTCTATGAGTTTACCCATCACCAATTTCAACCTATTAGCCAGAATTTTAGAAATGATCTTGTAAAGGGTGTTACAACATGCTATAGGTCTGAAATATTTTATCTTCACAGCCCTTGGGCATTTGGGAATGAGGGTAATGGCTGTGTTGTTTATTTGTTTCAGCAGCCTTCAATTCCTCCAGAACTCCTTCACCACTGCCACTACATCTTCTCTAATGACTGCCCAAGATTTTTTGTAAAAATAAGCATTAAATCCATCTGGGCTCGGGGCCTTATAGTCACCCATGGAGAGAACAACATCATGAAATTTCTGGCTTGTAGGCTCACAGGTTAGAATTTCAGCATCTGTGGGGTTTAATAAAGAGCCTTCTAGAATGACATCCTCCTCAATACCCTGGATTGAGATGTTATTTTAACCAAGGAGGTTCCTATAATAGCAGACAACCTCTTCTTTAATGTCCCAGTCACTGGTAAGCTCTTGATTTTCCTCATTCAACAACTTAGTAATACGATTCTTGTTTCTCCTCAGTTGAACATTAGCATAAAAATACTTAGTGTTGTGATCACCCAATTGGACATGCTGGATATGGGACTTTTGTTTGAAGAAATGTTCCTCTTCAGTAGCTCTTCTCTACCAGGTGGTGTTTGCCTCCCTTTCCTTAGCAATAAGGTTATGATTAAGGGGGTCCAGCATTGTTAATTCCTTGCATTTCTGCCAATGCAACCATGCTTTATGGGCTTTAACAGAGACATGGCCATTGCTGCTATTGTACTATTTTAGCCTCTGCTTGAGAAGTTTTAACTTTGATACAACCTGAAAAGCATAGCTCCCCTAGACATTTGACTCCCAACATTCTTGAACAATTGGGTTGAAGTCCTCTCTATCAGCCCAGAAATTAATGAATTTGAAAGGTTTACTCCTGGAGACTTGCTGAGAATTTAAGTGGAGTATCAAGGGATTATGATCTGAAGTTCTATTATGCACATTATCTACATAGCTCTCTGAAAAATAATCCAGCCAAGAGTCATTTCCAAGGATCCTATCCAACTTATAATAAATTCTCTGTTCAGACTTCTGTTGGTTGCACCAAGTGTAAATACACCCATTATAGTGGATATCATCTAAACCACAATACCAGATACACTTGACAAACTCCTCAATATCCCCAGGGTCTATTTTCCCTCCAAGTTTTTCCTCAGCCTTGCAGACCATATTAAAGTCACCCATTACAACCCAGGAATTTGTAGTCTTGCATTTCAGATCATACAGCCATTTCCACAGGGCATGCTTCTGTTGACCTGTATTGTGTGCATAAACAGCAGTCATATCAAACATTTGATTGAGGGTCTTAATCTGCACATGGCAATGGATACCTTGATCCATGGACTGAGAGGGTGATATGACAGAAATTTGGATCCCACATAACCCACACCCTACCATTCCCATGACAATGATAATTATGAAGCACCTCCCAATGAAGACCTAAAGGGGAAAGGACTTTATTAGCATTAAATTGTTTAACACGAGTTTACACTAGCACTAAAATACCAAGCTTCTGATTTGACACAAGGTTTTTCACAGCCTTGTGTTTGAGGGTTTTGTTCAACCCTCTAATGTTCCAAGTGGCTAAGTTCATAGAGGCCTTGAGAGGCCCTCATGTACTCCTCCCCTATCCACATCACTAGCTTCAAGCTGAGCCATTAGTTCTCTGTAAAATTGCATTGATCTAGCTGGGTCCAAGGGAGAGGATAGAATAATAGGGTCCCAGGTCTTTCTTTTCCCCTTGTCTATTTTAGTCACAGGTTAATATGTTTAGGTCGAGGAGTTAAGTAGTTTTTTCTTCCCTGGATTGGGTTATCCAAAGTACCCTGCTTTGTCAACACTTTGTCTGCAGGTATTCCATGACTCTGCTGATATGTGTCATGTTCTGTGTCATTTGTAGTATCCTGTGGAACAGGATCTTTACCAGTATTGGTTCCAGTAGAGGGCTATTCCTTTTTGACCCACGTCTGTTTGGAAAATTTCTGAGACTTACACATGGCTATGTCATGACCCATTCTATTACAGAATGTGCAAAAGAGAGGTTTCCATTCATAATTTACATGCTGTAATCTAGATGTGCCATTGGGAAGGAGAATTTCCATTGAATTAGGAAGTGGTTTACTGACATTCACCACCACAAGAAGTATAGGATAAGATATCCTCTCCCTAGATGCAGTAATAGCATCTATGCAAATAGGTTTACCCAGAATTCTGCCTATTCTACTAAGAGAGTTTACAGCCCATAAATGCAGTGGTAAACCAGGGAGAGTGATCCAAAGAGGCATAACAAGCCAGTCATTTTTGTTCAATTGAAGTTCAGGGCTCCATTTCCTAATCAGCATTGGTCGAATCCCAAATGACCAATATGGTCTTGATATAACCTTCTGCAGAGTTTCCTGATCCTGAAATCGAAAAAGGAAATACACTTGATCATGGCTTAGTATCTCTGGTTTAGGGCCCAAGGAAGACCAGTGTTGGGAGACAAAACGCTAAATTTGGGAATGGGAGGGTGGAGTGCCAGCCATAAAGCCAATTAGAGTATTTTACCAGCATTTGCTTTCATGTTGTATATCCTCCACTGCTAGCTGTGCTTTGGAAACCCCTTCAATAATCACGTGGAATAAATTGGAGAGACGTTCCTGATTCTGGTAGACGGTTCAAAAGAACAGTATCTCTCCAACTACGCTTAGGGCCTTGTTGATTCAAATCAATGCCTATATCAGGCTGACGATCTATAGAAGGAGGTTGATTCGATACAATTACTTGATTCCTCTGGCTGACGAGGGTCAAAATAGGGGGAAAATGGTATTCATTCCCGTGAATTTGTTCTACAAATGATGGGGATTGAAGTAAATCGTGAAAAGATTCACCATCATTCGGGTCGACAGAATTTCCCTCATCCGCCCTAGCAATCGTGATGGATTTTGAAATTGATTCAACAGTTGGAGACAGTTCCTTCCTATCCAAATCTTGAGTCACCAAGGAAGACTTTGCCTTCGAAGATTTCCTCTTCCCCATAATCGGCGGCACTGAGCATGAACCAGTTCACCGACGACGACGAATCAGCAAGAGATGGGGAGCGCGTGCAGTTGTGTAAATTTGTATATAATCTCACGCTAGTATCATTATATTTAGTAACTCATGTCTTTGATGTCATTTTTTGATAATAGTGTATTATATTTACGGAAAAGTGAGTACTATGTGGAAGCATGAGCTTATATGATATTTATTGTTATAATTTTTGTCTTGCAACTCAAAGTATGTTAGTATGGCCTATGGTTTTGATAAAGTAGGCAGAGTGGGTAATGAATATGATCAAGTTGTATTGTGATGTAATAAATTGAAGATTGGAAATTAATGTTGTTGGACTCATAGGGTTTTGTAAAATTTTGGGTGTTATGGCTACATTAAGGGTAGTTGGGACATTTCATATTATTGAGGAAAATGAGTAGGGAATGGTAATTGTTGACAATTTTATAATTAATTTCATGCATAATATGATTAAATGTAGGTCGAATAGGGTTCATGTTATATGAAAAGTGATCAACAAGAAAAGTAATTTTTGATATTAGCATATGTCGTTGCCAAAAATATCTTTGCCAATGACATTGTATTTTTGGGACATTATATTTTTGACAATGACAAATTTTCATTGTGTATCATAGCATAAATAAAGGCATTTACAATGACCTTTTTTCCATTGACCAAAAAAATTCATTTTGACAACAATAAACTTGTGGCTAAAACTAGTTTTGTGGTCATAAATGATTGACATAAATGTTGGATCATAATTATAATAAAATATAATTTTTTACAATGATATTGTTGTTGCCAATAAAATATTATATTTTCTAACGATTTGTTTGTTGCTAATAATGTACAATATATTTTTCAACAACTTTTATGTTTCCAATAATGTGATATATTTTGCAATGGATTTTTGTTGCTAATAATGTAAATTATTTTTTCCAACAACATTTCTTTTGCCAATAATGTGGTATATTTTTGCGAAGATGTTTTTGTTGCCATTAATGTACGATATTTTTTTCCACAACTTTCATGTTGCCGATAATTTGCTATATTTTGCAACAATTTATTTATTGCCAATAATGTACATCATTTTTTGCAAAAACTTTTTTGTTGCTAATAATTTGCTATATTTTGCAATAGATTTTTTTGTTGCTAATGAAATATTTTTATCCAATGTTATTTTTGGAAACAATTTCTTTGTTTCTAAATAGTGAGACTTCTTACAATACAATTAGATAAATTATCACTTTATAACCTATCACATTCATACCTTTTTCAAACACTCATCACATACATATATTAATCAAATACAAATGTCATTAGTAAATTCATTTGATCATCAATATAAAATGCATAATTCATCAATGGTATAATTGTCCAATACAATTGTCAAAAAGAGAAACTATTGTTCAAAACACCTAATAAGACATCACTATCATCGAAAGAATTCTAGGAAAAACATTCTTGTTAAGTATTTTTATTCAAAATTACATCAAAAAATACTTCTAAAACTAAGAACACAATCTTCTTATCAACACATCAACTACTAACAAAAATATGTATCCACAAATAAATCAATAATCATTGTCAACACTACCATGGAAAACATCACCAATCACCATCATCGTCAAGTGCATTCCTAGACCTAAATGACTATCAATATTAATACATGTCTCGTACATTCATTCATACATACAAACATACATACATATGTGTACATATGTATGTATGTATGTATAGAAAATATAAGTCTCATTAGCAACCCAATCATTCAATAGATATGACAATGATCATTCAATAAAGTCTTTCTAATGTAATTATGTAACCACCATTATAAGTCAATGCATATAATTTTGCATATAATGCCTCTTAATTTAGTTCAAGAATAGGGAAGGATGAAGTTACAGAAATACTAATCAATTTTCATCCCAATGCTACGCTGTGAAACATGAAATTCCACATCAATTTTTTATATGCCCTTGTCTCTTTTTTATTTATATACCATTTTTAAGGGCTTTCACAAGTGCTTATTCTTATTCATATGAGGATTCTTGATATTTTTTCTCTTTCTCCACAAAGACTCCAAAATAAGTTTCCATACTTTGTTTCTTTCCTTTTCCTAGTTTATTATCTACCTAGTCAGATGCCTTAGCATCTATAATTGATGTGTAAAAGATAATCAAGTTTTTCTATTTTTGTTCATTTTATCAATCAGAATCTTTGCACCCATTGTTAAGTGACTAATTCATTCTTATGAATTTCTCTTTATCATATGATTTTCGTCAAACTCTTCATCTTTTGATATGTTTGATCCTATACAAGGCTCAACAATACTACACAATGCAAAGTAGATATCTTATTTTTATTGCTTATATCATAGAATAAATACAAACTTGGATGAGTATAGACATCATAATTTACCTCATAATATTGGTATCTATCATTTGACTCATTTATAACATTCTCTTATCAAAAGCAGCCATAGATTGATCTAGTTTTTCTTTAAGCTCATATATTTGACTTTGAAAACTAGATATCTTATTTTTATTGCTCATCTATATTTACTTGTTGCTCATCTATCTTTCTTTGTTGTTATCTGATTTTTTTTGTTGTTCTTCTTAAATCCTTAATCTGATAGAGCTACCATACCCACTACCTTTTCCTCATGTGTATCCAAAATTTGGCCCAAAACATAAAGTAAAATTTATTCCTATGTTTGAGGGCTCCTTCTTTATCCTTATCACTCACAAGTTGGTAGAGTTCTTGTAATACCCTAAAAATTTGCTTACCCTAATCTCACATCATTAGCCCTAATTTGACTCTAATCTCAAGAAATATTATTGTTAGCTTTAATCAAATTTCTTAATCCTGAAACTTTAACCAAAACAAAAAAAATAAACCTTGATTCGATTAAACCAAAATTCATAAACCAAAAACCAAAACCACTAAAATTTTTGCTAATCTAAATTATTTGGTTAAAATTCCTAATCTAATCCTAATTCCCTAACCTTCCCTCTTTTTCCTTTTTCTTTCTCCTTTTTGTTTCTTCCTTTATTTCCTTTTCTTGCTTTTTTCTTTTCTTTTCTTTTCTCTTCTTCTCTACGCCGATTTTATGGTGTGAGAAGTTTTTCTTCTTCTGCACCACCAACATCCATTTGCCTCCCATGTGCTCCTCTCACCATCACCTACCAGCCCTGCCATCCCTCATGCCTTTCTTCTTCTTCTTCTTCTTCTTGTCTTCTCCCTGCACATGCCTAGTTTTTTGTAGCCTTGTGTCCTTGCTTCCCTTCTTCTTCTTCTCGGCAGGACTATCATCATTGTCGTCATCACCATACCATATTTCTCCACCTTAGCATACCACCTACTAGTTAAAATACCCCCAACCCTCCAATTTATTTCCATCCATCGGCTCCTCGACCTTCTCCTCTTCTTCCTTCTCCTTTCTCCTTCTTCTTCCTCCATCTTCCTTATTTTCAGCAACCGCAACACCCAATCCACCACCGAGCACCACCCAAGCCTCCACTACCCGCCCTTTGGCCGGTGGACTAACCACAAAGGTTGCCCCAACCTTCCCCCTCGCCATCGGTGCTAACCACCACCTCTTTTCCCTTAGCTTCCCCTTCATCCATCGCAGAGTTTATGAGAGCACGACCTACTACACTATCGTGCAAACACTTAGATACCTACAACACAGCTATGCAATCCCTACACCGTCTTACCGTGCATAATTTTTCCTCTCGACCTAATTATGCATGGTTGTGTAACAGTTGCACCACTTGGTCGTGCATTTTCTTTTCTCTCGACTTGTTGTGCTCTGGTGTTACACAGTCATGCAACTTATGCACCACTCGCCAGTGCAAATTCTTTCTTGGTCGTGCACCCCTATTTTCACACCAAATGTTGTCCAAACACCACAAAAATTTAACCATAGCTCCACCACACATATTTCTATACTTCCATACAATTCAAGTTTCCATTCGAATTCGATAAATTCTATTTTTACCCTTCTCTACCATAATCTCTCACTTAATTTTTAACCCCCAATCCTAATCATATTTTATCTTGTTTCATAGGTGATTTTTCTAGTGATCTCGGAGGAAGTATAGGATTTACGTGCATAAAGCCCGGTGTCCTTGTTGGTAAGGATACATGTCATAGCTATGGTTTTATGTGCTCCATGTATTTTTCTTTTATTGTTTATGTATACTTTTGTGTTAAATATGGGGTATTAAATAATTTAATTATGGAAATGCTATGAGATGATGTTCTTGGGAGTAATGAAATTATGTAAGTACATGTTTGGATATAATATTGGTTACAAAATACCTATGGGAAAGTAAGGATACATGTCATAGCTAGGGTTTTATGTGCTCCATGTATTTTCCTTGTATTGTTGATGTATACTTTTTTGTTAAATATAGGGTCTTGAATAATTTAATTATGGAAATTCTATGAGATGATGTTCTTGGGAGTAATGAAATTATGTAAGTACATGTTTGGGTATGATATTGGTTACAAAATATCCATGAGAAACTAAGGAAATGTGCTTCGGATAATAAGTGGAAATGTATATGCTTTGGGTTTTATAAAGATTTGGGAGAATACGATTGTCTTGATTACCATAAGGGTATTATAGTCTTTTGAGGATAATTACGTGGTCGTACTTATGTGTTTAAATTATATGTCTTGAGTTTATCATGATAATATACAATCAACTCTTAATAAGATATTAGTCATGTAAAGTGAGAGATCATTTGAGTCTGGCCAAGGTGTTTATATGGCTCTGTTCCACCTGATAATAATAGTGGCTCAGGTATGTTATCCCTGAGAAGTACTCCAGTTCGTTCCACCGGATTAAGAATAGTGGAGTCCCATACTCAATGTGAATGAAAATATAATTAAGAGTTAAAGTATAAATGGAAATATACTAATCATTGAAAGTGAAAGACTACGCGAGTCAGGACCGAGGTGTTGAGTTCGTTCCACCGGATAATAATAGTGGCTTGGGTATGTTGTCCTCATGAGGTGCTTCAGATTGTTCCACCAGTTTGATAAATAGTGGCTCAAGAGTATTTTTACTTTGAGAGGTGTTGGCTCTGTTCCATCAGATAATAATAGTGGCTTAGGTGTCTTGTCCCCGAGAGGCGTTTCAAACCGTTCCACTGATTTAAGAATAGTGGGATCGCTGAACTCAATGTAAATAAAAGATTAGAACATGGCATATATAACTGAAAGACTTGGAATCATTAGTTATCTGGCTTTCTTCTATTTATGCATGTATGATTTGCTTATGAGAATTCCTGTATTATGTGTAATCATGCTTGACTCTACCGTTACCTTACTCAATACGTAGCGTACCGATCATCCGTTTCATGGGTACTACTCAATCTAATAAGTAGATGACCCAAATGTTTATGTACAGGTTGATGAGGACTAAGTTAATGATTTCGCAACTTTTGATTCTATATATGTGGAGGGTGGTTCATTCATAGTTTTTATCCATATACCTTTTTGGACTCTTAGTTCAATGGGATTCCTTTTTTGTTGTATTTTGATATTGTAATTGGAATTAATCTCGAAATACTTATTTGATGTATAAAAAGTTGTATCATCTCTTTCTAATCATGTTTTAATTTTTCTAATCTTTTTGCCTTGTGATTGACATAAGGATGGTGGGATAAGATAGACTTATGTTAATTATAGCGGTAACACCCAAATATTTGATTATACACTTCCGCTTAAAATGAATTTTTTTAGTATTAAATTTGGGAGTGTTATAGTTCTCCTTGCAACACACATCACAATGTTTTACATACGTATAGAATCCTAGTTATTATAATCAATTCTTTATACGAGCTAACATATTCAATGACAACTTCTTTAGTGATAAATATTGAAGAAACTAAGCACAAATCACAAAAAATATGGAGAAGAAATTAAAGATACTAATACAAATATAAGAATAATTTACATGAATTTTCTTAGAGCACCCATCATTAACCCAATCCAATACTCCTTGATCATTTGTACATGTTTGTTTAGCAAGCCAAATCACATCAGCACTTTGCTTGACATCACCATTCTTCTTCATTAATTAAGACATATTATTCATTCATTTTTCCATCAAGATGAATAAATCTAATAAATATAACTATTTCATATTCTTACCATTATAGTTTCCGCCTTTAGGAAAGATAAGTTTCTTGTGATGTGTTGGCACCATTTATCTGACTTTTGATTCTTTTTTTTACTTGTTTTCCACAATTTAAGAATAAAAGGAATCAATTTAAATAATATATACCTAATAAAGAAATAATCAGGAAAAAAACTTATCAATAGTGAAAAGTATTACCTTGAATTTATCATAAGTAAAAGTTTCACAGCATTTTTCCCAATTTTCTAGGTCAAAATCAGTAGGTGGATTTTCAAAACATTCCTCATGTGTATCACCACATTCTTTGTAGTAAGAATTCAAGCAAGCTTTGCAATAATGATATAAGTGTTGCATTGCAAACAACACAAACATATTTAATCTTGGCAATTGATTAATATCCATCATGTTAAACTTTTTCTATGATGCCACAACAAAATAATAAAATAAAACACAAACTATATGGTTAAAAAATATAGTTTGGGATTTATAAAAGGAATAGAATGCATATATATACCTTCACTAGCAACCATATTACATCTCCTTGTTTAGCTGCTACTTGAATCCAAAGTGATGCATCCATGAGGGCTTTGGTACACACAATATGGCCATAAAAATTTACCAAGTTTCTAGCATTTTCTCCAACAACTTAGAGAACATAGTTAAGTATGTCAACCACTAGCTTTTCAGTACCACCTAACGTCTTCTTCTTAATCACATAATATTTGTATTTGCCTCTCTACCCCCTTTTCCTTTTAGCACTATTAGTTGATGCTATTACAAAAATAAGATAATAAAATCAGGGCCTATATCCATTTTCCACTCTCCCCAACACTTGCGTCCCTTTTCTCTCTTGTCCTTAAGCTAAAGTCTCTAAGCGTTGCACCTTATTATTCTCATTTTTTCCTTTTCTTTTTTACTGTAAAATAGGGGTTTGCCTCTTTATTTTTCTTCCCTTAATCTATTTTTTTCTCTCATCCCTTATCCTAATCCTTGCCTTAAATCTCTTTCATTTTTCATTTTAAACAAGGAAGGATTAAGGTGTAGAGAAAGGTAAAAGTTCCTAAAATTTTCTCCTCTTTATAACATGTTCTTGAGGGAAGGTTAAGTTGTGCTTCTTCTTGGAGATAAGACATCCTTATTTTAATTATAACTAAGCATTTATGTTGTTAATTGTGATCTTATGTCCTTGGTGTATTCTATGATGCATATGTGTTATTTTAAATCCTTGAACTTAAGCATGTGGAATATTGGAGTTGGAATATGTTTTAAGCTTTTTGGATATTAGGCATAACTTTGGTGAATTAGAATGAGTTGATATGTATTGATTTTCTACCATGAATTCATATGATTTGACGTGTGGAGTGTGCCTGCTTACATATGTCATAGTATATGAGCAAGTAATGGTTATTTTGGGAATGTATGTGATTTTTTTAAGTGTGAGAATATGGGTCTCATCATAAAAAAGTCAATCAATTGGCTAAACTCATCAATTGGTTTGCATGGATAACCGATTGGTTTGATAGACATGTTGATTGGATCGTGTGAATAAAAGATCAATTGATAGACCTATTAACTAATTATTTTGTGTCCAGAGTGGTTTGGTCTCGGCCTAAACACATCAAATAGTTTAGTGAAACCAATTGATCGGTCATACCAAACAATTGATTAGTTTTGTTGTACTGATATTTCTCTTGGGGTCTGGTATGCCCAAACCAACCGAATGGTCTTAACGAATGATTGACTAGTTTTGCATATTAAATCATGATCTTAACCCTATATAATTAGAACTAAGAGAAAAGGAATAAAATGGGAAATTATGTGTCCTTATATTTTATGCCACATGTATGCCTATGTTTATCATTATCTCCTAAACACCCATTTTGGTGGCTTCGATTGCCTTTTTTATTGTTTGGTGTCAACAATTAAAATTTGGATTAATCTATGGAATGAAATAATGAAATCTTATATATCTTCCCTTGTATGCATATGTAGGGTTAGGTTATCTTAATTATGTCCTCTAGCCTAAGAGACCAAGTGTGGTAGATGTTAAAGATCCTTGAGAAAATCCCCTTGGTACTAGTGTTAGTTTGGTTGGTGTTTAAGATCAAAAATTGAGCATATGCCCCCATGCCTAGGAGGCTAATTCTAGTGGACATTGAAGATACCTACGAAAAAGCCCTTAGCACTAGTGTACAATGGTGGTGGGAGTTGAAGTCCTACATTCATCCCTATCTTGGATATAGATAATGGATTAATTATAATAAACATGTTTAGGGTGTTGCATACCCAAAATTTAGCATATACACTCTTATCTAGAAGACCAAGTGTGGTGGATATTAAAGATCCCTCATAAAATCCCCTGGGCACTAGTGTATGGTGGTGGTGGGAGTTGTAGTTCTATGATGGCCCTTATCATGGATAATGTCATTGCTTAGAACTACCCTTCTAGCTTGTCCTAGGGATTTATGGATGAATGTGTAATAACCCAAATTTAATATAACCCTAATTTCAAGTAATTGGTAGGTTTTAATCTCACCCAGATTATTTAATCATAATTTTAAACCTAACTTGATCCCTAATCCTAAACTTATTCTTCCTATTCCTTTTTCCCGTTTCTTTCTTTTCCTTATTCCCCGATTTACCTTTTCCATTATGTGATTTATTCCTTCCCCAACCAAATTCTTTTGGTTTAACCTCCAACCTCAAGCTTACCTTAGCTTAAATTCATCATCACCATCATCACCATCATCCATTAAAAGAATGTGCTGCACAAATTCCCACCTCAAAATCTCACATTCTATGCTTTTGACATGCTCGACCTACGCCTAACCTCACCTCTTAGTTTCTCTTGGTCTCACCTTCACACATCACCTCCCAACCATAAATACTATTGTTCCTTCTCTCCTTACTTCATTTAATGCTTCACCAAACTCACCCCTAACTTCCTATCTCCATCCCTAACTCTCTTCTACATTAAACCCTACTAAGTTTTACAGCCCACATAGAGTCTTCTTTACAGCCCCATCCTTGGTCTTTTCACACAACATTCCCCTTAACTATATCAACATCTCATATAGCTCTCCTTTAAATGCATCAAAGTCTCACACACATATCCCTCTTCTTTATCCTCTATTCTCTTCTCTTTTCTTTTCTTTCATTATTTACCTTGTCTTTTCCTAATTTATTTTCTTAAGTTCTAACCATGTGTTTTTCTTGGTTTTAGGTGATTTTTTTTATCTTATAGGAGGAGACTTAAGGTTTATTTTTTCTTAGATACCAATGATGGTTAGGTAAGGATTCATGTCTTAGCTTAGGGCTTTGAATGCTATGTGTAAATTTGCATGTAATCTTATGCTAGTATCATTATAGTTAGTAACTCATGTCGTTGATGTCATTTTATGATAATAGTGTATTATATTTATGGAAAAGTGAGTAATATATGGAAGCATTAGTATGATATATGGTTTTGATAAAGTAGGAAGTGTGGGTAATGAATATGATAAAGTTGTATTGTGATGTAATAAATTGAAGGTTGGAAATTAATGTTGTTGGACTCATAAGGTTTTATGAAAGTTTGTGTGTTGTGGCTACATTAAGGGTATTTGGGACATTTCATGTTATTGAGGAAAATAAGTATGGAATGGTAATTTTTTATGATTGTATAATTAATTTCATGGGTAATATGATTAAGTATGGGTTGAGTGTGGTGCAAGTTATGTAAAAAGAGACTTTGAGGCAATTTGAGTATGATAGAGGTATTTTGGTTAATATAGATTAAATATGAAATTTTGATACTTGTAAAGTGATACTAGGTTAAAATATAATAAGTAATTTACATAAAATACTGGGGATAATTATGAGTAACATAAGTCTAATAAAATGAGAAAATAACTTAAATTAGAAACAATAATCCTAGAGGAAGGTTTGTTATCTCATGTGTAAGACATTAGTGTTATATCTTAATTTTTGGATATGTTGTCAATAATGATATATTATAAGGGTGAACTCAATTTGGTGGTTAGATTAGCCTTATGAAATAAGTTATGATTATCTTCTGAAAGTAGTGTTTCGTAGGAGCATCATGGTCATTTCCCTCAATTAATGATCCAAAACACTTTTGGTTATGTTTTAGTTGTCTTACATATTTATGATAATATTTCATGAAGAGATCTAGATAACCAACTATATAGTAAGACATTGATACCTAAAGTAAAATATCCCATAAGTTAGGACCAAGTTGTACCTATCTATTCCACCAGATGAAAATAGTGGTCAAGAGCATTATACTCTAGGAGTTTTACCGATCCATTCCACCAAAGGAGAATGGTAGTCAAGAGTGTTCTTCCTTGGGAGTTATACCTATCCTTTTCACCATATGAGAATAATGGAGTTCTTGAACTCAACATAATAAAGTAAATTATTTATAAGAATACCTAATAATGGAACTTCAATTTGGTTATTTGCTTACTGTAACACCCCCAAATTTACTACTGAAAAATTTCGTTTAAATCGACAGGTTTAACAGAAGCGGAAGATTTAAAACCGTAACTTGGGGGTATTACCGCCACACTTAGTACCGGACCGGTTCACTCATACCGTCCCGATACTAAGTGCTAAGGCTAAATCAAACCATCGTTAACAAGAACCATCCAAAAACATAAGTTCATAGCCAACATAAATCATTCGAGAAACAAGAGTCGACCACAGACAGTGTATTGTTTAAGATTACAACTTAGGAGTCCCACTCCAAAATAAGAACATAATACAAATACGGCAACTCAAGATAGACAGAAACTAGGATAGTAAAAGAGTCTGGCGAACTCGCTCTTGGCCCCAACCAGGATAGGCTCAACACTCGCCCCCATTCGATGCCTCGTAGGTATCGTAGGCATCGAAGACATGATCTCCTACCTGCACAAGGTCAGATGGGTCTTCTGCTCGTGGGAATGAGCAGCACCCATGAAACGGGTGATCAGTACGCTACGTACTGAGTAAGGTAACAGACGAGCTAATAGCCAACAAATAGAACACATGATGCAAGCATAACACATAGGTGACATACGATAACACACATGATAAAGTCTGGTTACTTTTCCGGTGACTTACTCTTTATTCTCATTAATAAAAGGTCCAATCCACACGTATTCCTTAGTAGTCCATGTGAGTGCGAGAACCCCACTATTATAGCCGGTGGACCGGAAGGTATACACTCAGAGGAGAACGCTCCTGACCACTATTATTTGCCGGTGGACCGGTCTCCAGGGCAAGATGCTCCTGGCCACTATTATTTGCCGGTGGACCGGTCTGGCCCCGACTCACATGGTGTTTCGCTGTAAGTGCTTAGTGCATTTTCCATGGTTTAACTTACTTTGGTTTTTCGAGCACGAAATCCCCCACTATTATAGCCGATGGACCGGAAAGTATACACTCAGGGCATAACGCTCCTGACCACTATTATTTGCCGGTGGACCGGTCTCCAGGGCACCCCGGCTCCTGGCCACTATTATTTGCCGGTGGACCGGTCTGGGCTCGGCTCAACAATCTTTCGCTTTACATAATTAATGTCTTATCCGTGTCTTATTGATTCACATCACACCCTTGACATGCATGCGGTTGATACTCTACCTCTTTCCCCTCCAGAGGGACCGTCCCATATTTTGAGACTCGCACCTCTTCTCACACCCGACATCCATCCCCCGTAGACTTAGGTAAAGTAGCATATAGTAAGACACAAACCCCAAGGATATAGGCCATCCCAACACATATGATATCGCCTCTGCATGTTCTCATCCTTCTAGGGTTCCTCCTCGGATACCCTACTCGGACCTATGTGGCCCAACTCTTTCTTACTTACCCAAACGCTACGTTATTCTCTGTCCCGCACCTCATTCTTTAGTAGGAAATTTCCCAAGTGTATTTCTTTATCTCCCAAGTTCATATATGACCAACAAAACCCTAGTTGGCCACTCAAACCCTAATCGACCACGCCATCCCTGGTTGGCTGCACCAAACCTTAGCACTTTACTTCTTCAACAAGTAACCTCCCTCTTTCACCCCAAAATATCTTCCTTCATCTAGAAACCCTCACCCCTCCTTTATATAAGTGAGTTTTCACCCTCAACCCCATACTCCATCCCTCCTTGATCATTTTTACCCTTATACCCTTCAAATTGCTCATTTCCTCCCCAAAACCCTAATCGGAACCCTTAGACACCCTTACATCGACCCACGTGAAATTTTGCACCCAAGTCTGTAAAGGACCCATAACTTTGACATTATCTTATTTACTTCCTAAATAAACTTTCCTCACGTAAGATTCATCCCCATGCAGACTTTAAATACTCCATGCAGACTTCCCAACACACTTACTCACCAAAACCCTAATCAGGTCTCTTATGCGCCAACTCACGTACTATTTTCTTACCGAGTATCCAATCACTCTAAGTCTCTCCAAGACTCTTACTTTCAACCCAAATTAACTTTTCCCACGTAAGGGTCACGCCCATGCAAGGTCTAGTTTCCCCATGCCAACTTTTCCACATACGCTTTCCCGTTATTCTTTTATTATCGTTTCATGCTACTCAAACCCTAGCATGCATGTCCTAGAGGGCCATAACAAGTCGCATCATCAACATCCACATCAAACATGGAACATGTCATACACGTATAATATAAGGTGCACACAACGTACCTCATGATCCATGCTGCGCTACACAAAACAGGTTACTCATAACACATGCATAATACACATCAACATGGCACACTCATCATTCATCAACACATCACATTACACATAGCACAAGGCCATAGCTTCGTCCTTACCTAGCTAGGCACCAAGCTTGGAGCACGCTCCTCTAGCTCCTTAGGGTTCGGATCGGGGTCACCTATGAAAAGGGGAAAAGCTAAGTATTAGTTTCCTTCAAAGTACCGTCATCCCTTATGCTAGTTTAGGATTAGGCTTCATTACTAAAGTGGGTATTATACAAAACTAAGGTTTTTATCTTAAGTTAGTGTATTAGCCATTACTAGTCAAAATGTATTTATTATTTTTTTTTGTACTAATTGTTACCTTCATATTTGTTAAACTCATTAGTCCTAATCTTGTAGTAATAGGGTTGATGCTAACTATAGGAAAATAGTGATAGTAGTAATAATAGTAAGAGCTAATAATAGTACCCTAGTGATGAGGTTTAGGGTTAAAGTATTTGGGGCAACATTAAGTGGTATGGTAATAAGGCTCAAGTATCTTTCTTAGTTAACAACCACATGATATTTACTAACTTTGAGTTAAGTCACATGCATAAGACAAAAGTAGTTTTATTGTTAACCTAAAGGATAAGGTGTTACGTAGAGTAATAATAATGACAATAATAGTAGTAGTACTAATGATGATGGTAATATTAGTAATAATAACAATAACAACAACCCAGTATGGTTAAGCATTAATAATGACTTTAGTAAGGTAATAGAGATAATAATAATAATAATAATAATAATAATAATAATAATAATAATAATAATAATAATAATAATAGTAATAATAATAATAGGGTTGTTAATGATAATAAAACTAAAGTTGAGTTTAATAGAAGTTAGGGTTCCAAGGTATGTTAGTATGGTAAAAATGGTAACTTTAATATCAGAAGTCACAATATTAGAAATGATAATAATAATAATAAGAGTAATAATAATAATAATAACAATAATATTAATAATAAAAGAATAATAATAATAATAGCATAATGGTATCAATATTAGCTAACTTAGTAATACTTATATGGAAATAAAGTTTAAGGCTTGGGATGAGTGGAAGACCACCTGAGGACGGTGGTGGTCAGGCGGCGGCGCGAGGCGGCGGCGGCGGCGGCGATGGAGGAGGAGAAGAGAGAAAAGGTGGGAAAAGTGGTTAGATGGGAGGAGGAAAAAGGAAGCCAAGTGTGGGGGAGGAGACAGCAGGGAGAGGGGAGTGGAATGAGGGTGGTGGTGTGAGTAGAGAGGCGGCGCGCGGTGGTGGACGTAGTGGCCGAGGGAGGAGGAAGGTGGTGGAAATGGTGGAGGCTGGTGGAGAAGGGAGCAGGGGGTAAGGAGGGTATGGGCAGGTAGGGGAGGACCTGCTGGTCACTTTGGAAGGTGGAGCAGGGGTTAATTACGGCGAAGGTGGCGGCAGCGGGCGGCGCAAGGCGGCGGTGGCGTTTTTCGGGGTGGCACCTTCGCACGACTTTGGTGGCTCATGCGGGGTAGGAATGGAGGCAGCGATGGTTTGGCTGTGTGGAGGGTGGTGCAAGGAAGGTTTTTGTGCGTGGAGGTGGTCGCGGCGGCTGCTAGAGGCTGCGGAAAGGGCGTCTGATCTAGCAGCGGCGAGGCAGGGTTTCGGCAAGGTCCAAGGGAAGGACTTGCCCTGGGCCGTTCGGGGAGGGGTATTTATAGGCGATTGAGGTGGGGAAAACGACGAACGGGAGAGGGATGGAACACGGGGGCAGGTGCGGCAGGCCGCCGTCCGGCGGTGGCAGCCGATCGCAGGTCTGGGGTTTTGCATACCCGTTTGGCGGTGTGCGGGAAAAGGAAAAGAAATCCAGACGCGTGAGGGCCAGGACGATTGTGCTGGGTCGATTTGGGAAAGAAAGGGACGGGAATGGCAGAGGGAGGACGGTCGGACGGCAGGGCTGTCAGCAGCGGCAGGCTGCGAGTTGCAGGCCTGCGCGAGGAAGAAGACGACGGGCGCAGGCGGACCGGCGGTCCAGGGAAAGAAAAGAAAAAGGGGGAAAACCGGCCGGTCGGCAACGGTTATAAGGTTCAATGCTTCGACGCGTCGTTTCATTAATTACGCGATCGAAACGCGTCGTTGTGACGTTGGCTGGCAACGGTTATAAGGGTCATTGATCGTGACGCGGCGCTTCGGCGGGTTGACGGGTAAAACGCCGCATTGCACGTAAGCGCAGGCCAGCGAATGACGCTGGGCCGTGGGGGAGGGAGAAAGGAAAGAAAAAGAAGGCTGGGCCGCGGGGAGAGGCCCAATCCGACGGGGGGGAAAAAGAGAAAAAGGAAAAAGGAAGAAAAGGAAGAAAGGAAAATGAGGGAAAGAAAAGGGAAATGTTTTATTTATGGTCTTGAATTTTGCATAATTTACTTAGAATATTTTTGGGGCTATTTAGAATATTAATTATCTATAAATATTAAATAATTTTTTCATTTTTACTTAGTTAGACTATTTTAGATAAATTTCCTTAATCCTCCATACCAATTAGGAAAATACCCAAATTTTCTTCCAAATAAATTCTTTATTATTCCCTCTTAATCTTCCTTAAATAGATTCCCTATATTTAAGTAATTAAATTTATATGTTCAATTCCTACTAATTCCTTATTTGGCCAAAATTTGGAGTTTAGGATTTTGAGGTATTTCATCACTACCCCCTTAAAAACAGACTTCGCCCCCGAAGTCTCCTGCGGCTTCCTAGGGTTAGTTTCGGAATACTCTATTGCTTATAATAGTCCATTTTAGGCCACCTATTTCAACTACCCCCTTAGGACCACACTAGGTAAGTAGTGGTTCTAACCTATGACGAAAAGCTCGGGCTATGCCTCTCGCATATCCTTCTCGGTCTCCCAGGTAGCTTCTTCATTCCCGTGTCGACTCCATAAGACCTTGACCAAGGGCACTGAACTCGTACGAGTCTTCCTTAACTTGGTGTCCAGAATCCATACCGGTCGCTCTTCATAACTCAAGGAGTCGTCGAATTCTACTTCGTCTGGCCGGATCACATGGGAGGGGTCGGCAACATACCTCCGTAGCTGGGAGACATGGAATACATTATGGACCCGGGCTAACTCTGGAGGGAGAGCTATTTGATAAGCCACCTCACCTATTCGCCCCAAGATCTCAAAGGGGCCAATGTACCTCGGGCTCAGCTTTCCCTTCTTACCGAATCTCTGAACACCCTTCGTGGGAGAGACCCTGAACAATATTCTCTCCCCAGGCTCGAAGTCACCCTCTCGACGCTTCCGGTCCGCATAACTCTTTTGTCTGCTCTGGGCTATCCTCATCCGGTCCTGAATCTGCCGAACCTGCTTGGTCATCTCCTCTATCATCTCGGGCCCCAACACTATAGTCTCACTGATGTCACTCCAACACAAGGGAGTCCGACACTTCCGCCCGTATAAGGCTTCGAAGGGGGCCATCCCGATACTAGTGTGGTAGCTGTTGTTGTAGGAGAACTCAATCAGGTGTAGACGATCTTCCCAACTACCCTGAAAGTCCAGCACACATGCCCTTAGCATGTCCTCCAAAGTCTGTATAGTTCGCTCCGTCTGCCCATCAGTAGCAGGATGGAAGGCTGTGCTCATCTTTAGTTTTGTCCCCAAGACTTCCTGCAACTTTCCCCAAAAATGGGAGACAAATCTCGAATCCCGGTCTGATACGATGTCTGCTGGGACCCCGTGACGGCTGACTACAAACTTCATGTATGCCCCTGCTAATTGATCCATGCTCCATGTGGATTTCATCGGGATGAACACTGCTGACTTTGTCAATCTGTCCACGACCACCCAGATGGTGTCACAACCGCTCTTTGTCCTCGGCAACCCACTGAAAAAATCCATGGAGATGGAGTCCCACTTCCATCTCGGCACCTCTAAGGGTTGGAGCAACCCAGCTGGCCTCCGGTGCTCGATCTTGACCTTCTGGCATACCAGACATCGAGACACGAACTCTGCAATCTCACGTTTCATGCGGGGCCACCAATAGATCTTCCTTAGGTCCTTATACAACTTATCTCCCCCGGGGTGAACAGAATACGGAGTCTGATGCCCTTCCTCCATGATGTGGCGCTTCAGATCTGAACATTTTCAGGGCACACACCACCGACCCTTAAATCTGAGACTGCCATCCTTGTGAATGCGAAATCCTTCTGCATGGCCCTCCTGTACCCTTTTCCTAATCTTATCCAACTTACTGTCCCCTTCCTGGCTAGCCCGGATCTCCTCGAAGATGGTAGGGGTGAGTGTCAAGGCACTCAGACGGGCCTCCAAGTCTCCTCGTGGAATCAATTCCACCTCCAATCCTGACAGCTCCTCCAGGACCTTATCTGCAACCACATGACATAACGTGGAGTGGGAGGTCTTCCTACTCAGAGCGTCTGCCACCACGTTGGCCTTACCCTCGTGGTAGGTCAACTCAATGTCGTAGTCTTTAACGAGCTCTAGCCACCTCCTCTGTCTCATGTTGAGCTCCTTCTGGGTGAAGATGTACTTGAGGCTCTTATGGTCTATGAAGAACCTGCACTTTGCCCCATATAGATAGTGCCTCCAAATCTTCAGGGCAAAAACCACCGCGGCTAACTCTAGGTCGTGGGTGGGGTAGTTCTGTTCATGTTGCTTTAGCTGATGAGATGCGTACGCCACTACCTTACCCTTTTGCATCAATACACACCCAAGCCCGTGCTTAGAGGCATCACTGAATACCTCGAATTCCTCAGTTTCCTCTAGTAGGGTTAATACCGGTGCGGTGGTCAACCTCCTCTTTAACTCCTGGAAGGCTCCCTCACATGTCTCATCCCACTGGAACTTAGTATTCTTCTTCAACAGGTTGGTTAGCGGTCGGGCAACCCTCGAGAAATTCTGCACAAACCTCCTGTAGTACCCGGCCAATCCCAGAAAACTTCTAACCTCTGTCACGATCGTAGGGGACTTCCACTCTGTGATGGCCACAACCTTGCAAGGGTCCACTACCACTCCTCTTGCCGACACTATGTGCCCCAAGAAGGCCACCTCCTAGAGCCAAAACCCGCACTTAGATAACTTAGCATACAGACGATGCTCCCTCAGAAGGCCCAGAATGGTGCGGAGGTGTCGTTCGTGTTCTTCCTTCCCTCGTGAGTACACCAAAATGTCATCTATGAACACCACTATGAAGTGGTCGAGGAAAGGTCTGAAAATCCTCGTCATCAGGTCCATAAAAACAGCAGGTGCATTGGTGAGTCCGAAGGGCATCACTGTGAACTCATAGTGTCCATAATGAGTCCGGAAGGCGGCCTTCATAATATCAGCATCCGCGATCCTCAACTGATGATACCCTGACCTCAGGTCGATCTTAGAGAATACCGTGGCTCCCTTCAACTGATCAAAGAGGTCATCAATCCTTGGGAGCGGATACCGGTTCTTCACCGTCAACTGGTTCAGCCCTCGGTAGTCGATGCAAAGGCGGAGGCTACCGTCCTTCTTCTTCACAAACAAAACCGGTGCTCCCCAGGGTGACACACTTGGTCGGATGTACCCATGCTCGAGTAACTCCTCTAATTGGGCCTTCAACTCCTTTAATTCCACCGGTGCCATCCGGTAGGGTGCCCTTGTGACAGGTTCAGCTCCCGGCACCAAATCGATTATAAAGTCAATCTCTCGGACTGGGGGCATGCCCGGTATCTCCTCCGGGAACACGTCTGGAAATTCTCTGGCTATCGGAATGTCGTCTAGGGCGGCCAAGTCCTTGTTCAACTCCTGAACACTGCACAGGTATAAGGGGTATCCCCTTTGGACCAAGGCGTGCAAGGTCCCTGCCGTCACTACTTTGGTGGTGGACTCCGGCTGAGTTTGTCTGTAGGAAACCCGAACTCCTTTCGGGTCTCGTAGGATCACACGCTCCTGAGCACAGTCGATGATGGCCTTGTACCTTCCCAACATGTCCATCCCCAGAATCATATCGAAATCCTTCAAGTCCATCCCAATCAAGTCCACTAGGAAGTCTACCCCGCCTATGACTAAGGCCACCTCAGAGAACACACAACTACAATCCACTCTATCCCCGGAGGGCAATATCACAGACAAATCAACTTTAGAAGCAGGCAATAACCCCGCCTTAGCGGTAAAAGTAGATGAGATGAAAGATATGGTGGCACCCGAATCAAATAACACATGCACCGGTAGAGAGCAAGCTGTGAACATACCCGTGATGACGTCGATCTGGCTGATCACGTTCAGGCGCCCGCCTGACTAACCTCCCTGCTGAGGGTAGGTCCTGGGTCCCTGAGGTCTTCCCCTGACCTCTCTAGCTGTGGCACCGGCTGAGGTAGGTGCTCGCTGATAGTGCGGTGGCCTTGTGGTCTGGAGGTGCTGATGATACGCCTGCTATTGGGGAATCAAAGCTCCCCCCGGTGGGGTCTGTCGAGGCTGATATGGATGCGCACATGGGGGTCCCCGGCACTCAAATGTCCTGTGGCCTCGCTTGCCACGGTTCTGGCAAGTGACAAGGCTCCCTCTGCAATCCCGGCCGGGGTGGCGGCGGCCACAACGTCTACACAAAAACCCTCCTGAGGGTCCCTGGCCCCAACTCTGGTCCCTTGGCGGGGGTCCCCTTTGTCCTCCAAATCCTGTCTGGGTCCTGCTTCCCGAACCCTGGCTCTCGGGTTTCCTCTTCCCGAGGATGCTAGTCTACTCCTGAACGAGAGTGGCGGCGAGGCAGGCGCGCTCGTAGAGGGTCGCAAGGTCGGTGAATGGAATCGCCCCCATCATCCTCTGGATACCGAAACTCAACCCCTGCTCGAACTGGAAAACCACAGTGGCCTCGTTAGCTGCAATCCCCGGGGCGAAGCGCAGTAGCTCGGTGAAGCGAGCATAGTACTGACGCACAGTCATGGATCCTTGCGTGAGCTACATGAACTCCCGCATCTTATTCCTCTTTAGACTCTCCGGGTAAAACCTGGCACGGAGAGCAGTCTTGAACGCTTCCCAATTCTCCGGGGGACCGTCCTGGGCTCGATACTCCACCCACCAAGTGTCAGCTACGCCCCTCAGGAAGTAGGCGGCTATGCTGGGCTGGCGATCTGTCGGGCAACCCACCGCCTCGAATGTGCGGTCCATGTCTCTGATCCATCCTTCGAGGACCACGGGGTCCTCCTCTCCGGAGTACATGGGTGGGTGGTGTCCGGTGACTCTCCTGAGCCAATCCTCTCCCGCGCCCTCCGGCTGGTGGTTGCGCTGGATGAACTCCATGAATGCCCCGATGGCATCCTCCAAACGTGCGGCTCGACCGTTCCCCATCATTGATAACTACAGGGGGAGGAGGTAATGTTAGAAAGGGGACCATTGGTTTGCAATAATCAGGGTATGCTACTACCCCCTTAAAGGGAAAGTACTAAGAATTATCTTTCCTATAACTAAGGTCACGACCGGGAGATAACCAATTACACCACGGTTGCACTACTCATTTAGGAATATTACTAACCTACCCCACGATTCCTCACTGGAGCCGGACCCGGAGGTTTTAAAACAGAGGCATTTTATCTGGGTGTGAAAACACTTTGAAATCAGTTGAAAACATTGTAATACGTTATGTTCTAAAAACAAAAGAGCGTGTCCGACTGGATCAACCGCTCTAAGGCTCTCCAAGACTCTTACTTACAACCCAAATTAACTTTTCCCACGTAAGGGTCACGCCCATGCAAGGTCTAGTTTCCCCATGCCAACTTTTCCACATACGCTTTCCCGTTATTCTTTTATTATCGTTTCATGCTACTCAAACCCTAGCATGCATGTCCTAGAGGGCCATAACAAGTCGCATCATCAACATCCACATCAAACATGGAACATGTCATACACGTATAATATAAGGTGCACACAACGTACCTCATGATCCATGCTGCGCTACACAAAACAGGTTACTCATAACACATGCATAATACACATCAACATGGCACACTCATCATTCATCAACACATCACATTACACATAGCACAAGGCTATAGCTTCGTCCTTACCTAGCTAGGCACCGGGCTTGAAGCACGCTCCTCTAGCTCCTTAGGGTTCGGATCGGGGTCACCTATGAAAAGGGGAAAAGCTAAGTATTAGTTTCCTTCAAAGTACCGTCATCCCTTATGCTAGTTTAGGATTAGGCTTCATTACTAAAGTGGGTATTATACAAAACTAAGGTTTTTATCTTAAGTTAGTGTATTAGCCATTACTAGTCAAAATGTATTTATTATTTTTTTTTGTACTAATTGTTACCCTCATATTTGTTAAACTCATTAGTCCTAATCTTGTAGTAATAGGGTTGATGCTAACTATAGGAAAATAGTGATAGTAGTAATAATAGTAAGAGCTAATAATAGTACCCTAGTGATGAGGTTTAGGGTTAAAGTATTTGGGGCAACATTAAGTGGTATGGTAATAAGGCTCGAGTACCTTTCTTAGTTAACAACCACATGATATTTACTAACTTTGAGTTAAGTCACATGCATAAGACAAAAGTAGTTTTATTGTTAACCTAAAGGATAAGGTGTTACGTAGAGTAATAATAATGACAATAATAGTAGTAGTACTAATGATGATGGTAATATTAGTAATAATAACAATAACAAC
Organism: Tamarix chinensis; assembly: GCA_030549775.1. Lineage (NCBI taxonomy): Eukaryota > Viridiplantae > Streptophyta > Magnoliopsida > Caryophyllales > Tamaricaceae > Tamarix > Tamarix chinensis. The sequence continues at coordinate 59,443,909 of CM060180.1, read as the reverse complement.
AACCCAGTATGGTTAAGCATTAATAATGACTTTAGTAAGGTAATAGAGATAATAATAATAATAATAATAATAATAATAATAATAATAATAGTAATAGGGTTGTTAATGATAATAAAACTAAAGTTGAGTTTAATAGAAGTTAGGGTTCCAAGGTATGTTAGTATGGTAAAAATGGTAACTTTAATATCAGAAGTCACAATATTAGAAATGATAATAATAATAATAATAATAAGAGTAATAATAATAACAATAACAATAATAATAATAAAAGAATAATAATAATAATAGCATAATGGTATCAATATTAGCTAACTTAGTAATACTTATATGGAAATAAAGTTTAAGGCTTGGGATGAGTGGAAGACCACCTGAGGACGGTGGTGGTCCGGCGGCGGCGTGAGGCGGTGGCGGCGGCGGCGATGGAGGAGGAGAAGAGAGAAAAGGTGGGAAAAGTGGTTAGATGGGAGGAGGAAAAAGGAAGCCAAGTGTGGGGGAGGAGACTGCAGGGAGAGAGGAGTGGAATGAGGGTAGTGGCGTGAGCAGAGAGGCGGCGCGCGGTGGTGGACGCGGTGGCCGAGTGAGGAGGAAGGTGGTGGAAATGGTGGAGGCCGGTGGAGAAGGGAGCAGGGGGTAAGGAGGGTATGGGCAGGTAGGGGAGGACCTGCTGGTCACTTTGGAAGGTGGAGCAGGGGTTAATTACGACGGAGGTGGCGGCAGCGGGCGGCGCAAGGCGGCAGTGGCGTTTTTCGGGGTGGCACCTTCGCACGACTTTGGTGGCTCGTGCGGGGTAGGAATGGAGGCAGCGACGGTTTGGCTGCGTGGAGGGTGGTGCAAGGAAGGTTTTTGTGCGTGGAGGTGGTCGCGGCGGCTGCTAGAGGCGGCGGAAAGGGCATCTGATCTGGCGGCGGCGAGGTAGGGTTTCGGCAAGGTCCAAGGGAAGGACTTGCCCTAGGCCGTTCGGGGATGGGTATTTATAGGCGATTGAGGTGGGGAAAACGACGAACGTGAGAGTGATGGCACGCGGGGGCAGGTGCGGCAGGCAGCCGTCCGACGATGGCAGTCGATCGCAGGTCTGGGGTTTTGCAGGCCCGTTTGGCGGTGTGCAGGAAAAGGAAAAGAAATCCAGACGCGTGAGGGCCAGGACGATTATGCTGGGTCGATTTGGGAAAGAAAGGGACGGGAATGGCAGAGGGAGGATGGTCGGACGGCAGGGCTGTCAGCAGCGGCAGGCTGCGAGTTGCAGGCCTGCGCGAGGAAGAAGACGACGGGCGCAGGCGGACCGGCGGTCCAGGGAAAGAAAAGAAAAAGGGGGAAAACCGGCCGGTCGGCAACGGTTATAAGGTTCAATGCTTCCACGCGTCATTTCATTAATTACGCGATCGAAACGCATCGTCGTGACGTTGGCTGGCAATGGTTATAAGGGTCATTGATAGTGACGCGGCGCTTCGGCGAGTTGACGGGCAAAACGCCGCGTTGCACGTAAGCGCAGGCCAGCGAACGACGCTGGGCCGTGGGGGAGGGAGAAAGGAAAGAAAAAGAAGGCTGGGCCGCGGGGAGAGGCCCAATCCGACGGGGGGAAAAAGAGAAAAAGGAAAAAGGAAGAAAGGAAAATGAGGGAAAGAAAAGGGAAATGTTTTATTTATGGTCTTGAATTTTGCATAATTTACTTAGAATATTTTTGGGGCTATTTAGAATATTAATTATCTATAAATATTAAATAATTTTTTCATTTTTACTTAGTTAGACTATTTTAGATAAATTTCCTTAATCCTCCATACCAATTAGGAAAATACCCAAATTTTCTTCCAAATAAATTCTTTATTATTCCCTCTTAATCTTCCTTAAATAGATTCCCTATATTTAAGTAATTAAATTTATATGTTCAATTCCTACTAATTCCTTATTTGGCCAAAATTTGGAGTTTAGGATTTTGGGGTATTTCACTTACATCATCTCATGATATAATTATTGCGCATGTTTAATCTTTCCATGTGACCTTATGTGTGTTATTTGTCCCCTTCACTATAACTCTATTGATACCTTACTCAGTACGTTGTGTGTTGATCATTTTTTTTATGGATGATACTCATTCTTACAAGAAGATGCCCCATATTTTGTTGTGCAAGTCTCTAAATACTGCCTCGATGATTTCACTACTTATAATGCACTACTTATAAACTAGTGATTTATATTTATTGGATTCTAGGTGTATAGTTAATATTATCTGATAGCTAGTTTTTTGTTCGGATACCTTATTTGAATCTTAGTTTCAATAGAGCCATTTTTGTTGTATTTTATTTAAGTTATACCAATAGATAATCTCCAAACCGTTATTTAAGTGTTATGAAAAATTACTTTGTTCTTCTTTTTTTTTATCTAAAATCTAATTTCTAAGTCATTGTGTGTGGGTGTGTGCGTCTGTGCATGTATGTGTGTGTGTGTTATTGGTAATATCACCATCAGTTTGCTATTATTTTAATGTAATTCTAGCTAATTATTGTCTTGTAAGTTTATGTACTCATCATAAATCCTTTACTGTAATGATTGTTTCTTCATTATATCTCCAAAAATATTCATGTTAAACCTTAATTTTTGTTGTTCATATACTTAAAGTAGTTAGAGAGTTGTTTACAGAATGTTATATGATTTGCACATTACTTGAATTGTGTTTCTATTCTTTTTTTCTTTTTTTTTTTGCAACTAGAAGTATGACTTATACATAAATGATATTTATATATATATAACCTTATAGACTTGAGTTTATAGTACATTAAATATTACTATAAAATTGACATTTTTAAATTGCTATTTTGTATAGATTATTCAATAGTTTTGATTTTCATACAAATATTAGAGTAATTTTGAAGTTGAGTAACTAATTTTTGATATTTAAGATTTAAAATTTTAAACTGCCACTATGGTTTGGTTTAGATCATTTGAAAAATAGTTTTGCTTGGTTTGTAATTTTTTCAAACCGTAAAAATACAGTTTGTTTTGGTTTGAGGTTAAAACTAGACCTAACTAAACTTTGTTCACCCCTATGCATGATATATGTACTAATGGTAGCCTTAACATGATGGTTTGAAAAGAAAAGAAAAAAACTAGCTACTACATAATAAGCCTATTGCAAGAGATACACGTTATAACTTCAACTATAAGAAATAACAATTCATATATATAACAAGACATAACACACTGTCCTAAAGTACCCATGTCCTAATTGCCACACCTAGCATAAGTTTGGTTTCCTCACCTTTATTATACACATTAAGGCTCAAAACAAGATAGGTCGAAAACAAAGCAATAGAAATAAGAGACAACATATAGATAAAAGCTACGAATAAATATGTTTCATACAATAATAATAATTAAAATAAAAATAGGTCATAAAAGTCCAAAAAAAATGACTATAATAAAAACTAGCATCCAATGGTATAATATTTGTTTGTCCTAACTCTTAGACCCATAAGCCTATTATGAGAATAGAACCTCTTCCCAAGGACCCCACTTATCCTTTCCACTCTGATATGCCTCAAACCACTCCATGGCCTTCACATAGCCATTTACAAATGCAGTATTAGTATGACTTCCTCATACTAGGTAAATCACAATACTTTATAAGAGGTAGCATATTCACATTGTACACAACCACACAATAATCCAAAAATATGCTAAAAAAGCAAGTCACATGCAAAAGTAATATATGAATTAACATGTGAGAATGCATGTCATCAACCTTTCATGCTTAATAGACAAACATACTTAGCCTATTAACATCAATCCCAAAAATATAACAACCATATCAGAATCCTTAACTAAAATTGACTAATCAAATCAATTCTAACTATCAAGGTAGGGCACTGAGGTAACTATTGAACGAAAAATCCAAATCAATCTCAAGGCCATCAAACTTCATTATTATTTACTTTTCTCAATGTGAGATAGTCAACCCAGGGACACTAAGGTCATACTGGCACACAAAGGAAACCTAATACCCATAACATAGAACCTAAGGGCACTAACATGCACCTTGTCATACTATTGCAACAAGATAACATAGTACCCTTAGTCCTCCTAGGCCACTTAATCCTTAAGTATCGATACCCCCTAAAAATGCTAAGGAGCCAACTATAGTATATGTAGGGCCTTGCTAGGGTACAACGACACACCATTGAAACTCAAACCGAGGGATACAACTTGTCCTTAAGGTAGCTACCCCTAAGGAGATACCAATCCAAACTCGAGGTCTTTCACTTTAAGTATTAATATTTTGTGGGATGATCACAAGTATCACATATTGCAAAACCATTTTCATTTACATTCTTAACCATATTTTCTTTATTTTTAATTAGTAAAGTCAACCCTAAGGTCAACGGTACATGGTAAAGTTAAAGTCAATACTAAGGTCAACCTATTATAAGTCTAGTGGCATCCTATATCCAATTATTCACATTAGATGCCTTAGGTGAAGAATGACCAAAATACCCTCAAAACCCTAATTACACCATTATTACCCAATTTTGTACCAAACATTATTATGATAATTTTTTTTATGAAAAGGATAAAAGATAGTAGTTTACTATATTTTAGCACATAGGTAATTTTTAAGACTTAGATATTAACTATATTTTCCAGTATGCATGCATTTCACAATTTACATGTACAAACCCTAGTCATGTGTTTTTAATGTGTCATATATTCCATGCAACACATGCATACATATTTATAGCATAATACGACATTGAAGATAGCAATTAACATCATAGTTCATGTAAGGAAACACTTCTAACCCTAGAGCATGCGAAGCAATCCTAATAATCTAACCATAATCATGCATGCTTTCTTTCATACTATTTATATCAACCATAGCTACACATGCAATGATAATCATAGAACAATTAGCATGCCATATGCATCATAACTTGAAAAGGTGAAAGACACTAATAAAACCCTAGACATGTATATGTTAACCACTTCACATATTTCGTATGCTTATAACTCATAATTAATGGTAAGTCGAATGTATGTACTAACTAATTAAGAGCTTGGTGTTATCCTATCATGCATTTCACAATGCTTTCATAACATAAAATCTCAGCATGAATCTAGATCTAAATTACCTATATCTAAATTACCTATCATACTTACACACAAGATTCTACCATCTCATAAGTAAATGGAGTTACTTAACCCCAAGCTACACAAATGTACAAAGTTCTTGTTCTCAAATGTTACCTAAGTAAGAAACATCTAAAAACACATATATTAACATCTAATATAATACAATAATCAACAAAATCAACTAAACCCACAATGGGAAAAGGGTTAGACAAAAAGTAGGTTAAAAGGGAGACTACACAAGTTAACAACGTAGTAAGGGTGCAATAATAGGAGAAACTCACTATGAAAGGCCTTAACAAGGTGAGCTTTCCATGCTACAAGAGGGGTGCAACATCACTAATTCAAACAGGAGGGGAGTTGTATTAGAAGTTCACATAGAAGAAGGCTTGTAATGGTAGAGGCTCATGTTGGTGAGTTTTGGCTATGTAAAAGGTTGTGCAACTCAAGGATAACTACATCAATATATCAAAAAATAAGGGCATGATTATGTCATATACTCATGTAGAGAGAGGATGAATGTCCGAGTTTCACATTACAAGAAGGGGTGGAGTGGTAGATCTTGATATAGCAAATAGAGGAAAAACGTTGGTGGTTTACACAACAAGGTATAGGTGCACCAAGTGGTTGTTTTTCATGGGGTTTGGATGCGGTTAGGGCTGTAAATGAGCTGAGCCAGTTCGGTATTTGACTCGGCTCGACTCGTTAAAATCTCGGTTCGGCTCATTTGTTTAGTTAAATGAGTCAAGCCCGAGCCTCACTTTTAGGCTTGTTTATTAAACGAGCTGAGCCTGAGCTCGAAAAAGCTAAGCTTGGTTTATTTTTTGGCTTTGGTTCATGAGCTCGGCTTGGCTTAGCTTGTTAAAAGCTCGGTTTGGCTCATTCATTTAGTTAAATGAGCCGAGCCCAAACCTTATTTTAGGCTCGTTTAGTTAAACGAGCTGAACCTGAGCCTAGGCGTATTTGGCTCAGCTCAGCTCGTTTACAGCCCTAGACGCAGTACAAAGGAAAGCAACAAAAGTTGCTCACACTGCCGATGGAGATGCAATGTGAGCTTCATACAACAAGAGGAAAGGTAATTGTGAGATTGAAAAGCTCAACACGGATTGTTTTGACGATAATGAAAAAAAGGAGAAAGTTGTGGATTTTTGTGAATGAAAGCTTAGGATAGTAGGGCTGAAGGAACACACCAACAGATTTGCTTTGGTGGGATAAAAAATACAAAAATAGAGAATAATGGCTTATATGAGTGAGGGGTGTATGTGTGGATAATCAAACAAGAATGAGGAGAACATGGGAGGTAGAGCAGGAGTGAAGGAGTAGTATATGATGGGGATAAAGGGTGACAAAAAAATTGTTAATAGGATAGATATGCTAGTTAGAATAGATGAATTAGTGAAAAATATCCACTTAGCATAACTAGGGTTCTCGGTAAAAATAGATATAGGTTAAGGTATAAACTAGGGTTTAATCTACAAATTCTATCAAATTATAACCTAATTAAATTTATACCTAATTTGTTATAATAATACATATAATAATAACACATTTATTAAAAAATGTTATACAATTATTTTTATGATTAATTACACATAATTAACACTTTATAATTAGGGTTTCTAAAAATGGGGTATTACTTATGTACTAAAAGGTGAAATATAATATAATGTTAGCACTTTTAAGTTAACAAGTTTGTGGGACATGAAAAGGATTTTTGCAACTGTTGTCTTCTATTATGTTTTACAATGGTTTGACAAAGTCCATTATTAAATGTGTGTTTTCATAACTTGAAAAAATAACTATTACTAGTATTGTTGTTGATATACACCTACTACAACGGAGAAGTAAAAAAAATTTTATTATGTTTTGTATATATTAAGATATATAGGAATGTATATGAGGGAGTGTTCTTGAAATATTGCATTTTTTGGTATAATAGTAATAAAGAATTATTAAGTTAAGGTGTTCTAGATTCCACTACTCCGCCTAATAATTTTAGAAGACAAAAACCCATAAAAAGATGAAATACTATGTTATGCGAGCATATAATTTAAACAAAAAATAACACATCAAGAAAATAATGAACCATAATCAAAGATAAGCAACCCAATCAATCTTAAGGATATAAATGCCAAAACTAGCCAAATGCAAACCCTAAAAGAAAATGAAGAGAATCAAAAGTGAAACCACCAAATTCCATCCCCAGCCCCTGCGCCATAGGAAAATAATTGAACACTACAAAGGAAGATGTTACATTGTTCTTTGTTCCACAATTTTGCAAAACTTAAGTACCCATGAAAGACCTCGAAAGGACAATTGATTCTTGTAATTATCCCACTGCCCAAATCATTGAGAAAATCCATAATGCTTAAACAAAATCCCACTAAACATTCAAAAATAAATTGATATGTATCTGTTAGGATTCACTCCCCTTAAAAATGGCATACCATTATCGTTGTCCTTTCAATGTTGGTTAACCACCTCAACCGGAGACAAACATCCTAAACTCATAAAGGCCAACATCGTACCCTACTTCCGAAAGTTAACTTATCTTCCTCTCATCATCAAGCCTTTTTCCACACTTCCAAACTAAAGAAGAAAGAATGGCTCAATGTTGCAAACAAAAAACCAATCCTTGCAAAACTGTGACCTCATCCTTCATTCTCCAATAACTCAACCACAAGTACTTTGAAACCGAACACAAATCAAACTAGTTGTTATATGACAAAAAGAAAGAGAATAACAAAATTAACTCTCAAACAAGCTGAATTGCCACCATCATAGTGATAAAACCAATCTTTCATGGCCAACCATGACTCAGAGTACATACTTTTGGTTGAAGCAACCTAAGACCCTAGGTCTCAAAATATACACTTGAAACACCAAATAGACCATAAATAACCCTCTAAATAGACCACAAAACACACAAAATCCTAATCGATATTCAATCCTTTCTATAAAAGCCTAAAAACTCAACAAAAAACTTCATCAAACCCTAATAAATCACCTATGCATAACCCTGATTGATGACCAAAAAACTCCGCAAACTTCTCCACCAAATCATAATCAAACATATATACATAAAAATACAATCAAGATTCCCTAATCAACACCCAGCACTTATGACAATGACCATAACTTTAGCAACACCTTAATAGAAACCTCGAATGAACACCTCTACATGTGCTCCAATAGAAACTCATCAATCATGCATCTCACAAAAATACCACAAAAAATGTGTAAAACCTTTTACTATTCGGCAAGAAGAGTGGATGGGAGAGGAAACCAAGAGGGAGATGTGAATGAAATGGTCGAGAAAGTGGATGAAAATGAGATACGGTGAAGAGAAGGAAACTGGCATATGAAGATCAGTAATTGAAAGCTAGCAAATGTAATAAATAGTTGAGGAAAAGTCCATGTGTGTATATGGAGATTATTAAAGATCACGGAGGAAGTAATAAACATAGTTGGGGATTATATTATATATAGTTGATGATTATGTAATACATAATAGATGACTAAGCTGAAATACATTGATAGAATACAATCAATGATTATTCAATAGATAGTTGACGGTTATACAATATATAGTTGATGATTATTGTTGTCAAAAGTAATAATTCTTGTATTTGTAATTGATTATATATATATATATATATATATATATATATATATATATATATTGCTTTAATGGGAATTGAACATAGGACAGCTAGTTTAGTAATGGCATGCCTTATCTATTAACATATGGAATGATTTTATTTATTTATTTATGTTGAATTAGCTTTTAAGGTATTTGGTTATGTAGGATATATTGTGCACTCATGCCATCATTTTATTATTATTATTATTAAATGACAGAGCCACATTACTTGGTCGGTAAATCTGCATATGTGGTATAATTTATGTAAAGAGGAGAAGGGAGCCAAATGAGTCATTAGATGTAGAATTATAGATAAATGGATATGGATAAGAAAATAAAAATATAGAAACGATGAATTTTAGACATATGCGTGTATATTTATGTATGTTTCGAAAAAATAAAATATGGAAAAAAAATATTTTTGGGGTGGAAAAATGCTGGATGGAAGGATATTACGTTTGCACGCAGGGCAGGATGTAGCAACGCGAATGTAGTGAAGAGAGTCGAGGCCGGCTTGGCTTAGCCGCCAAGAGCCGGTAGCAGTCGGCGGTGGCGGGAGTCGAAAATCATTGATTAAGAAGAAACAAAACAGCTGGGGACAAACTTACAATTTCCAACCGCCTAAAGTTAGTTGGGGCCGGGGTACGAAGTCACACACTCCCTCCGCCCTTCCTTTCATCCGTCCCACCTTCCCTCCCTGTCTTCCTCGTTTCAACGATATATTCCCCTTCCCAGATATCTAACAGTCAAACTCTACCAGCCCATGCACGCATACCCTGCATTAGACTGATCATGATGATTCTTCCGATCGGTCACAAATGCCATAGCCATAAGCGTCGTTCTTTTGTTGTTATATCATTAACTAAACCAGGCCCCACACTACAAAGAAACCTCCAGCTAGCTCCGCCCGCCCCTATCTTTCTTCTTCCTCCTCCCCCCGGATGACCTGTCTCATTGATATCCTTCCTAAAGCACAGCCGATTAAAACAAATTGTCCCTGTTGATTGACAAGGTCTCCCCTCTTCCTCCTTAAAACTCATAAACCCCCCTGCACTAATTTTCTTTTTATCAAATGGGAGTCGACATGTCCAATAATCCTCCGACTCGAGACCTTTTCCCATCTCCAGCACTCTCTCTTTCCCTCGTAAGTAATCTCATTTCCTTACCGATATCTCGCCTTCTCTCTCTCTCTCTCTTTTATTCTTTACCCATGTATAACATATGTTTGAACTAATTTGACTAATTCCTTTATTTTCATTGCTGCTAGGCCGGGATTTTCAGAAATCACCATGCGAGTGCAGCGGCGGAGGAAGCAGCATCGAAGCCGACGGGGAGCGTGGAGGTGGAAGAAGGAGATGAAGGGAGCGGAGGAGGTGTCGGCGTCGGAAGTAGTAGAGGGAGGAGTAGAGAAGATACGATGGAGATAAGTAGCGAGAACTCGGGTGCTGTGAGGTCCAGATCTGATGATCATAATGACGAATTAGACGACGATGGTGATGAAGATGGAGATGGTAATGGTGATAGAAGTAAAAAGAAGAAGAGGAAGAAATATCATCGACATACAGCTGATCAAATACGCGAAATGGAAGCGTATGTTGTTATTATTATTATTATTATTTGTATAAAAAAAATCAAAAATTTAAATTTTCTTTTGGGTTTACGTTCCCTCTTTAACCATGTCTACACATTATTCGAATTCCTCTCTTCTGTTATGTTCTCTGGTGCAAAGTCTGAACCCCTTCCCTCCCCGCGCGCGTTCTGAAATCCAAATCACGAGTCGTCTGTTTTCCTCCATAAGTATCGAACTCTTCCTCTGAATCCTGACGACCGACAGACATATAGTAGCCAGTATGTTAGTAACTGAATTAATCTGCTGTCTTAATTACGGCGCGCGCAGGTTGTTCAAAGAGTCGCCTCACCCAGATGAGAAACAACGGCAACAACTAAGCAAACAATTAGGCCTTCATCCCAGACAAGTGAAGTTCTGGTTCCAAAATCGCCGTACCCAAATCAAGGTTGCCTAATTGATAATCTTTTCCTAATATATTAATTTACCCATTCATTAATTAATCCGAACTATGCATTTATTATTTGTATAAATACACAAATGGGTAGTGTGTGTGTGTGTGTACATATACTCTACTATGGTGAGTTGGCTTTTCCTGTAACTTCTTGGATGGATTAATCGGAATTAATCACACTGCCTTTTGCTCGCTCTTGCACAGGCGGTACAGGAACGCCACGAGAATACGTTGTTGAAAACAGAAATAGATAACCTCAAGGAAGAGAACAAGTCCTTGAGGGACACACTCCGCAAATCTGCCTGTCCTAATTGTGGCTTTGCTGCCACTCCCTCCAAAGATTCCCCCACCTCTGCCATCAACAAGCACAACATTCTTCCCGAACAACAAAACCTCACGATCGAAAATGCCAGGCTCAGAGCAGAGGTACGTACGTGTCGAAGAATATATCAATCAACTCATTAGTTATGATCAGACCGAGCCTCAGCTCCATACTTCCATGTCATAAACTCAATTGCATACGCATATGTTCGTGTCATCCTGCATCACGCAGGTGGAAAAACTTAGGCAAATGGTTGGGAAAAGCCCACCAGGAGGCACTGCCGCTGCCTCCCCAAGCTCCTCTTGCTCAGGTGCCGCTGCTGCAGATGAAGATAACAGGAACTCGTTGGATTTCTGCACTGGCGGCAGTGTCTCTGGGATCGACAAGTCGAAGATCATAAACGCTGCTAATTCTGCATTGGATGAGTTAAAGAAGATGGTTACTGCTTCCGAACCTTTGTGGATTAAAAGTGTAGAGACCGGGAGGGAAATCCTGAATTACGATGAGTATGTCAAGGAGTTTTGTGCTGAAACCTCTTCTTCTACTTCTATTGCTTCTGCTGGGGGTGCTGCTGGGAATGGAAGGCCAAAGAGAGCGATTGAGGCGTCCAGGGAGACTGGTGTTGTCTTTGTTGATCTTCCCAGATTGGTTCAAAGCTTCATGAATGTGGTAATTACTTACTACCAACAACAACATATACGTTTCCTTTCTTTCCCTCTACCGATTGATTCTATAATACACAATATATGTATATATACCGATTGATTCTATAATACGCAATATATGTATATATGTGTGTGTGTGTGCGTGCTGGATTTTTCTTCTATAATTGGTTAACAAACTACAACCCCCCCTCTTTTCTTCTGTCCTGCTTCCGCAGAATCAATGGAAGGAAATGTTTCCATGCTTGGTCTCCAAGGCCGAAACTGTGGATGTATTCTCCAATGGTGAAGGTCCAAACAAGGATGGTGCACTTCAGTTGGTTAGTTTCTGCTTACTTCTCTGAAGCTTTAATTTATTGTCATACTTCTCTAAAGCTTTAATTAACTGTCGTCACTTTACGAAATTAAAGAAAGAAAAACAAAAATACATAGGAAGTATCGGATTTTTAGTTGCAAACTAAGCTCAACTTACGTAGTATATTTGTTTACACGAAAAGTAAATATGGTGGCATGAATGGATCAAACTTTCAGATGTTTGCGGAGCTTCAAATGCTTACGCCTATGGTTCCCACAAGAGAGGTCTACTTTGTCAGATACTGCAAGCAGCTGAGCACGGAGCAGTGGGCCATTGTTGATTTTTCTATTGACAAGGTTGAAGACAACATCGACGTTTCCTTGGTCAAGTGCAGAAAGAGAGCATCAGGATGCATCATTGAAGATAAATCAAATGGCCACTGCAAGGTACAAATTTAATACGCTGTAATATTATTTTGCTAATAGATGAGGAATAGTCAATCAATCTTGTGTTTCTCTCCGTTTCTCCTGGAGATAGATCGGTTCAACTCGAATCACTTCTTCTTCTTCTATTTCTATTTTTATACGAATCTTGTACCACTTTCTTCTTCAGGTCACATGGGTGGAACATTTAGAATGCCAGAAGAACCCAGTGCACGCCATGTATCGAACCATTGTTAACAGCGGGCAAGCATTCGGTGCAAGACACTGGATGTCGACCTTGCAGCTCCAATGCGAACGTCTCGTATTCTTCATGGCAACCAACGTTCCTACTAAAGACTCAAGCGGTATATTCAAACTTGACATACAGAAAGCTGTTCTGACGAATAATTATTCTCAATTCTGCTTTTCAAACTGCACCTTTTCATTTTAACAGTGCTGAAACTTGTACATAATTTTAGGCGTTGCGACATTGGCGGGGAGGAAAAGCATGTTAAAGTTGGCGCAAAGAATGACATTGAGCTTTTGTCATGCACTTGGAGCGTCTAGCTACAACACATGGACAAAAGTGGCTAGCAAAACAGGGGAAGACATTAGGGTGGCTTCCAGGAAGAACTTAAATGACCCAGCCGAACCTATCGGCCTAATTCTCTGTGCTGTTTCCTCTGTCTGGCTTCCTGTTTCTCCAAATGTTATCTTCGATTTCCTTCGCAATGATGCACGACGTCATGAGGTTACATGACTTGCCTTCTCTTCTCCTCTTATGCAGATAAATATAATATCTTGATGACAAACCTGATCATCTTCCCCCCACAATACTGATTCCATCTATCCTGGTCTCTGCTGTACAGTGGGATGTAGTCATAGCAAATGGAGGTCCCGTACAATCCATTGCAAACTTAGCAAAAGGGAAGGACCGTGGGAATGCTGTCACCATTCAAGTAAGTAAATAATAACCAGGCAACTCAACAGTTAAATTATTGATGTCATAGTCAGTCACCTAATTCCAAATACTTTTGGTGGCATTCTGGGTTTCCAGACAACGAAATCGAAGGAGGGCAGTACGTGGGTTCTGCAAGATAGCAGCACAAACGCTTACGAATCCATGGTAATCTATGCCCCTGTTGAAATCCCAGCTATGCAGTCAGTCATGACAGGATGCGATTCCAGCAATATGGCAATTCTACCATCTGGGTTCTCAATCCTACCTGATGGGCTGGAATCGAGGCCTATGGTGATCAGTTCTAGGGAAGAAGAAAGGAGCTCAGAACGAGGATCTTTGCTCACTATAGCTCTGCAAGTAGTAACTACTACTAACTCTCCCACATCTAAGCTTACCACGGAGTCCGTGGAGTCTATCGATACACTGATATCATGCACGCTCAAAAATATAAAGACGAGCTTGCAGTGTGAGGATGGATGACTGTTGCTGGCAATGCTTAACAGTTTGCTGTCAAGTTAGAATAGATGGGTTACTCAAAAAAGGGAAAAAAAATGAAAAAAAGAAGAAGGAAGAGTAGATGTGAAATTAATAGATTTTTAGTAGCTCTAATTTTTTGTTTTCTTTACTTCCTTTATACTTGTTTTGAAGGTCTTTTTTATCACTTCTGATTTGTGTATGCTCTAAAATTTTGAAATTAGTCACCAGAAATTCCAGAAGCCTGCTGCTGCTAATGCTTAAGGTGGGAGAGGGAAATTTATTGTGTATGAGACAAACACTAGGGTGAAAATTGAAAATATTATCTATCCATATGTGGTGGAGTTCTATAGCCAGGGATTTTGCCCTTACTACTGTACTGCCCATTCATCCCTCATTCGATCTCTCTACCAGTTCATTTATCATCATCTTATCTACTAATTCATCTCTCTCACTACATTTTATGTGGAGTAACTGTTTCAGATTGCCAAGATACAATGTTGACCGCTGACCCCAAACCTCAATAAATAATAATAATAATAATAATAATAATAAACACCAAATCTTGCAGCAGCCAATAGCCAACTTTACTAATATTTAGTTCAACTTCTTTCAAAGTACCCTGCAAATGCAATTAGACAACAATTGCTTCCTAAGATCAAAATCCAAAAACAGTAAAAAAGCATTATGCAAATATACTATTATATCACGCAGGAGCCACTATTCAATAGCATGGATGATAGAAGACGCAAACGAACGGCCAATTTCACATCCAACCCATGAAAGCTAAATACAAAGAATAGACATGTCAGTACGAAACTCTCAAAATGTGCACTGGTTCAATTATAAGAACCAAAAACAGCTACTCCCTAAATCAAATGTCACTAAACGAACCTACGAACTTCCTCGGCCATCGATTCGATGGCAATGATTCTGGCTTGCAACTCATCAATGTTGTCGTACCCTACCTCGATCTCACATTGAACCATGTGCCGTTCTGATTCAAGCTCTCCAATCCTCTCCCTATAAACTTTCAAATTACGCTTCGATGCTTCGGATTCTGTGATGAGTTCCTTGATCACCGAAACATCATCGAGCAATTGTCGGACCCAGATGACATCAAATTTCAGATTCTCCAATTTTTGTATCTTAATGTACATGTCCTCCAATAAGTCGCTCGAGATGTCCCGAGCCTTGGTACTGTGCAAATGCAACACAATCTTACAAACATCTTCTAAATAAGCCCTCTTCGTGGCAGAGTCTTCTATTATACAGTTTCTTGTAATGTCGCCATGCTTACTAACAATTGCTTCAATAACGGAGGTCACTCTTGAGTCGCGATCAACTGGCGAACGTGGAGCGTCAGACATGATCGGTCGTTTGTTTTCGATTCCAAATTCTGCAGCAGCAGGAGGGCTTAAATCTGCAAAGGGAGGCAATAATTCCAAAAAATAAAAATAAAAAACAATAAGCGATAGAAGCCAAAAATGGCTAATGACCGGTCCATATACTAGCAAGAGTTACGGAAAAGAAACCGTCGTAAAATTCTGTTACTTCAGAGACGTGGAACCGACGGCAACCACGTAGGCAGTAGTCTCCGTATTTTTACCCTTTATAAAAGGGTTTTGTTATTCGGAAACCGTATATTTACTCGGTGAAAAAAGTAAGCGAAATTATCCTGCCATGCAACCACAGTTTACGTCGTAGACGTACCCTAAACACCAATCCTTTGTGTCATTCCCCTACCTACACCCTATTACCCTATCTAAATAATATAAAATGCAGTAACTTACCAATGCACCGACGTGTTGCTTTGTCCAAAGTAGTGGTATCGATAAACCAAGCCGGCTCATAAGCTTTTTTGGCTCAATTCGTTAACGGTTCAATTCGACTCGACTCGCTTATTAAACAAGCTAAAAATTAGATTCGAGTTTGGCTCGATTATTAAACAAGTTAAGCTTGAACCTAATAAATTTGGACTCGAGGTCGTTTATAATGTAAAAGCTCGTGAACTCGGCTCATTTACTACCAAAGCTCGAGAGTCGGCTCGTTAAAAGTTTGGCTCGACTCGTTAAAAGCTTGGCTCGTTTATAAACAAACCAAGCTCAAGCTTTATTTTTAGGCTCGTTTAGTAAATGAGTCAAGCCCAAGCCTACCTCAGCTCGGCTCGATTCGATTCGTTAACAGCCCTAGTCCAAAACATCGGTATATTGTGTCGTTCCTATGGCCGAAGCACCGACACGTTTTTCCGTTTTCCTTGCTCAAGCACCGGTACCTTGTGTCGTTTTCGCACTCCAAACACCGACAAATTCTATTGTTTCCATCCTAAATATTCAAATTTTTTTATTTAATTTAAATTGTTTATAAATAAAAATATCTAATAATTTATATTCAATTTCTATCGAATATCTATTATAAATATATGTATAATATATAAATTATATACAAATATATAATCGTTTCTTTTATCTCCTTCCTTTACAGATAACGTTAAATTTTTTCAATCTTGTTATTTTACCACGAATCTTTTTAGAACAAAATTATTGTACCGAATATGTAGTTATGATCGAACTAGGATACAAAAAAAAATGTTGTTAGAAATATAGGATGCAGCGTAGGTATGTGTATAATTATTATAGTTTATATTCGAATCCTTATATATAAACGAATGACTTATCGTTTTTTTATTCTTCAGAGTAGAAATTCTTTATTAAATCTTCAGATAAAATTTTATAATTTTTTTAAACACTCACAATGAATAATGAATAATGAATTTGAAAGTTCTTCAAACTACGAAGAGTTTGGAACTTCGACAAGGTACTACAATGATAGATTTACAATACCGACAAGCTATGGATACACAGAACATATACAAATAGATTATTCCAATATTAATTACAACTTAGACAAAGAGGTAAATTTTATTTTTTTAGTATTGTAAATTGTAGCAATGAATTTTGTTTGATGAAATTAATACTTCTTTTTATTATATTATTATGGTAAACTCTTTTTTCTGAATATGAAGAATGCATATTTTACGATTCAAAATTATCAAAGATTTTTTTATAACAGAACAAATATTTTCTAATCAAGAAGAACTTGTGACATGGGTTAAAAAAATGGGTAGAACTCATAAGATGATTTTGATTATCAAAGGTTCTAGAAAAGAAAATGGTACAGGGGCAATTAGAGTCTCGATAAAATGTGAAAAAAGTTGAACGTACGTCCGTACTAGACCTACAGATACCAAAGGTGCACATAATACATGTTCTAAAAAAATAATTGTCTTTTTCTTATTATTGGTATTGAAAATAATAATGGTGGATGGTAAGTAGTAGTTAGAAACGGGACACACAATCATGAATTGGCAAATTATGACCAAGGGCATGATGTCCTTAGTAAGTTGACAGAAAATAAAGTTTAATTTGTTGATGAACTTATCATAGCTAACGTAAAGCCATGACAAATCATACCGCTTCTTCAAAAACAATTTGAAGGAAATGTAAGTATGAGAAGGCATATTTATAATGCTCGACAAAAGCTTAGGTCCAAATAAATGAATGGTCAAACAATGTTACAGCATGTTATGAGTATGTTGGTTGAGAATCATTATTTTCAGTGGCATCGAATTGAGGCGGAATCAAGTGTAATAAGTGAACATCTATTTATACATCCCGTATCTATTAATATTTTACGTGCATTTCCTTTTTCTTTATAAATGGATTGTACGTATAAGGCAAATGGATATGGAATGCCCTTACTTGAAATTGTTGGACCAACACCAACACAATTGAATTTCAACGTTGCATGTGCATACATGTCATCTGAGAAGGAGGAAAATTATTTTTGGGTACTTGAGAGATTGAAGACCTTAATGGATCAATGTATGCTTCCAACCACCATTATTATTGACCGAGAACTTACTCTTATTTCAGCTGTGGAACATATTTTTCCTACTTTAAAACATTTATTATATAGGTTTCATGTTAATAAGAATGTGGAGAAAAAGTGTTAGAAAGTCTCTGGCCGTTCATCATTCACACGTGGTTTTATGTCATGATGGAAAAATGTAATAGATGTCACGAATGAATAAACATACAAGGAACGACTATTGTCATTGGAGGAAGATTACATAAACATGTCGAGCCTAATTTTATATCTAAAGATGAATTGGCTACAACCATATAAACATAAAATAATTGCCACATTATTTGGTGATTTGTTTTATATCCATCAGGTTACAACGAATAAGTATGATATATATTTATCTCCTAGTATAGTTGCTTTACTTCTTTTATGGAGATAAAGTCATATAATATTTTTTTATCAACAGGGTTGAAGGTACTCATGGATCTTTCAAGAGATTTCTAGAGACATCACGAGGCAGCTTCAATACAGTGTACAAACAAATGCACGAATTCCTAAAATTGCAACATAATGAGATAAAAGCATTATTGGAGAGGTCTCGGTTCAATACTCTTTATTTTGCTACAAGTGTCCTTTATGCTAATTTGAGAGGTCATGTTGCTTTATATGCAATGGAGTTGGTCAACAAAGAGTGTCAAAGACTTGATTATGTAGGTGCCAATGATGATTTATGTGAATGTTACATGCAACGTACGCACGGGATACCATATATGCATGAGGTTAATACATACATTCATAATTACATGTCAATCCCCCTGTCGGCTATTCATCCCTTTTGGAAGAAACTCGACATAGGTGGGTCGATTAATCCACCGACACCCTAAGAACCATTAGAGGTTGCCTCTCATTTACTCCATATTTCCATGGAAGGTGTTACGAGCCAGCCACCACCAATACAGAATCAGTTGGCTAGAAAGATATTTAATATTGCAGTTCCCTAAAGAATACCTCTCCACGAGCCACCGATACGGCAGCATAAAGGTTGCCCAAAGAACTCCACTAAAAGGGAACAATCTAGTTGGGAGTATACAGAACAACAATTTTGTAGTCGTTCAAGATCAACACAACGTCGGGGTCAGGGTTGGGGTCGAGGACGACAATCGACATTTTTGTCATCGGGCCAATTATAATTTCTGTACGTGACTCAGATGAATCGACATATAGTTCCTTATATTAATAGCTGGTGTAATATGTTAGGAGATGGAAACTATGGTTTTAGAGCATTGGCTTCTATTATACTAGGAGATGAAGAATGATGGGTTCAGATTCGTACCGACTTATATTACGAGATATTGGTGAGACGATAGTTGTACGAGATTGTGTTCGTATATGGCAGTGTTGATTAAGTTCTTAATAGTATTGCCCACTGGGAAGTAGGGGTGTTGACAAACCAAGCCAGCTCGCGAGCTTTTTGGGCTCGGCTCGTTAACGGCTCGACTCGGCTCGGCTCGCTTGTTAAACAAGCTTAAAAATTAGGCTCGAGCTCGGCTCGATTATTAAACAAATCAAGCTTGAGCCTAATAAATTTTGGCTCGAGCTCGTTTAGAATGCAAAAGCTCGTGAGCTCGGCTCGTTTACCACCAAAGCTCGAGAGTCGGCTCATTAAAAGTTCGAATTGACTCGTTAAAAGCTCGGCTGGTTTATAAACAAACCAAGCTCAAGATTTATTTTTAGGCTCGTTTAGTAAACAAGTCAAGCCCAAGCCTACCCCGGCTCGGCTCGATTCGGTTCGTTAACAGCCCTACTGGGAAGGGTCAGCTTTGATGGCACACTGGATGAAAATGTCTGATATTGGTCATGTCATTGCAACTCGTTAC
Source organism: Tamarix chinensis (assembly GCA_030549775.1). Lineage (NCBI taxonomy): Eukaryota > Viridiplantae > Streptophyta > Magnoliopsida > Caryophyllales > Tamaricaceae > Tamarix > Tamarix chinensis. The sequence goes on along the minus strand of CM060180.1, from coordinate 59,424,247 downwards.
TATGTGTTGTTCACATATTATTCATTGAATGTGTGTAGTTTATTCCTACCTTTAGTGGCGCAACATGGAATTCAAGGTCCTAAAAATGAAATCACTATATATTTCTTACAAGACATGAGTCACTACATATCAATGAGCATTGAGTTTTATGAAGTTTTTTTCCATTTCAATATTATATGAATGGCTAACATAATATTTTTGTGTTTGACACGTATATCTTTTAGAAAATTTTCCACTCCTACCAGTACATGCAAATTGAAATAGATACTGTGATAGCAACGTTTCAACATGGAATACCCTATATTCTTCAAGATTCCAACAATGGTGCGCATTAGTACATAATGGCATACAAGAATCACATCCTCTATCTTCACACTCAACCTTAATTTAGAATTGTTATAATTTTTTCTTAGTTTATCTGTGTTTACATCCTTTGAAACATCTACATGATGAATTTTTGGAGCTTTATGTTTATTTTCTTGTTAGTTTTCTATGATAGCTTAAGTATTTGACCTATGGTAATCGGATATATTTGTATATTATTCAACCTAAGTATCTTAGTGTTCAATGTGAATTGGATAATACTATTTTAAAGACGTGTGTACATTAGTTGTAACAAACATATTTTAATCGGAGTACATAACAATACGGTAATACATCAAAGTCATTACAAATGTCCACACCTAGGTAGAGTAACTCCTAAAGCACTCACAAGAGTTTCAATACATCTAACTAGCAGCTGATAATTTGGAGTTGGCTCTCCCCTCTAATACAATCGACAGATAGTTTTATGTGCTTTGTTCAGACGTTTTTCAATTGGAATTTGATGATCATCATTCAGATGCTCTGCCAAATATTCTTCCGTCGTTGCCAATACATACCTATGAGTTCTAGGAACATACCAATCCATATAGTCATGAGCCACTTCCCATAGGTATTGAGTCGGTGGTCTAAAAACATTATGGCCCAATATGTGTTCACGCCTCAAGAATCATTGGCTAAGCATGTGTGCATAATAAACTTTGTACTTCTTGAGGGAAAGACCTCAGTATATGTTCCTAGTAGGCTTGATAGGCTCCTCAGGGATCACTTGTGTATATCTAAAGTGCCATGTCACTCTATCTGGCCTATACGGTTCAACTTTCTCCAAACAATGTAAACAACCGTGATATAATGCCATATGATAATCTCTATACGGATCAACTACTCCATATGGATCCCAAATGACCTTTCACAAAAAAAAACTAAATACGGATATTGATAACATAATATAGTAACAATATAATGATTTAACCATACCTTTGATGTAGGCCTAAGATCAATCTTTACTCGAAAGTACTCGAGCGTCTCCAATTTATTATCAAATTTCTGTCCACAAAACCACCTCACACTACGAGGATGGTTTGGATCATACCTAGATCGTTCCACTCCGAACCCCGAAAAGTACTTATATATCCACATCTGTTATAATATTCGGTTGTTAGAAATATAACTAATGTAGAGTGTATAATATATGTATATATATATATATATGATAATTATAAAATTACTTGTAATAGAGTGACACATCCTAACATTTGAGCAGCGTCAGATCTAGAAGTCATACAAAGTTGTATATATAGAAAGGCAAGTGTGGCTGTACCCCATGCATAACCTTCAACCAGTCTAAAATCTTGAAGAAAAATTATATAGTACATATTAACTTTATCATCCAACTTATCGACAAATAACGATAGTGTAACACCCCAAAATTCACTACTTTTTTTTGTGGAAGAATTTTAAATTAAAACCCGTGAATTCTAGGGATGTTACTGCCACACTTAGTACCAAACCGGTTCTCTCCGACCGTTTCAGTACCAACTGCTAAGGCTAAAGAAAAGATTAATAAAAACCTTAGACCAAGATTTCATAAAATAAATTAAAGAGATAATAACATACAAATCAGAGTACGCATAAAGAATTATAATTCATATCCAGAAGAAAATGATCTTACAACCAATAAAAGGTTTATTTGGAATACTCAATGCAAGGTAATAAAGCAAAAACGATAAATTCAATACAAATGAAATAGCAAGCAGACATAAATCGCATAAAGAATGAATATAGCCACGACACACTCGAACTTGGAGCCAAAACAAGCTCAACACACAACCCCGATTGATATCTCACCCACCTGCACAAAGTCAGAAGGGCATATTACTCGTGAGAATGAGAAACACCCATGAAAAGGGTGATCAGTACACTACGTACTGAGTAAGGTAACCGAGCACTAAGGCCAACACATAAGCACATAAAATCATGCATAAGAATAAAAGAACATGAAGACCATCATCATGTCATAATATCGACCAATCATTCGGGTACATACATAAAGGCCTATTTATAATCCAGATTAATTATTTAATTAATCTCTTATCAGATATCGATTCACACCATGCTTTTTATCAAATCTATGTGAGTACGGAAGCCCCTACTATTATAGCCGGCGGATCGGAGACACATAGGACTATGCGTCCTAACCACTATTCCTAATCAGTGGATTGGTTGGCCCCGGCTCACATGGTGTTCCACTGTAAGTAATTAGTATCTTTTAGGTGTGTTAGCAAAACTCTGGTTTGTGTTTGTTGAGCTCGGGAACCCCCACTATTATAACCGGTGGATCGATTACGCATAGGGTATCCTACCCTAACCACTATTATAACCGGTGGATTGGTCACACATAGGGTAAAAACCATAACCACTATTCTGAACCAGTGGATCAGTTGGTCTTGTCTCAGTGATCTTCCACTTTAAATAATTAATATTTTAAGTATCTTATTCAGAAGCTTTCATCCTGGATATGCATGAATCATTCCCTTTACACTTCACACATCACAAATCATAAAATTCCACAATCATAATTACACTTTAATCACCAAATACACATGATAAAACAGAAACCGTAAGCAGCCACACCAAACCCTAATTAACCACAACGAACCATAGTTAACCACTCCAAACCCTTTTTAACCATAACAACCATAATTAGCCATTCCAAACCTTAGTTAACCACAACAAACCACAATTAGCCACTTCAACCCTAGTTAGTCACAACAACCCATAGTTAATCACTCCAAATCCTAATTTAGTCTCCTCCATACCCTTATTATGATCCACGTACTATTTTCCATCCAAAGTGTTCAACCACCCAAACAACACTTACATTACCATCCTCACATCCCAAATCAACTTTTCATACGTAAATTTCACTCACATGCAGACTTTACACGTCCCATGCAACCTCCCAAACTTTTCATACAAACCCTAAATCCTATGCAATCATTAACTCCCATGCAAAACCCTAACTCCACGATGCAAACCCTAATACCACCATACAACCATAATTACTATAACACAAGCATTAATACCACCATGCAATCATATAATACTTAGATCGCCCCCACATTAATTCATAACATAACACATATATTAGATTCTCCCATAACATCATAAATTAGCTTCTCCCATACAAAATCGTAATTTAGATTTCCCCATATAATACCATAGATTAAATTCTGTTATGTTACACTATAGATTAGATTCTCCCATATAACACCGTAAATTAACTTCTTTCACACAAAACCCTGCACAACCAGAAATTAGATTCTCCCCCATAAAACCATAAATTAGATTTGTCCACACGAAACCCTAAATTAGATTCCTCCACATGAAACCCTAAATTCCCCCTTTTATTCCTCCACTCATAGATCATTAAAATACTTAGGTCAACTCATTTCCCCTTTAGTCAACTTACTTCCCATTTTCCATTTTCGACCTTTTTCCCACACAATACCACTTTATACATCCTCACATGCATGTTTAAAGGGTCACAAACCAATCATCACATACCACAATATTTCATTGCGTATACATAATACACATGCCATATAACAACACATGAACACACTTTAACTCGCCATACCACACATGAATTCAATATAATGATAAACATAAGATGCATAACATACAAAGCATATAATGCACATCAACACACATAAGGCTTTAGTAACACCCTTACCTAAAACCACACCGGTCTTAGAGCACGCTCATATGCCTCCTTAGGGCTTTGACTAGTTTCACCTATTATGAGGGAAAAGGTAAAATCAGACTCCCTCCTATCAAAAATACCATTAATCACTAACTTAATATAAGACTAGGCTTTTGATAAAGTATTAAAATAATAATAACAAAAATACCAAAAATAATATCAATATTAATATTAACAAGAATAATAAAAATAGTAACAATAATAATAAAAAGGACATTACTAAAAAACATAGTGAAATAAGGGCTTCAACCCCTTTACTAAAATAATACTAATAATAATAATATTAGTAAAATAAATAACCAAATTTAGTAATAATAATAGTGATGAAATAATAAGAATAATAATGATAAAAACCATAATAATATTGTGATAATAAAAATAATCATAATGGTAGTAATAATAATAAGGCTAATATTTGAAAATAAAAAGAAGTAAGGGTTTCCATCCTACATTGAATAATAATAACTTAATAAATAATAATAATAATAATAATAATAATAATAATAATAATAATAATAACACTAGTAAGAATAAATACTACTAATAATAAAAATACTAATAACCCTAACAATAAGACATGATATTTATAATACTAATACTAAAATTTAAAATAAGCACAATAGGATTTCAGCCCTATATAAAATAATAATACTAACACTTGAATATAATAACAACAATAATAATAATAACAACAAAAACAAAAACAACAACAACAACAACAACACAATAACAATAATAACATTATTAACAACATTAATAGTAAAATAGTTGTATTAATAATAATGGATTAAGAATAATAGAAATTTGAAATAGGTTATAATAATAATAATAATAATACTTATAACATCTTAATATTAATAATAGTAATAATAGAAATAACAAGGGTAATAGTGCTAAAATCGAATTAAAAATTATAATAGGGATTCAGCCCTCAATAGAACAATAATAAAAAAACATTAATAACAATAATAATAATAATAATACATATTAAAAATGGAAATAATAATAATAATAGGATTTACATTAGAATAAATAAAATAAAATAATGTAAGGCTTGTAAAAATAGGCAAAAGGGTTGAGAGGGTCTAGGGTTCAACCTTAGGCTGGTGGGGATATGCGGCACCGGCGGTGGTGCACGGCGACGCACGGCGGTGCATGGCGGCGGCGGCCAGAAAAAGAGAAGAAAAAAGGAAAAGTTGAGTGTTGGAAAAAAGATAGGGAGAATGGAGGTGGAAGTTGGGTTGTTTAAGAATGCCTAGAGGGAGAGGAGCAGAATGGAGGTGGCAGCACAGCCAAAGGTGGCGGCGCACGGCGACAGTGGTGGTGGCCGAATAGAGAAGAAGGAGAGAAAGAGAGGAGGAGAGGAAAAAAGAGGAAAAGAAGGGTAGGGAAGGTAGAGGGTGGTCTGCACAATAATTTGAGAGGTAAAAGAAGCGGCGGAAGTGGTGGAGGAGGTGGCTAATGGTGGTTCAAAGGGCGGTGGTGGCAGAAAATGGTTTGGTTGAGGAGAGAACTTTGCACAGCCGGGGTGGCTCGTGTAAGAAGAATCGAGGGAGGAGGGAGTTTTAGGTAGTTAGAAGGTGGTGCAAAGATGAGTTTGGTAGGCAGAGTGTGTGTCGGAGTTGGCCGATTGCGGCAGGGCTGGCGTCTAAAGGGGCGATGGCACGAAGGAAGGCATTTTCTGAACTCAAGCCAAAATCTTGACTCAACACTGCTATGGGGTGTATTTATAGTCTTGAAAGGAAGGTAGGGTCAAACGGAAAGTGGGGGAGTGGTAGGCAGGAGTGGGAACCGGCCGACGAAGATAGCCGGCGCACTTTCCAGATCGTGGTCTACAAGTGTGGCTAGGGGAGAGGGAGATCGTGCGAGGAATGGGGAGTTGATTGGGTTGAAAAGGTCGACAGTCAGCAGGGAAAAATAGGAGGGAAAAGGTCGGTCAAAGGGGTGAGATCCGCTGCGGATTTCTTGGATGGGCGACGAGTTGCAGGTTGGTGGCATTGACGGGAAATAGAAAGAGGAAGAAGAAGAAAGGTGGGTTGGACCGGGCAGTTCAGTGCAAAAGAAAGAAAGAAAGAAAGAAAGAAAAGAAGGGGACCCGGCTGCTCAGGCGCAATCATTAAAATGGGGCCAAGACACAACGTTTAGAGGAGGAAAAAGCTAAAACGCAGCATGGAGGAGAAAGAAAGCAATCAAACGGGCTAGGCCGCGCCGAATGAAAGGAAAAGAGGAAAGGGAGATTGGGTCACGAGCCAGGCCCAGGGGAGGGAAAAAAAGAAAAGAAGAAGAAAAAAAAAGAAAAAGGAAGGAAAAAGGAAGAAAGGAAAAGGAAAAGGAAAAAAGGAAAAATAATTAGATTGGGTGTTCAAGTTAATTAAAATATTTGGAATATTTAAAAATAATAATATTTAAATCCTTTTTAGGCTAATTTAAGATTTTTAAAATATTTTTCATAAATTCCATTTTAATTAGCAAAACACCCTTAATTTCTCTAATTAAATTATTTATAAAACTAATATTAATTTGAAAATATTTTCTCCTTCTTATTTTAAATAAAATAATTTACTTAATTAATTTCCAAAATTAAATCCTTAGTTACCCAAAATTTTTCTAATAAAACATTATTTATTATTTTATTCTTGAATAGCCCTAATTAATTCCCTTTTATTATAATAAAAATAATTTATTCAATTAATTTTCATAATAAAACCTCATTTAAATATAATTTTTAAATTAGAAATTAGGTTGTACACCGAGGTTGTGATGAGGGGTATACCACATAGAGGACATGGTTTCAGTCAAATAGAGGGTGGGGTTGTGTAAGAAAGGGGTACGAAAATAAAGGAGACATTAGGTTTTTTAGGGGTCTCCATTTAGGAGGTTGTTATCACATAGGGGAGTTAAGGGAGTTGGGCTGCAAGATTTTGGAGTAAGGGTGAGTATGGTGACGTGTACATGAATCATGGAAGATTAGGACTAAGTAAGAAGAGCAGGCGAGGCTAGAGACACGTTGGTTAGATTAGGGTTTTGAGGGGGAAACCCTAGTGGGCGATGGAGATCATAAATGGGGGGGAAAGGAGAGCGAGCCATGACCCATGAGTATGAGGTTTCTAATGATACATTTAGGTTAGTGGATAATGTTGGAGGTTCTAGGGATCATTAGAGAGTGTGAATATCATGATTTAGGGAATTAGGATTTCCATGAGGCCGGGTTTGGTCGGGGTAGTAGTAGGTCAAGAGTCTTACCTAGTTTGTATATGGATGGGGTGTGTGATATCTCACAAATACGATAAGAATAAGATGCTTATCACTTAAAGTAGAAGATCATTGAGCTAGGACCGTGTGTAGGATATTTACCGATCCACCAGTTATAATAGTGGTTAAGTGCGTTCGGCCTTGGATTGTAGTATTTTATTGATCTACCAGTTATAATAGTGGTCAAGTGCATTTTATCCTAAATTGTAGTATATTCTCGGTCCACCGGTTATAATAGTAGTCAGGTGCATTCTGCCCTAAATTTTCTAGTTTCGGTCCACCAGTTATAATAGTGGGGGTCTCGCCCTCAATTAATGGAACCCTTAGATGATATTAATTTATAAAAAAGACATTAATCACTTACAATGGAACACCACCTGGGTTGGGACCATGTGTAGTATATTTACCATCCACCGATTATAATAGTAGTCAGGCACATTCTATCCTGGATTGTAGTATACTTACTGATCCACCGGTTATAAGAGTGGTTAGGAGTGTTTTTTACCTTGTATTGTATTAGGTTTACCAGTCATAATAGTGGTCAAAAGCATTCTACCTTGGACGACATGGTTACCGGTCCACCGGTCATAATAGTGGGGTCCCCGAACCCATGTGGATATAATTCAAGAGATGTGTAAATATTGTACTAATGGCTCTAAACTCCGAAACGGGTAAATGATCTAACATAATCTATTGTGTGCGTTATACATGTATGGATATGCTCTAACTTAACTATATTGTTACCTTACTCAGTACGTAGCGTACTGATTACCCCTCTTATGGGTGCTGCTCATTCCAATGAGTAGTGATCCCTCCTGAGTTTGTGTAGGTAGGTGATGAGGCTTTAGAAGACTTTGATGCATATGATGATTTTGTCAGAGCAGAGTGATGCCATGGTATCCCGAGTTGGGGTCGAAGAGAGTGCATCTCAGACTTATTTCCTACTAGTATTTTATGTTTTTTTTCTACCAATAGTGGGACCCTATTATATATTTCCATTATTCTTTTGTATTAACACTTGAATTTCTTATATTTTAGTAATTTCCATATATCAATGTTTAACTCTTTCACATTTTAAATTTATTTCTATTGTGGTAATATATTTGTGTTATTCTTTTATTCTTGATTTAGTATGAGGTTGGCTAAGGGTCCGACTTATCCTGATCATGGCAGTAACACCCCCTTGTGGTGTGTGATTTTAGGAACTAACAAAATTTTTTAATTGTAATTTTTAGTAGTGTTACAATATCTCCAAAGCTCTATTAGTTTCATCTAACTCCCATGTAAGAAAAAAAATGATAAATTCTAATAAGTCGTTAGGGCCTTTATTTCCATTAAAGCTCTACTCTCTATAAGTTATTTTTCCTAATCTTATCTAATTTCAACTTATTATGTTAATCTATTATTATTATTATTATTGTTGTTGTTGTTATTGTTAGTATTAATATTATTAATTATGATATTAATCATAAGTATATATAAATAAATATTATTAATAATAATTTTATAAATATTTCTTCCAATATTATTAAACTAATATTAATTTCATTAACTATTATCATAATTAGTGATTGTATGATTTATATTAATTATTTTTACTAATATAATTAAAAAATATTTTATTATCTACATCATTAAATTATTTATTATTAATCAATATTATTATTAACATTATTAATTATGATCAATTATTATTATTATTATTATTATTATTATTATTAAATATGAATATTATTATTAATTATTATGAATTATTGTTATGATTAATTAATTAATATTAATATTCTTACTCATTATTATTATTATTAAATCAATCAAGATCATGATTATTATTTATTTTTATTATTAGGGCTAATTATGATCAAAATTAGTATATATTATTACTTTAATCCAATCTTATTTTTATTTATTATTATTATGGAATTTTTATATTCCTAATTATTTTCATATTTTTAAATTAGTTATTATTATTATTAACAATAGTATTGTTTCGTCTTCTTGTTGTTATTATTATTATTATTTATCATAATAATAAATAAAATGTTATTATTAATATTAATTATTTTTTTAATAATAATTATTATTAATTATTGTATTAATTTAATTTAACTAATGTTAATTTGATCTCTAATTTTATAAACGTATCTGTTATATGGAAAACATATATTTACTATACAGAAAATAAATTTATTTTTTTCCATATCCTACCCCTCCCCTCCCCTTTTTTTGATTATCACTCTTTTTTCCACTTTTTTTCTCTCACTTATCCCCCGCCTCCCTTCTCTCTTCTCTTCTACAATAGCTCTCACCTCCCTTATCAGGTAATTAATTAAAAATTTTTGGTGAAGAATTTTTTTTCTTGTTGTAAAAATATGCTGACGGTAGGTAGGTTGTAAATTTGTAAGTTCAATTTTTTTTTCTACAGATATTGTAGATTAAAATTATTTGTTTAAGAATTTTTTATTTCATTGTAAATCTGTGAGTTTAAATTTTTATTTTTTTTCAGCTGCACATCTAACTTATATTGTAGATCTAGTTTATGAAATTCTTTTTTTTTTAATTTTAGATAAAAACCATACTGTAGATCTTGTGAAATTTTATTTTTTTTAATTCTAGATCTAGCATGAAAAAAATATGGGCAATAAAGGATCGACAAAATTTACTGATGTTATGGTCTAACATTCGGTTAGGCTTACCGATATGGGGGAGGAAGGAGTGGCAGTATTTGCCCAAAGCCTGGGAAAATTTGCAATATAACATCGGAAAAATTTGCCGATGTTATAGGGTTGGCATTTGGTTAAACTTGCCAATAAAGGGGAGGAAGGAACGACAGTATTTGCCGATGTAGAGGAGGGTGCAACAACAATTTATGTCGATGGGGGTGCAATTTTTTTGGGCTTCAGCAACCTTTGCTGTTGTTGTGGGGGTATAATCGACATATTTTGCCCATGATATTTGGGTAGTATCAGTAACATTTGCCGTAGGGGAAGGGAGGCAAACAATGGTTTAGGGTTTGTTAATTGTGTTTGAATTAATTATATTTTTAATGATATATATTAATTATATTTGTATTAATTATATTTTTTTAATTATGGTTAATTTGATTAAATTTATTTAGTATATTTTTAGATCTATTATACTCTGTTAATTATGCTATAATATTTTAATTAAATATAGGTTTGTCAAATTCTGTCTTTATTCTAGAGGTCGTTTAATATCAAGAAAGTAAAGGGAAGAAGTATAACTTCCTAGTAAATATAAAATACTTTATTATTTAGTTTAAGGGATGTGAAAAGTTAGAGGAAAAAACTATTTTTTTGAAATTCTAAACCACCCATATGTTGAGGAAGCTACTTCCTGATGTGAGGTTCAGTAAATAATACTTCCTAAGTTATAAATTACCTAATTATCCTTAACTATCTATAATTTCTTTAATATGGATGAGGATTATCGAAGGACATATATTATCAATTTGTTGATTTCGAATGTTTAGAATATTCCTGTCATATTTATTATTATTATTATTATTATTATTATTATTATTATTCAATAAGTATTTTTTTAGTATTGTATTAGAATTATTTCATCATTCTAGTCTATGTCATTGCATTTACTAATTTTTTAAATAAGTTTTGATACATAAGCTACTTCAATTACTTGATGATATTTTTATAATATTTTATTGTTGTCCGTTATAATTATTTATATTTTTGTAGTGGTAAATAAAGTTTCTATTCACGTAAAAAAATAGGTAGAAAAAAAATAAATGTTGATAGTTATTAATAAAGGATATTAATATAAGTTTATATCTACTTCCTAAGTAATAAGACAATAAACCAAACAAACACAACTAAGGAAGTCATCATACTTCTCACAAAATACATATACGTAACAAACACAAATAAATACTTCTTCTAGGGAACTACTTCCCAATATCTAACTTCCCTAGAAGTTGTATTAACTGTAGAAGTAACTGTAAGAATACCAAACGACCCCTAGGGTTTTCAATTATTTTTAGGATGTGTAACTATATTTAATAATTATGATTTATTAATTATATTTTTTAGTTATATTTTTTAATTATGGTTAATTTGGTTAAATTTGTTCATTATATTTTTAGATTTGTTATACTCTGCTAATTACATTATTGTACTAGTTATATATGATTTGATATTCATTAGATTTATTTATATTTTTATTAAATATATTAAATATTGTTATGTGGTGGGGGTTATTGGTGAATGTTTTTAATTATATTGATAGGATAATAGATTAAATTAGTTTATTTTTTTATTAAATTTGTTTATAATAGATTAAATATGTTTATATTTGTATTAAATTTATTTATTTTGCTAATTTTATGGAATATATTTGGATAAATTTGGTTGGATTATTAAATAAATATATCGAGAGATTAGTTTTATAAGATACCATAATTAAGTATAATTTAGTTGTTATATTATACTAAACTCCTACTAGTAACTAATAAAAATATTATTGATGTATTTAATTAATAAATTAGAGGATTACTTTAAGAGATTGTATTTTAGTTATAAGGTTGGGTATACATATCTTTTTTGCTATCATAATATGGGTTGATATTTAATAATTACATTATTGTCACGCATGTATTTAGATTTTATTTATGTGATGACTTATTACCTTCAATTCATATACCTAATTTTAATTGACTTAGTTTTATTATTGAAATTTAGATGAGTCACAGACAAGATAGAGTAGTAGATAGAACTGATTGTCCTGTTACTGCTTCTTCATGACTTAACATAACTGCTACTGAACAACCTGCTCTGATGTTTCATTTGAGAAATTTCAGAAAAAGTCTTGCCATAGAATTATGACGAGGTAAAAAAGTTGGTGAACAAGAATTGGAAGAAGCATCGGAACAGTAATAATATGCTAAAGTTCCCGAACAACCAAGGTCTAGTCATCAAGCTCCTACATTTTCAACATTTGTAGACTATGTAAGTCGTATATCATTTATAGCCGATGTTGGCATTTCAAGGTTCGGAGGGTACATAAGTTCGGGGGGTAGGGGTTCAGGGTTTGGAGGTTTGGGAGTCAGATTTTTTCCATTATCTATAAAATATGTAGAATTTCTTACCTCACTAACACAGCCTACCATAGGAGTACCATCATCCTCAGTTCATCCACCTGCAGTTGGTGGCTCTAGATCATCATTAGATTTCCCAACATCATTACCCTACATTAATGATCAAGCATCGTCATCAACTTATGTGTGTAATGATGATTATGATGGTGGTGGTGGTGGTGGTGGTGGTGGTGATGGTGATGGTGATGATGGTGGTGGTGGTGGTGGTGGTGGTGAGGAGGAGGAGGAAGAGGAGGAGGAGGACGATGATGATAGAGATGATGATGATAGGGATGCTAGTGATGCCAGTGAAGATGAACAAAGTATACAACTGAAGGATGAATGGTACTTTCTTGGGCCATGTCCCGGAGGTCCAATAATCCTTGATTTGATTCCAAACTTTGGTGGCCACGTAACTTTAGATTTATGGTTAGGAAAGGCAAGTTTATCATATTCATTATTTCTTAATTATTATTTTATATGTAACCAATCATATATATTCATTACATTTGTTTCTTTTATTTTTCAGGATCGTGGTTGCCTCAGGATTCACACAAGGCAAGAGGTTTTCAAAAGTTTTCTTGGAAGCATCAATGAAAGGATGTTCGCTCTAATAGGACAAATAGGATTATCACACCTTCCATCTTGCATATTTGAGCATGCAAACGTGTCACTTATTTCAGCATTTATGAAGAGATGGAAACTATACACCAATAGCTTTCATATGTCATGGGGTGAGATGACAATCACCCTTTTATATGTACATCATATATTAGGGCTATGAGTTGATGATCATCCATTACATTTGGAGATAACAGTAGATATGTGGGGGCAATTGATTGGTGCAATGGGTGTCTTGTTTAGGATGGAGGGAATGCAAGTGAATGAAGTCACTCGAAAGGGCTGGATTCTATTTAAATGGCTACAAGAAGTATGTGAATTATACTAGTTAAGGGATGAGGAAAAAGCGATGGGGTATATATTATGGTTGATCAGCCTATCTGAAATGCCCAAAAATTCCCTTGACTTCTCCCCACAATACACCCTATCCTTATGGTCGACCCCTAAAACCCTAATTTGTTCCCCCACAAACTCTCCCATCTTCCCACATACCAAAACTCCCCCAAGTCCACCAACTACCCATAACACACTTTCCATGCAAAGTTTTTACCCTAACCCCTCTTATCATCAATACCCCTTTTTATTTCTCCATATTATTCCAATGGATAGTTAGAACACTCCCCACTTAACATTTTACTTACTCTAACCCTCATTATTTCATTTCACTCACCTTAGCCAACCAAGCCCACTTAAGAATCCTTGGCATAAATATATTATTTTTCAACAACACACAAGACTTACATCACCCCATGATAAAACTTAGCAAACACATACAATAATAAGCAATGAGGGCCACACACATCATTAGCTTAGGTCCTTGCAAGCCAAGCTACACAACACACTTAGATCATATATACATATATACACATTTCATACAATTACACTTATTCCAAAACCAAGACACATAATCATAACCCTAACATACCCATATCATTACCTATTTGGCTCTGGCCTTGAAGCAATGAGATCCTACACCTCCTCATAGGAATTACTAGTTCAGTACCTGAAATGAGAACACTCACTTAGCTATTTTACTCCTTTTCTACCCTTTTTCCCTTTTTTCCTATTTTCTTAACCAAAATAATAATAATAATAATAATAATAATAATGTTAATAATAGTAGATATTAAGATAAAAATGCATAAAATAAGTAAGAAGGGGGAAGTTGTGACCAGAATAGACAAGGGAAGGTGAGGGTGGTGTGGCGGAGGTGTTTAGAAGAGGAGGTCTATGGTAGGGGAGATCTTTTTGTGTAGGAAGGGAGGTCAAGGAGGAAGGTACGATTGGCAATGGTGGTGGCACGAGGCAGCATTGATGGTGTGAGGTGGTGCATAGGGTAGCTGCCCACTTTGCATGTTTGGGGAGAGTAAAGGAAGGGAAAAGATGGAAGGGGAGAGGCTCAGTAAATTTAGGGAGGTGCAAGGAAGAAGATGGGATGGAGTTGGGGTGGTGGCATAGCCTAGTGGCAGTGGTGGCGGCATCTGAAGCTGCAAAGGGAGAAGGAGAGGCAAGGGAGGTCGGGCAGAAAAAGAGAGGAGATGGAGGGTATGGGAGGGGAATTTATAGGCATGAGGAGGAAGGGTGAAGATAAAGGATGGAAGAGGACAAGGGATTAGGAGTGTTAACGAGCCGAATTGAACCGAGCCGGGGTAGGTTTGAGCTTGGCTCATTTACTAAACGAGCCTAAAAATGAAGCTTGAGCTTGGCTTGTTTATAAACAAGCTAAGCTTTTAATGAGTCGAGCCGAACTTTTAATGAGCCAACTTCTGAGCTTTGGTGTTAAACAAGCTGAGCTCACGAGTTTTAGCATTGTAAATAAGCTCGAGCCCAAATTTATTATGCTCAAGCTTGGCTTGTTTAATAATCGAATCGAGCTCGAGCCTAATTTTTAAGCTTATTTAATAAATGAGCCGAGTTGAGCCGAGCCATTAACGAGTCGAGCTCAAAAAGCTCGCGAGCTGGCTTGGTTTGTCAAAAACCCTACAAGGGATAGGTGGCTGGCGGCCTACGGTAGCAGGGCGGTACAAGTCTGTATAGGGGGGAGAATTTGCAGATGGTAGGGTGTAAGGTATAGGTGGAGGGAATGTAGGGGGTTGTGCAGAGGTATGTCAGTTGCACACCCTCCATGGTCGAAAGAGGAAAGGGGAGAGGGGAGTAGGTGGGGAAAGCTGGGAAAATGGCAGTTGGGATGTGTCTAGTGCAGGTGTGCACGAAGTTAGAGGTGAGGGTAGAAATGGACGGGAAGGAAGAAGGAAAAGAAAGGAAGAAGAAAAAAAAGAAAAAAGAGAAAAAGGAAAAGAAAGGGGGAAAAGTAAAAGAAAGAAAAAAAGGAAAAGAGGGATGGTAGGGTGTTTTGAGCTTTTGGAAATTTATGAATAATAATAATAATAATAAATTTTATTAATTTATAAATTTCCATAATTTATCTCTAATTTATTTTAAGTTAGTTAATTAAAATAACTTCCAATTAATAATTTTTTTGTATCATTTTTATTGTCATAATTGGTATTATTATTTTTATTATAAAGTGTACATATATTTTAGATTTATTCAATAACTTGTTATTTTATCCTTTATTCCTAAAAAAAAGTTTGGAGTATTATAGATATTATCATTTGGAACTATAGTATTAATAACCGGATTAGACCGGCTGATTAGTCACATTCCATATACCGATTCTCAGGACCTCAGAACTAATGAAAATCGATGAACCGGTCAAAAAACTAGCCAGCTGAACTGATCAAAAAACCAGTTAGGAGCCATTCAAATTCATGTGTAGTGTAATTTCTTTTTATATTTCACATTTTTTAACTTAATATGTACTAGTGGTCCGAACAATCCAAACCACTGATCCGACCACTAAACTAGTATCGGTTATGATTCCAATTCGATTACCGGTTCGGTTTTTAAAACTATGGTCAGAACAACCTCCTGCTAAAATAAAATAAAATAAAATAAAATAACAATTTATCCTTAAACTGCCTAGTACATGGTGCACTCCTACCAAAAAAATTATTTCCCTTAACATTCCATATGAAGAATTTGGTTGTCTTTTGTAATATCTCGATTTCACTCCGACAAAATTTCATTCAAAAGGATAAGGTGAAAACATAAAAGAAAAATTTTATCCACCTAAAAAGAGATAAATGCTCCTCATCTATTTCATGATGGGTGTAAGGCTAAAAATCCGTCCAATGAAACTTGAAATGTCAACTACCAAATCATAAAACCAAATCAACCAAAACATCGATGATATCCAGAGAAAAAATATAAAGTAAATCAAGATTTTTAAAATGTTAACCAAGTATCAAAACTATAAATAGTTATTTTTAACACCATATAAATAAAGTTATAACACAATTTATTGAAAATACAAAATACCTATAAATTTAAATACAAAAGTCTCTAAGGATGAACACTCCAAATTGACTATCTCTTATCTTCAAACCAATAATCACAACCGAATCAAACTAAAGTGCATGTACATAAACACCTAAAAGAGTGTACTAAGCATACAATACAACTCATAACAATAGTATAAACACATTTTATATTTGTTCATGATGCAAGAAAAATGACACATTGATTAACATGCATTAAAGTAAACAATATTGATGACACGCTCACATATTATCATGTCATCATGGTTAGCAAAAGGATTCTCGAACTATATACAAGTGAAAATCATAACCACTACTATGACATCATTAGAGAAATATGAGAAGACATAAGCATATGAGTTCATTGAATAACTTGACAGGTTATAAGGAAATAGGAGAGCATGCACAAATAGAAGAATATGGCACATTTACTTCCATACAACTATTCACTCTATTCATTACCATTCAAACCTATCACTTATTTTTCATGTAACCCTTCCACTTTAGTTCATAAGACCCCTTTGTAATTAATTCCATGAAAACATTTTTCATCATATATTCCATTTCACATTCTTACTCATTATTTTATATTACTATATCACAATTCACTTCCACCACTTATCCATTTCTAAAACATAGCACTACACATATTCAAGACATGGAGTTCAAGGAATCCACACGAGCATCCATAGTTCAGCAAGTAAATAAACCACATGATATATAAGTCATGATGACTATGACTATAGAAAACCACATGAACATGTCACCTATATCTCTACGATTATGCTACATATTGTGACATATAGCTCTGCGACTATAACCGACACAACCACTTTGGACAACCAAACTTTTTAAGTACTGATGTTCCCTATAGAGCCCATAATTCCCCTATAGTGTAGAAAGAGGGGCCTCGTTAATGCTTGGCATTGATTGCACATATTAAATCATAGCAAAGGCATCCACTTCATGAACCTACCTCAAAAGTCATCTTGAGGCTACTCAAGGTGGACTATAAACCACCAGTTGATTTGTCAATGATAGTTTGCACAACACTCATAGATGGAATGAAATCACTAGCTAATCCCTAGTTAGTATAATTTATTTCATTTATCAACTAAATTATTTTCCACTTATTCCCATGACCACATGTTTCATCAAACATAAAATAATAATAAATAAAAAAAGCTAGATGAGAATGCTCGGCAATGTGTGTTCATCAAATATGGTGAAGAAAATTTTGGCAACAAGTTGTAAGATCTAGTAGCCAAGAAGGTAATCTAAGGTTGAGGTGTTGTGTTATTTGAGGACCAAACCATCAAAGACTTTAAAGAATATAAGAGTCTGTAGGCCTACATCAATGACTTAGTGGAGTCTAGCAATGATTTACAGGCATATGGCTCAATGGTGGTTGGTCTAAAAGGGTAGGTTGAGGCACATTTCAACTCAAATGAAGAGATTCCAAGACACCAAGATGAGGTAGTAGAATGTGAAAACTAGGAGCATAAGCAAGTGCAACCCTAAGATTTTGGTACACTTGAAGCTCCACAAGAAGTGAGAAGATCCACTAGAGGGATGAGACTAGTAATCAAGTACCCTATAACTATTATGTGTTAATCTTAGATAGTGGAGAGACTTTATGCTATGATGAGGCCCTTAATGATTCCCATAAGGAGAAGAGGTTAGTTCCAATGAAGGAAGAGATAAGCTCCCTTAAAAAAACACTTACAAGCTTGTGGAGAGGCCAAGGGGAGAAAGGTTCTAAAGAATAAGTGAGTTTTCAAGATAAATCATGAGGAGGTAAAAATCGAGTTAAGGCACAAGGAAAGGTTGGTGGTTAAGAAATTTTAACAAAGATAAAAGGCTGATTATGATGAGATTTTCTCTCCAATGATGAAGATAACATGCATCCGTGTAATTTTAGGACCAACTACCACACTAGAATTAGAGGTGGAGTAACTTGACATGACACAAGGTTTTCAGAATCTAGATTCTATCTAAAATTGATAAGGGTCACCAAAATCAAATCATAGAATTGGATCATAGGATTGTAATATCCTACAAATATCACAAAAAATATTACCTAGATATACTTGTATGCAACAAAATCCTATCATTAAAGTTAAAAATCACTAAAGATCTCATTATTGAACTATTATTTGATCACTAATTAAGTTATAGCAACATAAATTGTCAATTATATGCATACAAAAAATATTTTTATATGGACTAAGCATACAATAAAGCTAACAATACCACAAAAAAAATAAAAAGAATAATTATAAACTAAATATAAATTAGTAAAAAAAATAATCTCACAAATTTAATATATTTGGTTTACTCTATATTTAGAGTTTGGACTTTTCGTAAGTATTTTTTTCCAACAATTGATTTCATTATTGTCTCGCTTGTGCATTCTTCTCATTGATTGGTACTCAATATATAGTATATACAAAATAATATGGTTAAGGCTTAAAATTAGGAAAGAAATATAGTGAGAATAAGAAAAAAAAAGATTTTAAGGTAAATAGATAAAATAAATTTTAACCAGTATGTAGAATTGTAAGATTCTACCTAAGATTGTAAGGTTCTACTGATTCTACATGGAATTGTAAGATTCTACCACGATTCTACCACTTTAATATTCTATCTACGATCATTGATTGTTTAATAACTTTTGGATTATAGAATCATAGAATCGTAATATCTAAATCAAGAGTTTAACAACTATAACATGAAGATAATTTTTCTACACAAAGACCCCAAGGAGGATGTATGCATGGAACATCTAGAGGGGATCAAGGTCAAGGGCAAAGAAGGTATGAGGTTCGAGTCTTTCTTGGCTTGATAGGAGTAAGAATATTTCAACAAGCCACTATGTGTTTATGCAAAGGTTTGAACTTGAAAATTTGATTCTTATACTTCTTTATGTGGACAACAAGTTGATAGTGGCCTAGGATCAGTAGTGAATATCAAAGTTAAAAGAAGATTTGGCTAAGTCTTTTGAAATGAAAGATATGGGTCATACCAAGTAGATCATGAGTATACACATCACACATAACCAAGGTTAGGGAAATCTATATTTATATTAAGAGGACTATATAGAGAAGATACTCAAGAGAGTCACCATGAACCAAGTAGAGCCAATTAGTTGTTCCCTTACTCCCTAATTTAGTTTGAGCAAGGTATCATGTTTGACAAATTCATACGGAAGGGAAAATGATGAGTCAATCTCATATATGTCAAAAATTAAGAGTCGAATGTATGGAATAGTATGTACAAGGCCTAGAATTGCATTTTCCATTGTCATGTTTAGTCAATTCATATCCAACCCGGATAAAGATCATTAGGAGGTAGCGAAGTGGATATTAAAACATCTATAAAGGATATCCAAGATCATTGGGAGGTAGTGAAGTGGATATTATAGTATCTAAGGGCATCATCCATATGTCGTTAACTAAATATCAAAGGGGGAAAATCGAGTGCCAAAGATGGGGACTAAAGGGTGATAGCTAGGGGTGTCAACCAATTATGGGTGATGACCAAAGACTAACTGATGGATCAATATGTTGGGATGACCTAGTGGTTGAGCCCAAGGAAGAAGACATAAGTAAATAAGGAACGTTATGGAGTGGTTATAAAATCTCTTAATATAAGGAATTTGGTACTCATCGGCATGAAATCCAATAAGTTGACAAGGATCAACTCATAGATTCAATTATTAGATTGTAACTTGTACACTTCCCCTTACTATGATTGATATTAGGTAGAAAGTTGTATTAAATCAGTCAACCAATGATGGTTGAATGTTTTGGCCAATGATGATAGAGGGTATAAAAGGCCCTCTACTAAATATTTGTAATGTGTGTGTAAGCTCGCATTTTCTCCCAATATTCATATTTAATAAAAGTCTCATATTATTTATCCCATAAATATTCATTCTTGTACTTGTAATCTTTAAATTACATTTTCTTAGAATTATGATAGTGATCTATGGTTTAAAATTCCTTAGTGTTTCAAAGATCGTATCTTCCCTTTTATCAAGTTGGCTGACTGACTCACTCAACAAGTTCGATGAACTCAATCAGTGAGAGACCGGCAGGGGCATTATTCTCAACAATGGGTAAGTTCATCCTCACCTACATTAGTGTTACTGCTTCCCTTAACCTCCTTCTAGTAAAGAAGGGCCCTAAACCTCCACCAAAGCTTGGGCCTCATGGAAAGATCTAAGTTCCCAATTCTATTTAGGTCTATATAATACATTCTCCAACTGCAGCCTATAAGGGCCCTTCGCAATATGATCTCATAAGACATTTACCTTTCTTTCAAGATCTGGACAGCGTGCGTAGGTAGTCTACCATGTATCAACTTGTTAGGTTAGGAAATGTGTGCTCTCTTTGACTCAAATTCCATAACTCTTAGATTTCCTACCTCATCGATGGGGTTTTTATTTCTATTTCTAATCATCATATAGTATAATTTGCTGGAATTCTTTCTGCTTGGTATGTATGCATCTTTCAAGTTAATTAATTTGCAAGATCTGATTAACCTTTGTGTAACTTTGATCTGACATGTCAGATACTGTCCTAAACTACAAGTGCATAAACTAGGGACTAGGTACTTATTTACTTAAATTTTCGGTCACATATTTCGTCCTTAGATGATTGTACTAATAACTTATAGTAAGAATGCACCACGTGTTATATATTAGTAGGAGAAAGAAGAAGAAGAAGAAGAAAGAAAGAAAAGGGTAATTGTGAACGTACTTGAAGAAGCTAGAAGTCTACAATGATTTTTGCTTGTTTTGCTGAAGAAAGAAAG
This sequence comes from Tamarix chinensis, assembly GCA_030549775.1. Taxonomy (NCBI): domain Eukaryota; kingdom Viridiplantae; phylum Streptophyta; class Magnoliopsida; order Caryophyllales; family Tamaricaceae; genus Tamarix; species Tamarix chinensis. Next base: position 59,402,979 of record CM060180.1, on the reverse strand, counting down.
CATCTCTAAAGTGCTTCAAACCCAACAAATTCCCTTCCCCCCGTAAACAAAAGAAAAGGGAAGACTATTTTTTATATGAAAAATAATTAGTAATAAAAAAAAATTCAGGAGTTGGAAAGGAAACTGCACTTAAATGGGCCTCTCTGCTTAGAGATCTCCGCTGCTGCCTGCTAGTGTTCCTTTCTTTTCTTTGTTTTCTTTTCTGCCTTCTCTTCTTTCCCCCAATTCTCCCTCGATTCCTTTCTCCGCGCTGTTCTAAATTACACGTTTGTTTATCTACATCTCTGCCTGTCAATGGCGGGCTGTTGGACTCCTCAAACCGCCCAAATTTTCGAGCTTCTCTATATATAAAGTCTTCCTGGGAATTTCAATCCTGAATTTGCCCTTCAGATCGTCTGAAGCAGGTTTGTCCGAACCGTCCTCTGATCCATTCTTCATTTGATTGTCCCCTCCTTGTTCCATAGTCCATCCCATGAAATCGGAGAGTGTCATGGAAGTGGGGGTCCCAGAAGCATTCAGCTTCTCTATCTCTTCATCAGCGTTTGGGAACTTTGTTGGTCCGGAGATCTGGACACTGCCCGGCTTCCTCTTACGCAGAGCCAGCGAAGGATCCTGGGCAAGGGAATCGGCGTAGAGAACATCTTCGATTTGGGAAAGGACCCTGTGGGCTAAGCTCTCTAAGATTCTTGAATAGCTTTCTAGGATTGCATGGCCCACATCCTGGGAAAGAAATCCAAGAAATGAATTGTATTGAAAGGGAGACAGAAAGACGCTAGGTAGGTAGATCAAGCCAGTTAATGCAGTTAATCTCCCTGGGACTGGAAGAAGGAAGGGGGAGGGTCCTGGGGGTGCTTGCCTTGCGCATGAGATGAGAATGCTTCTTCTTACCTTATTGTATTGGATCTTGCTAATGTCTAGCGAGGATTGAGGGAGTCCAGGGAATCTGTGCTTGAGAAGCAGCAAGATGGTCTCTGCCCTCTCTTCAAACTGTTCCCTTTTCTCTAAGCTCACAGCCGAACCCCAAGGAGACTTTGCATCTTTGCTGGTCATCTTTCTCTTCCAAATTACGATGGAAGCCTCGATTCGGTTTTTTAGGTCAAGAATTTTGTGCTCCGATGACATGTCCATCGCGGAAAGAAAATTGTCGGGATCAAAATATTCAACTGTGATACTCTTATAGATGGAATCTCCAAGACTAGACCTTCCATTCTACCACACAAGTGAAAGACGAGGACAGAAAAATTCTTAATCAAACACGAAAAAGTTATGATTGGTTATTGCAAATGCAAATTCTTAATCAAAAAATCCACACACACCCACACCACCCCCGACCTCCCTTGGTTTCCTAACCTTTGGTAGGGAGTCAATGTAGCTCTCAGGTATCTCCATCTCCGACAAGACTTGAGCATTTATGGCCATAGCCGCTTTGAGAACTTGGTTGACGGAATCCTTCTGGAACTGAATCCACTTTCTCGTTACCTCCGAAAGACCCTCCGGAGGAACTTTCACCGAGGGCAGCCACCATTTTTCGTCGCTTCTGTTGGTCCCCTTCTCTGATTCGTCAGCATCTTTTGATACATAGTAGAACTCATTCTGATCCTTGAAATTGTCCAGACTATCCTGCACAAGATCATGGTCAGAGAAAAGAAGATCCGTTCGATTCATCAAACTTCTTTCTTTTTGTTGGGTTTTTTTTTTGTTTTTTTTTATGTATGTAATAATAAAGTTGATAGCAGCGGCAGGGATGAAGTTGAGAATATGGGAGGTACGTACAATTAGCATCGTGTCTAGCTTACGAAGGGCGGGGATGTTCATTTGAAGATCTGTTCGTTGTTTTTTAGTCATGATCTGTGGCATCGAAGAGAACCTTACTCGTTAGTTTTCGCAACAAACGCATAAAATTTCTAGACGTGGATTAGGCGACGGGGAGATGGATGGATTGTACCTCCATGCTTGTTCCATCCTTGTTCTTCTGTTGCATAGGTACCATCTCAACGATGTGATCGGTAACAGAAAGTAGCCAGTCAATCTCTTTTTTCCATCTGGTTCTGTTCTCCGGAGACATGGGCTCTAGTTTTCGCATCTCACCAAAAACGGAAGCTGCAGAGCATCGTCAGGCGCGTAACAGTAAAATGCAGAGGAAACCAACCTCTGGATTTTTGTTTTTTTTTTTTTTCGTGAGAAGAATCGAAACGTGCAAAAATAAAATATAAGGAAGGGGGCGGGGGAGGCAAAAACAGCAGATTATTTCACTATTTTTTGTTTTTTCTTCTCTTTTTATTCAAATTCCTAGCCAGAAAACATTGGATCCATCAATCAAATCATCGTGCTTATGTTTTAGAGCTTTGATACAAACTCACTCCACGTACGTACCAGCTAAGTTTGTGATAGCATTAGATAGTGCCAAAGCTGAGGAAACGCCCTTCCCTCCTCCCGACATATCTTCACCGAGAAGTAGCTTTGAAAACTTTTCCTTCATCGTCTCTATATCTGAGTCAATCCCATTAAGCGGAAAGGTAAATAAATAAGAATGCAACGATGAATGGTAGAAATATTTGTTTATGCCAGAAGAAACCGAACATGACAAGCAGCCAAAACGTATATTCATCCTTAATTTATCATTAAATCCGAAATGTCATCATCAGCCCCCCGTAGCCTCGTCATCATCATACAGGGGCGGGTATTTTTGTTGGACAGATTACCAAAAGTAGGTTTTCTTCCAACCGCATGCATGCGGTATTAGATTGATGATGATCATGAAGAAGAAGAAGTAACCTCTCCTGCCTCCGCCCCTCGAACCCTCCAAGGGGATTAAAAAAAAAAAAAAAAAAACTTGCCTTTATCTTTTGCTGATGGGTCTATCCCAGCCGGAGGCAATCTCGACCTCGGACCTTTATCATTCCTGTTCCAACTCGCCCCGATTTGCTGCCTATCGAAAGGCCGATCCGGAGTCCTGCTAGAAGCCTGGCTTTTTGAAATCCTATCATCCAAGAAATCCTCACCGCTAGGACTCTCAAGGATCAAGCTGTGTGTATGGCCACGTCTAGGGACACTAGTCCTATGATTAGTAGTATCATCATCGCCATCGCCATCACCATCATCGTCCTTGAGCCCTCTAAAATGGAACAGCCTCGCCCTATAACTTTCCTGTTCTTGCTCTAGTGCCCCCACCATTGTGATATATCGTGCTGCAGTCAAGATAGGCGACTGCAAGAATTAACAGGATCGAATCAAGCTGAAATCATGTATAACAATGGTGCAGGGCTTCAATTGAGAAACAGGAAAAATGGAGAGGGGAATGTTTTGGGGAAGAGGAGCCGTCCTTCAACAAACAGAGTGGGAAACTTTCTGCTTCTAGGACAAAATGCAGTTGAGATTGACAGAAAGAAGAGAGAAGGGATTGATGGCCTGTGATTGTTTGCTATTTTTCTTTTTTTGCGATCGGCTGCGACAACGTGGGGTGCATGTTTTTTCACGGCTACTAGTTGACGGACTTGAAAAGGAATACATGCATACCATAAGATCTTGTTAATTCCATTTTGGGGAATGTCTTTCTCTCTCTCTTAATTTTTTTTTTCTTTTTCTTTGTCTCTTCAATTTAGGAGGGGGCTTATTAACCAATACAAATCTGACACATATGTCTAATGGCTGACAAAAGGTGCCAAACCGTGCTCTGTATGAATACTCTGTTGGTTGGCCGGGGCATGCAATTCAAAGGATGGTAAAGTGAATGAAAAGACAACTTAATTGAGGGTCCGTCAGCGTATTTTTAGCAGCGGAAAGAAATTTAAGGATGGAAAACGAGCCCCGGGCTATAAATAACTCTCCCTCTTTCCATCTTCCGCAGCCCGCATTAGCGAGAAAGCAGAACGGCCAGAAATCAAGAAACTACCTGAAAATAATAGCCACAATATATATTTATATATCCATGGAACCGGATGGATGATTCATCATGTAGAATCCAAGAAGTCAAAATGCACGAAAACCATTTCGTATTTATAAAACTAATAAAGGCATTAAAAAACAAAGACTACCGGAGCGACGTGAAAAAGCCCGCCTTCAATGGATTAAAACAAAAATTACGGCATCCCCCACTTCTTAAACATATTGCATGATCTACCGCTGGACTTGGCTTCGCGTCTCGCAAAGGCACTGTGATGTAAAAAGAGATTTTGCCAATTCAGGCCAACCGGTGGCACCGTAAAACATTGTGTGCAACGAGTTGCCATTTTTAAATTTTTTTTTAATTTGTTTAATTCATATTATTGAAAAGATCTCTTATTTCAACATTTAAATTAACATATTTTTTATTTAAAAAATAATTTCTACACATATTTTATCATTTATGTATCTATCTTTTATCACTGTAACTGATCTCTTACTCAATGAATTGATATTTTACTATTTTTGAGTTGATTTTCTACTATAACTAAACTAATTGTTTGCTTAAATAAAATTGATCTTTTATCACAACTAAATTTAATTTTTTACCATAATTAAATTAATCTATTATTATAAAATATAACTAATTTTCACCAACATTAAAATGATCTTTCACCCATTTTTTAGAATATGTTTCAACATTTTTTTAGCGTAACTTTTTACATTGTTTACTAACCTTTCACCGTAAATTTTATATCTTTCACTATATATATATATAGAGAGAGAGAGAGAGAGACACACACACACACTCATCTTTCGCTACAAATTTATATACCTTTCACGGGTGAAATTTCATCATAGAAGTATATACTTGTCGTCAGACCTAAATTGATTTGTCACTAGTATTGACTTGATATATAGTTAATATTTTACTATACATAAACTGATTTTTCAATATAATTGAACTAACATTTCACTATAACTCAATTATTATTATTATTATCATCCTTGCATTGATATTTCACTAATATTATGATGATCTTTCACCATAATATATAGTCAAATATTTCATCATAATTGAGTTGATTTTTTTTTACCAACATTATGCTTATCTTTCATTATTATTGTACATATCTTTCACTAATTTTTTTTCACCATAATTGAATTGCTATTTAATTATAATTAAATCGATCTTTCACCATAACTAACTAATTTTTGTCATAATTAAACTAATTTTTCACCATAGAATATAGTTAATATTTCATTATACATAAATTAATCTTTTACCATAACATAACTATTTTTTTTACTAGCATTGAGCTTATTTATCATCATTATTTTAAATATGTTTCAATATTTTCTTCACCATAATTTTTTTATATTATTTTAGTGAAAGTTCACCATGAAGATGCCTATCTTTCACAAACTTTGTGCTAATCTTTCACTGGTATTTAGCTAAAATTTCAAGATTTTTCTCAAAATCTTTCAGTATAATAGCTCATACCTTTCACCCGAATTAATTTTTAACTAGCATTATAAATATTTCACCATATAATGTAGTCAATATGTCACTATATATGAGATAATTTTTCACAAGCATTGAGCCCATCTTTCAACATAGAATATAGTCAAATATTTAATCATACAACTTTCACCAGCATCGTACTTATCTTTTATTATTATTATTATTATTATTATTATTATTATTATTATTATTATTATTATTATTATTATATCTTTCATCATTATTCTACTAGTTTTTAATACTACTTTCATAAAATTTCATCATCATTGTACACATTTTTTTTATCATTATTGTATATATCTATCACCATCATATATATTTTACTACATTATTTTGTTAAAAAATCACCATTCGTATATAATAATAATAATAATAATAATAATAATAATAATAATAATAATAATAATAATAATAATAATAATAATAATAATAAGATATCTTTAGATACAAATTTTTTTTATCAAATATTGAAATTAAGTGTATGTTTGGCAAAATTAGGTTCAAGGTTAACTTAAAGCTTAAAACATAAGTGAAAAATTGTAGGTTATAAGGTACTTCAAGTAGCTTTTCAAAAATTAGCTTATAATATAGTAAAAATATAATTACCAAACATAGTTTCTTTAATATATATATATAGAGAGTATTTATAAGTAATAAGTTAACTTATAATGGACTTTTGATCTTACTAAACACACCTTAAATGTTTGATGAGTTGAAATTAGTGTTACTATAACACCCTCAAATTTTGAACCAATTTTTTAAAGACAATGCAGAAGCATTATAAAAGTAAAACTGAGGAATGTTATCGCCACATCAATCATGAGAAAGGCGTGATAATCACCTAACACATATCTGATGTAAGGTAAAATGGAACAACAATGAAGGAATGTGTGATCTACTAATAATACAGCAATAATATGATAACAATGATGATAATGGTAATATAGATAGAAGAAAGAGTTTACAAAATCTAAATACATAAATCAAAGCTAAGAGTTTAAATAACAGAAAAGAACCACAAGCATCCCTATATAGTGGTAAAATATATATCTAAATGGTTAGCCTAACTCTTAACTAAATGGAAATGTAACTTTCAATCCCATGTAATGGCCAGCTACTAACCCACAACATCATCCTCAACGTACTCTAGCTAAGAATTGTAGTCCTACAAATTATCATATGTTCATTAGACCAAAAGTCAGATCATGATAATGACCACACAGATATATTACTAGTACAATAAATTACTGGTAAAACAAACTACCTGAAACATGTTAAGGGCTCATGCTGCACATTAAAGTCACATAGTAGCATGGTGATAAGCATACTAACACAGTATAACACTCAGGTTCATGATAGCAATACATAAGGCATAATTGCAAGGAAATCATAGAAGAATAATAATATAGATCATGCATTAAAATCACATAGTGGAAACCATATTATAATTCTTTTTTTAATGGCCACGTATTTTTCAATTATTAAGATAATTCATTTGACCACACCCAATTCTCCACCTTGAAAAAAAGTTATGGCAACATACAAACGTAATGGGACACCACATCCACCATATAGGGTTTATTGGATAGATTGGGGACTCATAAGGGACACTAGAAGTGAGGATGTGCTAGAGTTGTGAAATTAGAGTTTCAAAGTGGAATAGGGTTATCTCGGGGTAGTAGTAGGGAAGGTGGCATGCATGGGATAGGTATACATGTTTGTGTGATGAACCTAAAATAAATAAAACATGAATAATATACTAATCAATTAAAGTAAAAGATAACTTGAGTCGGGCCCAATTGTACATGTCTATCCACCGGTAAGAATAGTAGTCAAGAGCATCTTACGCTGGAAGTTGTACCATATACCATTCCACAGGTGAGAATAGTGGGGTCTCGAACTTAGGTAAATTAAACTATTTTATGATAATAACCCATGGTAAGACATGAATTACTTACAGTGTAATACTTAGTGGGTCGGGATCGATTATACCTTGATTATCAATCCACCGGTGAAAATAGTAGCCAGGAGCATTATGTCTTGAGGTTGTACCTTGATTACCAATCTGCCGATGAGAATAGTGGCCATAAGTGTCCTGATTTGAAATTTAAATTTTTTTTACCATTCCACCGGTTGAAAATAGTGGGGTCCATGAACCCAACGTGGATAAAATCATGAGTTGATTTTTATTATACTAATACTTTAAGTTTAGATAATAATGAATAAGTCAAGTTGGTATGATCTTCTTATACACGTGTCATCCCTTATCGTAGTATTATTGATATATGTGACCTACTTGACTGTATTTTGGTATTATTAATAAGTGATGCTCATTCCTATGAACAAAAATCCCTTCTAAGCCTATGTAGGTGAATGAGGAATTTCTAGACAACTTTGTTGTATGTGATGCTATGATTGATCAAAGCAGAGTGATGTTGTTGTGACCGGAGTTAGGGGTCTAAGAGCGTGACATATGGTTGTTGTCTTAACTGGTTTTATTCTTATTAATTTTCAGTTAAACGTTTAATTATGTATTTCAATACTCCTTTTGGAATGATCACCTAACTCTTATTTATGATATGGATTGTTCTTATGCTACACTTATCATAGTTTGTGTACTATTTTATCTTACCTTGTAGTTGGTATAAGGATGGTTTGGGGTCAGACTTATACAGATTATGATGGTAACACCCCTTTTATGTTTGATATTCTTCCACTTAAAATAAAAAAATTTAGTAGTGAATTTTGGGGTTGTTACAAGATGGGCCATTTAAAATCTTAAGAACATTTGGAAATAATTCTTATGAATTAGAATTACCAGAATCTTATGGAGGAGTTTATAGAACTTTCAACGTTGATGATTTATCTTTTGATTATGGTGATGGTAATTTGATGGAAAATTCTTCCTTACAAGGAGAGAGTGATGCACAAGCATATCTATCTTATTCTTCTCATGTTGAAGGTCAAGAGCTAGCATAGTTAGAGATGGTACCAATTATTCTTGAAAATCTTGAACACTTTCATAATAACTCTAATAATGTTTCACTAAGTGATTCTTGCAGATATTATATATGTTTGCAAGAAGAAGACTTCACCAATGATATCTAGTGTGCAAGAAAATGATAATGAAAGGGTTACACAGTTGCATGGAAGACAAAGCAAAAAGATATGAAGCTTGATTAATTAATTATTCAATGTATTATCATAATTAGGTTTTATGTAGCTTTGATATTTTATGTAAAATTTAAAATGTCTTATCATTGTAATTATAAATCATTATATATACCATATGGACGTGTGTTAATTTAAATTTTTATTAAGTAATCTAATTGATTTGGAATGAATTAATGGAGGTTAAGCTTGGCCTCATATGTGTGTGTGTACTTGTACATTCAATAGAATGGAGAAGAACATTAATGAATTAATGAATGAGAATTAAGCCAAAAATCTTGTAGCTTTGATCTTCCTTCCTTCCTCTTCAAGTGAGATTAATCTTGAATGAGTTTAGAAATTATTCTATTGATAAATTAGTGTTTTATCTTTAGAAATCTTTTGCTCTTGAGAAGATCAAAAACTTCTAATTATATGTTGAATTAAAAACGTCCACACCTTCGAAATCCTTTCCAATTTAGTTTACATTATTCTTCTACAAATCAAGCTAAATGATCTTGTATTGTGAAAGATAATTCATCCATTATCTTACACATTAATTAATGATGTAGGAGCATCTTCATCTCATTTTTCTCATGTTGAAGGTTAAGAGCTAGCATATTTGGAGATGGTACTTGATGGAAACCTGTTAGGGTTTCACGAAGGATCGAACGATTAATCAAACGCAAAGTTCGATTTCGCCGATACAGCCTAAGGAAAAAATTCCAAAGGAAGACCAAAGATTCAGAAGCACAATTGATACAATGGCAACTGAAATTTGAAGGTGAATGATCAAGATCGATCAAAGTGAGAGCGAGAGCAGAATCAGAGAAGACGAGTGAAAGAGAGAATCACCGAGAGAAAGAGAAAAGAAGTCGCAAGAAAGCTCAAGAAATTAGCCGATATATTTCTGTCTAAAAGTTCTCCGTATTACAAGTATTTCGCCTATTTATATGTACACAAAAGGTCGTATATGTCGACACATACAATACGGAACAAATACAAGCCTGGATAGAACGGGCGTAAAAGACTTTGGGCCACAATAAATCGACCAGCCCAATTCAACCCAACATAAAATGTCCCAAATACAATTAAGCTTAAGGCTTAATTTTCCCATCAGCTATAACAACTTTAGCTAATCAAGGTTATTAAGGATTGATTAATCCGCAATCCATCTAGTCCAAATTAAGGACCGGGTGGCGGATTATACAACCGTCCTAATTTCCATTAGCTCATTCCGACCGGCGAATGCATCATATGGGATTACAAGTTATTAACAAAAATTACATAATCTGTACACTCCAATACATATTCTGCACTTCCCAGCAACTGTATCCAAAGTCCACAAAATCCATATGCTGCATTATACTCCTATTAATTCATCAAATAAGACAAACAATTATAAGTAATTAATTCACAGCAATTTTCAAAATTAATTAAATATAAATTCATAAGATTCACATCATTCCCCTCTTCTTGGAAAGGTTTCGCCTCTGAAACCTGAATAAGTCCCAGAAATGGACTTAGATCAGCCACATTGAAAGAGTTACTCACATTTCCAAATTTAACAGGTAAATCAATTTTATAAGCATTATCATTAATTTTCTCTAATACAGTAAATGGTCCATCCCCTCTAGGGTCCAACTTTGACTTTCTAAAATTTGGAAACCTTTCTTTCCTTAGGTGAACCCAAACTAAATCTCCAGGTTTAAAAATCATTTTTCTCCTTCTTTTATTAGCATGTTCAGCCATCTGTTGTACCTTCTTATTAATCTGTTGTCTTACAGTTTCATGTAATCTTTTTATACTTTCAGCTCTAGATTCAGCATCAAAATTTTGCAAGTCAGCATGAGGTAAAGGACTCAAATATAATGGAGTTAATGGATTAAAACCATACACAATCTCAAATGGAGTTTTATTAGTTGTAGAATGTAAAGTTCTATTATAAGCAAAGTCCACTTGAGGTAAAACATATTCCCATTGTTTAATATTCTTTCCAAGGACAGCTCTCAACATGTTTCCCAAAGTTCTATTAACCACCTCAATTTGAGGGTGACAAGTTGTAGAAAACAATAACTTAGTCCCTAATTTTCCCCACAAAACCTTCCGAAAATGACTTAAAAACTTAACATCTCTGTCTGAAAATATAGTCTTAGGAATTCCATGTAATTTAACCACATTAGAAAAAAATAATTCAGCCACTACTGCAGCATCATTTGTTTTATTACAAGGTATAAAATGAGCCATCTTACTGAACCTATCTATTACAACCATTATTGAATCTTTAGCTCTATTAGTCCTAGGTAATCCTAAAACAAAATCCAAAGATACATCAACCCAAGGATGGTTAGATACAGGTAAGGGGGTATATAATCCAAAAGGTTTTGAAGTCGTTTTTGCCTGCCTACATTTAATACAATTGACACAATGTTTCAAAACATCTTTTTTCATGTGTGGCCAATAAAAATGTTCAATTAAAACATCTAAAGTTTTCTGAGTTCCTAGATGTGCCATTAACCCACCACTATGTGCTTCTTGAATTAATAATCCTCTATAAGAGCATGCAGGAATACACAATCTATTTTCCCTAAACAAGTATCCTTCATTAATAAAATATTTTCCTTGAGAAGAAACTTCACACCTTTTATAGATTTCTTTAAAATCAATATCTTCTAAGTATAATAGTTTAATACTGGAAAACCCTAATAAAGTAGTATCAGCAGCATTTAATAAGGCATATCTCCTGGATAAAGCATCTGCAACTATATTATCACTACATTTCTTATATTTAATTATGTAAGGAAAACTTTCAATGAATTCTATCCATCTACCTTGTCTCCTATTTAACTTTGACTGACTCTTTAAATACTTAATAGCTTCCTGATCAGTATTAATTACAAATTCTCTATGCCACAAATAATGTTGCCACACTTCCAAAGCCCTTACTAAAGCATACAGTTCTTTTTCATAAGTTGAATAATTCAAAGTACTACCATTTAATTTCTCACTAAAATAAGCTATTGGTTTTCCCTCTTGAGAAAGTACAGCCCCTATTCCTAAACCTGAAGCATCACAATCTAATTCAAACATCTTTTCAAAGTCAGGAAGACTCAACACAGGTGCTTGGGTTAATTTAGTCTTAAGTGTCTCAAAAGATTGCTATTGTTCTAATCCCCAAATAAACCCATTATCCTTCTTTGTTATGGCAGTCAAGGGAGCAGCTATAGTACTAAAGTTTCTCACAAATCTCTTGTAAAAAGAACACAGCCCATGAAAACTTCTTACTTCAGTTACACTCTTTGGCACAGGCCACTCTTGAATAGCCCTAACCTTCTCTTCATCTACAGATACACCTTCTTTTCCTACCACAAATCCTAAGAAAACCACACTTTCCAAACAAAATCTAGACTTAGCTAAATTAGCATAAAGTTGTTCTGTTTTAAACACATTCAAAATAATCCTTAAGTGTTTCAAGTGTTCCTCTAAGGATTTACTATATATAAGTATATCATCAAAATAAACAACCACAAATTTTCCAATAAATTCCCTTAATACATGGTTCATAAGTCTTATAAAAGTACTAGGAGCATTTGACAACCCAAAAGGCATTACTAACCATTCATATAATCCAAAATTTGTTTTAAAAGCTATCTTCCACTCATCTCCTGGTTTCATCCTAATTTGATGATACCCACTTTTTAAATCTATTTTAGAAAATATAACAGCACCATGCAATTGATCCAACATTTCATCCAGCCTAGGAATTGGATATCTATACTTAATAGTTATCTTATTTACTGCCCTTCTATCCACACACATTCTCCAACTGCCATCCTTTTTAGGTACTAATAACACTGGTACTGTACAAGGACTCATAGACTCCTTAATATATCATTTACTTAACAGTTCTGAAACCTGTCTTTTCAATTCCTTAACCTCTTCAGGATTGGCTCTATAAGCAGGTCTGTTTGGTATAACAGCTCCTGGAATAAAATCTATTTGATGTTCTATTCCCCTTAATGGAGGTAGTCCACTAGGTATATCCTCAGGAAACAACTCACTATATTCCTCTAATAACGGTTTCACTGTACTAGGTACTTCTTCAATTATTCCTCTCTGATACTCATAACAGTCCTTAAAAATCATCAAGTACACATTGGCATTTCTTTTTATTGCCTTTCCTACATCCTTACCTTTAGCATAAAATCCAAAAGTTCCTTTTATGTCCTTTGTACTAAGATCATTCCCCAAATTAGATTTAGATAACTCCTTATAATCAAATTTAATTTTGGTTTGATCCTCAAATATTTCTTTTGGAGTCATAGGTGCTAAAACAATCTTCTTATCATCCTTCTGTACTGTATACCTATTCTTATAACCATCATGTACTACCCTCCTATTATATTGCCAAGGCCTACCTAACAACAGGTGAGCAGCATGCATAGGAACTATGTCACATAAAACAGAATCCTCATATTTTCCTAACTTTAAATTCACTAAAACTTGTTGACTAACCTTAACATCTCCCAATTCATTAAGCCATTGCAATCTATATGGTTTTGGATGTTTAGTAGTGGTTAATCCTAATTTAGACACCAATAGGGTACTAGCAGCATTAATACAACTACCACTATCTATGGCCATGTTAAAGCACTTGTCATCAATTAAACATCGAGTATGGAATATATTTTCTCTTTGTATAGCATTGGAATCAGGTAATTTATCACTATTTAAAGCTCTTCGAACCACAAAAAGATCCCTATTCACTAGTAATTCTATTTCTTCTTCTAGGTCACTATCATTCTTTCTAACTATATTGACCTCTTCTTCTTCTTCTTCTTCAGATTCAGATTTAGACTCTACTTCGCCAGACTCTCTAATCAAAATGTTTCTCTTGTTTGGGCATTCAGAAGCTATATGTCCTAAGCCTCCACACCTAAAACATTTAATATCCCTAGTCCTGTTTGACCCATTTACAGGATTTGTCATCATATTCTTTCCTTTTTCAAACTTCTGTCCTACCTTAGCTTCATTGTTTCTTCCCTTAAATTCTACCTGTAAAACCCCCAAATTTACTACTGAAAAATTTCGTTTAAAATCAAAAGGTTTAGCGGAAGCAAAGGATAAAACCGTAAACTCGGGGGTATTACAGCCACACTTAGTACCAGACCGGTTCACTCCTACCGTTCCAGTACTAAGTGCTAAGGCTATATCCGATCAACCTTTAGTACAAAGTATAAAAAACGCAAGACAACATTTAAAATAAATCCTTAACCAGAGGTGAGTCAAACAGAAGTTAGAATACGTTTTAGGATTACAACCCCAGATTATATTTCTCAAAACAGGAATGTAATACCAAAACACAGCTAAACAAAAACGAATCTCGAAGGATCAATATCCGGATTGCCTACTCACTCGCATCAGACCTTCCACCCCCAAACAGTATCTGATCTTAAACCTGCACAAGAGGGCTGCTCCCCACCATCGGTGGATCATCACAGGACCCATTCAACCAAGGTAGTATCAGTACGGGCCCAATACTGAGTAAGTTCCACTACCCTATTTTATGGGAGAGACATAACTATACATCAAGTGCGTATTAAATCATGATACAAAACGTTGACACATTATTACGCATACTCAAACCCACATCACAAGTCCTACCATACCCATATAGTAACATATGAAACATGTGTAACATCGTATTGAAACATATAAGGGTGTTATGACCAAAATGTAAGTAACTCATTATGCACATAAGCAGCATGGGGTAATACAGATAATAAAAGCCAGTTATGGTCCGGATAGACTCATTCTTTAGATCTCTGGTAAGTATAGTAGATTCACGTCATAATCGTTACGAATCCATGAGAGGGCGGGAACCCCACTATTATAGCCGGTGGATCGGTCACTTATAGGGCAGAATGCACCTAACCACTATTATATGCCGGTGGATCGGTCTCCAGGGCAGAACGCTCCTGGCCACTATTATGCCGGTGGATCGGTCTGGTCCCAACTCTCATGGTGTTTCACTGTGATTATAACGTATCTTTCCATTATTTGTTTATAAGTCATTTCACACCATAATCTTTGTTAATCCATGCGAGTACGGGAACCCCACTATTATAGCCGGTGGATCGGTCACCTATAGGGTAGAACGCACCTAACCACTATTATATGCCGGTGGATCGGTCTCCAGGGCACAACGCTCCTGGCCACTATTATGCCGGTGGATCGGTCTGGCCCCGACTCACATGGTGTTCCACTGTAAGTATATAGTATCTTTCCCATGATTTAATTACAACATACTGTTTGGTTTGTTGAACTCGGGATCCCCCACTATTATAGCAGGTGGATCGGTCACGTATAGGGCAGAACGCACCTAACCACTATTTTATGCCGGTGGATCGGTCTCCAGGGCACCCCGGCACCTGGCCACTATTATGCCGGTGGATCGGTCTGGGCCCGGCTCAACAATCTTACTCTTTAAGTACTTAATATCTTATTCATGTCTTATTAAATAAGGTTCCACCCTTGACATGCATATCACTACCCTCTACTCCTTCCCTTCGAGGAGGCCCGTCCCATATCTTGAGACTGTTCTCCCCTTCTCACGCCCGATATCCATCCCCTCTTACTCTTATACATAAGGAAGCGTAGTAAGGGCACACTCTCCCGAGAATGCGGGCTAACCCTATCACAACGATATCGGTCCCACATGTTCTCACCCCTCTAGGGCTCCTCCTTGGAAAACCCTAATTTGACCTATATGGCCCAGCTCTTTCTTACTCATCCTAACTTCACTTTGTGCCTTGTCTCGTATCCCGTTTCTACTAAGAAATCCCCAAATTATATCTCTTTGTTCCCCAACTCCGCGTGTGACCGCCAAACCCTAGTTGGCCACACCAACCCTAGCACTTTACTTCCTCTCCAAGTAATCTCCCTTCTTTCACCCCAAATATCTCTCTCCTTTAGAAAACCCATACTCATCCTTTATATAAGTGAATTCTCACTCTCAATCTCATACTCCATCCCTCTTTGATCATTTTTACCCTTGTACTCTTCAAATTTCTCATTTCCTCCCAAAACTCTAATCGGAACCCTTAGACACCCTTACCCCGACCAACGTAAAAATTTGCACCCAAGCCTCCAACGGGTCCATAACTTTGACATTATTTTACTCACTTCCTCAATCACCTTTCCTCACATAAGATCCATCCCCATGCATAATTTAAACACTCCATGCAGGCTCTCCAACACCTACCTACACTCAAACCCTAAATCTCATACAATCATTAACTCCCATGAAAAACCCTAACTCCACCATGCAAACCCTAATACCACCATACTGACCTTAATACCACCATGCCAACCCTAATACCACCATTCCAACCATAATACCACCATGCAACCATTAGTACCGCCATAAAACATTAATACGATCATACAACTTCAAGACTCCCATGATGGTTACCAACTCATATTACCATTTATCCTAACATGCATGTCCTAGAGGGCCGTAACATAATACATCATAAACATCATACATATAAATGTCATGCTCATGTCATGGAAGCACATACAACATACCTCCATCTCCAAGCTGCGCTACACATAAAATAAGTTATCCACAAATCATATCATACATGCCATAGCATGGCATATACAGCATTCAACACATCCATGTCACACATAACACAAGGCCATTAGCTTCGTCCTTACTAAATACCCATAAGTAGAGGTAAGTAGAGACTTACTTGGATCCGAAGCTAGCTAAGCGAAATAAGAGAGAGAGATATCCCTAGCTCGTGGATCCACGAGAAAGCTTTCCTAGATCCGATAGAAATCGAAAACTAAATTAGAAACTATTCTATCAATCAATAATTCACATATTCAAATTAAATAAACACAAACAACACAAATGATTTTTCTTAGAAAACGTGACCAAAACTTAGAACTTAAAAGCATAGCTTTATTAAGATTTAAGGTTAAAACTAAATCAAAACGGATTAATACAATATCGCTTGGGATATTTCAACTTAATTTGGAAAGCCCGAGAAAGAATAATCGATCATAAGTTAATTTATTAAAAATAACTTATTTATTAGGTTTTATAACTAAATAGGTAACTCAACCATTTACATAACACCAAATTCAAACCGATTAAGTTAAAACATAATTTAAATGATTTAAAACCCAAAGATAGAAATCGATTAGATAAAAGACGCATAGCAAAAATCAATTTTATAAAATCATCTCCAAGATTAGGGTTTTTAATGCCTAAACTACGAATTAGCCAAATCACTTCGATTACCTCAAATTGATAGTTTTAAAACACAATTAAACTAATTTTAGATAAATCTAGATAATCAATTTCAACAAAACAATCTTCCGATTAATCAATTCCAGATAATCAATCTTCAAAATTAGGGTTTTAAAGCCCACGACACAAACTCAGGTAATTCAATTTAATTAATTCAAATTAAGGTATTAGAAGGCAATTAATACCATTTCAATCATTTCTATACATTCAATTTTAGAAAAACAGCAATACAAGTAATCGATTTCATAATCTCACTTGAAATTTAGGGTTTTAGGCCCGAAAATACAATTCGTCAAAATTCTATAAATCTAATCAAATTGAATGTTTAGAAATGCAATTAAACACATTTTATAACATATCAAATAATCAATTGCTCAAAACTAGTAAAAGAAATACACAATTTAGCCCAATTAGGGTTTTTGAGCCCGGAACGCAAATCCGATTAATTCTTGCCAAAACATATCAATTGACGGTTTGAAAATGTAATTAAACATATTCTAATGTAATTTATATAGTCAATTGAATAAAAATAACCCGATTACATAATCCAATTTAAACCCGCGGGAGTTTTGGCCTAAAAATCCAATTCCGATCAATTACGTACAATTTTCCCAAATCAACATATCCAATATAAAATTAAATACATTTTAAACAATATTATAAAACCAATTGAGCGGGACGGCTCAATTATACGACCCAATTTCATTACACCCCGAATTTGACCTAGGAATCAAATTTCGATAAAACATGCATAAATTTCTCAAATTGACGGTTCCAAAATGAAATTGGATACATTTTAAAGTATATTGTATAATCAATTTGTCCGAAATCGCAACAACGGACGGATCCGAAAAATTCGGGCATAACCCGGCTAAAAATCCAATTTTCCCAAAATTCCAACACAACCACACAATTAACTTATCCAAATCAATCTTACAGCACATATATACATTATCAAACAATTAATTTAGTTTATCACAAGCTAAATCATACCTAATTAATCAAAATAAGGGTTAAGGTTTTTCGAAAATTATACCAAACAAAAACCGATAAAACGGGGCAAGGGAAGGCTGGGGAGGCGTCGTCGGGGGTCGGGGGTGGCTCGCCGATGGTCAGCAGGCGTCGATGGTAACCGGCGGTGGCGGCACTACCTGCACGCTACTGATGTGCTGCCGCTGCTGCTGCTGGCTCGACCGCTGCTGCTGCTGCTACTTCGGTGGGCTGCTGCACTGCTCGCGGGTCGGTGGCGGTCGGAGCTCGGCAGGCGAAGGAGGGAGGGGCTGGGGAGAAGGAGAGAGGCGAGGGAGGTCAGCTAGGGTTAGGGCTGCGCGAGAGGGAGTCGGGGAACAGGGACTCACGGGGCAAATAGAGGAGAAGGGAGAGAGGGGGCTCGGGGTCTCCCGACAATTTTTTTTTTTTTTTTGAATACAAGTAAAAATAAAATACTAAATATTTAAAGTTTTTATCGGAAGATTTTATCTAAATTTTATTTAACAAAATTTCATTTCGAAACGATCCGAAGGTTTAGAATTAATAAAAAGCTATATAAAGAATTTCGGAAACATTTTCGGAAGAATTTACCATCGAACGTAAAAAATTTATTTTATTTACGGAAATACATTATAAGACCTCGAAATAATATTTAAAAGCATAAAAGTAAGTATTTAAATTAAATTCTAATAAACCGAGACTAATTTAAATAATTTCCGAAATCGGTTTTCCGTAAACCAAAAATCGTAAAACGGAAGAAAATTAGTTCCGGAAAGAAATTCATAAATAAACTCCGAAATCTTTTTAATTTAAAACTTTTCGAAGATATTAACAATTTTCGAAAACGAATAAATTTAAAGTCGGAAATATTTTCTACGGATAAAATCATTAAAATAAATTTAACTATTTAAACAAAAATTCTATAATTTAAATAATATATTTAGTTAACGAAATATAACTCCAAAAAATAAGGTCGTAATCACACGACGAAGTTATAATCGAAAATGAATCTAAAATATTAAAAATCAAAATACGAGAAGAACGGGAATACATATTTTTAACCGAAAATCGAAATTAAAAGAGTATAATAAAATCATAGTCGCGAACGAATTTGTCTAAAATGGTTCGCAACGGCAACGATTAATTAAATTCAAATATGAATTCGAAATCGTCGATAAATCCATAAAACAAATCAAAATTAAAATAATTAAATATTTACATCAAATTACGCTAATAAAATCATTAAACTTAATAAATTTGGGTTTTAAAAATACGGGGTATTACACTACCTTACTATTGTTCTTCGAGTTTCCAGAAGTATTTCCCCCAAAATTTCTCCTCATAGTAGTCTTAAACCCAATCCCAGGGGGTTTATATTGATTAGATTTCCTTAATTGAATCTCTATCTTAGTAGCTATATTCACCATTTCATTTAAGGTTCCACAAGGATACAGTTCTACTTTATCAGCTATCTCTGAATTTAACCCACTCAGAAACCTAGCCATGGTAGCATCATCATCCTCAATAACTCATGTCTTAATAATCAAAACTTCTAACTCTTTATAATAGTCATCCACTGATCTCACTCCTTGACTAATAGTTTGCAACCTCTTATGCAACTCCCTATAATAGTAACTTGGCACAAATCTCTTTCTCATTAAAATTTTAAACTCTGCCCAAGTCTGTATAGATGGTTCCCCACACCTTCGTCTAGTTAACACCAAATTATGATACCAAGAGGATGCATACTCAGTAAATTCTACTACTGCCACCTTAATTTTCTTTTCTTCAGAGTAATTATGACACTCAAATACTAATTCTATTTTCCTTTCCCATTCAAAATAATAATCAGGGTCATTCCTGCCATTAAACCCTGGTATACTAAGCTTAAGATTATTCAAATTCCTATCAATGAATTCTAATTCCCTATCATGCCTATTGTTTTGTCTAGGCATCCTATCACTATTGTGAGATACTTGGTCTTCCAGCTCCTCTAGATTAGCCATGGGTGGAACTCTAATCCTAGGATCCATTGGAGCCCTTCCTAAAACTCCTACCTGATTAGTTTCAACTCTGTTATGTTGCAATTCATTGATTCTTACTTCCTGTTCCCCTAGTCTTTGTTCTAGGTTAGCAGATAAAACAGCAAATTGTGCAGTCATTTGTTCTTGAAAAGTCCTAAGGGTTTCTAAAAGATCATTACTAGACGCAGATTGATTCACTGACTGGCCATTGTTAGACATAATGAAATTTAACAGCAGTTTAAACAACTAACACAGCAGCAATTTAATCAACAGAAACAACTTATTCAAGGATTTCAGATAACAGAACACACAATATAGTCTCAAGAAGTATCACAGTATCAAATATTAACAGTAATAGCAACATTAAAGCTTACTCACATTTATTCAATGTCTATAATAATTCGACAATACTAATTAAGTAAGAGGGAACGATATTACCGCATCTGCTTAAGCAATCAATTCACTTATCTAGGGTACCCCTCTTCTTGGAGGTCTCTCCCTTTTCTTGAAACCAAAATGGTTCGCCGGTTATGTTATTAACATGTATAATTGTTAACAACAGGTAATTGGCGAAGAAATGGAAATTAAGTATAGAAAATAGTAGTATTAAATAAGAAAATTTACGAATCGAAGGTTACCAACAACAATCTGTCGCACTGTCAGTCAAGATTCACGTTCTTGACTAAACCCTAGGTCGATTAGGGTTTCTCTTCAGACTTTCGAAATAGCGGACCAAAACACTTTAATCGCCGGTTTTAGAACAACAATAATCGAAACAGACTTCGTCGCTATAAACCCTAATATTTCACACCTCAAGCTAGGGTTAGCGAAATACAGAAATCAAATCAAAAAATGAAGAAAACTTAATCAGTAACACAGAAACTACGAGCACTCTAGAAACCGAGGCTTTGATACCAAATGATGGAAACCTGTTAGGGTTTCACGAAGGATCGAACGATTAATCGAGCGCAAAGTTCAATTTCTCCAGTACAGCCTAAGGAAAAAATTCCAAAGGAAGACCAAAGATTCAGAAGCACAATTGATACAATGGCAACTGAAATTTGAAGGTGAATGATCAAGATAGATCAAAGTGAGAGCGAGAGCAGAATCAGAGAAGACGAGCGAAAGAGAGAATCGCCGAGAGAGAGAGAAAAGAAGTCGCGAGAAAGCTCAAGAAATCAGCCGATATATTTCTGTCTAAAAGTTCTCCGTATTACAAGTATTTCGCCTATTTATATGTACACAAAAGGCCGTATATGTCGACACATACAATACGGAACAAATACAAGCTTGGATAGAACGGGCGTAAAAGAATTTGGGCCACAATAAATCGACCAGCCCAATTCAACCCAACATAAAATGTCTCAAATACAATTAAGCTTAAGGCTTAATTTTCCCATCAGCTATAACAACTTTAGCTAATCAAGGTTATTAAGGATTGATTAATCCGCAATCCATCTAGTCCAAATTAAGGACCGGGTGGCGGATTATACAACCGTCCTAATTTCCATTAGCTCATTCCGACCGGCAAATGCATCATATGGGATTACAAGTTATTAACAAAAATTACATAATCTGTACACTCCAATACATATTCTGCACTTCCCAGCAACTGTATCCAAAGTCCACAGAATCCATATGCTGCATTATACTCCTATTAATTCACCAAATAAGACAAAAAATTATAAGTAATTAATTCACGGCAATTTTCAAAATTAATTAAATATAAATTCATAAGATTCACATCAGTACCAATTGTTTTTTAAAATCTTAAACACTTCCATAATAACCTTAATAATGTTTCATTAAGTGATTGTTATAGGTATTATATATGGTTGCAAGAAGAAGACTTCACTTATGATATCTAGTGTGTAAGACAATGATAATGTAAGGGTTACAAAGTTGTAAGGAAGACAAAGTTACAATACATGAAACTTCATTACTTGATTATTCAATATATTATAATAATTAGATTTTATGTAGCTTTGATATTTTATATAAACATTGTAATGTCATGTCATTGTAATTGTAAATTATTATATATACTATATGGGCATGTGTTAGTTAATTTTTTTTTATTAATTAGGACGATTGATTTGGGATTAATTAATGGAGGTTAAGCTTGGCCTCATATGTGTGTGTACTTGTGCATTCAATAGAATGGAGAAGAACATTAATGAATGAATGAGAATTAAGCTAAAAATCTTGTAGCTTCGATCTTTCTTCCTTCCTCTTCAAGTGAGATTAATCGTAAGTGAGTTTAGGAATTGTTCTATAGATAAATTAGTGTTTTCTCTTTATAAATCTTTTGATCTTAGAGAAGATCAAAAAGTTCCAATTATATGTTGAATTGAAAATGTCCACAACTTTGAAATGCTTTCCTATTTGGTTGACATTCTTCTTTTACAAATCAAGCAAAAAGATCATGCACTGTGATAGATAATTCATCCATTATCTTATACATCACCCGGCATGTTTCTATGTCATAAAATACATAAAAAGATACACTATACATATAAAATCACATGAGTACATGGTATAATCAACACTTAACAAGATTATACTCAAAACTACCATAATCCGATATAATATCAGAGAACTTGAAACATGCTTAAACTTAAAAGATGGAAACTTTATCACATGCCCAAATCCAAGAACTCAATTAACTCATACACAATACAATAATACTAGAACATGAAACTACAATAGACGACAAAAGACCCTATTCATATTAGAAGTAAGATTGTCTTACCTTCAAGCAAATCTTTTAGTACAAAATACTCCTAACTTGATGGTTGTCTACTAAGACCTCAATTCCTAAGAGAATTAAGAATCAAAATATTTAAAACTCTTTTTCCAAAACTTAATAAAACAAAATTAGAAGAAGAAGAAGAAAAAAATCATAACTCAACCTTTTCTCAAAAAAAAATTAAGAAAAATGAAGTTAAGATCTTTAATCTTTGTCAAAACCTTAATTCTTCCTTACTTAAGATAAATAAATAATAGTTAAAGCTAAGATTAGAAAAAGAAAGAAGAGACAAGAATTCAACCAAAAGATGAGGAAACAAGAGGCAAACCTCTGTTTTTATTGGTAAAGAAGAAAAGGAAAGAAAAGTGGAGAAGGGACTTTTCGTAAAGGAAAAAGAAGAGTGGGCAAGTGCAGATGATAGGGAGTGAGATGAATTGGGAATGAAGTGTATAGAGAAGTGTTGGTTGACATTCACAAGTGGGAGAGAGAGAAGTCTGAATTGAGTTGAGTGCAACCAAAGTGTAAGGAAAACACATGATAAGATAAAAGGAGGTAGAGTGTAGCCAGAAAGAGACATGACAAAGGATTGTAAGTTAAAAAAGATGTGTAGAAAGTCAAACACACAGTTATAGGTGCCAGAAGAGAGAGAAAAGTGAAGGAGAATATAGAGAAAGTAAAAAATGTCTCAAAAGTAATTTTAAATATTTTTAGCTAAATAACATTATAAAATGATCTAACTAATGTAAAAATAATTACAAAACACCAAATATAAGATTATTAGCACAAATAAAATCTAATTAGAAATTTTCAATGTATTGACAGGAGATTTGAATAAAAGTCAGAAAAGAAGCTAAAATCGTACGACAATCAGTCGATTAATTTTAGCAAATTAGTTGACTGGTTCATCAAAAAACAAAATTATTAGTTCCTAAGCATATCGGTAGATTGACTAGGAAAATTAGTCGATCGGTGCACCTAAAGTTAAAAAATTTATTAGAATTTCAAACATTTTACAAAACCAAAATTAATTTATTTTATATCAACATCATTGTAAATATAATTAGTGAAGGAAAACATAGAAGGAACAATAAAAAAAAATGTAGCATCTAATTTGTATAAGCATTCCTAACCTGACTTATATTTTAAAATATATAAGTATATTCTATTTTAAGTGATGTATGTGGTAAAACTGAGGAAATATACTATTTTTGAAATGGAAAACGCCGGCTCAACGAATTTCCCCTGCAACACTTTGATCAGCATTCAAACTGTTCCCCACATGAGATTTCGATCTGTGTGTGAAATTACGTTATACAAATTGGAATAACACTTTCTTTTTCCATAATAGCAGCAGTACAATTAATATGTAGTTTTGAAAAGCCGACTGCCACAGTGCCGCCACGCCGAGATCAGACTGCACCCGATGCGTTTACTCGGCAAACACCAATGTTGAGATGAGACATCAAAGCGTCTGCGCAACTGACTACTAGCTACTATGAATCGTAGGTGCAAATATCCTCAAATCCCATATATTCGCTGTTCTCAATTTTGGAAACCATGTCTGATATGCCTACACCACCTGCAAGCATAAGATAAATACAGGATGTCGTCAGTCGGATAGGTTTTTCTTTTAGTTTGGCTAGAAAAGCAATACTCAAATGCTGAGAGTTGGACATTCCGATCATATGCAGAGGAAAGGACTCCTACTCACCAAGTGAAATAGCACTAACGAAGATAGTAAATGACAAGATAAAGATGATAAGAGATGCTCTTCCTAGTATGGCTATCAGCCTCCTCACTACAAATTGCCCTGCAAGGGCGGCAACTGTAGCCACAGCAACAAAGTAGAGTGCTGCAAAGTGCCATAAATTTAATTATCAGACTGCCAGGTAATGTTTCTGAAAATATATCAATTTTTTTTTGGGGATTGCAGCTTACCATAGGGAACGGGGAATCGATTTAGAAGATAATATTCTACAACAGACATGGAGGCAGAGAACGTCATTGCAAAGGTAGCCGTGGCACTTGAAACCTACATGCAATAGATGCAAGTTTTTGAGAAGTATGTTGATAACATAGATAAAAAGAGAGAAAATTTTAGTTAAAGAGAATAAATCAATCACCTGAGGAGGAATCCCTAGTTCCAAAAATAAAGGCCCTAAAATGAATCCTCCACCTAGACCAAGTAGCCCACCAACAACACCAGCCAACACACCAACAGCGCAGTAGAGAACCAACTGATGGGCTTTGAAGCTAGGTCCTCCTTCCCCTCTAGATGAAAGCACTCTTTCCCCCTTGTACAACTTCACTGCCTCATAGCCTGATGCTGTGACAGCCACAGGAATCTGGCAGACAAGGAAGAAACGAGTACAAAAAATTTAAGAGGTGAGGACAAGAAAACATAATGGAAATTAAACAGTAGCAAATTTCATTAAATCAACCAAGAAACTTTGTGAGTTCAGGGATTTATCCCCCCTCCCCCATTCCTTTTTGAACTTTCTTCCAAAGCTACAAAACCCAAAGCTCTTGAATCCAAGACATGAGTAAAAATAAAGAAGAATCAATGTAGGTACTAATGGTATCAGAAACGTGACGACAAGAAGGTGAGCAAGTAACATCAGCGTGTCTGAATAATCATATACCTGCAGCAGGTTCAGGACCCAGTATGCGACTGAGCATGTTGTTGTGTAATTCTGCATCCAACAACAAAAAAACTCTAAATTATATTCACTACATGGGTGCAAGAAAAGACATGGATTTAGGAACTTGTGTTACTGTTATTTGATTCTCGGGAGATTAACTAATGCTCAAGATTGATGAGGATGAACCTTGCTAATCTGAAGAACCAGAATAGCAACCCAAACAGCAAAGAGAATACCAAGTGCTTTCCAATGGATATTTAGCATTATAGACACCTGGATAGAAACATAAACATTAGCTAGTGAAAGCTGCAGTAATTAAAATGCATAGCGTGAAGTTATTATGTATTAATATCACCTCTGATTTTTGTCTGGGCCCAGCAGACAGAGGTTTATACTCCACTACTGAGCTATCATCCCCTGATGAAAGGGCAATTCATAGTAGGCAATCAGTCAATAGAATCATCAGCAAACACAAACCCAGCAAAACAAGGACCAGAAATGCAAAAAATGATTGTAATACCATCTGATCTCAACTGTCGAGTAGCCTCCTAAATAATTAGAGAAAAGAAAATAATAGAAAAGTGAATACAAGAAATTATGAGATAATATTCCGAGCATCAATTGAGCGAGCCTATTTGAGTTGGGGATGACCTTCATTAAAGTTTCTTTCTTCCATGCTTCAACGCCCTTAAGAAATGCCTTGATTGATGTGCCTGCATAAGTGGGTGTATGATCACGACACTGATCTTGATACTATTTTTGAATACTTATCATAAGAAACGTCAAGGTTGTAATGGTACTATATACCTAAAAATAGAATAATCAGTAAGACTGTGACCATCCAGTCTGCAAAAATCACGTTGAAGGCCACACCTATGCTGATCCCAACCACCAACATAGGCTGAAATAGAAGTGCAAGATCATAATCTATAACAGGAAGATCTAGAGTTGGATGCCTTCCCTTAATATTGTAGTATACAGTTGCACCTGCTGCTCCTGTAATCATACCTGACCAACAAAAACGATACCCAGTCCCCGGATCATTTACCATTGCCAACACAATACAAGAGATCTCAACCACAAACATAATCGCAGCCTATCTTAATAGCTCATCCAGGAACTAGAATTCAATTAGAATCTTTATATATAGTAGTTCAGGGCTTAAGCTAAATAATGAACATCAATCTGCGTACACTAAGCATGAGATTTACAAGATATTATGGTTGGTAACGGCAAGTATAAAACTAAGAAGATAAGGACAAGTTTGTATGAGATCAATTGCTTACATTTGGATATAGCAGTGGACGATTTAGCATCAAAGCCAATAATCAAGACAAGCATAGGAACAAAAATCCCACCCCCACCAACACCCCCAACACTCCCAAATGCCGCTCCCAGGAATCCAACCAACGTACCCACAAGAATTCTCCATCCAAATTCCATGTCCTGTTGTCAATACAAGTCCAAACACATCTCTTAATCACAACATCAAATCAAGCAGCACAATATGTACGAGTCTATTGGACAATTCATCAAAAACACCAACAAATTTCATGCATAAAAAATGAAAATTTAACATACCGGCCAAACATGGGTGTAAGTCTCTAGTCCTTTCTGCCATATGAAATCGATGGATCTCTCCGGAAAGCTCAATCCCGACTCTTCAGTGTCAGTTCTGAATGCATGCTCTTTGAAACTACTCTTTCCGCCAGAAACGAACGGGGTCAAAGAACCCACAACCAACAAAAATGCAAAAACCATTTTTTTCATCATTAATCCGAATTGACCCATCTCGAATTTTCGCTGCTTGGCTTGCTGGAGAATAAAAATTGATATATCTCTCACCTCAAAGAATTGATCAATAACAATAAATAAATAAGTAAAAGGAAAAAATAATGATTAAATAATACCTAGCCAGAAAAAAACTTGGTGAAGAAATAGTCAAATTGTCGGACTGGAATCAACTTGGATTACTACAAATATTACTCCCGCTCAGGCCAGGCGTAATCTCGTCTTAGAGCCTCGAAGAAAATTTTCAGATGTCAGAGCTAGCTGGCGTTGGAGTGCAGTAGACTCTTTTGAGCTATATTTTGCTCGGA
The DNA here is from genome assembly GCA_030549775.1 of Tamarix chinensis. Taxonomy (NCBI): domain Eukaryota; kingdom Viridiplantae; phylum Streptophyta; class Magnoliopsida; order Caryophyllales; family Tamaricaceae; genus Tamarix; species Tamarix chinensis. The sequence continues at coordinate 59,375,595 of CM060180.1, read as the reverse complement.
TTTTGACCTGTAAAAAATTGGAGCACGCACAGCTATCGATACCAGATCTAGGATCTAATTAATGATACTCGGCTGCATGGGTCTGAATGTTAAATCCCTCCTCTACTAAGACAGACGTATAACAACCACGTATACATCGGCCGTCTTGGGTAGTTGGCGGCGGCATGTATCGGTTTTTTATATATAAGAACGACGTGTTTGCCGCGAGAAAAACTTATGCACTTCCCCTCCTATTTCTCTGTTTTACAGTTTGGCGCTCTTTTCGGCGGATGCAGACGACAGTTTATAAGCACAATCCATAGCTCTGAATTATGAAAACGGTAATGAGGTGTAGTTTTTTATTTATTTATTTATTTAGTATTTAAGCCAGTATAAAAAATATTTGATTAACTATCGTTTTTTTAAAAAAAAAATTATTAATAGTTTGTGCAAGTAGTACTTTAAGTTTTATTTTCTTTTAATTTTAATCGATTTGGTCTATTTTTTAAAAGTATATACAATGTATGTGTTTATATATATATATATTATTGTTGTATATCATCTTCATTTTTTAAAATAACATTTTTTCATCTGCGTTTTTATATTTCTCGCTCCGTCCCTATCTTAGACTCTTCATACAACATTGAAAGAACTGGTTCTAGTGTGATACACTCACGGACATCTAGCAAAATTCATCTAGTAAAAAAATTAGATGACTTTAAAAAAAAAATGTGTTACACCTCTGTGATATGAATTATCTACTCCGCATAATTAACTATCTTATTTATATAGGCCATTATTATATAACCACAAGTAAATGTATTTTGTTTACGTGAGTTCCCACTTATAAATAACATTTTATTAATTAAAATTTGTATCACCTTTTTCAAATAATATTTTTAATAAAAAAAGAGATTGTGTATCATGTGTAATGCGGGCGATTATTTTTTTGTTGTAAGTAGTTATACAACAATATTAATATTTTTACCGTCTACAAAGGTAATTATATACTTCAAGTTTTGAATTTTTAGATTTCACATTTTAAATAATTTTTTTTATTAATTAGGTCTATTGGTCACATTCCATAAATAATTATTCTTACCAAAAATGTATTAATATGTTACATGAAGTACTACTAATTATCTTATCCGTATAAATTATTATCTTAAGCAAAAAAAATTATATATTTCATATCTTAGTTTTTTGAACCTTACATTTAGATAATTTTATTAATAATTTACTTTACATTTAAATAATTTTATTAATAATTACACTTGCATATCACATTCTGACTTGATTAGTTAATATACCCACACTAGTAATATAATTTGCTAGTATTTAGGCATGACCGACCTCATAGCCTTTGAGGCAGCAGATAAAAATATTTAAAACACTCCATATATATGTATATATATTATATTTAAAAGGACCCTTATAAATTAGTCCTATGTTTTTAAAAGGATAAACGTGTCTAAAAATTTAAATTAATTAGGACGGTGCATGTGCTCACTAATTCAACAAATGCGTACCATTTTTTGTTTTCGATAACGACATATTCCGACGTAATTCATAGATGCAAGCATGTGCATTAGAGCCTTGGCTTTATTCATTCCGGGGGCCCAAGTTTGTACAAGTTTTGAACTACCTTCCCCACTTTATCCATATGCCAAAGGACGAAATCAATCTTATTGTCTCTTCATTTATACACCCTCCCCCAAAGGATCGAGTTTGATTTGTCTAAGGTTTGGACTGGGTTTACGTTTAGGACAAGATAAATTGTTAATTATATCATATTTTGCCAAAAATATTTCTTTTTCTTTTTCTTACTTATTTCTTTTTCATCAAAGTTAATAGTATTGAAATGAGAAAATGTGTACAATCCATACACAATGCAAGCACGATATTTGGCTCAATAATATGTAAATATTGCAGAAGAAAAACCTAATAAAATAGAAATAGGGCTGAATTATGATTCGAAAATAATCATACATATACGTAACAATGTTCAGTCGTGTGCATGTATAATGGTGATTTTTCCAAGTTTAATTGGGTAGCTTTGGAAATACTAGAGTATTATATGGAGAACTTATTTAGAAAAAAGTTGGGAGAGTAGAGTATTCAAAAATGTAATACCGCGTGTGTGTGTGTGTATGTGTATATATATATATATTGCATAATATTTAAAAGAAAATGAGTTGTGAATATAAGTTTAAAATTGTGGGATCAATCGATCGGTATAAAAAAGTCAATTGATTAGTAACATGTGTATTTATTTTTTGGTTTTGATGAACCAATCGATAAGTACACTAAAACCAATTAATTATATCTAATAAACATGTGATGCATATTCTGTTTTAAATTCAGTTATCTTCCCAATAAATATTTAACATTGTGATCTATTATACTTTACTTGTAAATAGCTATTAGAGAGTTTTAATACAAACCTATTTCGATTTGAATCACCCTAACATGATCTCCTGCCCAATAAAGCATCTTTCTCCTCACTTTTCTTACATTGTTTCCTCCTGGTCACTTCACCCTCTCTCTTCCCTCCTTGGTTGTGTTGTGCAGATATGTTAGCAACTCAAAATCTACTGTTTGCCCCCCTTTTTCAATTGGTCCAAGATCCCATTATCCCCTTAATCATTGCCTTAGACATCTAGCCTTAATTTTTGGACTTTTCTCTTCCTTACTTAATTGTCTAACCCATTTTTTGTTCCCTTACTTATTAGCTCGACCGGACTCCTATACATCTCTTTTAGTGCTTATATGAATCCTTTAGCAACCTTTGAAGCTCTCCTTCTCCTTTGTAAGAAATCACTAAGTGTGCTCCTTGGTTCTCCTCCTCTTAAATTCTTCATTCAAAGATAAGGGTTCTTCTTTTATTGTTTTCTTCTTCCCTCTATTTTGTTTGTGTTTTAAACTCTAAATGTATTTTTATAAAAAAAAAATTCCTAACTCTTGTTAAATGAGCATGAATTATAGGTGTTGTAGTGCTTTGTGGTTAACCTTCCTTGCTTGATGATAAACTCGGTTAACCATTGTAGATGCATAATGATGTATTAAGTTTTATATTTTTCGGTTGTTTTCCGACACGAATACATGATTAATTTATGTTTAAGAGAATGTTTAAGTGGTTTGAAGCATGAAAATGGTGTTAGGAGCATGATAGCGACTGGTTGATTTTTCTTCTTCTTCTAAAGACAGGTGAATTGATTTTCAGCATGATTCTTGAGCATGTTAGATGGTTAAGTCCCAAAATGTTGTGTGTGTTATAATATTTTATTTATGGAATGTTTCATGAGGCATGAGTATATGTGTTGGTTAAGTTGGGAAAACATTATTAGTTGAATATGTTTTGTCCATTAGAACCAGTTAACTAGTTAGGGGTAAAACCAATAAACTGATTTTGACCCATCGATCGACTAGTTAATTGAAATCTGTAAGTGATTGGTGTAACACCCCCAAATTTACTACTGAAAAATTTTGTTTAATTTAAAAGAGTTTAGCGGAAACGAACAAATAAAACTGTAAATTTGGGGGCATTATCGCCACACTTAGTACCAGATCGGTTCACTCCTACCGACCCGATACTAAGTGCTAAGGCTAAACAAGATTGATCGTCAAGTACAAATCGTTAATAAAACACTGGTCATTAGCAAACAAAAGTCATACAGAATCAGAGTGCAAAAATCGAAGGTTACAATCCAAAAGTACAGTTATAAGGTACCAAATGTTAGAGGACGTAATACAGCGGAATAAAACGAATTATGATAATATAGGGAAATAAAACGGAGGATGAACTCCAGCCACGTCACTCTTGACCCCCAAACTAGGTCCAGGCTCAACTTTCAGCCTTGCCCGATGCCTCATAAGCATCGTAAGCATCAAAGACATCGCCCCCTACCTGCACAAACTCAGACGGGTCTTCTACTCGTGGAAATGAGCAGCACCCATGAAACGGGTGATTAGTACCCTACATACCGAGTAAGGTAACAGACGCACTAAGGCCAACATACACAAAGACACATGACATAGCGTACATGGCATAATTACGTAGACAACATGCGATAACACAAATAAATAATACCAGCTATGAACCAGATAACTTTTTCATTAGATCTTTGATAATTATAATTGATTCACATCATAGTCTTTATCAATCCATGTGAGTGCGGGAACCCCACTATTATAGCTGGTGGAATGGTCACGAGGGTCATGCCCTGCCACTATTTTAGCCCGTGGACCGGTCACGAGGGTAACATACCCTGCCACTATTATTTGCCCGTGGACCAGTCTGGCCCCAACTCACAAGGTGTTCCACTGTAATTATTCGTATCTTTCTCATGTCTTATCATTATTATAATTGGTTTGTTGAGCACGGAACCCCCCACTATTACAGCCGGTGGAACGGTCACGAGGGTAACATACCCTGCCACTATTATTTGCCAGTGGACCGGTCATGTGGGGCACCCCGGCCCTAGCCACTATTATTCGCCGGTGGACCGATGTGGGTCCGACTCAACATCTTCCTCTGTAAGTGATTAGTGTCTTAACGTATCTTATTCAAAAGATTTTCACCCTTGACATGCATGGCTAACTATATCCGCACTTGTCCTCCCAGGTGGGCCTGTCCCATATCTTGAGACTTCAGCACCTCCTAACTCGCCTCAACATCCTTCCCTTAACCCATTTTCTCACACCGGAAACCCAACTTCTAAGTGTGTGGGTCAGGGCCCACCACCTCATACCCCAAGGTCTACTCATCACCTTACCCTAGGGTTTTCACCACCCTTCCTTCTTTGCCTCCCACAACCCACACTATTTTAACGCCCCACATGTCATGTTCTTCATACTCAACTCTCCCCTCATACCTCGCTCCTCCTCGTTTATTTGTGTTGTTTTCTTTTTCTTTTTCCACCTTCTCGAATTAGGGTTTCCTCCCCAAATCCTAGTTTGTCCCTAGGTACCCTTATATTATCCTACGTACTATTTTTCACCTCGAGCCTCCAGACTCCCAAACAAACCTTCCATTGCCCTCCCCACGTCCCAAAGTAACCTTCCATACGTAAGGTTCACCCCCATGCGGACCTTAACCTCCCCATGCAAACCCCTTGATCTCTACCATGCCAAACCCTAAGATTTCCATGCAAATCCTAGTTCCTCCCATGTAACCTTGGTTTCTCCCACTCTTCCATTTTATTTAATTCCCCTTTTTCTCGTCCATTTACGGATCACAGATTACCTAGGTCATCCTTACCTACGTTAGCCAACTTACTTCCCCTTGGTTATCTTAATTTCTCATTTTTCTCTTTCATGCCCCCATTCCACAACACCTTATCAGATAACCTAACATGCATGTCCTAAGGGTCATATCACATCATATTTGCAACATATCCATATTAGCACATACCAGACAAGGGTACGAGAACATACCTCGGTTCCAAGCTGCGCTACACAATAAAATATATAACATATAGAACACAACATATAAATCGTACAAGGCATCCAAAGCAAGTAAAATACGCAACACACAGGTGGCCTTAGTTACGTCCTTACCTAAATCTGCACCGGGCTTGGAGCACGCTCCTATGCCTCTTGGGGGTTTTGACCCAATTCACCTATAAGAGGAAAATATTATGGGTCAATCTCCCTCTACCAAAATTACCATAATTTTCCTATCTTACCCCTATCATGGCCGAATACTAAGGCTAATATTAATAATAGTAGTTTATAATTAAAATGTAGGGTTATTATTATTCTCAAGGTAGTTAAACAAATCACCACTAATCAAAGTAAGTCTTAGTAATATTCATAGTATTAAAGTAAGGGTCTCAAGATTACTAATAACAATATTATTAATAATACTAATAATAATAATAATAATAAGAATACTAATAATAATGATAGTAATAATAATAATGGTTATAATGATAACAATGATGATAATAATAATTGAAATCGTAGTAGTATTAGTAATAATAATAATAATAATAATAATAATAATAATAATAACAACAACAACAACAACAACAACAACAACAACAACCATAATCATGATAATAATAATAATAATGATGATGATGATGATGATGATGATGATGATGATGATGATGATGATGATGATGATAGTAATAATACAAATAATAATAAGAGTACTAAAAAAAATAGAGATAATAACAATGATAATAATAGTTAGAATAATAAAAATAATAATACTAATACTAATACTAATACTAATACTAATAAGAGTAATGATAGTGATAACGATAGTAATAATAATAATAATAATAATAATAATAATAATAATAACAATAATAATAATAATAATAATAGTGGCAATACTAATCATAATAAAAATACTAAAAATAATAATATTAAATAATAATAACAATAAGGATAATAACGATGGTGGTAATAGTTAAAGTAATAAATATAGTAAATATAACAATAATAATAATAATAATAATAATCATCATCATCATCATCATCATGATAATACTAAGAGTAAGGACAATAATAATAATAATAATAACAATAACCACCATAACCATGATAATAATAATAATAATAACGATAATGATAATAATAATAATAGTAATAATACTAATAATAGTGAGAATACTAAAATAATAATAATAATAGAGATAATAACGATGTTAGTCATAGTTAGAGTAATAAACATGATAATAATAATAATAATAATAATAATAATAATAATAATAATAATAATAACACAACAAGGTTTTAGTATTAATTAATACCATTAATTAGAAGTTCTTAGGGATAAATGTTAGGACCTAATAGTAATAATAATAATAATAATAGTAATAATAATAATGATGATAATAATAATAATAATATTCATAATATCACTAATAATAATAGTTAATAATATTAAAAATCATTAACACTTTTATTATTCAGGGTTTAGGATTCAAGGAGTTGGGGGCAACCTGGCTGGGTGGTGGTGTCGGCGGCGACGCGGCTGCGGCGACGGTGGAGGAAGGAAGAAGTGGAGAGGTGGATGTGGAGGCTAGGGGAGAGGGAATTAAGGGAAAATGGAGGTGTGGGGTGGTAGGGCAGGATTCCCTGGTTGTTTTGGGGGGTAGAGGCGGCTCTGTAGGCGGCGGTATCGGCAGCAACCAGCGACACGAAGGTGGCGCGGGGATCGAATGGGGCTATTCGGGGAGGTAATTTCACACGGCCGGGGCGGCTCGTGTAGGGCAAGGCAGGGAAGGCTGGTGGTTGGGTCATGTAGAGGGCGGTGCAGGGAGAATTTTGGTGGCCGGAACAGGCGGCAAAGGCGGCCGACGGCGGAGGAATGGTTGGCTGAAGAAGGGCGGCGCACAGTTTGGTTTTTCTGGGCTCCAAATTCCAAACCAGATTAAGGCAGCCTTTGGGGCTATATATAGGCCAATCGGGAAGGGAAAACGACAAGGATGCATGGGAGAGTAGGGGGTAGGGTTATGGCTTTTGTTCGGTGAGAGTGGCTGGCGCAGGTCTGCGTGTGCAGACTGTGTGTTGTCGGGGAGAGAGAGGGATGGTGTGCGGGAGAAGGGAGGAATGGTTTGGTCGAAATTGTAGGGGAGTCAACGGGGAGGAGAGGGGAGGAATGGCCGGTGCAATTGGGTGTGGCTGTTGCAACCTTTTTCAGGCAAAAATCGAGGTTGCAGGGGGGTCGAAGGTTGAAGATGAAGTAAGCGGTGGATCGGCGGTCCAGGGGAAAAGAAAAAGGAAGGAAAAGGAAAGGCCGAACCGGCCGGAAGAGGGGGAGAGGCGCGGGAGTGCTGGGCCGCGCAGGGGGAAGGGGGAGTTGGGCCAACGGGCAGGCCCAGGTCGAGGGGAAAAATAGAAAAAAGGAAGAGAAGGAAGGAAGGAAGGAAAAGGAAAAAGAGGGGGGAAACGGAAAAAAAAAAAGGAAAAGGAAAATGAAAGGAAAATGGTGGTTAGCTTAATTAATATAATTTGGGTAATTTGGGATGTTTAATAAAATATAAATATTAAAATAATAATTAAATCCTCTTTTTAGGTTAATTTAGGGATTTTTGAAAGAATTTTCTAAAATTCCATTTTAATTAACAAAATACTCTAATTTTCTCCAATTAAATTGTTTATAAAGTTTATATTAATTTGAAACTATTTTATCCTTCTTTATTTAAATAAATTAATTTATTTAATTAATTTCTAAAATAAAATCCTTAATTAGCGTAAAATATCACAATTCCTACTATTTAAAACACTTATAAATTTCTTCTTGATTTGCCCTAATTAACTTCCTTTTATTTTAATAAAAGTAAATTATTTGATTAAATTTAAAACTAAAAATCTTATTTAATAATAAATAATAACATTAGGATTTTTGGGGCATTTTAATTGGTCTTAATCTAGACTAGTTGACTAGTTATGCTTATGACCAATCAACTAATTTGTAAGTGATTTGTTTGACCTTTGATTGCTATGAATAATGATTAAACTGGGAATAGTTGGTTTAAGTGTGAATGTATGGTTTGTATCAAAGTGTAACACCTCAAAATTTACAACTGAAAAATTTTTGTTTGATAGTGGAAGCATAATCAAAACAACCGGGTGTTACCGCCGTAATTGATGTGAGTTTGGTTTACTGTACCGTCCTCACATCAATCACAAGGCGAAAAACCATTAAGAGTAGAATAAAGTAAATAGAAATGGGAGAATGTTTATAAATATAAATGCGATTTTGGAGATTTACTCTGAGGTACAATAATAAAACACAGCAAAAGGAATACTATATATCTAAGAGTCCAAAAAGGTATCTGGGTAAAACCAGCATACAGATAACTTGACTCTATGCCCAAAGTCCTAATACACAAAGTCACTTACACAAAGCGTCAAAAGCTGCAAATTCATCAATTAGGTCCTCGTTGACCTGCACATAAATATCTAGGCCATTTGATCGTGAAAATGAGCAACACTCATGAAAAGGATGATTAGTATGCTACGTACTGAGTAAGGTAACAATACAGTCAAAATAGGATTCACCGCGGAAAGTAGCATACATGCAAGATACAATAATCAATACAAGGTAATTATTGATTTCGGATTCATACCATTAGATTATGTTTTATTTACGTTGAGTTCGGGGACCCCACTATTCTCTATCAGTAGAACGGTTATCAATATATACAATCCTAAGGCGAAATGCTCCCGATTACTATTTTCGTCTGGTGGAATGAACAGGTATAACTGGTCCCAACTCAAGTAGTCTTTCGCTATAAGTGTTTAGTATCTTATCAATGGTTATGATTGTTCTCAAAATTTATTTTTGATTGAGTTCAGGGACCCCACTATTCTCAACCAATGAAACCGTTATTCTACCACAGGGTAAAACGCTCCTGACCACTATTCTTACCAGTGGAATGGTAATAATATACAGCCCCCATGAAAAATACATTTGACCACTATTCTTAATCAGTGGAATGGTTATCAATATATACAATTCCAAGGCAAAATTCTCCTAGCTACTAGTCTCATCTGGTGGAACAAATAGGTACAGCTGGTCCCGACTCACGTAATCTTTTACTTTAAATGATTAATATCTTATTCATGATTACTATGATAAGTACAAAACATAATCAAGGCAGGCAAAACATCAAAATATGGATAACAAGACCGTTCTCAAAAGTTAAGGTTCTTATCTTCTCTTGAAAACCCTAAATTCACAATTTAGACATAACTTTCCCCATATTGGTCATTTATCCACCAAATTTAGTATGTCTTCCTTAAATATTATTTTTATTAATATACTCAAAAGTCAAGGTCTAACTTGCACTCAAAAGTTACTATTTATAAGGTTCCTAAAATCCTAATTTCACAGGTAAGTCATAACTTTTTCCATAAGGCTCATATAATTACCAAATTCAACATGCATCTCTAAAATACCCATATTAAAAACATCAAAAATTCGTGGCCTAACTCTAACATTTTACGCACGTGATAATAACATTACCATTTTAAGGTTATTATTCTCAAATTAAACCATTTTATCATTTTGAGGAGTTCATGACATTCATAAATCACTCTAATCACCCCACATTATTTAATTAGAATACTTTTAATCTACCTAACACGTTAAATTACCAAAATTCTCATATTAACCTATATTGACCAAAATTGTAATACCCCAAAACATTAATTTAGGAATTTATTATAAAATAGGGGTTAATATGTGAGATCAATTAAATATAACATATTTAATAAAATAATGGAAGTAAATAAGACAGGAAAATAGGAAAATAATATAGGATTAAATTAGGGGAGATTAGGGTAATTTGTTAATTAAAATAAAATTTAGGAAGATTTAACCAAAATTTCTAAATTAATATAAAAAGAAATTTAATTATTTATTTTTACTAATTTTATTATTTTCAAAAAAAACACAAAAGACCCCAAATACCCCAACCGCCACAATTTTTTTCTTTTTTCCTTTTCCTTCATTCTTCCTTTTTCTTTTTTCTTTTTCTTTTTCTTTCTTCCCTTTTCTTCTTTTTCTTCTTCTCCTCTCCTCTCGCCGGTTTAGGCTTGCCATGTGGCCTAGTCTTTCCTCCCTTCCTCTCCTTCTTTTCTTCCTCGTGCAACCCAACCCCTTTCCCCTCTTTTTTTTTTCTTTTCTTCCTTCTTTTCCCCTAGTTGGGCCACCCTAACTGCCCCTTCCTTCTTCCTTCTCCCTCGCGCGTGTAAGCTAGCCCAATTTTCTTTTCTCCTCACCTAATTGGCCTGCCCTCCCCCTTCTTCTTCTTTCTCCTCTTCTCCTTCCTTCACGTTGCAAGTCGTGCCTACCTTGCCTGTAACACCCCCAAAATTCACTACTGAAAATTTTTATTTTATTAAAAGAAAATATCATAGGCAAAAAAGAAAAAAAACCATGAATTTTAGGGATATTATTGCCACACTTAGTACCATACCGATTTGCTCATACCATTCCGATACCAAGTGCTAAGGCTAAAAGAAACAGAATACGATTTATACAAATTCGATTTAAAATAGAGTAGTGCATTAAATTCATTACAAAAGATAATATCCTTTCGTATTAGTTAAACTACCAAATTACCCTCCATACTTATTAAATTCCCAACTTTACCCCTCATACTTGTTAAATTACCAAATTACCTTCTGGTTTGTTAAATTACCAAACTACCCTTTATACTTGTTAAAATTACCAAATTGCCCTTTAGGTTTATTAAATTACCGAATCACCCTTCATACTTGTTATAATTACCGAATTACCCTTTTGGTTAGTTATATTACCAAATTGGCCTTCATACTTATTAAAATTACCAAATTGCCCTTCATACTTATTGAAATTACCAGAGTGCCATTTTTGTTAGCAAATTACCCTTCATACTTAATAGAATTACCAAATTGCCCTTTTAATTAGTTAAATTACCAAATTACCCTTCATACTTATTAAAATTACTAAAGTTCCCTTTTTGTTAGTTAAATTACCAATCTGCCCTTTTTGTGTCAAATTACCAAAATACCCCTTATTACCTACTAAATTACCTTTTTACCCCTTTACTCACAAAATTACCAAGTTACCCTTCTTTTATGCCATATTACCAAAATAACCTTCTAACTTATTAATTTACCATTTTACCCCTTATGTTTATAAAATCACCAAGTCATCCATTTTTATACCAAAATTACCAAAATACCCTTATCATTTAATTAATTTACCAAAACACCTTTTTACTCACAAAATTACCAAGTTATCCCCTTTTCATACCAAATTTACCACAATACCCTTGTCACATAAAACCTTAGCACCCATGGTCCACATGCATCATCCAACACCACCAACTATTATTATTTATTATCAATACTTATTAGCACCTACCATATATACTTATATAGGCCATACCTTTTGTAGAAGAAAAATTACTAAAGTGTCCCTAGGGCTCATATTAATATTATCTATGCTACAAATAGTCACATTAGCTTATCATGTCATATACATGCATTTAACATTATCATTAACAATAAGGCTCCTTCCTTAACTATCATTTCTATACATGACATATAATATAACAAGTTTTTTCATTTCAACTACCAACATATGCTACAAATCATAATATACTTAACATCATACAACATGCACATAAACATATTTAAAAACCCTAATGTGCTAGCATACGCATATCCACACATTTTAGTAGGATATAATGGTTATCTTGTTTCCAATAATAAATAAGATTTACTGGTATTAATTTACCACACATTTTCAGCTTTGATTAGTAAAAATTAATACATAAAAATAATATAAAAAATTAGCATATTAGAAGAAGAAAATTAAAAGAATAATTTTTTTATCAAAGTCTTATTAAATATATGCTAATACTGACTATATTTATACCTCCAAAAATTAGCAATATTTGCTCATAATTTACAACAAGACTCACGCTGCCATGCAGCGTGAGCTCATGCTCTAAATGAAGGGAATAAGGGTCAAACATGGGAGGGGAGAAAGGGGGAGAGGGTTGGTTTGGGTAAGAGTTTTGGGGGTTTGGTTGAGGGCTTATGGAGGGGAGTGAGGGTGGTAGTTAGGTGTAGGGAGGGAGTAGGGGTGTAGGTGATGGTTGGGGCTTGAAGATCGGCGGCTTAGGGCGGCAAAGATGGCAGCTGCAAGGTTGGGGAAATGGGTGCAAGGAAGAGAAAAGAAGAAGAAGAAGAACGAAGGGGCTGCAGAGGATTTTTGGCTAAGGTGAGGTAGGGTGGTGGTAGGGGAGATGCTAAGGGAGGCCAGGGGTGGTTGTGGTGGTCGATTAGGTGGCAGAAGTGGTGGTTGAGGGTGGCGGAGCAAAAATAGGGGAAGAGAAGAGAAGGGAAGAAGGGATAAAATAGGGGGTTCTGCAAGGGAAATGAGGAGGCTCAAGGAATGGAAATGGGTAGGGGAGAAGAAAAAAAGGAAGAGGGAGAGGAGGGGTGGCATAGGCGCTGGCTAGGTGGTAGTAGGGGGAGAGGCTGTAGTTTGGGTGTAGGGTGGCAGGGAAAGGAAGGAAGAAAAAGGGAAAGGAGAGGGGCACATGAGGGGGTTGTGCATGGAAAAAAATGGAAGGGAGAGAGGGAGAGGGCAGGTTACAATGACAGGATTGTAGGGGGCTGGTTACATATGGTTGTAGGTTACCATGGCCTCGATGGTCGAAGAGGGAGGGAGGAAGGAAGAAGAAGAAGAAGAAGAAGAGGAGGAGGAGGAGGAGGAAGAAGAAGAAGAAGAAGAAAAGACTTAAGACATGCCAACTAAGCAGGGGAGAAAGAAAAAAGATGGGTTGGCTCGTGTGCACGAGGGAGAGGGAGGAAAAAAAAGGTGGGGCAGTTGGGATGGCCCAACCGGGGAGAATGAAGAAAAAAAGAGAGAGAAGAGGGTGTTAGGCTGGACAACGATGCAAGAAACAAAGAGGGGCAACAACCCAACAGGGAGGGGAAAAGAAAAAGGTAGGTCAGGCGGCCTAAAGGAAAGAGAAAAAAAGAAAAGGAAGGAAAAAGGAGAAATAAAAGAAAAAGGAAAAAGAAAAAAAGGGGGAAATAAAAATATAATAATTTTTGGAATAAGGGTATTTAATTATTTAGATGGGTAAATTAATTTATTTAATATTTAAGGCATTAATTTAATAGGGTAATTTTAGTAAAATATGAGTTTGGAAAATTATTTAAATAATATGAGTATGATAAAATAAAAAAAATATTTATTTTAATTTATTAAATAATCATATTCATTTTTATGAATCCAAAAGTCCACAAAATAATTAAATTAATGAATTTAAATTTTAAATTATCCTAAATGAGGGTTAATTATTAAATTCTAGGTTTTAAAATTTTAGGGTATTACATGAATAATCATAGTATATGGTTGGTTATGGAAATTTAGGGCTAAACAAGTAGTAGAGAAGGGTCTAGATCAATTGGGGGAAAACTAGAGTTTTGAGGAGAAACCTTAGGAGCCAATGGTTATCATATGTGAGGAATGGGGGAAAATGGGCTATAACTCATGAAGAAAGGGGGTTCCTAATGACAAGTTTGGATTGTTGGATGAATAAGGAACTTAAAGGAACAATAGAGGGTATGGAGGTACTAGGGGATTAGGAACTAGGGTTTCTAAAGAGACAGGGTAGTCCCGGGGTGGTAGTAGGATATGAGTCATACTTGAATGGTGTATGGTTGTGTATGTGGTATCTAAAATAATTAAGACATGAATAAAACACTAATCGCTTAAAGGGGGAGATCACTTGAGTCAGGGCAGATTGTACCTTATTTACTGGTCCATCGATAAGAATAGTGGCCAGGAGCTTGTTGCCTTCAGTTTGTATTGTATTTACTGATCCACTGATGAGAATAGTGGTCAGGAGTCTGTTGTTCTATATTTATATTATATTTACCTGTCCACCGATAAGAATAGTGGGGTCCCAAGCTCAAGTAAAAAAGCCCTTGGACATTAAAAAGTTATGGAAGGACACTAATTACTTACAGTGGAACACCAATGAGAATAGTGGCTAGGAGCGTACTGCCTTAGGTTTTCATTGTGGTTACCAGTCAATTAGTTAGAATAGTGGGGTCCTTGAACCCATGTCAATATAATTCAAGAGATGACTAATTATGACACTAATACCTCGAGTCCAAATAATAATGAAATAACCATTATAACCCACTTATGTGCCTTTTATATCTTGTTGTGGTATCATTAAATGTCTTATTCCTGCTTAACTGTATTATTACCTTACTCAGTATGAACCGTACCGATCACCCTTATTATGGGTTTTGCTCATTCCCATGAGTAGTTCCCCCTCCTAAGCTTGTACAAGTGACTGAGGATGCTCTAGATGACTTTGCCACTTATGATGATATGATCTGGGCAGAGTGGTGCTGCAGTAATTTAGGGTTGGGACCCAAAGAGAGTGACATCTAGCTATTATCATTTTTCATCTTTCTAGTTTTAATTTTTTGTTTCCATTGAACAATGTTTATGTATTTCAGTATTTCCTTGGTAACAAACATTTAACTATTATTATGTTAAGAAATGCTTTCCTTTAGATGTTTATCATGGTTGCACCTATTTCTACCTTGCCTTGTAGTTGGTACAAGGATGGTTTGGGGTCAGACTTATACCAATTACCGCGGTAACACCTCCTCTTATGATGCATGCTTTTATGTTTAAAATAAAAAAAATTTAATGGTGATTTTTGGGGGTATTACATTATTAGTGTCTTTCTAATAAAAATTGGGATGATTGGGCATACCTAGGTGGTAAGTATTTGAAAATTCGATGGCATTTACTTGCTCATGATCTTCTCCTCCAATCATTTGTGGACATTTATCACCAGAATGTCCTATCACTTAACATACTCCACATATAGTAACAGTTCTGGTAGCTATGGCAATATGCAAAACAAGAGTGGTGAGTTGGACTAGTTTATCATCAAATTGACTTACACTTACATCATTTATTTTTGCATGGGTGGAGAAGACATTGTATTGTTGCATAATAGAGGCTTAATTTTTGAATAAATCTTGAGCTAAAGTGGGATTTTATCCATGAAAAATCCACCATTAGCTACATCTAACATATTAATCTCAAGTGGAGTGAGTCCCTCGTAAAATTAATATAGCAAGTTATCTTCCTTCATCTCATGTTGAGGGAACTATGATAGAAAGACCTTTTACCTATTGTAGTAAGCATGGAATGTCTCATTAGTCTCTTGATGGAATTTAGTGATTCTTTTTCTCAGCATTATGATATGTGAAGCAAGAAAATACTTATCTAAAAACACACTAGCTAACATATTCCAAGGGTAGATATGTCTCATAGGTAACTCATAAAGCCAATCCTTAGCACCATCTACCAAGGCAAATGAAAATGCCTTAAGCTTCAAGATTTGAAGATCCTCGTCCTTAGGGAACATGGAAACACATACGAACTGAAACTCCTTAAAAAACCTAGTGGGGTCCTTCCAAGGGATCCCATGGAAAGTGGGAAGTCAGTAAAGTAAGCTAGAATTATCTCAAATTATCTTTCCTTGTCATTAATGGGCTCAGGATAACCAATACGTAGGGACCACCTTTGTTATATTGTGAGCTAACAACTATCGCAAAATCCTATTGGCTATCATAAGAGCAAAGTAGATAGGTTCTTCCTTTAGTGGTGTGTTGATATTAGAAGCTACCTCTTCTACATCTGATGATGAGGAAGAACAAAAAATCTCATCTTCTTTTCTTGGTGATGAAGGATAACTAGAAATCTTTAGCTTCCTAACAGCTTGAATATATTTTTCTAATTCAAGGTTCAATGGTAAAGGCTCTCCTTGTGAACTCCCTCTTACATGCATTCACTAGAGACTGTCTATAGTAAGAAAAACACAATAAACGAGTAAACCACATGAAGGATAAAGAAAACACACAAAATAAAAAAAAATAGAAACACAAAAATAAATAACAAGAAAACACTAATAATGAGAAAAATATGGATGTGGGGGTTTTAAAATAACAAATATAAAAAATAAATAAAAGAAAATAATGAAATGCATACAGGTGATTACAAATATAATGAATGTGCTAGGAAAGTTGAAATCTACCACTAGACTAGGTCAAAATATAATAATAATTTCTAATTCAACATTTAATAACAAGAAAAAGACTAATCAAGTGTTGAGACAAAAATAGGTCTATACACCATATATTACTTCTCTAAAATAATTAATATGACAAAGCACTAATATTAAATCATATTAAATTCTAGCAGTATATTCATAATAAGTTGCTCCAATATTTAACTAGATTTAAAGAATTAAGTACAATTGGAAGGATGTTGGTCTAAATACCCAAAGTAGTACATCAAGCGTGTCTAATTGTATTCTCCTCCTTTGACCCACACGTATCAAAATGTTCCACTATTCCAGTTAGAACTACAAAAAAATTAAGTGAATTATCATCTAACCTAGCTGCAATTAATACATAAGAATTCTAGCATGTTCCTATAACTACCTAGAAAGCATATAATCCTACATATTGTCACTATGAGGAAGCTAAAATAAGTCATATACTATATAAATCATACTTGACATACTCATATATATATATATATATATATATATATATAAATGATAGAAATTAAAGTAGAGTTAAAGGATAATCCCATGAACTTAAAAAAAAATTATTATTACATGTCATATTATGGTTTAGGGCTTCAATCTATTCCCCAACAATTATTATTTAGCTAATCATAATAAATATGGATGAACAATTTTCTTCAATTTCATATAATTTTTCTTCAAAAATTTTGGTTTTGTTTTTTCTCTCTCTCTCCTCTTCTCATCTCCCTGCTGCTTGGTTATCTTTTTTTCCTCTCTCTCTATTGTCTGTTCTTTTTCTTCTTTCTCTTCACCCTTCTCTTTACTCTCCCCCTCTCTCTCTATTCTCTTCTCTTCTCTCTTAGTATGTTGTCTTCTTTCTTCTTTCATTTTCTCCTTCTTTACCTCTATATGTCATCTGTCTCTCTATTTCTCCTCTGCGTCTCTTCCCCTCTCACTTCTGTCAGGCAATTTTTTTGCGCCTTTGCACCTTTTTTCCTTCTCGTATCTCTCTATCATTCTATCTCTTATACTTCTCCCCACCTCTCTTCTTTATTTGTCACCTCTTTCTTTCGTGCCATTTTTTTTTTGGTCTTTGGGCCTTTATTATCTTCTTCTTTTCACGTGTCAGGTTAGGCTAGTCTTCTATATTTGTGCTTACTTTTGTTTGTTTTGTCTGTGCAAGTAATCACGAAAGCTTTTGGAGTTTTATTTCAAGACCATATTTTTTTCTCTCTTTTTATTTCTTTTTTTGTGCAAGCAAAATATCCTTAAAATAAATAATCAATAATCCCATAACTTATGACCATTAAATTTCTATCATTTTAGCTTAAATAATTAAATATATGATATTATTATCGCTTAACTATAAAATTATAATTATCCTTATATATTGTTTAAATAAAAGACCAAAAGCTAAAATTAAAAAGGTATAAAATATGTATTCAACATATACACTACCATAGCACATTCTCATCATATCATTATACTTAATCATCAAATGAAACTTAATAAATGTAACATACCAAGGATCTTCTACAAATGGAAGACGACGAACTAATCTCAACTAATTTCCATAACCATCACATTGTATCTCATAATATCAACAACCATCCTAATACATTCCAAAACTTTACAGGTAGGGAACGAAGACAACTATCAAACATAGGTAAGACACAAAGGTAACTACTGACTATAAGTAAGGTACGAAGGTAGCTATTGACCACCGATAGAGAATAAAGGAAACTACTAACAATAAGTAGGGCATGAAGGCAACTACCGACCAAAGGGATACAATACTCAAGGGTAGCTACTAACCATCAATGATTTACTTTCATTTTTAATTACTCAAGGGGATATAATAGGTAATTCGGAGACATAACTGTACACCGACCATATGACCACACAAGGTATCATGACACCCTCCAATCATCCAACGCAGAGGCATGGTAATACACCGATCATATCAGCATACTAACGGCAACACAATATCATCCAACCTAGGTCACCTAATTCTTAACTCTTAATATTCTTTATAGGGCTCGTAGGTCGCATATATAGTAGATTAGGACCTTACTAGGGCACTATGACACACTGGTAAAACCAAAGCAAATCGAGGACTCCTATCTCGTACCTATGGTAGCTATCCACAAAGAGTGATCATTCCCAATCTTGAGCTCTTCTAATTTAAATATTAATATTCTATTTAGTAATCATACAATAACACTAAATGCACACAAATATAATTCCATACTTAACTATTTTTCCTTTATTTTAAATTAATCAAGTCAACCCAAAGGTTAACGGTCTAAGCTTAAATCAAAGTTGATACTAAGGTCAACCTAGGAATCCATTAAAATCATCATAGTCTAATTATTCACATTTAGGCATACAAAGTCATAAATGGCCAAAATGCCCTTATAGATGATCCACTTATTAAATTATCACTATAATATAATTTGTTGTTGGAATTAAATAAAATTCATGGCATAACTAATTAACATTAAAAAAAACCACTTTAGCATAAATTCGCAATTTTTGAACATTTTAGGGGAGAAAATACCATTTTGCTTCTAAAGCACATATAAGCCCATTTAACACATGAAATCTCAATCATGCATATCTAGCATACCATTTTTTCACATGATTCTCATGCTCGGCATAATACAACACATAATAGGCATACATACTAGAAAATTATAGATTTTATGTGAAAAGACCAAAATACCTTTATAGCATGAAAAAATTTAATAACGTATAACTTTACCTAAACATGCTCAAATTTCAACATATTTTATATCAAACTTTAACTGAAAACATGTGAGGAATCAAATGGTAAACTCAAGAATAACAAAGGAGGTCTCAACTAGGACAAAATAGCCCCTGGTCAAGCCACCCTTTACAACACATTCATAAATATTTCAACATAACAACCCTATTATAGCATGCTATCATACATACCTTAAATTGAATAAGATTAATCATGGTATTTCACAAAAATACATGGTCACATACTTAGAAAAAAATGATAATAATACTATGTGCATGCATATTTTCATGGAATTAGAAAGGAGCATAGATTTTGCTTAAGAATATCATAGAAACCCTAAGACAAACTATCACATAATTTTTACATATTTATTAGGAACATATGAGTTACCTCATTCTAAGAAAAAATGCAAAAAGAGAAAAAGAGCACCACAAGCCTAGCTCCCAATTATACCTCTTTCTCCTTAAAATTATAAAAACCTTACAAGATAATTATAATCTACCATAATAAAATAATAAGACAATAACAAAACAATAAGACTATAATTATAATAATAATAAAAACTAAAAGGGAAAAAGAGCCATACCTAAACAAAGGGGTGGCGCAAGAAGGGAGAATAATAAGGAAGCAACTCTCTTTAGTTTTTTCCTAAATCTAACACTTATATCTTTAAGAAAAAAGATAACAATGCTAGATAAAGGGATCAAGAGAAGAAGAAACAACAAGGAAAATAAAGAGAAGAGAGGGGGTTTAGTTTTCTACAACAAGAAGGACAAAATGGGAGCTATCAACACTCAGGAAAAAGTCAAAGAAAAGAGAAGAGATGAGATAGCAAAATGCAACAAGTGATGAAGACCAAAGAATTAATAAAATAAATAAAGGCACAATGGGGAATAAGGGGTGTTCCAACATGAGCTAAAAGGATAGAGAAGAGCTGCCTAAGGTTGCTTCATTCACACTTGAATGAAGAAGTCGAGTGTAAGTACAAGGTGTAGGAGAGTGGTTTAGAGATGAGGTGAAGTGATTGTGATTAAAATCTTGGAAAAAGGAAAATGACCAAGCAAGAATCTAATCCAAGGTGAGGAGAGGTCGGTAGAAGGTCAATAAGGATGAAAGGAAGGATCCACAAAATAAAAACAACAGAAAAATGTACATAAAAATCATTAAGCTCGACACATGGATGAGCCTAAGTTGATCATCAGTCATCCACTCAAACACCATGGTGTTATCAAATCTACCCAAATGCTAGGTCATTCATCCCATAGGCTCTGGTTAATTGCCCATCACCAAAAACCTTAATATTCTATTTTTAACCTAGTTAATCTAATCCATCTTCCACCCTAACCCAAATACACATAATAAACTCTTTAAACAAATATTATCCCACCTATTATTTATATGACCAAATTCACATAACACATTAAGTTGTAATTAAATTCTTAATTATGGTTTACAAAAAAATGGGTCATTACATTCAAAGAATGGCTTGAACCAATTCTCTCCTCCAAATCTAATTCCTATCAATATCAGATCAATTAGATTTATAATCTTCTTCGACATAAATAACCTAAGACAAATCTAGGCAAAATGGAGCTTATCCCAAATATGATCTAGTGATGTGGCTTGATTCTCATTCACATTTTCCTAATAAAGTTTGCATTAGTAAATATAACAATGCAAATGACTTGACTTGTGTTTTTCTGTGACATAGGTGAAACTTTGATTCACCTTATGTTCGAGTGTAATGTGACTAAGATCTTATAGAGGAATGCCTATTGATGCCTTGTACTTAGAATTTCCACTCATGAACGACATGTTGACCTCAATATACCATTCAAATGTAGAAGAAGAAACATGAAAAAGATTATACAGTTGAGAACCATTTTTTTTAATTAGCTTTTATGAAGTTTGGAAGACTAGGAATGCAAAAATCTTTTCAACCAAAACTAAAATTGGGTTAGTCTTGTTAAGAGAATCGTTTATGTTATTACTTTAATATTTTTGTACTTGGAGACTAAGGATAATAGCAAGTTAGTTAACAAATTCCTAGCAAAGTTCTATAAATTGTGTTACAACTCTCAAGTTCAATAATGAAAATCTTCCCTTATAAAAAAAAAAGAAGCAGAAAAACATATGAGTCTCAAACTAAGCATAGGAAAAAGGAGATGAAAAGGTGTGGATAGCATAAAACCAATCTCAACTGACATACAAAGATAGGCCACCTATTTGATGTTATACCATTCTTCATTCATCTATAGCCAAGTTAGCTAGCTACCCATGTGCAGGAAAGAACTAAAAGCCTCTCTTTATTTCCTACCAACGTTTTCATTCTCCTAAATATTTTTCTCAGCTATTCAAATGTATTAGTTTTCTTCATGAGACAATAAATAATTATGGTAGAGAAAGCATTCATGTGGTGGATGTTTTCTCAATGAACTACAAGCTTCGTATTCTTTACAAAATTTTGGTATTCAAGAGTTGACCTTAATAATTTGGGAATCAACTCCCAATCCTACAATTATTGTTTTCCAAGCAAATGGAACAACTTACAAAGTTACACTAAATAAGGCCACTTTCTAATAGATGAAGAGTCCAATACTTCAATACTAATACTATATATATAGGATAGGACAACATACAACTTAATTAGCGAAGAATTCAATATATGTGCATTGTTAAAGTAACACAAAATAGTCTAAAGTCACATAGGTTTAGACCCTTGGCTAGCATTCCACTAAGAATAAGCATAACCACAAGTACCTCAAAGAGGCTTCCTCAACCTCATTGCATTAACAATTTTCAAACTCCACAAAATGCACACAAGCAAAAATATCAATAAAGAGCATTACACATACGAATACAATCAAACTAAAAACAAACACAATATACCACTTACTCTACCCTAACCTCAACCTTCTTCTAGCACTGACCTAACCCCCCAGCAAAAAAAAAATTGAAACTATAGATCTGAATGATAATTATAACTAATGTGAACACATTGAAGTTCCAACAACAACACAAACGAGAGTGGACAAGAAAGGGAGTAAATTACTAGTGAAGATTCGATGGAACACGAAGAAGGACAGAAGTAGGTTGTTGATGTTGGTTGGAGATTATCATTAATAGCAACAAAATGAAGAAACAAGTGTAGTAGCTGCAATCTCAATGATGGCTTGAAGAGAGATAGGCGAGTAGCATTGAGAGACCCGGTAAAGAGGTGAAAGTCGATGAAAGGATGGTCGGTGGAGAAATGGATAGTCAGAGTCAACGTTTTAATTTTTTTATGGTTTATTATCCAAGGTTTCACATGGAAGATTGTTTCTCCTTGTCTAGTAGAATTTTTTTTTACCTCCATTATAAACCCACCCTACCCTAACACATGGAAGAGAAGGGAATTAATACCCCCTTTACCCCCATTCCGAGTATATCTAAAGGATTAAAAGACTAAAATAACCTTATTTAATAACTTTGATGTGTGTGTGAAAGAATATTTTAGTAAATTAACTATTTTATTTTCAATATATTACTACTAACCAAACATTAAAAAAAAAATTGTTCCTAAATTAAATCACAACAATTTATTTTTATTTTCATTTCCCCTCCTTTACTCCCCAATTTTCATTCCCATTCCCAAATTTCCTTTCACATTCCCATTCCCATTTAGCAAAGGGGCATCAACAAAATTTTACATGCTGAACTTTCTTACTAGTATGTTTGGATTGATGTTAATTGGGGTGATAATAAATATTAAAAATTATCTAAGCGAATGAAATGGAAGTGAATTGATGTATATATTTTAAAATATTATTTAAATGATATTAATTTAAGTCGAATGAATCAGAGTAAATGTTTTTAAAATATTATTTAGATTAAGGTGAATAAATATTAAAAATAAAATAAATAATATTTACACTCTTATATTAAATAGATATAAGTTAAGATTGAGATATTTTTTGTCCGATCCACTATAAAATTTATTTTTATTATAATGTTCAAGTTATTTCAAAATTAGAAGTTAATAAACATAATATTAATCAGAATAAATAAAGTTAAAATTTTAACCCTGATTCAATTAGTTAAAATTAACAGAATTCATCCCACCGTTTACCTTAATACACTTCCTGCCACAGCCCATAGCAATTTAGTTAGAGATACGCCGGACCTAACGGTCCGCGCGTTGAAGTGGATCATAATTACAGTCATCATCTTCGCATTCTATAACGAAATAAAATTTATGTATTGTTGATTTTCGCATTTCACTTTCACTTCTCTCTGCAATTCATTCCTCGGTTTCATCGTGTTTCGCCCTAACCTACTTTCTCTCCCTTTGATCATTAATCGTCTCATTTTCGTTACTTTGATTTGATTCAAACAATCTATACTTTGATTCTACTTCCGGTTTTCAATTCCATGATTCCTGTTTCAATTGGAAAGGTTATGCCTGTTATCTCGTTGGTGGTTGGATGCATAGGGTGTTAGAAAAAGTTTGGGTTTTATTTAGTTGATTATGAATGATTGATTTCAGTTTGGGAACTGGTCGATTGGATTCTGACTGAGAAATGAGCTTAGAAAGGCGAACTGCGGTTGTCCGGGATTTAGTTGAGGAAGCCAAGAAGAGACTCGTTATCCTGGCGATATGTGTAGTGGGACTCTCCTATCTCATGTCCTGTAAGCCCTCACTGCTACGTCGATGTTTTGTTTACTTGTAGGCATTTGTATTGTTGTTGCAGATTTTGCCGACTTGATGAGAAACAAAAATCATATACGTCAACATTTTTTTTTTCTGTTGATGAGTATTCTTATGAGTAATTCCTCTCAATCTGTAGATATCGTATGTGCTCCCTCACACAGCTTAATTGCAATAAATTGAATGGAGTTTTGGGGGGGGGGAGATATATAAAACATATAAAAGGCACTCCATGCTATGCCTGGAGGAGGTATACATGGCCACATGATATTATTTAATCTAGATTTATAGTGTTATTGGTAGTTATGATTGACTGATGAAAGGTATGCCTATAGCTACTCACTGATCACAGATTTGCATAAAGGTACATAATACCCCGTTTGCATGGACCAATGGATGAGCAAATGTGGCATCATTGTACTACTTTACGATGCCTCATTCTTTGTAACTATCATGTTTATGTAGAGAATGGCAAACTAGTTAAAAGCTTCTGAAACTGAGGGTGCTTTGGCTTTCTTAACAAGGTATGTGGTAGATATTGGAGCGGATCAACAGACTAAGGTTTTTACTGTGAATGTCTTCTGAGATGAATAACTGATACATACAGACGAGATTTTTCAGAAAAACAGATCTGTATGTGGTAGATATTGGAGCAAAGGAGTCTAAGGCTCCAAGCTTTTGCCACATGCACAAACCAATCATTTTGTGTATCTGAAGACTGAGGAGATAAAAAAGTTAAGAAAACTGCCTCTGTTGATAGTGTAGTAAAGTTTGAAATAAGACGAGATGGAAGGAGCATCTTCAAAAATGTACCTTGTCCGAAACCAGTTCAAATAGTATTGGATGAAATTGATGACATAATCCATATGGTGATGATTCTCTTGATTGAAAAATTATATCAGTGCATAATGTTGAATGGTTTACAGAATTTTGTTTGTTCTTTCTTAGATGTCAATGCCGAACAATAAAGCTTTGTATTGTTAACTGAAAGACTCATGCTTCAGTTGTTAAGGGTCAATGGTCTAGACTTATATACTCTTGGGAAAGTGGAAAGAGGCTCCTAGGCATGTTGATATTGTAAAGATAAATGAAACTAGACCTAGCAAAGTTAACCCAACCTGGATCCTAAAAATTAAACCCGATCTCAGTCCGAAAACAACCCGAATCTATCCTAAATTTACCTAACCCTATAGTGACCTGTATCTGAAATAATTTAAACTGAAATAACCCAACCCAAAAAGAACCCGACCCATACTCAAACAAAAACTCGATAATGACCCGATTCAAACTTACCCAGTGCGAAATGATTTGATTCAAATCCGACTCATACTCGGGCATAATTTCTAACTTGATCCAAACTAAAGCCAAATTTGATCCACAGAGGTAACATTTTATCTCATATAAATTGATATATAACCACCAATAAACTATCTTATTGATAAAATTTTATGTAAACAAACATATACAAACCATATAACAATAAATGAAACAAAACTAGTAAGACTCTATTCTCCTCACATTATTTTAATACCATATTAGCATCAATCATATTAGAGAATAGAATCTATTATTATTATTGTAGCACCATAATTTTTAAAACACATAATACTTAGAAAACAACATGGAAGCTAAATATAATTGAGTGTATTACTACCACATCTAGCACAAGTAGACACCATTGTTCTGCTTACACTAGATGTTAAGGTTAAAGCTTAAAATTAAAACCAAAACATAATTTCACAACATTCTCAATATAATAGGACATTATAATAAAGTCAAATAACAACTTCGAATAACGGCATATCAGTAAATTAAATAACTCTACTATATTTAAAACTCATTCAAACCGAAACACCATCAAAAGATAGAACTTCAGAAGCCAAACTATTTTCTCACCTCGTCACGCAAACATGCATCCCTCATCAAGTATGGTCGCAATCTACCTACACAAGACTATCTGCTCACTATGGATTATCGCAATCCTGTTGAAAATAGCAACAAATTAATTAGGGGAACAACTAAGTAACCAATTATTTAGAAGGAAAATATCATAATGTATAAAATCACTATAATACATCAAAACATATGAGTCAAATGATAAAACAAATATTAGTTCACCATTTATAAAAACCTCTTAAATTAGTAACCATATAAACGCACAATCCAATTTTATTTATTGAGTGGATAAAACCCAACCAAGAGCGTCACCTGAAAAATAAGTCCAAAGACATCCAATAGCAACTAAAACAAACCACAGGAGATCACATCCTAGCAATCCCAGTGGTTCTATTACCAATTGGCAAAATTTAACCTCAGTTATCTAGTCCTTAAATGTGCACACCTTCTAATATGTCTAAATATCCTAATAGAGTAGACTTGGAACTTTACTAGCTCTTGCTAAGGAAAATAAACCAAGTGACTAGACGTCACTACAATTCAAGGAGAGGCTATTATCGATCCCCAACTCTAGGAGGCCAACCCTAGAGGTCCATATTTCACTCTCATCTTCCACTTTAAATTTTAGTGTCTTATTCAAAGTGACCATATAACACATCCAAAACACAACCATATCCATTCCTTTATTATCCACCTTTCTAAATCTAGGTACCTTCTATATTTGGTAGTTTCCAAAAATAGCAACTTCAATAAATAACATTTCCATAATTAATACATCCAATAAATGAAACTTTCATAAATAATATTTTTACTAAATAAGGATTTTCACAATACTACTTTTCAATTAGAACAATTTCCATAAAGAGTTGACCATGTGGGTCAGAATCCAATCAATCGTCATTGTGATTCAATGCTAATTAGGGAAACAAAGGTCATATATTCATAATAATATCATATGACTACATGTACTATAAATTTCATATGTTCACTGAACAATATATAAAATCACATAAATATCTATATACATTCTGAATAAATAAGCAAATATATATATATATAAAAAACACGTAGGACTAAACTCATATTTATAAAACTCAAATTTTTAGATAAAATTATGAATTAGATTAACAAAACACAAAGGTTTGTAAAATAAGGGTTATGCCATATATAAAATTTAAAGCACCTTAAATCATATATATAACAAAAATAGTATTACATATATCAAAATATAGTTGGGAATTTATCTATAAGTAGTTAAACAAGTAAGTAGGTTACCTAAAATGCAATCTGATCACTAAAGGTTCACTAATCAACAATTCCTAAAGTTAACAATAATATATTATTAGTGCTAGTTGAAATATATTAAATAAATGTATTATAGTTATCTTAGGCTCAACTTATCAAAATCCTTAAATTTAATAATTTTTTAGTCTGTCACCTAATATTTATATATAAGCCCTTAAATCTAGAATAATTAAGGGAGCATGGAGTTGCTCTTACAAATAAAGTGCTAAGTGATTATTTACGCAATTATTTACATCTAAATAAAACTTATTAATTTAAACTCGGTAAAAAAAAACTAATATAATACAAATACTTGATAACTTTTGTTCGGAAACTAAAATCAATATGATAACATCGTTGAAGGCTATTATTACGTAAATCAATCAAATTAAAATTGTCAAAACTAAGTCAAAATGCCGGTACTTTATCTTCATAATTGCCTACTACTATGCTACATCATTAGTGCAATTGTTGTTTTATATATATATATATAAAGTCAACTATTTGTTTTCATATAGGACTTCTACTTTTAATACTCTAACTAATGGCATGAGTCATAATTGTATGAGTAGAAATTATGATTTGTTGACTTGAGATTGTGAATTAAAGATGCAGATACTACTTAAGAAATACCAAAAGGAAAGGTGTGGTGCACAACACCATTTGATTTCCCCACCCTTTTTTTATTCCTATAAACATTGTAAAGCTATTATTAATTATATCTATGAAAGGTGTTTGTTAACTACAAAACTGATAAGGGATAATAGAATACGCTCCTATATAGTAATTTCATAATAAATTAATGAAAAGGGATAGTATGATGTAAGCAAACGGGCTTTAAATTATTGGTTAAATACATATGAATATTTTGTGGTATTATAGTTCTTACATGGTATGCCTTCCTTCCTAATCCCCGTACAGTGGTGTTGACTCTTATATTTTGTTTTTCTTGGGATATGCGGCTGTTATGTTGAGATTTAATAGGCTATTTATAATAGCTAAAAGCGGTAGGGTTATGGTAGAATGGGATTAGTAAAGGATAATTTCTAGAACTTACTTATTTATCATAAAGTAATTAATTACTAAATATAATTTGAAATAGCCAAGGCTCTATTTGTTGTTAAATTTCATTAACAATGTAAATTATTTGATAACTACTTATTTGAAAGATTTTTTTTTTTTTGCATGCAACTAATTACTTGTATAATTAAATAAATAGACATGTGTGTATATCTTTATCCTCATATATCATTATTATTATTATTTATGGGTATTAATTATCATAAACATAAAAATTATAATTGTAAATATAATAATTATAATATATATTATTATAATAACAACTGTAAAGTTTATATTTGTATTTCCACAATGATAATAATAATAATATTTAATTATACTAATAACAATAATTATTATAATTAACATAATAATTGTAGTTAGTATAACAATAATTATTATATAATAATATTTATAATTGTATTTATAAAAAAGTATAATAATAATATTAATAATGATAATAATTTATTATTATTATTAGATATTTTATGATAATAATTTGTTATATCATTACATATATTATGATAAAAATTACTAAGATATTCATAACAATGATATGAAATCACAAAATTTATTTTATTAATTATGTTAAATTAATAATAATCAATGTCAGTATGAATTCTAAATTGAATTAACTTGGTCAAAACCTGATATGAACCGGATTTAATAGTTCCAAATCCATCTAACCCAAACTTGATTTGACCCGAAATAGGTATACCTGAATCGAACCCGAACTCGAAGAAATCCGATTGGGTAAGCCTAAACCTGACCCAATATTCTCCTAACCTGAAATGGCCCAACACAACCCGACCCGACCCGAATCACAATTACCTGAATTAGACCCAAACCCAAAAGACACCCAAACCGAATCCAATCTAATTACATAACAATCTGATTTTAACCAGATTCAAATTGACCCGACCCAAATCCAACTTATATGGCTCAATTGCCAACTCTAAATGATACATTGGGTGTGAGATACCAGGCGCACTCAACTTATTGCTTATTTACCTTTCTTGGATGCATTGCCCATCCACATTTTGTCTTATATTTTCTATTTGAAACAACAAATAAACTTCTTTTATTGATGAAATTAGATCTGGATCGCCTCTTAGGTGGTCAAAAGGAATTGAATTCACCAGTTATTGAGTTGCTGTTGTGATTTTTATCAGCCTGTTGAAAGATGTGGATCTGGTTGTTCATATAATGATCTGGTGATGGGAAACAAAAATGGAAATATCTAAGGAATCCTGTGGATGTACTGACATTAAATAGGGATAAGATCCTAGCAAGACAGAGAAAAAGAATTTGATCTGAATGGTGGTTCAATATGATCAATGTCCAGAAAATCAGGAAAACAGTAATTGTAGAAAAATTCATAGAGCGAGCAAGTCTGTTAGAACTAATTTTTTATAAGGTGAGTTTGCAAGTATTATATCTATAAGGTGAGTTATGTGTGAAGTAGGAGCGGGATAAATTGGCGAAATTCCAGATCTAATATAGATATTGAGAATATGGGCGTCAGAAAGATGCAACCATAGCAAGAATTCCTAGAGAGATCGTTTTAGCCTGTGATGAGATCCCACTCCAAGCCTAACAAATACAGCATTGTCGAACAAAATTGAAGCTCAGGGTGTTTTGAATAGCAGTGACAAAGCTTTGGAATCTATAATTGGAGAGTAAGCCCCTGTTTGGAGCTAATTAAAAGAAAGTGGTTATATTAGATAATCAATTTTATTAGAAATTTTTTAGCCCCAAAAGTTTCCAAAACATGTGATTATCTTTTAAAATATACTTTTTTTTAATTAGTTCCAAACAATCTGTAAATAAGCTGAACAGTGCCAAGGAGGAGATTAGCAATCTGTATGCTTTGAGGAGTCTCTCTCTCGATTGATGAGAGGAAGCTCTGTTGTTTAACAGCTTTGCATATTTTCTCTTTAGTATTTTTCCTTTAAAAAGGCAAAAGAGGCTAAAAAAGAATTGCGTGTTTCTGTTGAATGATTTTGTAGGCAGATTTACAACACTCATCACTCTTTTATAAAGATGCTGAGCTAGCTTCATCTTCAATTACCTGTGTTTAATTGTGCTAAGGATCTATTTTGTGGTGTCAGCTATTCTTTGTTGGAAATCTTTCATCTATTTTCATTTTGGGTACTATGTGCTCCTTTGATGGTTTCTCATTTAGTCTAAAAATCTAATATTAAATGTGTAAACTTTAATGTCACAGGGGTTGCAACCTTGCAGATGTGATCGGTTGCTCTCTTCTCGTTTAAGTTTCTATTCAGTCTATCCTCCTGATCGTTTACTAAATCACATGATCTATTCCTACCTAAGTGAACCTCTGCAAACTTGTCGTTCTTCTTCTATTTATATGAATGCAGCTTCAAGTCATGGAAAGAAAATATTTGACGCATATCTGTATTATTAGGATACGTGGATTGTCTGGTTTGTTGGAAAAAAATATTATGGCATTGGTTCTTATTTGTACTTATGAACAGCAGTCAGTGGATCATACAGATTTTAGGTTCTTTGCGACTTTATTGGTTATGTCTGTTTGCTGGTGAAGTTTTTGAGATAATACAGTCATGTGATCTGCCTTTCCCTTTTCATTATTGTCACTCACCTATCATAGTGTCATGACTTGTAATAATTGTTTTTGTTTCTATTGAAGTGACAAGCTCATCTGTTTGGGTGAATTTGCCTGCTGCGGCTTCTTTAATCATCATTTTCCGGTATTTATCACTGGATTTTGAAATGCGGAGGAAAGCTGCGGCATACAATAATAGACCACCTACTGGGAATTTTTGTGCTCAGAAGAAACCCTTTGAAGCTTCTAAAGTTGTTGCTCAGAAGGGAAGCTGGAGAAGAAAAGTAAAGTCTCCTGTGGTTGAGGATGCCATCGATCAGTTCACAAGGCATTTAATATCGGAATGGGTTACAGATCTCTGGTATTCTCGATTGACACCAGATAAAGATGGCCCAGAGGAGCTAGTGCACATTATGAATGGGGTTCTAGCAGAAATTTCATATCGTGCAAAGAATATCAATCTTATTGATCTTATTACGAGGTTATAGCTCTAAATTTTTTATTATATCTTCCTGCCTGATAAACATTCAATAGTTAGTCATTATTTGTTGCATCTTGACATAACACAGGGATGTGATTCACCTTGCATCAAATCATTTAGAGCTCTTTCGTACATGTCAGGCAAGAATGGAAAGCCAAAAGCTGGGAACACTGACAATGGATCAACGTGACAAGGAACTGAAGTGTGTCCTTGCTGCCAATAACAAATTGCACCCAGCTTTGTTTTCGGCTGAAGCAGAGCATAAGGTGTAGTGTTTCTACTTTTGGTGCACAATTGCTTTCCTTCTAATGAAGGGTCAAATATGAACATATTCTCTCTCTCTAATTAACTGATTGATTTTGGGGGGGGAGGGAACTTAATTTTTCAACTGAAATCACTACAAGAACCTTGAGGAAAGCAAATGCATGAAGAATCTGCAAAATATATTTAGCTAATGTGAGGGAAAATTGTAGTATAGTTCATTCTCAAGAGATTTAGACTACTTTTTTCAATCTTCAAACAGGTCTTGCAGCACTTAATGGATGCTCTTATTTCTCTTACATTCAATCCTGAAGATCTGCAATGTTGTTTCTTCCGGTACATTGTGAGGGAGCTTCTCGCTTGTGCTGTAATGCGTCCTGTCTTGAACTTAGCTACCCCAAGGTCTTAAGTCTTTGCTTTGAAGCCTTTTGCTTTTGCTTTTGCTTTTCACATATCATAGTATTGCCATTTACGTGGAGAGTGATAAGTTTATGTTGGCTATCATAGGTTTATTAATGAGAGGATTGAATCAATTGTTCTATCGGTAAGGGAAGCGAGAAAAGGAGCATTAGCAGCACGGGATACATCATCTAAACCAAATGGCCCCCCAAATGTGTCTTCAGATCACTTTTCCCGGATGCTAGATCCAACTGTGAAGGGTGTTGAACTTGTTCAGATGAAAAGCATGCATCCTAGTAATTCAGCAGTTAAATTGGGGGAAAAGAATGAAAACAAAAATTCTCCTTCAAAAGATCCTTTGTTGGCAGTTGACCCTCAGTCTACTCGTTCTTGGGGTTCTTTGCCCTTGAACACTCCAACAGGTCATGGAAGCACTATGCAAAGATCTCGGTCTGGAGGTGAATGGGGTGATATGTTAGACTATTTTTCTCGGAGAAAGATTCAAGCTCTTGCTCCTGAGAATTTTGATAACATGTGGACAAAAGGGAAAGACTACAAAAATAATGGAACTGGTGTAAGACCACAAGGGTCTGGAGTTAGGAGAGATGACAAATTAAATTCTTCCAATGTGTTACAGAATCACAATGAACGGGATGTCTTGGTTAAGGGTAATTCCTCTTCAAGAGGTGCAGCTCTCTCTGGATGCAAAATTAGGCCTGAACCCAAAATCATGTACAATCATGCCAATAGAAACATGTCAACCAACTTACCCCTGACCTCAGATGAAGATGATGAGAGAAATCTCATGCCTTCAGATGAAAGTGAATCAGGAAGCAGCAGTTTTTATGCATCAGAAGATGAAGAAAGCAGTGTGACTGGTCTTGACACACCAACCACCAAAGTTTGGCAAGGTACGAATAGTAGAAATCTTGGTCTTACTCATATTCGGCATCCATTGGAAAGCAAAGATAAGAAACTGGCAAGGAGGAATAGTAAAGGGGAATATCAGCGGTTGCCTAGACCATCTTCTAATGGACTGAGGTCCAGACTTGGTGGTCAAAGATTGCCTGTGTGGAAAGAGGTTGAGAGGACTAGCTTCTTGTCAGGAGATGGACAGGACATTTTGAACTCTTTAAAGCAACCAGTTCAAGATGAGGACTCCAGTGATGATTATGAAGAATCTTTCAGTAGAGTTCAAAGTGGAGCTGCTGCATCTTCATCTGCATCATCTCTTCCTCAAACCTACAGCTTATCTCTGAAACCCTCTCAAACTCCATTTTTGGGAGATGCATTTTTCAAGCTAAGATGTGAGGTAAATTGACATGAAAACCGATCTGATTTCTTTTACCTTGAACTATTCATAATGATCTGCAAAGTGTTGAGAAGATTGTTTTATGTTGTAGGTAGTTGGTGCCAACATTGTAAAGAGTTGCTCTAAGATGTTTGCTGTATATTCAATATCTGTCATAGATGCAAATAACAATAGTTGGTCAATTAAAAGAAGGTAATTACTATTGCATACTGTTGGCATTTTTTTTTCCTCTTAAGTTCTTGCTAATTAAGCTGAAACTTAAGCTCTTTCTTTATAGATTTCGTCATTTCGAGGAGCTACATCGACGCTTGAAGGAGTATCCGGAATATAATCTTCATCTGCCACCAAAACATTTTCTGTCTACAGGATTGGATGTGCCTGTCATTCAAGAACGATGTATACTGCTTCACGGATATTTGAAGGTTATTGTTTGATATGTTTCCTCTTGCATTTTTCCCAACACTGCATCTGATCAACTCCATGATTCTTATATTACGATATTGCACTATGCTTATCCTAATTGACTCATCAAATTTAAGAAAAGGTCAAAGCTTCTCAGATCTTTTGGCATGACCTCCACCATAATTCCTTCTTTTTATTTCTTGCAATATAGTTTTTGCTGTTCCTTGTTAATTTTACACATAAAATATTTATTGATTTGTAATTTATTGGCACTTCCAGTTTGTCTCCCTGCATATGTTCTCTCGGTTTGGATAAGCCCTTTCTCGATATAATTCTCTATGTATTTGAATTGGCTGTCTTTTGTTAAGTTGTTTGTCATCTGTGCCAGTAGATAAGCTTGGAAAGTATCATAATTTTGTTGTTTATTATTTTTTGGAAAAATATTGTCATATTTTCTATCAACAACTGATAAGAGGATAATATTATTAGGGCCTGTTCTCCTCTGATCTAAATTATAATTTTCAATGAGTAATTATTAATAATTTACTATTATTAATGGCATAATTTATCTTTTCCTTATTTAACATTATTACTAATATTATCATTACTATAATTATAATAACTATCATCATTAATTTTATATTTTTTTTATTATCATAATTTTGCTGCTGATCTTATCGTACAATCCCCAAAAATAAGTTGAGGAGAACAAACCCTTACTCTTGTGGATTTCCCTTATTTCCACTCCATTTCTCATTCTTTTGATCCCTCCTTATAATTCTATGTTCCGTATTTCTTTGTAGTAACTCTTTCTTGTTTCAATGTTCCTCAGAAGCTCATGCAACTTCCAACCATTTCAGGATCAATTGAAGTCTGGGACTTCCTAAGTGTTGATTCTCAGGTTTGACATCCGTCAAAATTGTTGTTTTTCTTCATTATTACCTTTGTGTTTGATCTTTCCTGATGTTGCGTTGTTCTGCATTATGCAGACTTACATGTTTACTAGTGCTTTTTCCATTGTTGAAACTTTGTCAGGTAAGTTTTGAGATATTGCATGATTTCTGATGGCCTGGTTTTCAGACTTATAGGGACTTTCTGACTAGTTATTTCTTTCTGCTGCTTATTTGAACCCTTAGTTCACTTGGATAATATGCATGGAAGCAGTGCAATGGTGGCTGATTTCATGGAGCCCAGGAACGATCCCATTAAATCTGGGAAGGAATATACAGAATCTGGTAACAAGGAGTCTGTGTCATGGATCCACTATGACATTAACCCCAATAAGTCAAAATTGGATGGAAAAAGGACAAGAAATTCTCCTGGAGAAAATCCTGGGAAGAAATATAAGAAACCCTCGGAGGATTCGGGGAGCGATTCAGATAGGGTCCAAAAGAGTGCTTATGCTAGAACAGCCTTGACAAAGGCTGTGAAGGGGACACGAGTTGAAGATTTTCTGCAGAAAACTGAGCTGTTTGTGGATGCTCCTAGTAATCCAGCCTTTCCTACTGAGGTAGTTTCCGTGTATCTGCATTCTGCAAGCATATATAACTTTAGATTTGCAGGGAAAGATCAAGGAAATGTAGATTGTCGTTGTCATTGATATTTCACTAATATGTGCCACTGCTTTGGGCACTGTACTCTCATAAGAAAAACCTTATCCTCAAAAAATCATGATAGTGTGGTGCTTCCTCATATGTATATACATCAACATTAATGGTTTGGCTAACTGATAAACTATGGATGGGACCCCACATAATTAATGCCTATTTTGGTCTTTTATGGGTTCTTATGTGTGTAGGTCTTGATTGTTAATACTGAAATAGGCCTGCTGATGAGCACAACTTATTTATTCTCTTCTATTGTTTTCAGTGGGTGCCGCCCAATTTAAGTGCACCCATGTTGGATCTGGTGGATGTTGTTCTCCAGCTTAATGAAGGAGGATGGATCAGGTGCTGAGCAGAGTCTGCTTTATTTTTCTTTTCTTTTTATATATCAAAGCATGCATACTTCCCATGCCATATGTTTCTTAATATCTTTATGATACACACACACATTCTGTTTGATAGATTATTTGATATTATGTTGCAGACGGAAGGCATTTTGGGTGGCTAAACAGGTATTGCAATTGGGAATGGGTGATGCACTTGATGATTGGTTAATTGAGAAGATCCGGCTCTTGCGCAGAGGATCAGTGATTGCCTCAGGGATCAAGCGGATTGAGCAGGTAATGATGAAGCTTTTCTATCCATTCTATTAGAATCTATGTGGCTGGTTCATACACTATAAAGAAAAAGAACTACTATGGAATTAGCTCTACCTTAGCGATTAACCTCTCATGGTTTCATAACTTCATTCAGGTGGAACTCTATTATGTTGAAAACCAATCTTAGGTATCAATGATTTTCCACAACTTTGGGGCACAATATGTACTCCTTGGCATTGCAATCTTTGATTAGTGGGGTCGGTGAGTGAATTTTGCTATTGATTCCTGGTCGCATGGACTGGTCTTTTGTCATTCATTAGGAGCTTTGTTGTGGGTAACTGTAGACCTTCAGTGTAGCCTCGAGATCTAGAATCAGCCAAACCTGCCTTGTTTTCAAGCCTTATAAGAGGTTTATAGATGGCAGGAAGAGGGAGTTATGTTCGGGAGAAGTGTTAGAATATGTAGGACTCTTGTTTATTTTTGTTGTAGCTGTAATGGGAAGCTGTTTTTTACCGTTTAATGGGTAGGGCCGTAGTGGGACAGTTATTTATGTTTTCATAATGGATATCTGTTAGCAGGCAGCGTGTGTATCTGTGGCTATAATTAGGGAATGAAAGTTGAAGGAAGAGCCTTTCTCAGCAGCAGCCTTTATTTTTGGTTTCACAAATATAAGGTTCCGACCGTTCATTATTGTTTCCATATGAATGCAAAACATGATTACTCATGTCTGAGTTGGATTAAAAAAAATTAGCTTATTTATAATACTAATATTGAGTTATGGGAAACTAGATACTATGTTTGATCACTACTTCTACCACTATCATCTCAACCCCACCATCACACCTCTAGTGCCACCACACTCATGTCACCATCTCTGCTGCCGCCGCCACCCTTCACTGTCGCACGCCACCTGTGTCATCACCATCATAACGACCACTACCCACATCTGACCACCACTAACACTCTCAACCACCATCGCCATTATTTGCCCCACCACTAGTCTCCATCATAACCACTACCACAACTGTTCCCACAGCTACCACCCTCCCTCCATCCCTATCCACCACCGCTCAACGTCACAGCCACCACTATGGCCACCACCACTCTCTCTAATCCCTTCCACTCCTGTGGTATATTCCACCACCCCCACCCTAACCCTCCGTCTCCTCATCGACAACACTACAGTGATGTTGATTTATGTGGCAAAAAGTTTTTAGATATTGAAAACCAATAATTAGAAAGAAATGGAATTAAAATGTGATTTAAGTTTTCACAAAACCAAAAATGATATGGAACAAACCCTAAAAGATTATTAGGTAGTCTCACATGACTAATGAACCCTTATTCTATTTAGCAAAAACTAAGCCACAATGTTTTAATGGTAGGATAACAAATAACTACCTCCCCTCTTATGTTTTAATGTTAATCTCTTCTGGACTCTATCCCGAAGTAGGGAAGAGGACATGCCTGTAATCTCCTTGTGTGTGTCTGTGTTTATGGCTTCCTTCTTTCTTTCTTGCTCCTGTATAATTGAGAGAACTACATGGTATAATCATACATCTACCTACCAAGTTCTTGAGTCTAAGTAAAATGCCCCATGCTTAGTCATCTCATTGGATCTATCACATGGTCTAATGGGGTTTTTTCTTGTCTACAATGCTTTTTCATTTTTCCCCTTTGGTAAGTAAACTTCTATTGATTAAGTAAACAGTGAAGTGCAGAGAATTGTCTTAGCTTACATGTTATGATACATGTTCCTGGTTGCTTACATAATTCTATTATTAAACCTAATTTTATTATTCATTCCGCAAGCAACTTCCTGGATGACCCAAATAACCATGTGATCACTGCTTTGTTATTTTGATTGTATATGCATTTCTGTCCCTCCATAAATGATCTGCACAAATTGTTTTAGTTACTCAGGTTTCACCTAGTTGTCTTCAGCATCATTTATTGCCCATTTTTGTTCTTGATTCCAATTTGTTTCCCTTGTGTGTATTTCCAACAATTTCTGCATAATAGGCCATATGTCCCCAGCACAAACATTTAAAGTATATAGTATATACTTGATTGCTATTATTAATTTTGTTCCAACTAGCAATTGGATACATTGGCTGGTGCCCTTTGTTTTCTGGCCAACCATGATAGGATCTGGTTAAAATTCCACACATGCAAACGAAATTACTTGTTTAGGGACTTTTGAATCTTTGACGTCCATTAAACTAGCTTTTGGGGTGAGTTTTGCGAAGGGTCATAACAGATGGTGTAAGAGCTGGGAACATTCTCTCTTATATCGTATAGCATGGGTGATGAAGTTAGTATGACACTATTCACTTGGGATTGGGAAATGCCTAGCGCAAAGCTGGCCCATGTGGATGTTGAGCAGCTCAGTGTGGTGCTATGTGGAGATCCCCCATTGGTAGTATGGGATGCCGATATGCAGCTTATATGGGCCAAGGACACCCTTCCCTCTTAATCTACCTTTTGGGGGTGAGTAACATGAGATCTACCAAGGGTAATAACAAGATGTTGCTTGGTTGATCTCAAGGTGTGATGGCATGATAGATAAATTTATTTTTTCACTTTGACATATATGTTGCAATTAAATGACATTAATGTAACATGTAGGAATTTTTCCAAACGTTGTGATGGTGCCACAAAGTTTCTCTTACACCTGAGCATTTTTGTTGCACAACTGACTATTTTTCTCCATGTGGTATTTTCACCGGGTTTTCCGTAGCACCATTACTTTTAGAGTGGCAGCAACTTTAAGAGATTAGTAACTATTTGTCAATGAGGGGGAACTTGGCAGTGCTTCTTGAGATTAATTATTCCCATTGTATAAACTTTTGTATTTGTTACACTTGGTGATTCTTACTTGCTTTGAAGTGCTATCTAGGCCAAGGTACATTGAAAGCTAACTATTTCCTGATGCTAGTTCATGCTACTGCTGCACCTCTTTTTGGGATTATTTGATGCCAACTTCAGGAACTCTGATATCTTGTCTATGGTGTTTATCCCAAAGGTTGGGCTATATAAACTATTTATCAATTCCATAAGTGACTAATGCGAGATCGCAGCCTCGCGCCTACACGAGCAAGCTTCGCACGAGGCCCTCTCTAATCCTGGGCTAACATTGTGATGCTAGTGTCACTGCTTGCGCTGCACGATTGCAGAGTTGTGGTGGCAGGCTCTGATGCCACTGTTACGAACCTTGGGTAGAACTGAACCCCAAAAGCTAGCCTGAGAGAAAAGTTGCTCTTAGGTCATATATATTATTAATCAATCCCATATCTGACCAATGTGGGATTGTAACAGAATTTTGGACAAAGTCTTATGGGTCAATTTGGTTCTTGAAAAGTTTCGAGGAATGAAAAAAAAAAAACAAGAGGATAGTGTTTTTTTGTCTTTGGTCAACTTAAGAAAATGAGATAAAAAATTAGTAAAGAATAAAAATGTTAAAGATTATCTATTTGATTTTCCTCACATTAATTTTAGAAAAAGCTTGGAGGATAATTACTTGTTTTTTATTCTCTCCGTGGAACTTTCCAAGAATCAAGTGATGCCTATATGTTGGAAGTATGTTTGAATTTCCAAACATGTTGGGCTTGCTTTTATGAGGTGTGTGTATTTCATGTCTCTTTTTGTATTCTTTCCATAGTTTATAAGGGAATTGAAGGTGTTAGGTGCACCTTTTCAGGTTTCTCTTTGAGCTCCAAAATCCCATTCAATCAAATTGAGACTTCTCATAGAAGTTAAATATTTTAGAAACTAACCTCTGAGGAATTTCGTGCCTATTGATTTTATGAATTTTTGTTTGGTTAACCTCAAGTATGAAAGAAAGCTATTTTATTTATTTATTTATTTCATTATGAGAGGGGAAATTTTGAAGGAAGTATGACTTGCTAATAGGGACGCCTCGATACTGTGTTTGCAGTTTTATTGCTTGATATCACTACTTAAGAAGTTGGGCTTTCTAGCCCATTTACCTCATAACAAACAGGCGTCAACTCTTTCAGTGAAGTGGCATTTCAGGTTCCATGTTGGCTAGAATAGCTTATGAAGAAGTCATCTCTGCTAAGTTTGATTAGCCTTTGAATTTTTTAGAAACACCGGCGAATTGGGCTCCATTGACCATTGTCCTATTCAAGATGGATGAAGGCACTAGGGTTTTCTTTTGTCATGAGATATGGTGTTCTATTACAAACTAGTGGTTATAAGTGGTTTGATTTGGGTCCCCTAGGTTGATTCAAACCTCAAGCTGTATTATGTGGGATTTCTGAAATAATTCACTATTACTATGAGGCCACGAGCTAGGTGAGGACTTTGGTGACTCCTTTTTGCTCCCTTGATTATTTCAGCTCGTGTTCTTGCTCCCTCTGAAAAGGCCTTGATGATTGTCTTAAAGTTAAATGGGAGATGCATTTTAGAGCCTTTTTTTACAGGAGATCTGCATTATGATAAAAACGAGCCACCTCTTATTCAGAAGGATTTATCAACTAGTAGTTTTGTGCAAATGAGACCACACGTGATGGTTATTGTCCAAAGTTGGTTTCCCGTGTTGAATCAATTTTGTAAAGATTTATTAGGCTTCTTCTGACAGAAAATCTGGCATTTCAACCGTTCCAATGAAGCATATTTTATTGTTTGCCTCCTTGCAGTTGATAAATGTCAATCTTCACAAAATGAGGTAACATAGCGATGAATAGAAGGATAGTTGCATAAGATATGCTAATATTCCTGATGTTTTCTTGCAATATGTCACATTTTTAAGGGTTTGTGATGGGAAAGTTATATCTGTCTACACATTGTAGATTTATAGTTTTATAAGCATATGACGATAATGTGTGTAATTTCAGAATGTATTGCAAATTGTTGGGAATTCTGTGGTATGTTGGTATATTCTGTTTCTCACATTGGGTCATGGATTTTAATATGCCTATTATAGTTATTATTTGGTTGTAAAGTTATGTGCACCATCATCATATCTTCTTGTATATTCTAATATCTTATGTTTAGCATAAGTCATAACATTGCAGTTGCTTCAAATATTAGAATAACTTAAATATGATCATTTTATATATAATGATAACCTACCATGACTACTGCATTTCTCAGTGTATAATTCTAAAAAAATGGATTCTTATATAATAAAGTAAAGGGGTTTTGGATACAGAAGAAGTTTGAACAGTCATTTTATCTTTTTTCTTCCAATTGCGAAAACACTTGGACGCCAAGTTCTTGTTTCTATCCTTTAACAGGTGCAGCACTTCCTGTAAAATTAAACAAGTAGGATGCAGATACATATTTGCATAGCCTTTTACATCTCTCAATATTTTACTTAAATGTTTACATTTTTAATTAGGAATTTTCACACTGCAATATGAAATTCTGTGATCTTGCAATGTACTTTCAAGAGGATATATATTGAGCTTTGATTCATTTGTTGTACTAAGGATGACCTTTAGCTTATTATAACTTAGCCATTTATCGACTTTCTTCCAGAATGGTAAAAAATAAATAAATAAATAAAACTACCTCTATGGAATGGCCTTTTGAAAGATGGGATTAACTTTTTCCCTGGGCTATATTTGGCTGATTTGGCAGGAAAGGAATTCTAGAACTTTTGCAGGAAAAAATAAATGTCTTCCCTAATAATGCTTGGTGTATTGTGGCCCTTTGCTTTTGGTAGAATGAGGCTTCCGCAATAATAGGCATTGCAAATTTTGTCTACGATCATATTCTCAACCAACTTAGAAGTTACTTTTCCCTGATTAGAGAATTTGATACTTAATCTGTTACCGTTATCTTTTTAGTTGTTACAGAAGCTATGTTGGAGTTCCATGACTCCTTTAAATTTTAGGCATACATTTATATGGCGTTTACAGAGCATACAATTGTGGCTGCTCAAGAGATGCTTCTCAATGAAGCTAGAACTTTGCCTGAGGCCTGAGGGTCAGTCCTTGATAACCTTGTTCCCTCCCAGCTTGTGAACTCTGAAGGCAAGGCTGTGCAGGTGTATTATTGGTTGATTGTTAAGCTCCTGATGTTTCTCTTTCCAGTTTGGCCTTCAGCCAGCTAGACTTCTGTCTGCGGACAAGCTAAATTGAAAATTTTGCGCGCACAGAACATATTCTCCAGAAATATATGGAACTTTTTGCAGAAATATGACTGGTCAATATATGGGTACCAATGTTACAAATCTTAGGTTATGCATGCTCTTCAAATTGTAACCCTACTGTTCTTTTTTGAAAATTCAGCTATCCTAATATTTCCATCCTAAAGTTGATGGCACTGCCCGCACCTGCATAGTTGTGTACTTGTCAGGCAGCAACATCATATCTCATTCCTTTTTTTCCCTGTTATTTAAGGTTGCTGACAGTTAGGTTATTCTTTTCTTCTTTTTTTTCTTTTTTGGTTGTTTTCCATTTTGCGTTGTACTAGGAGTAGTGTTCATTCATTTATGTTCCATATTTGATCACTGTATTTATGGAGAAATTCTTACATAGATGTTATTTTCTACTCCTGGGTATGTCATGACTGTAATCGGAAAGGATTATTTGCACAACAGAATTCGATGTGTTGTGTTAGTAAAAGTACATGAGCTAACTTTTTTGTACTTGTGGCTTATTTACATGTAGTTTATGCTCTTCTATCTTGGGATTTTCATCCCACCCTTCATTCCATAAGATGTTGGCAGCTGTAGTTTCTAACGTGCACTTATGCATGAATTCAACAGATACTTTGGCCTGATGGGATATTCATAACTAAGCACCCAAAACGACGGAAACCATCTTTCTCCGAGAGCCCGTCCGGGAGTTTGCCTCCCAATCAATTATCCTTGCCTAAAGAAGATACTCAGAAGTTAGAGGAGCTGCAGCAACATGAAGCTCATCGACGTGCAAAGTTTGTATACGAGCTAATCATTGGTACCATAACTGTTAGAAGTGACTT
Organism: Tamarix chinensis; assembly: GCA_030549775.1. Taxonomy (NCBI): domain Eukaryota; kingdom Viridiplantae; phylum Streptophyta; class Magnoliopsida; order Caryophyllales; family Tamaricaceae; genus Tamarix; species Tamarix chinensis. Next base: position 59,332,726 of record CM060180.1, on the reverse strand, counting down.
TTGGAAAGGTCATCTTGTTTTTACTTTCAAAGAGTGTGATATTAGTTGAATTTATTTTGACTGTAGAAAAAGCGCCATCTGCTATTGTGAGTCTTGTGGGGCGCAAAGAGTATGAACAATGCACAAAAGATCTTTATTTCTTCCTCCAGGTAAGAGTTTGCTGCATGGTCATCTTTATTTGCCTGCACAAATTCTTCATGTCTTTATATTTTGCTCCAGGTAGCTGCTTTCATTCAGGGAATATTCCTGCTGTACGATTATCTTGTATTGAATGCCTCATTCCCCTCTGGATAATTGATGAAGCTTCCTTCTTCTTCTGGCTATTCCTTTTATTTATGTCCAGTTACCTTCCTGTTTCTCTCGAAACATTGCCTGGGGAAGATGGTTCGAAAACCACTTGTCTTGGTGATGTGAATTCTTTTTGCTCTGCTGGACTTAAATCCCTGATATGAACAGATTAAGAGTAAGCTGGAATAAATGGTAGTTACTGAAATTACTGGGATTACAATGGTAATCCAGGAGTTTGAGGACTTGATTCGCCCTAATTCCAGCTATACAAGAGCTTGGAACTCTCCCGAACACTTTTCTGATTCTCTCCCTTCTTTGCTACCATTTACCTTTTATTTATAATATTATTTAGAAGATTCTAGGCTTAAAACTCCCTAACAGACTTTTAAAAACTGACTCATTAACTAACCGCAGTAAAGTAGTTATTTAGAAGAGGTTTGAGGACCTGGTTCCTCCTAAGTCCAGGTATACAAGAGCTTTGAACTCTCCTGAACACTTATCTGATTTTCTCTCCCTTCTCTGCTACCATTTACCCTTTATTTATAATATTATTTAGAAGGTTCTAGGCTTAAAACTCCTTAACAGACTTTTAACAAACGGACCCATTAACTAACTACAGTGAAGTAATTAATTCTAATGGCCTAACGATACTCCCCTCCCAAACTTTCACCTTGTCCTCAAGGTGAAGATGGGGAACAACAGCAGACTTTCTAGGTCTTCCACTTCCTTTCCCGGTAATTAACATAGGAGCTTCTCATTGCCCAGCACAATGAACCTATTGCCCCTCCCAAAGGCATATTTCAACTTTGGGTATAGAGTTGTTATGTGAGTAGCCTTGACCATGACCTGGCAAAAGAAAGCTCTGGCATGCTGTCAAGAATCATGCTATACCCCAAAAAAAAAATCAAACATAGATGCGATTGAACTTTCTCCTTCCTCAATCGTCTCTTTGAGCGGTCATGCTTCCAAATATTTGCAAGTCTGTCTACCCTGGCCCAGGCATGCAAGTATTTTCGCTAGTTTCCTCTGTTTACCAGGATTGAAGCGTCATCACTTACTCATTGAGGTTGAAGGAGAAGGATCAGGCTTCGTCTGATTATTTGCAACATGGGCTTCAAGAAGCACTGCAGAACTGGGTCGTTTTGTGAAGTTAGATCTGGAGAAAATTGGTTCAATAATTTTATTCTCCTTTATCTGGGCCACTGCTAGTCCATTGGTTTGAGCCCAAACCGCAGCTTCAACAGTCAATTGTTCCTCGTGTGCACTCCCCTGCACTTCTGCCGCTTTTGACTCTAAAAATTCCTGCTCTTCCTCTGGCACCGCCAAAACTTCTTCAACCAATGAGTTTGCTCCATCACTCATGTTGGACTTCTGTCTTCTTAGCTCCTCATCATTCTCCGTCTCCATCTTCGCCTTTGGTGCAATAATGGATAGATGAATGCCACTCATAGCCTCAATTATTGGATGTTGTTCAATACAATCATCTGCTTGATCTATATCTGGTTGTTTGATTCCATCATCTGCGTGCTTCATATTCCCAAGAACATGCTTTCTCCCAGATCTTAACATCCTATCCACCTACCTAATCTGGCAATGCACCAATCCAAACATGAACACAATCTTTCTTCTTCCTCAACACTTAAGTGTTCCTCTTCTTCCTATGAATCTATTTCAACCCTTTTGTAGGATCTTACAGCTCGAATACCAGTTGATATGAACAGAGAATCAAATGAGAGGACAGTTAAAGAGGAAATGAGCTGAGATTAGCATTAAGTAAAATTTCAGTGATAATTCAGGATTTCAAGAGCCTGATCTCTCCTAATTCCAAGTATTCAAGAGCCGGGAACTTTCCCAAACACTTCTTTGGTTTTCTCACCCCTTCTCTTCTACCATTCACCTTCTATTTATAATATTAATTAGAAGATTCTAGTCTTAAAACTCCTGACAGACAATTAACAATCTGACTCATTAACTGACTACAGTTATATTACTTAACTACAGTAAAGTAATTAATTCTAATAGCCTAACAATCCCCTACTGTATCCAGAAATGCATACTTATCTGGGATGTTTAAACTTTATGCTAACCATTATTGTGGATGTGTTTGGACTTTGTCCATAGGAATTACATCCTTTCGCTTGACGTATCAAGGTGAAAACACATGTTGATTCCCTAGGTATTTTGAGAAACTGTATAACAACTCTTAGGTTCTTTTTGTAGCTCTCCTGGAAGTAAAAAAATGAAGATACGTTTTGTCTTCACCAAGGATTGTATATGCTTGCTTAATTTCTAATATTGGCACTAATATTATTGTGTCTTGGTCGTGTGCAGTCATCGGTGTGTCTGAAGCAGCTTGCTCTAGATCTTCTTGAACTTCTGCTTTTGTCTGCGTTTCCTGAGATGAATCATGCCTTGAAGCAGTTGCATGAAGAAAAACAAAGGTTTGGAGAATTCAGACCAGATTGATGATGCGACCCCTTGTTGTATGAGGTTGGTTACAGAAATTTCTTTCCCCATATGCCGCCACATATTTCCTCAATAATGAAAAAGATAAGAGGTGAGCTAAAGAATTGATTGAAACCGAAAAGTTTTGAGAGAGTGGGGGTTTGGTTCAGCTGGCAGGAACATTTTCCTTTAGGTGCTCATTTGGTATGAGGGTAATGAGGATGGAAAAGTTACTCTTAATTTTACATCTTGAAATGAGAAAACATCATTTTGGATAAATATCCATTTTAGATTTGTATTCGGACCAAAATATTTTGGTTGTTTGTAAATATACTATATGAAAAATACCAAATAGGAGGGATTTTTTTCTGCCGTATTGCCCCCATACCAAACGAGTGAGGAAAATTTAGGCCTTCACAAGGTATAATACTTCCATCATTCAAATGCTTCGTTCTGCAACTGTGTTGGCTGGCATATGCTCTTGTGGCCTGCATGTGGGCCTAAATTTTGAGTGATTCCATATGTAAATACATCATTTGCGCGGCAATCTGTTCAGTAGATGGGGTGTATTGTTTCTCAAATTATGTTCTTTCTTCGCCAGCGAGCAAATCCATCATTTGATTCAAGTTGCCCCTGATTCTGCAGCTATTTATGTACCTATGGTCTGAGGATGTATGATGGACATCTGTTTCCTAAATGGCTAGGACGCATTAATTATGAATACGGTCGTGTACACTTGCAGAAATTCATGCATAGATAGCGATGAATGCCCTAGTTAAATTCATTTTTAGCTTGTTAATAGTATTTGTATATACGGCGGTTCCATGTTAAGTCACAGATATAGTTCCGTGCCAGTAGAAAGAACATAATGAATGGTTCAAATGACCTTGCTGGCTTATACATTTTTATGCTGACGTTCAACCTTCCAACTCTCCCTGGTCCCTTGTATTTTAGCTAGCGTCGGGTTCAGAGTACCCTAATATGTTTGTGTGTGCGTATGTGTGCGTGAAGCTTTATATCAAGGCACTGCCTGCATGCACTTGATCAACTTCAATTAATAATTCATATATTATTCGGCGCCTCTAGATATAGATACTTCAACGCAAAACACCCCGACCAAATTCGTAACGATTTTTCTGAGAATGTATGTGGACAGTTATTAAGATAATAATTTGTTTTACCTAAAATAGTCTAATTAGTGAATTATATATATATATATGTTTGACGTTGGATCAGTGCAACCTGGGCATCACGTGTTTGACATTTCACTGAAAATATGGATCCATTGTGATGATTTTTTTTTATCTTTATTGTTTGTTGTAAACTGTAATACCCTTTTTTTAGGACCTCCTTGGACCCTAAAGTACGCGACTCTTGATCTTGTACATATATATAGTAATAATCAAAAGCTATGCTTAGAAAATAATTGGTTAAACCAAAATAAAATGATGGTATTAAATTATTGAAAATAGGAAAGTGGTGAACCACTTGGCCGATTGAGTCACTTTTTTGATTTACCTAAATGACTTCAAATTTTATTAAGAATTTGGCTAAACATGGATCAAGAACCGGTTAGAATTATACGTTCAGTATTCTATTAAACTACATAATTCGATCAACTCAAACTAGTGATATGTCTAATTAACTATTGAATCAATGTTGATATCAAATCGGTTTAATTTTTATAGTATATACAATATACATCAACATAATAATTTTTTTGTGGCCGTTATAGCATTCATATAGATGTATGGAGTTGATGTGGTGGCATTAGTTGGCTATGCAAAATATTCCATGTGAATATTTTGCAATAACCAATGCATAAAAAATTTATTCCACTTAGCATCCTCATCCCATAAATATTTCGTCATTTCTACTTTTATATTTCTCTTTTTTTTTAAAACAAAAAATGCATGAATATATATATGTATATAATGATTATACATATATAATCATTTTCTTATCATTTTTTTTCTATCCCCATTTTTCATCCTGTTCTTATATTCATGCAACATTGGTTATAATGTAAACAAAGAAGTAAGGAAAAATAATTTTACAACTCATATGATAAATTGTGTCTCTACTAAACTAGAGGTCTTGGTTTGATTTTTCCTAAAGAATCATGCATGATATTTTTATACATCTCAATCTCCGATTAGAGTTATATCATTTGCCCCGTTCTTTTAATGTATTTGAAAATAATCATCAAGTATGCACAGCAAAATCATCATCGATTATGCTATTCAATGTATTTAAGCATAATCATCGACTATATATAGCAAAATCATTTTGGCTTGATTGTTTTCTATATTTTGTTTTATGTATTTTTTTTTTCCTTTCTTCTTCTTCTTTTAATTATATGACACTATCATATAACTTGATTGCACCTCAAAAGATGATTTCAAGTGTACAATATTATTTGCAGCTTTTTTAATTCTGGATTCAAAAGATATAGTTGATATGAAAAGGATCGTTTGGTAATATGGAAGTAAGGTGAGGAAAAAATTCTTTATTGTTTGGTACAGATGATGTCAAAAAATTAAAGAGAATAATTATTTTTCCTAGAATCCTAGACTATCTATACATATGAAAAGTAAGTTATTAAGATAGAGTCTAGTAAGCGCAACTTACTGAATTTTAAATTATCTAAAAACCCTCAACTATCTTAAATTTTAACAAAAACTTTAAGAAATTTTTTTACCTCTTCATAAACTCCTTCGTTCGTCTTCTAACTTTAGCCTCAAAACTACATATATTGTATTTCACCTCCGCACAATTCTCCATAATTTCATTGATAAAAGGTCTGAAATCCGGCTTAAGTTCTCTCAATTGTAATTTCTTTTTAAAAAAAATAAAATGATCAATCTAAACACTTTATTTTTGCAATTCTTATTTAAATTAAATTCACCACATATTATTGTAATTTAAAATATAATTATTTATATTTTTATAGTATTAAATAAAAGTATATATTTATGTAAACAAAAAAATAGAAAAATAAATTATATTATTTATTAACAAAGAATATTAATATAATTTTATATTTATTTCCTAAGTAATAAAGAAATAATCCAAATAATAGGAAGTTCTCATGCTTCCTAGAAAATATATACACGTAACAAACAAACAAACAAAACTTTTTTTTTTCTTTCAAAAAATAACTTATTTGAAGGTTGGACATGCTGTATAAGTGAATATAAGTATAACGAATGAGGTCTAAGCTATATACGTATGTAAGAAAATACTGGATGGATGGATGGGTAGATAGATGGAAAGCCATATTAGCCAGAGCCCATTAAGAGTTTAGACCCACTGGTAATCGAGTAGAAAAACCCTAGAGCTCTCTGTAAGCAAAGAAGGCAGCCTTCGTCCAGGTCCTCGCGTTAGTGCGTCTCCTCCTGCTGCAACAATGGTGAGACTCTGTTCTCCATCTTGATCTGTAATTGCCCCATTTTAATGTAGAAATTTCGTTTTTAGCGATCAAAGTTTGATTCTAAGACAAATGTCTCTGTTGATCGATGGTTTGCTGAAATTTTTTGCCGTGATCTGATTTCGTTAGGGCAAAGGAACAGGGAGCTTTGGTAAGAGGAGGAACAAGACCCACACGCTCTGTGTCCGTTGTGGTCGTCGAAGCTTTCACCTTCAGAAAAGTAGATGTTCTGCTTGTGCATTCCCTGCTGCTCGCAAGAGGAAATGTAAGTTTAAATTTTTATTTGGTAGGATACGACCAAGTTGATGATTTCAGTCGTTATTTTCTTCGAAACTTTCAATTCTTCGCCTAATTGGCTGTCAGTATGCCTGCTTTAATGTCGCTATCGAGCTGGCATGTGAATATGGTCTTGACCCTTTCTTTTGGAGAGCTCAGATAACTGGAGCGTGAAGGCGATTAGAAGAAAGACTACCGGAACCGGTCGTATGAGGTACCTTCGTCATGTTCCCCGTCGATTTAAGACTAACTTCAGAGAAGGCACTCAAGCTGCACCGAGGAAGCAGGCTGCTGCTACTGCTTGAGGTGATTTTGTGGTTCACTATGGGACTCCAATTAGCCTTTTTTTAATGTATTATTGGAAGTTTTGGATTAGATTAAGAAAGAAGGATGATTTGCGATTTGTCATTGCTTTCAGCCTTTTCTTTTCTTGACTATGTATTAGTTTTGAATTTTGAGTTAAATGATTATGACTGGCATCAGCTTTCAGGTTCACTTTGGTATTAATTACCTTGCTATGTTTGCTTACATTCTACATGGGCATATATATTCCTTCATTCTTGTGCATAATTTTCCCTGGAAATCCTTTTTGCATGGTGGTTGGGTAACTTTTGGATCGCCATAGTTATGTGACCTACTCCATGGTCGATGATTGATTGTAATATTCATAAATTCATCAGGGGCGTGTGAATGAATTAGAGTTGCCAACTTGTCATGTTGGCCTGCCATGAAGTTGGGCCATTGTTTGAACCTAGACTATGACCGGTTGTTTGGGAATTGTGGATAGTCCTGGATTTTTATGATGTTTTAGTGAGTTGGTGTTGGTCAAATTGCGAGTCTTTAAACTTGTGTTGTTCTTCTGTTTTGTAGTATACAAGCAACTCATTGGAGTTCTTTGCTGACTGGCCAGTCAATGAATTTTTATCAACTTCCCAAAGTTAGTTGATCATACGATTGGTTCTTTGTGGTTAACTTAAACCATGTGAAGAATATTTGATGCCTTTTTTTTAGGAGCTTAGTTTTTCTAGTCAAGTGGTTCCTATTTGGTAAGCTAGCTGCAAGTCATTTGCCTCTGCCATCCACTGATTTCTCACCTGAAGAATTGTGTAAGGAGCGTAGTTTTGCTAGTCAAGTGATTTCTCGCCTGGGACAGGTTCCAGGAAAGATTTCTTTTTCTGGCTTGAATTAGGTGGTGGTTGCTGCTACTATAGGCAAATTGTGGCTATCATTTCAAGTGCCATATGCACTGTCTAATAATCTGATGGGGCAATTTTCCTAAGCTTACCTGTGCCGGTATTTTCCATGATCTTGGAGGTTTCAGTATTAATGCAAACTGTCATGTTGTTTGTTCAGTCGAACAATTGATGTGTTGGTCCTATATGTTAGGCAGCATTATCCTTCTTGTGCAAGAAATTTGACAATCTTATTGAAGAATTGTGTTTCCTAGCACTGGATCTCCTCGTGCAAGAAATGGGAGGGATAGGGATTCAGATCACTAGCATTTGTTCCTAAAGGTGTGATTAGGGTTGTAAATTTGGCTCGGTTCGGTTCATTTGTTTAGTTAAATAAGTTAAGACTACACTTTAGGTTTAGCTTCGTTTATGGTTTTAAGCTCATAAGTTTTTTTCGTTTGAGCATTAGGTTTGTGTGCTTAGCTCAGATCGGTTCAATTGTTTAGTTTGTGCTTAGCTTAGATCGGTTTGATTGTTTAGTTAAACGAGTCATTTACAGCAAGTGTTGTGCATAGATGGGTTTCTCATCTGGATTCCCATCTTATAAGATGACGGACAATGATGCAGCCAGTCACCAGTATCTGGTCCCCATTTTCTCAGCATTATCTTGCTCACAATTGTCCTTGTGTTTGATCACCCCCCCTTTTTTTGTTAAGTTTTTGTTGCTGATGCCTAGCCCGCCACCATATTTTTATGGCATGGTACCGAATTTCATTTTGTTTGCGGGCAATTGTTGCTGCTTAAGGTAGAATCATCAACAGTGTTGAATATTGATATATTATAAGCATATATACTTATACATACACTGATACACACATTGGTTGTTTATGTGACTTGTAATATTAACCGTATTGAATGGCCCTTAAAAATGAGAGGCGTCCCCGATCAAATCCAATAGATGGAAAGCCTTCACCCACAGAGGAGGGGAAAATTAGATGTCGGTCACAGCTATGCCCCTTTCAAGTGCATCCGTTGCCCCATTGAACATGAAGAAAAAACTAATACAAGATCGGTGGCAGGTTAGAACCTAGCGGGCTTCTAAGAGATCCGTTACGAATTGACGATTCGTCACAGCACAAAAAAGTTATTAGTCGGGATATCCAAGGACCCATCCAACATGTGTGTACATCATTGGTTGTCATTTATGAGAAATTTTGGATTAGTCATTGTCCCAAATTAAAATAGCTCACGTGGTCACTCAGGCAAATGAGAAATTGTCGCGTATACTATTAAATAGGTCCGTAAACACGTCACTTGTTAGCCTAAAAATTCGGCCACTGCTGCACCGTATAACAACTACCGCAGTTGCACTCTCTCTTCCGGCGAAAGTGTTTTTCACCACCAGCGATTCATTCCACAACGGAAGTTGAGTCTGACCTTCCCCAACTGGGGTTAATGAACTCGTTTAGCCGCACCACCTCTCTTGAACATAATTTGTGGTTTGATCTATTTCTTTAAGAAGATGCGTATTCATTAAAAATATGGGTGTTGGTGTTTTGAATATGTCAAATGTCAATAGTATTAATGGTTTCTTTATTATATTATTTAATTTAATTCAGGAGTTTTTGATTCTATGATGTGTACACTACACAGGTTCCATTCAAAGTAGATATGTGCACCTAGGATATTCCCTACTCTATGATAACATAATTACTAAGTAATTCTATGATAACCATTACTCTATAATAGGATAATCTTGAAGTGATTATATGAAAATAATCACAAAATTTATACTTCATTATTAGTATTGTTACTATTTTATTGAATAAAATAATTATTTTTATGAGTATAATTATAATTATAACTATAACTATATTATCAAAAAAAAGTATATCTATATCAGTATTATAATTATGCTTGTTATAATCAAATAATATAATTATATTTATAATATTTATAGTAATTAACTTATTCATAAATTTATATGTAAATTATTGTAAAAATCACACAAACAAAGGATAAGCTCAATTCAATTTCTTCTAAATTTTATTATGAATCAGGAAAGAACCTTGCAAGGTGCACTCAAATACTAAATAATGAGATGTCTTAAAATTATTGTCGGACAGTAGACGAAATATACCAGTACTTATTTAGGAATTTGAGTTGCCCCCAACTTTCTAACCTTTACTTTCAAATGCAGACCATTAAGAAGACATGGGTTGTAAGTCTCTTTATGGGATATCGTACCCATACTTAAGTATGAAATTTCCATCCGAATCCATAACCTACATAAAAGCATCCGTGGATGAATGATTAACATCAACAAAAGTGGACATGATCTTAGCAAGCTTTCACATTGGCAGCCAATGCAGGAAATGAAGCCAACGTCATTTATGTTCTTAAAGTATTACATCTAAATTTAGTAAAAAGAATTCATCCATGAATTCCATACCACATTTTTTAATCCAACAGTGCTTAAGTTTGTTCTAGTATTCTTCTCTACATATCGAATGTAGAGAATTGCTTACTTAGCAGTATTTTTGCTTAGATTGATACTTATTATACTTTTTATTCATTCCATGAATATTTATTCTTATTTAGGTTGATATTTTTTTTTTCTATATAATGCCGATGTTTATTCTTTTTTGTGATGGCAGTTATTTAAGTTATGAGTTTTGGTCATATTTTTTTCTTATAGTAAATACTTATTTTTATCATAGTTACAATAATTAATTATAATGACTATTTGGTCGATGTATTTTCTATATTTATCTATTAATATTTATCTATATTTCGGTTGGTTATTTTGGTTGATGTTTTTCTTTCTTTAGATTAATAGTTATTTAGACTTTGCTTCATTTTTTTTCTTTGTATTAATGTTTATTTTAGTTTTGGTTGATGTTTTATTATTATAATGATATTTATAATAACTATTGTTATTATTATTATGATATTATAATTATCATAAACAACACTACATAATTAATTACAACCCTCACATAAAGGAAAAAAAATTTGGTACCTCAACTTTCTTAATCAATATGGTGCTTAATTTTAATAAATGGAAACAGCAGGGGGAAATATTTAAAAAAGAAAATAAAGCAAAAACATAATAATAATAATAATAATAATAATAATAATAATAATAATAATAATAATAATAATAATAATAATAATAATAATAATAATAATAATAATAATAATACACATTAGATGAAAAAAGCATAAACATCATTGTAGTGTTTATAAAGAATATCCATCATAATAAAAGAGTAAAGATATCAAACTAACTTTTAATCAGGATAGATATCATGGACATAGAAATTGGTATTATAGTTATCGAATATAAACATTGTCCTAATATATAGCTAGGATGGACAACATGGCTAAATGTCTTAGTTTTGGTTGATGTTTTTGTAACTATATTTATGATAACCCTATTTATATTTTATGATTATAATATTTTTTATAATTATAATAATACAATTTTTAATTATAGCAATAACTATTGCAATTATCATTGTTATAATTAATCAATATAATTATATTTATAATACTCTACATTTTACTCTGTATTTCATTCATGTTTATACCTTATTTTTGGCTTATACCGATTGTTATTACTTTGAAACCATTATTAGACATGTGTGGGTCAAAAATTTTAGATCTAACATCTAACTAAAACTTGATTTCTAAATGTTGACACATGTCATCTTTTGAAAGTATAGGAAATACTAAAACTTATGGTTATACTCTATTTTTGGATAATTTTCTAGTTACACTTTAAATTTATTTATTTTACCTTATCATATTATATATTAGTAACTAACTTATTTTTCACATATATAGACTTTTATAGCTTTAGATGGAACTATATTGTTATATTATGCACGGGGAACATCTAGAATATATATTGTCTAATTGTAGAGTTAATAAATCAAATCATGAAAGTCTTGCCTAAAATTACCATGAAGTTTTAACAAAAAATAGTACTAATAATTAAAATAAATTGGTATTTACAATTCCTTATCAAAAGCAATTGTATATAATAATTATTTATTTTGAAACTTTTTAAAACTAAGTACTCCATCTGCATCAAAAAAAATTATTATATTCTTTATACACTTTTTTAAAAAAATTAATAAAATTAGTATTAAAATTAAACTTGCATCATTCATTAAACAATAACAAGATATTTAATATATAAATAATGACAAAAATAAGATAAAAATAAAAAAGTATTTAATTTTTTTTAAAATAATTTTTTATATACAAAAATTTAATAATATTTATTTAATAAAAAAACTAATTATTATAAATAACTAATTTAATAAATAACTTCAAATATAACTGAATGAATTTTAGGTCTTGACCGAAATTCAATTAGCCCTAAAAATTGTGCATGTCGTCATAGCGAAGGACGCCAAAGTCCATCTGCGTTTAGAATAAGAATTAAATTACAATTACAGCTAGTTTGGTTGATGGGAATAAAATGGTGGGAATGGGAATTTAGGGAGGGATTTAAATATGTTATTGTTTGTTTTAAGGGAGTGGGAATAAAAATGGGATTGGGAATGAGAATTGGGGATGTCTATTCCCACCAATTTATTCCTTGGGGGGTATGGTATTAGAAGGGTAGAAATTGGGATTGAAAATAAAAAGCCCAAAATAACCTTATATTATGTATAATATTGTATTAATAATATTAATTATAATAATAATAATGATGATGATTATCTTTATAATAATTATAACTATATTATAATTATCATTATATAATTATTATCATTATTATAATTCTAATTAGTATAATAATTAATTATAATTAAAAATATAATAAAGATAATAATTATAATTATAATTATAAATATAATAAAGATAATAATTATAATGATCTATTATAAGGAAAATAGAGTTGAATAATGGAAAAAAAATAATTGGTTATATATATATATATATAAATATTATAAATATAAGAAGGATATTTTTATAAATTTATGACTATATTTCCAATCTCATTCTCACGTACCAAATATAGAAAACTTTTATTTTCAAGTTATTCCCAAATTAATCCCATCAAATACCAAACATGAGAATGAAATTAAATAAACCAATTCTCACTTTCTAATTCTCATTCTCATTCCCACCCTTTAATTCCCAACCTCCCATTTTTATTTATCAAACGGGCCGTTATACTATTATCTCGAGTACATTTTTCTCTAATGTACATCGTGTAAGTAGACTAGTCGATTCGTCATCTCTTAATCGATCAGCTCCAACCACCCGACCACCTCACGCTTCTGGTCACTATTGCTGGTAGAGAAGAACCAAAAAAGCGGCAGAAGCGTAGGTAGGGAAATAGCAGCCGTTGAAATCAATGTCGGCGTCGCTTTGCCTCTCCGCTTCTGCTTCCGTTTCGTCAGTAACAGTCGCCTGCTGTCCGCCTTCTTCTTCTTCGCCACCGTCGACATCGGTATCCGGGTCGCCTTATTCTACCAGTTTGTTTCGGTGCTCTATTACCCACTTTCTGTCTCCAAATCGGAGGTTGTCGCAGACGACGAGTTTACGTCGTGGTGGTGAGCGTCCGTCGCAAGTGGTCTGTATGGCTCCTGAAGAAGAGAAGATGACTCGTCGCTCTCCTCTCGATTTTCCTATCGTATGTATTCTTCTCATTCTGTGTCCCTCTTTTGTTTTAGATTTTCCGTAATTTTGATTTTGCTTTCTGTTTGGTGGTGATTGAGTCGGTACGTAATTGTTTCAAGTCCTTCCTGCTGAACTTAACGCTTGGGTTATCCTCTTCGTTTTTGTTGATTTGATTTCTCTTCTACTAGCTCACTTCTTTATTGAATATCTCTATCCAGAAAGACTGGTGTAGAAATCAAATAAGTACTTAACATTTCTATTCGTTGTGAATTTTTCATATGATTTTTTTAACTAAATAAGTCACAAAATTATTCTCCTCCCGATTTTTATTCTTTTGTTAGAACAGACCAAATGGAGACTAATAAAGTTAGGAATTGAGGAAAAAAGCAGGCACGCTGGCAGTTTGAATCGGTATGCAGGCTGCTTCTGAGGCATTTGAATATGCCTCACCCGAATTTAGTTGAATTGAGTACGCGTAAGTGATAGCTTATAAGATTCGGTAAGTTGTAAAAAGTGTTAAAAGTTAGTAAACTTGCACTTGTTGTCTGTCTAATCTGATGTGGTTAGCTTTACCATTTCGCAATGTGTGCACTAAGTCATTATATACTACTACCGCTAAATATTGTCTGTGAAAAGCCTTTTTGGTCTGTGGTTTGAAGCCGTAGATGAGTGGGAATCCCTTTTCAAAACAAGTAGAGGGAGCATAGCTGCATAGTAGTCTGTCGTATAACGATTTGGACTAGTCTCTTGCTGTTGCATGTATAGTAAACACTCAATTGATTCTAATATGTATAATAAGTTCTCATGGGCACTAATTCATCAATATTGCTACATAACCTTTGGCCCGCTTCCCTCCCTCTATATTGCTTTAAGGGAGGAGGGATTGGTTTAAGGAATTTGCAGAATAGTCTTTCTGTTTGCTATGTATTATACTGCTACTGATTGGCATTGAGATGTCTACTTGTCGTCTGTTTGTTTATGTTGTGCTTGCATATTATAAATCGGAGTCCTGATGAAAATATTGGTTTGGATTCTGATGTGGGACTGCTAAGGTCATAGTTTAGCAGTCAAGAGTAGGGCTTTGGGTGCCTAGGTCTTATATTTGAATCCCCTTTCATGCCACTAGGCATCACAAGTGAGGTTGCATACATCTGGACCTTTCCAAATGTATTATTTATAAGACTCGTATGCAAGTGTAATCCTCCATGAGTCATTGCATTCCATGAATATCTGTGTTTAAATGTAATCCTCTTTGTTTCAAGGATTTGTTACTTGTAAGGGATGGATCTAGTTTCTTTTCACGTCGCTGGTCTCTCAATTTTTATTTTTTTTTATTGTAGCTGGTATATCGTCCTTGTAACTTGGTATTACGTTTTGTTCCCAACCATTGTATGTTCACTGCTCTTTTTCTCTTCTCTGCAGGAGTGGGACAGGCCCAAACCTGGAAGAAGGCCAGATATCTTTCCCCAATTCAGTCCAATGAAGACTCCATTACCTCCTCCGATGCCAGCAGATCCCCCTGAAGAAGATGAGGAAGAGGAAGAAAAGAAAGAAGAGGAGGAAAATCCTGAGAATGAAGAGGAAGGAGATAAACCTGAATAGTACAAGTGTTTGGCTCCTTAGATTAGAGAATTGGATGAATTCTTCGAAATTGCGCTGGAATTAGTGGTGTCCGTTGTATAGGTCTCCCTTTATACATACGATGGATCGATGAAGCTTGTTGTCGGTGGTAGTTCTCTCCTCTTCAACAGTTTTTGCTATCTTGGATTGGAACTTGCAGCAGGGTGCCTGAGGTTAGATGTTCAAGTGCTGCTTAACGATAGATTGTCGTAGGATTTTTAGATGGATTTGGGTGACCAATGTTGAACACATATAAAGGTGTTTCTTATGGTAAGTTTGTTTCTTTCATTTGGGAATGCGTCTGTTGAGAGCCTTTTTGTCATGAATAAAACAATGCATCTTTTGGGGGTTAAAGCCTTAGTCTCCATATATTCCCTTTTCAAGCTAGTGAAAGCCGATGAAGCATGGAACGTTACCAATTATTTTAAAATTTTGTTGCCGTCGGAATCAATATTGAAAGTATTTAATTAATTTATTTTAAAAAAATTATTAATGATTTCTATCAACTAATGTAGTTAATAGTTTTAGAATTTTTTCTTTTCTTAATTTTAGTAGATTTAGTATATCTCTTTAAAATGTATATAATGTGTATCTGTATATATATATAGTTTTTGTCTTCTGTTTTTATTTTTAAATTTTTAAGAAATGATATTTTTTTTTCCTCGTCCTTATCGCCGATGAAAGCTAGTATGGACCCTGCCTTATGTTTGACAGTACAGGCAGGGCTCGCTAACCTTGTTACTTTTGTAATGAAGAAGCTATTCGGATTGGTGCCGCCGTATAGGCCTGGAACCCGAAATTCTTTTCAATCGTAAATAATATATGTAAATAATATAACGCTTTCGGATGGAGTTGAGAGGTGGAAATGCTTTTGGCAGAATCTTAACTTTGAGTGCAGACAGGGTTATACATTATGAACATTAGAACGAAAGAAAGTTTCTTATTCTCTCAAGTGTCCACCCAAAATTATGCTCCTAGTCCCAGAATTATATTCGGGTATTGTTATATAGAAAATAGGTATTTACTCGGCGGAAAATAATTTCCGAAACTAACATTAATATCGGTAAAATTTACCGAAGCCAAACACTATGATCAGCGATTTTAACCGAAACTATAATTGACATTCGGCACTTACAGCCGAATCTTGGACAAGGCCATCGGCAATAATTGTTGATTCCTCTAACCAATTTTTTTTTTTCCGACTATTTCGGCCGAACACCCCAATTTATTTTGCATCGGATAGAAAAATTTGTAAATAATTTGTATTTATAATTAAAAAAATTTAGAATCTATATAAATATTTTATTCAAAAATTTAAATTAACATATTTACAATTAAAAAAATATATATATATATATAATAAGTGTAGTTATAAATTTATTAAGGATCGACAATTTTAGTCGAAAATCTGCATGAGGTTCGGCATTTTCAGCCGAATGTTAGCAAGATCATCGGCAATAATTGCCAATGTCTATCATCCCTATTTTTTTTTCTTTTGACAAATTTGAAATAATTTTTATTTATAATTTAAAGAATTCATATTTTGTACAAAAATTTAAATTAACATATTTACAATCACATAAAAAAATTCAATAAATAACTTTAATTAAACTTATAAATTTATTTATATTATCACTTAGTACTGGAATGGTAGGAGTGAACTGATCTGGTATTAAGTGTGGCGGTAATGCCCCTGAGTTTACGGTTTTATCTTTTCGCTTCCGCTAAACCCTTTTAATTAAACGAAATTTTTCAGTAGTAAATTTGGGGGTGTTACATAACCTATGGAAAAGACACAAATGATTTAAAGTAAAAGAGTACGTGAGTCAAGACTAAGGTGATGTTTTTATATCCGTTCCACCATAGATAATAGTGGCTCGGGAGTGTTTTTCCCCGAGAAGGTGATGTTTTAAGATCCATTCCACTAGATGATAATAATTGCTTAAGTATATTGTCTCTGAGAAGGTACTTCAGACCGATCCACCGGTTTAAGAATAGTGAGGTTCTTGTACTCAACATATATAAAAAGAATGAAAATGGTTATTTAATAAAGAGGTCTGGATTGGTATTTATTTTATGAATTGTTTCATTTATTTGAATGTATACTTAACACTTGTTGTGAATGCATGTGCTATTTATATCTTGGATTCGTTAATATTGTTCCCTTACTCAGTACATGACATGCTGATTATCCTTTTATATGTGCTACTCATTCTTTCGAGCAGGAAACTCTGATTCTGGTATGCAGGTCTAGAAAGACCATCTAGATTACTATAATACTTATGATGCACTATATGGGGATGAGTGATCCATTATCTGTACTAGGTGTTTAGGTGAAGAATAATGTTATCCAGTTGATGTATTTATTTGGATACCTTTTTGGACTCTTGATCCATGATATCCCTTATGTTATATTTTGATATTGTAATTCAGAGTTAAACTTCAAACTCATATCGTATTATAAATGTTTCCTTTGTTTATAATTTTCCAAATGTTACTATAAATGATTTTAACTTTATAATTGATGTAAGAATGATTGAGAAAACCAAACTTATGTCAATTACAGCGATAATCTTAATATTTTATTTATGTGCTTCCACTATAAAACAAAATTTTTTAGCAATAAAAGTTGGGGTATTACACTGGTGAATGGCAGCATCAAATTTTCTTCTCAGCTCCTAGTGCACTACTATCATGCGATTCTCTATTTTTCTCTCTCGGGTTTTGTGCACTGTTGTTATCCTCTTCTGCCTCTCAACTATCATTTATTTTCTATTCCAATCTTTTCTTCTTTTGTTTTCCAAATCTGAGCCTCACACTGTCGACTCCCTCCTATTCTTCTTGTTCTCATTTTTTTTGTCACCTCCTCTGGTGCCTTTATATTCTCTTTTCTCTTATTGCGTCTCTTCTATCTTCTATATATATGTGTGTGCGCGCATGTGTGTGTTTGTTCCTCTTCTTAGTCTGCTTGCCTATCATCACCTATCTTCCTCTTAATCTTTTTCTCTTGTTGCTTTTGGGTTTTCCGCACTTTATGTTTTTTGTCTGCGAGTTCCTTTTATTTTCTTCTTTTGTTGATCTTTTCTTTTCTTTTCTTTTTTCTTTTCTATTTGCTTCTATTCTCACCTTTTTTTCTTCTTGATTTATTATTCCATGCACCAATTAGTACCCACATAATAAATATACTAAAATCAACTTTTAGCTCTAAATTAATTAAATTCATGATATTATTATAAATTAAATAAACAATTAAAAATAATCTAAATAACCTCATATATTAATCCCATAAATAACCAAAAACTTAAAGTAAAAGGGTATAAAATAGCTAAAAATATGCCTTCATTAGATGTGGCCCATTTTTTATCACAGCTAGATATTCAATCTAAACTTTCATCGTATTATCGGACTCAAAAATATCATGTATATGTTTATTATTTCAACAATATATCGTAGTATTATTATTTTAGAGTGCTATATTTTTAGAAGTTTATTGTCTTTAACATTCAAACATCATAATGATATTTTAATACTCTTTTTGAATAAAATAAGACAATCATATAGAAATAAATATAGATATTGTCTAAGATATAATTTGTATTTTCAACAAATTTCTTATAAAAATTATCAAAATTGATAAAATAGTATTTTTATATAGATACCAAACACATTCAATTTTCAATCCATATAAGATCTACAATTTTAGATATATGATATTCGAATATTCAATCTAGGAGATGGGAAGCAAAGCAAATATTTGATCTAATAAAAACAAGTACCTAATTTTGAATACCCCTAATTTTGACCACTTTTGATGCCATAGTGGACAATATTCTTTGACGAAGTTACCCTCATCAAAATTACACGGTTCATGTGATTCCATCTCTAAGGCAAATTTGATTGTGCATATGAGTGTATCATGTAAAATACACTCATGTAATAATACAACACAAACGTGTTTTTTAATGAAAATGTCGTTTATAACATATATCACGAAAAATCAAAACACAAAATACAAAATCACCAAAAAGGATCAGATAGTCACTTGTGATAGCTAAATAATTATCACGCTATATATAACATATAATCACTTTTTTATGACACAACATGTTATATATTTTAGTAATTATGTCTAATTTTTTAATAATTATTTCATGTTCTTTACTGTGTGTTATACTTTAGTATCTCAATATATTTTGTAATTATGTTATATATTTTAGTAATTATATATTTTTTTCTTATGATTATTTAGTTTCTATAGTATTTGCATAAGGTATTTTATTATGATCATATTATATATTTTAGTAATTATGTCATATTTTATAGTAATTATTTGATAATTTTTAGCCATTATGTCAATTATTTTACTCTGTGTTATATTTTAATATTATAATACATTTTATGATTACTTTAATATTTAATTCTTTTTTAGTAATTATAATATATATTTTTTATATAATATACTTTAATATCATAATACACTTCGTAATTATAATACAATTTTATTCAACATACTTTATCCCAAAATTACCAAAAAAAAACAACCAAACCCTAACCAAGATAATATATATATATATATATGAGATAATCACTTAAAGGACATAAATAAACACTTGAAATACAGCCAAGACAATTACTAAAAACACACAAGGAATTGCCCGATTTCCTGAATAATTATTTTCTGGATGATATCCGTGTTCTTCCACGTGTTCATTGACGTCCCCTCCCGTCCTTGGGTAAGACCTCACACTAAAGACCCCTGCATGCTTGTATCATTTCGATTTAGAGAATTTTTTTCATCATTATAGCGAACCAAAGATCCAGGTTCCCCTGTTATGCAAAGGGGACCAAAAAAACAGAGCCTCAAGCATATCATCAGAAAATGGCAAGAAATCACGCGTCAGCATTCAGAAAGAACGGACCATAAAGCGATAATATTAGGTGACCAATACCTTTCAAGTTTTGATTGATTACATATGAGACGCCAACAGCCAAGTTCATTGCACAACATCACAATTACAATGATAATTGACAGAAATCACAAAAACAAATGTGACACGCCCCAACATATCTTCTCATGGTTCTGTCCTTTCTTGCGCTCAGGATGCCTCACTTCTTTCCACTCTTCTTCAATCCAGAACCACCCAGCGAACCTTTCTGAGCTTTTGCTCTAAGCTCCTTCAATGCCTTCTCCTCTTCCTTCTTCTTCTGAAGGTTAGCCCTGTCAATCTGTATTAAAGCATAACGGAAAAAAAATCATTATTCATGATCAAAAAAGGTGCCTCAACACAATGGAAGCAGGCTGATTCAGAAAAAGACTCTGAACTAGGAAATACTAGCACATAGAATCTACAACAACTCAACATAGCCGACTAAACATCAAAACCAAGTTACACATATTCCAAGTACGTTCTGTTTATTGGCACTTTGCTCCTGAGGAACCGAAAAATGAATGCACCTATTCATGTAATGAGCCAGCAACATGCAAACAGATATAAAGATTCATGGATCTAATTTAATACTAGAGAAGCCCAAAAGAAGAATCAAGAGAAGTGTGAAGGTACAACAGAGTACAGACTAACAGGGAGAAAACTTATGAGCTTGAAGTGATGTTAATCGATATAGTCTACAAAATAGCCACAAGCTACAATCGCTGGTCATCATTTTGACTTCATCCTTCTATATCTATTGGCCAAACTTAACTTCAGAGACAAACAACCACATCCCAGTTCAAAGGTAAGGGGAAAAAGATCAAAAAAAAAAGAAAAAAACAGCATATCCTGTTGTAGTCAGTAGTATAGTTTTCCATCCCCAACCCCCACACCCAGAAGCAAAGAAAAAAAATGGACATGCACACAAAGGTTCGATGCAGCATAGCACAGTATGTACCTCGATCTGATAAGATAAAACGTAAATAACTACTCATTTTAGACTGAACACATTATTAAAGCCAATAATATTACTACAACAAAGCTAGAAAGAACAAATCGTGAATTAGGTATACCGTGCTAAATTTGACCCAAATTATTGTGCTAGTCGAAATAAATGGCGTAATTTACAAGTATATGGTGTCCAACATAGAGTATACAGATATAAGTTACACAGATTAGTCCTTGTATAAAACATGGTCTAGCATGGAGCAAATAGTAATGCCAAACTCATGAGCATCCATCAGTTAGGAAAGCCGTAACCAATTGAACATCCATCAATTAGGAAAGTTTGGTTGAACCATAAGCACCTGAAAATAAAAGTCAATCAAATCAACAACCCATCAATCCACAAACGTCCGGACTTTTAGACTCGGTAACCCTTCTATTAAAGAAGATAAAGACGCCCACTCAAGATCCATGCTTTTTTTCCCCTGTAATGTCCTAGGCTCTATAATTGAACCAGAACCAGGAATAATTCATGAAACGTATCGATGCAACAAAAATCGTTAGCCTACCTTGAACAATCAACACCAAAAGTTTCCAGATCCACCAAATCTGAACCACAATTATGTAAAGCAACAATAGGAACATTGAATTAGTAACAAAAATACCTCATCGTACTCCTTATCGGACTTGGGTTGCTTCAAGGGCTTCGCTTTTCCACCTAATTACAGAGAGCACGCATCAGCTTAATCGAATCAAGAAAAACATTCATAGAATTGAAAAGTGTAAGGAATCGTAAATAGAAACAAAAAGATTGTGAGTACCTTGCTTGGAAGGCATGGCTGCTGCTGGGTGGTAGTAAGGAGCGGTTATTATCTTACCGTGGAAATTCCTCTGATGTTCGGAAGAACGACAACGACGTAACCCTTTTCCGAACACAATTTGCTAACTGGGAGTCCGATGGGTTTTATAGTTCCTTGGATTTTTCTTCACTCCATTTGCGCGTGAATGTATAATTTAGGGCATGATTTTTTTCGCAAGAATGATTTGATCTAATATGATATAATAATCTAATTAATATTGATATGATCTGATTTAGTTAATAATGACATAATTAATATAAATTATTATTATATTAATAATTATTATTAATAAAATAATTGTAATATTTTATAAATTAGACTTATTGAACAATTATGTATTTCATGATGATTTGATGGTGTTTGACCATATTATATTTTGGGTTCGAATCATAAAGGATTTGGAAAAGTTTTAAAAGATGAAGAAAATAGTTTTCTAACTCACCAATCAATTGATTATATGAATTAATCGACCAGTCTATTATTATTATTTGGTAAGTAATTAAAAATTTCATTAACTACTAAAAGGGCAGAATGTACAGCAAAGGGATTCAATTTTTACAAAAGAAACTAAATAAATTTATCAAGATTATCTAACAAAGCACCACACTTAGCTTTCTGCTTAGATGAGGAAAGGTTAATGAAAATTTGGAGGATAATTTTCCGAGCCACTTTCTTCACATAAGTGACCTTAGCTTAGAAGATGGCTTGGTTCCAAGAGTGCCAAATCATGTAGATAATAGCAGCAATCATCATTCTTATAATATCTTGCTCTCCTCTTCTATAATTTTTCCTTTGGATTATCCAAGATTGAAAATGATCCCAATCAGTGAAAGGAGGACAAATACCTATCCAATTACACATGATGTGCCAAAGATCTCTAGCAAAAGGGCAAAGAATAAAAATATGAGTCCAATCTTCCTACTCCAGGAAACAAATACCATGGCTTATCTTAGTAGTAACTCCCCATTTCCCAAGTCTAACTCTAGTAAAAAGTGACTTCCTGCATCGAAGTCAGTAAATGATTTTATGTCTGGAAAAACCAGGATGATTCCACACCTACTTGTACCACGGCTTGATATCCCCTCTCAACCGAATCATGTCGTATAGTTTTTTAGTTTTATAGATCTCATAAGTTGGAATACACCCCTTCTGGATTACATTATGTAAACCATCTTTGAGAAGAAAAATTCTTCTAAAAATCCAAGAATAATGAGGTTTACATTGAACCTCACTCAACCTTGCACCCTTAATATAATTAGCCATGCACCCAATTACTCCAAAGGATCTCCTTACTATACATCATCTACCATAATCTCTTCCCCATAGCTGTAATATTCCAATAATAAATGTTTTTCAGACCCAAAGCTTTATGAGATTTAGAATTAAGGCCAATCTAAAGGAATCTCCTACAAATACCCTCAACATGAGTAATAACATTTTTTGGGAGAATAAAAACTTGGTACCAGAAGTTATGTATACCAAACAATATAGACTTGATAAGTTGGATTCTACCTGAAATGCCCCAAAACCTAATTTTTAAGAATTTAAGTTAAATAAGGATTTATTAGAAAAATTAATTAAATAAACTATTTTTATTAAAATAAAAGGGAATTAATTAGGGAAAATTAAGAAGAAATTTATAAATATTTTAATGAGAAAAATTAGGGTATTTTGCTAATCAAAATGGAATTTAGGAAAAATCTTTCCAAAATTTTAAATTACCCTAAAAAGGAAATTAAATATTATTTTATTTAAATATTATTATTTTTAAATATCCAAATTAATTTAAATACCCCAACTCACCTATTTTTCTTTTTCCCTTTTCCCTTTTTTCCTTTTCTTTCTTCATTTTTCTTTCCTTTTTCTTATTCCTTTTTCCTTTTCTTCCTTTTTCCTTTTCTTTTCCTCTTCTTTCCCTAAATTGGGCATGGCTTCCCATGGCCCAAACTCTTCCTTCTCTTCTTTTTCTCTCGATGAGGCCCAAACCCCTAAAACGCCGCGTTTGGTTTAAATATCCCCATCACCGCTCAACCAGCCAGTTCCCCTTCTTTTCTTTTCTTCTTTCTTCCCCAACCGCCTGGTCCACGCACCCTTCTTTTCTTCTTCTTTTTCCCACCTTCCCGAGAGTTTCACCACTGATTACGCCCATTTTAACCGGCCATTTTCTCTCCTCTCTCCTCCCCTGACTCTCTAGTCAGCTTGACCTAACCCACTCCCCTCTCTTCTCGCACAAATTCTCCTTTTTCTCCTGGTCAACCGCAAGGCACGATGTAGTCATGCACCAGCCTGCAGTCGTTGTCGGTGAACCCTAACCCATCTGCCCTATTCTTCTGCCACCCTTCTGACCTTATCTTCTCCCTTTAGCTCTATAAATACCCCTAACCAGCTTGAACTCGAGACTTTTTCTTGAAACCCTAAAGTTTACTCTCATGCGCCACCGCCACTTAAGATGCTTCTTCCACTGTCGTCATCCAACTTTTCCGTCCACTCTGCCCACCTAAGTACTCTCAACATTGCCCTCTAACTAACTACACCGCCCTTCTCCCTCGATTTTTCCTACACGAGCCACCCCGGTTGTGCAAAATAGTCCCCTTGACGAGCCCTTTCTTCCTCATCCGCCGCTCTTTGCACTAACCACCATTTTCGCTGCCACCATTGCCCTTTATACCTCCCAAAAATGCTTACAGACCCTCCTCTATCTTCCCCTACTCTTCTTTTCCTCTTCCTCCCTCTCCTCCTTTATTTCTATTCTTCTTCTTCCACTTTCAGCCACCACTACCACCTCCGTGCACTGCCACCATTGGCTACGCTGCCACCCTCATTCTACTCCTCTCCATCTAGGCAGTCACGAACACCCCTACTTCCACCCTCATTCTTCCTCTCATTTTTCCAGCCCTCAACTTTTCCTCTTTTCTTCTCTTTTTCCGGCCACTACCGCTACCGCCGTGCACCACTACTGGTGCTGCCTGTCACCACCAACCTAAGGTGGAACCCTAAACCCTCTCAACCCTTTTTCAGTATTTATACAAGCCTTATTTATTTTATTTTATTTTATTTCAATTATTTCGAATATACTACTACTACTACTACTACTACTACTACTACTACTACTATTATTACTAATGTTATTATTGTTATTTATATTGAGGGTCGAAGCCCTATTCTATTTTTATTTCGAATATTATTATTATTGTAATACCCCGTATTTTTAAAATTCAGATTTATTAAGTTTAATGATTTTATTAGCGTAATTTGATGTAAATAATTAATTATTTTAATTTCGATTCGTTTTATAGATTTATCGACGATTTCGAATTCATAATTGAATGTAATTAATCATTGTCGTTGCGAACCATTCTAGACAAATTCGTTCACGACAATGATTTTATTATATTCTTATGAATTTGATTCGCGGTTAAAAATATGTATTTCCGTTGTTTCTCATATTTTTATTTTTAATATTTTAGACATGTTTTCGATTATAACTTCGTCATGTGTTAACGGTGTAATTTGAAGTTATATTTCGTTGACGAAATATATTATTTAAATTATAGAAATTATATTTAAATAGTTAAATTTATTTTAATAATTTTATTCGTAGAAAATATTTTCGACTTTAAATTTATTCGTTTTCGGTAATCGGTAATATTTTCGGAAAGTTTTAAATTAAAAAGATTTTCGGAGTTTATTTATGAAATTCTTTCTGGAATTAATTTCCTTTCGCTTTATGCTTTTTGGTTTACGGAAAACCGATTTCGGAAATTATTTAAATTAGTCTTGGTTTATTCGAATTTGACTTAAATATTTTAGTATATGTTTTTAAATAATTTTTCGGGGCCTTATAATGTATTTTCGTAAATAATATAAATTTTTATGTTCGTTGGTTAAATCTTTCGAAAATGTTTCTGAAATTTTGTATATGGTTCTTTTATTTATTTTAAGTGTTCGGATCGTTTGGAAATAATTTTTATTTAATAAGTTTTAGATAAAATCTCCCAATATTAATTTTTAAGTTTTTAATGTTTTATTTGATACTTGTTTTCGTAATAAAAAAAAAAAAAAACCAACCGGAGCCCGACCGAACCCCCCCTCTTCTTTTTCTTTCTCTCTTCCCTACCCCGACCCCTCTCCTGTGCACCCCGTTCTGCAGCTCGAAGCCCTAGCCAACCCAGCCTCCCTCATCGCTCCCCAACTCCTCCCCGCTCCGGCCGACTTCGCCAGCAACCGTCGACCACCGCCACAACAGCTACCAGCAGCAGCAGCAGCCGCATCAGCAGCGGGCGACAGCAGCAGCGCAGGAGCAGCCGCGCACAGCAGCAGCAGCAACGCAGGCTGCGTCGCCACCGTCCGGCCATCGGCGAGCCACGCTGACCACCGGCGAGCACTATTCGACCTCCAGCGAAGCTTCCCCGACCTTCCCTTGCCTCGACTTGCCGGTTTTTCGTTTTGTATAATTTTCCGAAAAACCCTAACCTTGTTTTGATTAATTGGGTATGAATTAGCTTATAAAAAGCTAAATTGATTGTTTGTTTATGTATGTATATGCTGTAAGATTTATTTGGATAGGTTGATTGTATGGTTATGTTGAGATTTTGGAAAAATTGGATTTTTAGCCGGGTTATGCCCAAATTTTTCGGATCCGCCCGTTTTTGCGATTTCGGATAAATTGATTATACAATATGTTTTAAAATGTATCCAATTTCATTTTGGAACCGTCAATTTGAGAAATTTATGCAGGTTTTATCGGAATTTGATTCCTAGGTCAAATTTTGGGTGTAATGAAATTGGGTTGTATAATTGAGCCGTTCCGCTCAATTGATTTTATAGTATCGTTTAAAATGTATTTAATTTTATATTAGAAGTGTTGATTTGGGAAAATTGTGCGTAATTTACCGGAATTGGATTTTTAGGTCAAAACTCCCGCGGGTTTAAATTGGTTTGGGTAATCGGGTTATTTTATTCAATTGAATATATAAATTACATTAGAATATGTTTAATTACATTTCCGAACCGTCAATTGATATGTTTTGGCAAGAATTAATCGGATTTGCGTTTCAGGCTCAAAAACCCTAATTGGGCTAAATTGTGTATTTCTTTTACTAGTTTTGAGCAATTGATTATTTGATATGTTAGAAAATGTGTTTAATTGCATTTCTAAACACTCAATTTGATTAAATTTATAGAATTTTAACGAGTTGTATTTTCGGGCCTAAAACCCTAAATTTCAAGTGAAATTATGAAGTCGATTGCTTGTATTGTTGTTTTTTCTAAAATTGAATGTATAGAAATAGTTGAAATGGCATTAATTGCTTTCTAATACCTTTAATTTGAATTAACTAAATGGAATTACTTGAGTTTGTGTTATGGGCTTTGAAACCCTAATTTTCGGGGATGATTTTATAAAATTGATTTTTGCTACGTGTATTTATCTAATCGAATTCTATCTTTGGGTTTTAAACCATTTAAATTCTGTTTTAACCTAATCGGTTTGGATTTGGTTCTATGTAAACGGTTGGGTTACCTATTTAGTTATAAAACCTAGTAATTAAGTTATTTTCGGTAAATTAACTTATGATCGATGATTCTTTTCGGGCTTTCCAAATTAAGTTGAAATGTCCCAAGGGATATTTGTATTAATCCGTTTTTATTCAGTTTTAACCTTAAATCTTAATAAAGCTATACTTTTAAGTTCTAAGTTTTATACACGTTTTCTAAGAAAGATCATTTGTGTAGTTTGGGTTTATTTAATTAGGGTATGTGAATTATTGATTGATAGAATAGTTTCTAATTTAGTTTTCGATTTCTATCGGGTCTAGGAAAGCTTTCTCGTGGACCCATGAACTAGGGATCCCTCTCCCTCTCATTTCGCTTAGCTAGCTTCGGATCCAGGTAAGTTCTCTACTTACCTCTACTTATGGGTATTTCGTAAGGACGTAACTAAGGCCACTTGGGTGCATCGCATGATTTACCTGTCTTGTATGCTTTGTGCGGTTGTATGCTATAATCCTGTGTATTATCTGTGTATTTGTGTAGCGCAGCATGGAACCGAGGTACGTCCCCGTGTTCTCGTCTTTGTGTACTAATATGTTGTGGTACAAGAATGATGTGATGTGATGTGATGTGACCCTACGACATGCATGCTGGGTTATGTGAGGAAGTGTGGTGAAGTGGGGACTTGAAAAAGAAAAATAAGCGGTTAAAATAACCAAAGGGAAGTACGTCGGCTAACATAGGTGTGGATGACCTAAGGAGTTCACCATTTGTGAGACGATGAGGAGAAGGTGGAATTAAGTAAACAAAAGAGTGGGAATAAATTAAGGTTGCATGGGGGAAATTAGGGTTTGCATGGTGGTATTATGGTTGGTATGGTGGTATTAGGGTTTACATGGTGGTATTAGGATGTGTATGGTGGTATTGATGATTGCATGGTGGTATTAATGGCTTATGGTGGTATTAGGGTTTGCATGGTGGTGTTATGGTTGTATGGTGGTATTAATGTTTGTATGATGGTATTAGGGTCTGCATGGTGGAATTAGGGTTTTGCATGGGAGTTAACGATTGTAGGGGATTTAGGGTTGTATGAAAAGTTCGAGAGGTTGTGTGGGATGTGTAACGTTTGCGTGGGAGCAAAATTTAATATGATAGGTTGATTGGGATGTAAGGAAGGTAATGCAAGTATGATTTGGGTGTTTAACAATTTTGGACGGAGAGTAGTACGTGGAGTATCATAAGGGTATGGAGGAGACAGAATTAGGGTTTGGAGTGATTAACTCTGGGTCGTTGTGATTAAGTAGGGTTGGAGTAGCTAATTGTAATTTGTCGAGGATAATTAAGGTTTGGGATGGCTAAGTATGGTTGTTATGGTAAAATAGGGTTAAGAGTGGTTAACCACGGTTTGGTGTGGACAATTAGGGTTGTTTATGGTTGCTTAGAGTTGTTTGGTGTTATCATGTGTATTTATTGACTAAAGTGTTGTTATGAATGTGGAATTTCATTGTTTGTGATGTGTAAGTATGAAGTGAATGATTTATGCATGTCAAGGGCGTGATGTGAATTCAATAAGACACTGATAAGACATTAATCACGTAAAGCGAAAGATGTCGAGCCGAGCCTGTGATCCGGTCCACCGGCTATAATAGTGGATCAGAGGCGTTTTGCCCTGTGCGTTTATTTTCCGGTCCACCGGCTATAATAGTGGATCAGAGGCGTTCTGCCCTGTGCGTTATCTTCCGGTCCACCGGCTATAATAGTGGGGGATCTCGTGCTCGACAAACCAAACGTATAAGTTAATCCATGGGAAAGATACTAAGTACTTAAAGCGAAACACCATGTGAGTCGGGGCTGTGATCCGGTCCACCGGCTATAATAGTGGATCAGAGGCGTTTTGCCCTGTGCGTTTATTTTCCGGTCCACCGGCTATAATAGTGGATCAGAGGCGTTCTGCCCTGTGCGTTTACTTTCCGGTCCACCGGCTATAATAGTGGGGCTCCCGTACTTACATGGATTATTAAAGAATATGTGTGGAATGAATATACTATTAATGAGAATAAAGAATAAGTCTAGTTGGACCTTGGCCAGCTTTTATTATATGTATCACCACATGCTGTTTATGTGCATAATGAGTCACGTATTATTTCGGTTATACCACGCGTATATGTTAACTGGGATGTTGCATATGTTGTAAATGTTACTATGAATGTATGGCAAGATTCATGCTGTGGGTGGTGAGTATGTATGATATTGTATTAACGTATTGTACTACAATTTAATATGCACTTGATGATATCTCTCCTATAAGGTAGGGTAGTGAGACTTACTCAGTATTGGACCCGTACTGATACTACACTGGTTGAATGGGTCCTGTGATGATCCACCGATGGTGGGGAGCAGACCTCTTGTGCAGGTTAAGATCGGATACTGTTTTGGGGTGGAAGGCTTGACCTGAGTGAGTAGGCGATCCGGATATTTATCCTTCGGGATTTATTTTGTTTAATTGTATTTACCTTTGGAAGTTGCAAGTATTGTTCTCAGATTTCTAAAGGTTTTGTAATTGACTTTAAATTTCTCGTATTCTGATAAGTGTTTACTATTCGGATTTAATTGTTTGATGGAATTTGAAATTCAGATTTAATTATTTGACAGGTTTTAGCCTTGCATCTAACATGAGATAGATGGTTGACATTATCTTGTGTTAGATGTGGCGGTAACATTTCCCAAATTCACTCCTAGCTTCCGCTTTAATCTTTCAAAAGAAAATTTTTTTTCAGGAGTGAAATTTGGGGGTGTTACAATTATTATTATTATTTTAAAGTAGGGTTGAAACCCTACGTTAATTTACTTTTGGTTTATGCTATTATTATTATTATTTCGTAATTACTATTATTATTTCATTATTATTATTATTACTATTTTTATTATTAATGTTACTAGTATTATTATTAGTACTATTTTGGTGAAGGGTCGAAGCCCTTATTCCACCATTTATTTCGAACCATATTATGATTATTATTAGTATTTTTAATGTTATTATTATTATTTTTGCTATTATTATTATTATTATCATCATTATTATTATTTTTAGGATCGTTATTATTATTATTATTAGGGTAAAGTCTTCAAACCGTATATTATCAACTTTTACAATATTACTATTATTTCTTATAACTTTAGCAAAATTAGTAATTAGTTAATGTCATTATTATTAATATGTTATTATTTTACCAAAAATCTAGTCTTAGAATAAATTTGGAAATGATAGTATTTTGGTAGGAGGGAATCTAATCTTTAACTTTTTCCTCATATATGTGAGACCAGTCAAAGCCCTAAGGAGGTGTAGGAGCATGCTCCAAGACCGGTGTCATTTTAGGTAAGGGTGTAGCTAAGGTCGTTTTGTATATAATGTGCTTTACATGCCTTGTATGCCATGTGCTATGAAATATGATATATTTTATGTGTATTGTTATAACAAACATATGTGCAGTATGACTTGGAGTTGAGGTATGTTCATGTGATATTTTATGGCATATGTGTAATATGTATACATTGTGTTTTTAATGTGATATGATGTGGCCCATAAGACATGCATGCTAGATTATGTAATATGATGTTATGGAGTGAAATGATGTGGAGTCGACGTAAGTGTTGCATGACCATGAGCGGAGGAATCTAGGGTTTGCATGGAAGAGTCTAGGGTTTGCATGGAGGAATATAGGGTTTTGAAAGGAGGAATTTAGGGTTTTGAGGAATCTAGGGTTTGCATGGAGGAATCTAGGGGTTTGAACAGAGGAATCTAGGGTTTGTATGCATGAATCTAGGGTTTTCATGGGATAATCTAAGTACGTAAGGAAGAATTTAGGGTTTGCATGGGTGAATTTAGGGTTTCACGTGGGAGTTTTAGGGTTTTGCATGAAAAAGTTCGAAGGGTTGCATGGGGTGTATAAAGTCTGCATGGGGGTAAATTTTACGTATGGAAAGTTGATATGAGGTGTGGGGAAGGTATTGGAAGTATTATTTGGGTGTTGGAATGCTTTGAATTAAAAATAGTACGTGGGATAGTATAAGGTTACATAGGAGGCTAAGTTAGGGTTTGGTGTGGCTACTTAGGATTTTTGTGGCCGTACGTGTGCTTGGTGATTAAAGTGTGATGATGAGGGTGGAATCTATAGGTTGAGATGTGCGGAGTGTTAAAAAGATTTGAGTTGTGTGAGATGGAGTAGGATGGGTCACTTAGGCCTAAACTAGGGTTTTTGGGGAAAACCCTAGATTAAGGTAATAAGTGGGCTTGGAGGTGTATAATAGTGGGCCTTGACCCACATACATCGGAGTTGGACTTCTAATGTGAGTTAAAGTAAGGAGGGAAGGATGTAGGGTCGAATTAGGAGGTGCGACTCTCATGATGTGGGACGGAGCCTCTGAAGGATAAGCACAGAGGGAATTAGTCATGCATGTCTAGGGTTAAATTTCTATACAAGACACTTAAGACATTAATTATTTAAAGTAAAAGATTATTGAGTCGGGTCTAACCGATCCACCGGTTAGGTATAGTGGTTAGAGTATCTTACCCTACATATGATCGATCCACTGGTGAATAATAGTGGTCAGAAGCTTTATGTCCTATGTGTTTCCAGCCCACCGGCTATAATAGTGGGGGATCCCAAGCTCAATAAACCAAACCTGAGTTTGCTAAGACACATAAAAGATGCTAACTACTTATAGTGGAACACCATGCGAGCATGAACTAAACCGATCCACCGGTAAGGAATAGTGGTTAGGGTGTTTCACCATATATGTGACCGATCCACCGGCTATAATAGTAGTTAGGGCATGATGTCCTATATGTGACTGAGCCACCAGCAAAAATAGTGGGAAGTTCTTGGACTCGCATAGATTGATAAAAAGGTATGGCATGAAATGAGTTATGATAAGAGATTAATTAATTAATTAATCCGGATTATGGTTGGCATTTATTTGTTTATTTATTTATTTATCTGTGGTGATCGTATGTTGTTTTATTATCCTATATAGTTTTATGTACTCTCATGTGTTGGCCTTAGTGCATAGTTACCTTCATTAGTACGTAGCGTACTGATCACTCTTTTTATGGGTGTTGCTCATTCTCATGAGCAGGAGGCCCTTCTGACTTTGTGTAGGTGGGCGATACCTATTTTGATGCTTTCGATGTCCTTGAGACATCAGGAGGGGCTGAGTATTGATATCGGGTTGGTTCGATAATTGGAGTGGCGTGGCCGGTTTCTCTTCCTATGATATTATTATTCCTTTATATCATTATTTCCTTGTATTGAATTTTTCAGAATCGACTTTAATGTTTGTAGACATTATTTCCTTTCAAGGAACTTTACTTCTACACTTTGGATTTATGTAAAATTTTATGCGTACTCTGATTTCTGTACTATGAATATTCAGTTTAAGTATTAATTTAAGTTGACAGTAATTCTTTTAGCCTTAGTACTTGGTACTAGAATGGTAGGAGTAAACCATTCGAGTACTAAGTGTGACAGTAACATCTCCAGAATTCACATGTTTTATTTTATATGCTTTTGAGAAAAAAAAAAGTGAATTTTGAGGTGTTACACTACCAGCATAGCTTAGATGCTTGTTGGTCTAGAGAAGGATCCTAATAGAGAGTTTGTCCATCAGTGGTTGAAAATGGGAGATCCCCAACCAAGTAGAAGCAAGGTGCACACCAAGGTACCTTAAAGGAAAAGTACCTTCTTCACATTTGAGTATCCCCAACATCTGAGATTTAACATTAGTAGGAACCCCGTCCAAATATATCAAGCTCTTAGAAGGGTTTTCTTTCAATCCAGAGCATTTAGCAAAATCCTCCAACTTCTAATTAAGTAACATGGCTGAGTGAACATCCGCTCTTGTAAATAGAAGCATATCATTAGCAAAACACAAATCAATGATCTTAAAATTTTGCAGCCATGATGACCAATAAACCTATCATCATTCCAAAGCTAGTGTAGGTCCCTATGTAGGTATTCCATAAAAATTATAAATAGATAAGGAGATAAAGGATCACCCTGCCTAAGACCTCTCTTGCAATCAAAAGGATAAGTCAAAGATCCATTCACATTGAATGAAACTCTGACAGAGGAAACACAAACCATAATTAGCTGAGTGAAATGATAAGGGAATCCAAAATCAAGAAGGATATGTTATAAAAAAAGGTCATTCAAGGGAATCATATGCTTTTTGAATGTGCACTTTAAGCATCATTCTAGGATATATAGCCTTCCTTTGGTAGTGCTTAACCAATTCAGTGGTCATATGAACATTATCTCCTAAATTTCTCCTCTTTACATAAGCAGCTTGAGAGTTCCCAATAAAATAATGCATAACATTCTACAATCTACTGGTCAGCACTTTGGAGAAAATTTTGTAGAAAACATTACAATAGGTAATAGGCATATACTATTGGACTCTAGTATCACCACTAATTTTAGGAATAAGAGTAATGGCAGTATTATTAAACTACCTTAAGAGTTTCCTAGAGTACCAAAATTCAGAAAAAGCTTCAGCAATATCTTTACTAATGATAGACCAAGTCTATTTATTAAAGAAAGGATTAAAACCATCATGTCCGGGGGCTTTTAGGTTTCCCATTAAAAAAATATCTCTTTTTACCTCTTCAGTAGTTGGACAAGTCAGCAGAATATATCTCTGATCAGAGGTTAGAGTAGGCCCTTGATGACAAGCTGCCATGTTGATATGATTGAGATTAGTATTAGCAGAACCAAGGAGTTTCTCATAAAACCCTACAATCTCAACCTTAATCTCAACTTCATCCATGAGAACTTTGTTTTCATCATTTACCAGCTGGATGATTCTATTCTGAGATCTCCTCCCCTACAAACTAGCATAGAAATATTTGTTGTTATGATCCCCCAATTTGACATACTTAATATGAGACTTTTGCTGTAAAAATATCTCTTCATCTCTAGATTTTTTCTCCCACTCTAACCGAGCCAACCTTTCAGCTATGATAATGTCTTGATCAATAGATGTTGACTCAAGACATTTACCTTATCCTGCCAAACCTGATAAGCTTTAGCAAGTTCATGAAAAACATTCCCACACTGATTATCATTGAACTTCTTCAATTCATGCTTTAATAATCTGAGCTTACTCATACACTGATAAGATTTAGTGCCCTCAATTTTAGTCTACCAAATTCTTCTCACAAGGTCTATAAAACCCTCCTTTTCTACCCACAGATTCAGGAATTTGAAGGGATTAGAACCCAAAGTTTGCAACACATTCAAATGAACAACCAAGGCATTATTATCAGATGCAAGCATATGCATGGTATGAATTTTAGTTGTAGGAAACATATCCAACCATTAACTATTTCCTAGCCCTCTATCCAAACATCGATAAATTCTAGAACCATGCTCCTGCCTGTTAGTTTAAGTAAACCTAGACCTAACAGTTGGTAAATCACCAAGGCCACAAATTTGTAGACATTGGTTAAAATCAAGCACATCCTAGGCATCAACATTACCACCAATCTTTTCATGAGTTGTCGTTACCACATTAAAATTATCAATAGCTAACTAGGGAAATGTCTGGTTAGCAAGCCTATTCATCCAATTACACAATTCACATCTCAAAACACCAGTATTGTAGGCATAAATGAGAGTAATCCAAAATGTCGTTTGAGAGATCAGACAAGAAACAAGACAATGAATCCCCCAGGTAGTTTTTTCAACACTGTGGATCTTATATAAAGAATCATCCCATAAGAGTCAGACTCTACCATTGTGATGATGATCATAGTTATTATCCTATTTCTAATTGAATCCTAACTTGTGGATAATACAATTAGCCTTGTCCTTCTTAACTCTGGTTTCTAAAAGTCCTAGCATACCAATTCTCTAATTGATCACAAGGTTTTTCATAACCCTGTGCTTGAGGGTTTTGTCAAACCCTCTACTATTCCAAACAACAATGGTCATGTGGAAGAGGAGAAACAAACTTCACTACCCCTATCCACTCCTCCAGCTTTTAGTCTCTCAATTATACTCCTATGGATAGAAAAGCCAAATTGAGTAGAAAATAGATGAGATGTATTACCTCCCTAAATAACTACCTCCTTTCCTTTATTTAAAAGCATTTGTCTACCAGGATGATTCTCTACAAGCTTAGAGTTACGAGAACCGGTTAGACATAAATCAGGTCCTAAGGTGGTCTTAGGAATCGCAGGGATTAGGTTATTACTAGTTTCTATTAGAAGAATTTGTTCATTGATAGTCACAAGCTTAACTCTCCAAATTTGAGCTTTAGTGCCCTTTTGTCCAACCATTCCTCGACATTGAGCAGAATCATGCCCTATAACATCACAAAAGAAACAGAATTTTGGTCTCCATTCATAAGAAACTCTCTATTGAAATTCCTTCCCTCCAAGTAATAAAACAGTGATGCATTCAGGGAGAGGAATGCTAATATCAATTTCAATGAGCACTCTTAGGAAGGATACTCTTCTCCTCTGTGTTGTAAATGTATCAGCACAAACAGATTGCCCCAACAGACTACCCAATTTGCTTAAACTATCATCAGACCATAGATGTAAAGGAAGTTTAGGGAAGATCACCCACAAAGGCATGATCCTCCATTCCTTAGCAGACATTGATACTTCAGGGGTCCATTTCTTTAACAGCATTGGCCTAATCCCAAAACTCTAAAAATGTCTATTTAGGACTTGGTACATATCATCCTAAGAAGCAAACTTCTAGACAAAGAACCCTTGATCATGCGTAGACACCTCAGGCAACACATAAAGAAAGTTCCATTTTTCTTTAACAAACTGAATCATCTGGTAGTGACTAGGTTGAATCCCTGCCACCATCCCAACCAATGGGTTCTCCCACCATTTAATTTCTTTGGTAATTTTTTCCTCTTAGATCATAGCTTTGTTTGATCCATTAACAATAAGAGGCGGGATAAATTTCAGAGTCATTCCTCTTTCAGGTCTTCTATTGTTCACCAAAATATCTCACCAAGATCGACCATCCGATTTGTCAATAGGAACATCATTCTCCCTAATCGAGGCAATGGTATCATCCATGATCGAACAATTATGATTCGAGGAATTACTAGCCATCGAAAGATCAAAATTTCATCAGTCTGAAACCAGGGATAGATTGTCAGAATTTAATTTGCGTGAAGGCAAACCCCCTTTGACACTAGACTCTTTGATCTCAACTCCTACTGAAATTGAAGGCAATCGATTATTCTCTTCTTCTAAAGCAAGAGCCGCCTTGTGCTTGGCAGTTCTCTTCTTCGCAATAGTCACCGAGTAGAACGATCAAGGAATGAAAAGCGCATAAGGGGCATTCATTGAATCCCAAACCTATTAATAATAGACAAAAGATTTTTTTAATTTATTTTTTGGTTCAGGGTATCCAGTCAACTATTTCTGAGAGGTCAATCAACTGGTGGAATCAATTCATGGATATACTAGACTAATCAACTAGTTCTCTTGATCCAAGAAAGTTTCAATTTTAATTTCTAATGAAAAAGTTATTCCATTAATCTGGAATTTTGATAATCTACCTCTGAAATATTTTTTAAATCATCCTTAATGGTTTGTTACCGTTAATTCAAGCTTATTACCCTGAATAGATTCGGGGGACCAAATTTATCAACAGGTAGTTGATGACCTTACCACCATTATTTTATTCTTCCTCAATTCTCTCTCCTATGTACATAACTAGAACGAACAATTCATCCTCTACAAACTCAACAAACCTTTTGATCTTGATTTACGGTCATTTCTGTCTCTTTTTTCTTTTTTCGTCTCTAATTTTCTGTGCTGCATTACCTTGGAGTTCCTCAGCTATCACCATTTTGACTAAGAGAGAAGTTAGGACTATTTTCTTGAGAAATGTACCTAAAGATGCCCAATTTTGAGCGAGAAAATTGGGGTTCCAATGTTACATATCCCTCCCCCTTTTTTTCTCATCAGGTTAAAGTTATTCTAGCAAACCTAACCTTTACTTTACTCACTTTCTCTCAACCACCGAGACCTTCCTTTCTCATCTATTCTATCTCCACTTGCATTCTTTTTCTCCTCTTACTTGGGCTTTTGATCTTCTGCACCTCTTCAATCCTTCCTCTAACTCTTTCTTGTTTTACTATCAAGCATAAGAGGGATAAACCTGGGAAAAAAAATTAAAGATGTGAATCCTTCTTTTGGTGTTCTCATTTAGTAGAGGTTGAGTTTTCTAATTTCCTAACCTCTTGTTATGTTTCTAATTTAATTTTTTTAATGATATTTACTTAGTTTTAATCTATGCTTAAGGTGTTTAAGGTTGAGCATTTTCAGCTAAAGATATCCCCAATTTCGTGTGATTTTTGGCTAAGTTTCACTTGAGGTAAGTCATTATTTCCTTATGGTGTGGAGTAACAAAGCATGTGGATTTGTATAGGTTTTGGAAATTATAATTTTTGTATGCGAACATCTATGATAATGGCAGCACTTATGTGAACCATGCCCTAAGTTTTATTATTTTGGAAAAAAAATGTGAGTGTGTGCATGTATCTTAATGTTTAATTAAGAAAAAGTAGCATGATTAAGTGGTTGAGTATGATTAATCTTAACTTTGCAAGTGTCTAAGGATATGAATGTGGTATGGTTGTTATTCAAGGCCTAAATTTGTATATGAAAATCCATATCTAGACTATTCTACACGGATCGATTGATAAGTTTAACTAAACCAATCGATTGGTTGCTAGAATAGTCAAACCAATCAACTAGTTTGCTTATGCTACTATTTCGTTTAGTCTTAGCTTGAACCAATCCACTAGTTTGGCTGAATCAATTGACTTGTTTGGTTGTAACAAATCAATTAACTAAATAGAACCAATAAACTAGTTTCAACTAGAATGCTTTATTTGATTATTTTTGTCCTTGTAAGAGTTTGTGAGTTGATATTATGTCATGATATGATCCTTAGATGTTGAAAATCTACTAATTTGCAAATATTAATGATAAAAAATGATTGATTTTAAGTAATGATGGTATCACTTTTAATGCCCTAACAAGAAATATTGAGTATTTTGAGATGGTTATGTGCCACTATTAAAAAAAATTAAATAATGTGGAAGCTAAAATAGAATTTGAGGAATGTTACCGTCACACCTAACACAAGATAAACGTCCACCATCTATCTCATACTAGAGGTAAGGCTAAAACCTGTCCAACAAAAATTTAAACAATATCTATGCCATGAGAATAAACTCCCACAAGGAGATATCCATAGGCATATGGCAAGTAAACAATTTTGCTAAATAAAATCATCGCTGAAAACATCACCGAAAACCTATGAAATAATCCTAGTTTAAAAGCTTATCAAAGTAATGGGAGATTAAAATTCAATTACAACTCCCTTTAAATTTTAATATAACACTTGAAAACTTCTAAAAATAAATATAGATAAAAATAAATCCTAAGGGATAAACTTCAGACTGTCTGCTCTCTTAAGCCAAGCCTTCAACCCAAAAATAACGTTTGATCTCAAACCTACACAAGAGGTCTGCTCCCCACCATTAGTGAATCATCGTAGTACTCAATCAACCAACTTAGTATTAGTATGGGTCTAGTACTAAGTGAATCACAACTACTCAACTCATGGAAGCAAACATGATATACATAAGATATGGTAATCTCTAACTTACAATACTAATGCTCAATTTTACATTATACATGCGATACCTACACCATTCTACTCATATAATAACTCATGCTCAATTATACATATGATATATACAATAAAACAAGGGGTCACAAATTCATGCTTATGAATACATGACTAGACATGACAACACATAGGGTACAAGCATACAATAAACCATGATCGCATGTTTAGTAACACACACTACCCTATAAGATAGCATTTTACACATGAGGCCCACATGCGATTTGAATAATAGATCATGTAACAATTAAATACGGACATGCGTCATATGGCAACACTATTGTATGGGAGACAACCAAGAGACATGCATAGGAAAAAAAGAAATATAAACTCCATGAGTGAGTGAGAATAATTTATTAATATATCTCTTTATCATGATCATAATCATTTAATTATATTATCTTGAGAAGGGAGATTCAAAGAGATCGTAACAACTAATCTAGTACTCAAATGGTACTAGCCCTAGCTGGCCTGCCCAAAAACGTAACGAGACCACCAATAATTAGGACACCTAATCACTTAAGTATGCATACCCCCTATAGGGACGAAATACCTATAGAGTAGAAGAGGGCCTCTCCGGACCTCGTAAGACACTCGAGATCACAGAATAGAAAAATATCGAAATGGTACCAAGTGAATACCAAACCTAACTCGGATAGCTACCCCAAGTGATACATGTCCTGACTCAAGATCTTTCACTTCAAGTGATTAATATTTTATTTAAGGATTTAACCAATCATAAATTAAGTCCACACAACAACACTTAACTCCCTTCCATCAACATAATAAATTTCCATTATTATTTTCATTCCAAGTGGCATTAAAGACAATTTATTTCAACTGGCATTAAAGTAGATCAATTTCAAGTGGCATTCAAGCTGATCCAGTCCAAGTAGCATTAAAGTCAAGCCAATTCAAGTAGCATTAAGGCTGAATAATTTCAGGTAGCTTAGAGACGAATAATTCCATAACATAAAAATATAGAATAAGGTATCATATAATTTCAATCCATACTCAACCCTTTACATACTCAAATACATACAATATTCAAGAGGTATAATAACATGCGTTTGCATTGAGGCTATAAATCCATACATACATGCAATTACCACACGGAATACAGCATACACTTGACATGATTAAATAATCGATAAGAATAATCATCACCTTCCACTCCAAGTAGACATACATTTCGGATTCTGCCGTAAGTAAAGGTAAGTAATGACTTACCTAAATCTAAAACTAGCGAAGCAAATTGAGAAAGAGAGAGAGCTATCAGAACTTGACAATCCATGAGAAAGTTTTCCTATATCAGTGATAGAAATTAAAAACTAAGTTAGAAACTACCTTATCGATCAATAATTCAATTATTATAATTAAATCAACACAGGGGGGATACAAATAATCTTTCTTGGAAAATGTGTCCAAAACCTAGGACTCACGAGCATAGCTCTATTAAAATTTAAGATTAAATATTAATCAAAACAGATTTAACACATATCACTTGGGGCATATCAAATAGATTTGCAAAGCCGGGGAAGGATAATAGATTATAAGTTAATTTTTATCAAAAATGACTTATTGACTAGGTTTTACGACCAAATAAATAATCCAACCATTTTTAGGGAACCAATCCAACCCTATAACATAAGAATATAATTCAAATGATTTTAAATTAAAACTAGTAATCTACCAAGTGAAAGAAATATAGGCAAATCATTTCTATAAAACCATATCTAAAAATTAGGGTTTTTAAGCCCAAACTGCAACCCAACTAATTAACTTTGATTATCTCTAATTGATAGCTTAGGAATACAATTAAAGTACTTTTAAATAAATCTAGATAATCAATTTCAATGAAATAATCTTCCTAGTAGCTATTTCAAGACAATAGTTTCTAAAATTAGGGTTTTAAAGCCAAAGACACAAACTTGGATAATTCAAATCAATTAATTCCAATTGAAGGTGTTAGAATACAATTGATGTCGTTTCAACTATTTCTATAAATTCAGTTTTAGAAAAATAACTATACAAATAACCGATCTCATAATTTCACTTAAAATCTAGGTTTTTAAGCCCAAAAATACAATTCGGTTAATTTTTATTAATTTATTTAAATTGAATGTTTAAAAATGCAATTAGAAATATTTTATAATATATTATATAATTAATTGATCAAAATCAATAAAATAAATACTCAATTTAGTGTAATTAGGGTTTTTGAGTCTAAAATGCAAATCCGGTTAATTATTGTTAAAAAATTTAGATTAATGGTTCGGAATTGTAATTAAATATATTCTAATATATATTATATAATCAATTGAATAAAATAACCCGATTACACTATTCAATTTAGATCCAAAAGAGTTTTGATCTAAAAATTCAACTCCGATCAATTTCACATAACTTTCCTGAATTAACACTTCCCATATAAAATTAAATACATTTTAAAGGATATTATAAAATTAATTGAGTGAAACAACTCAATTATGCAATCCAATTTCATCACACACGGATTTTGACCTAAAAATTCAATTCAGATTAATTCTGCCTAAATTTCTAAAATTAACGATTCCGATATGAAATTAAATACATTTTATAGCATATTATATAATCAATTTATCAAAAATTGCTTAATTAGAAGAATTAGCAAAATTTGGACATAATCGGATCAAAATGTTAATTTTCACAAATTAAACATATACACTACAATTAACCAGTCTAAATCAATCATACATCATAAATACTCATAATTAAACAATCAATTTAGCTTATCATAAGCTAATTCATACCAAATAAATCAAAAGAAGGGTTACAGTTTTCGAAAATTTATACCAAAACAAGGAGTTGCAAATCAGGACAGTGAAGACTAGGAAAGCTCCACCGAAGGTCGAAGACCACTCGCTGGTGTCAGCTCGACTCATGGTGACCAGCTGGTGGCAGCACAACCTGCTCTCATGCTACAACTCTACTCCTCATTGTTGTGGTGCTTCCACTCGCATTGCTGATCCTTGTTGTGGTTGTAGCTGATGTGTGTAGTCGATGGTGGCATGGTGTAG
Source organism: Tamarix chinensis (assembly GCA_030549775.1). Lineage (NCBI taxonomy): Eukaryota > Viridiplantae > Streptophyta > Magnoliopsida > Caryophyllales > Tamaricaceae > Tamarix > Tamarix chinensis. The sequence goes on along the minus strand of CM060180.1, from coordinate 59,290,838 downwards.
CAAGTGGTTGGAGTGGTGGTATGCAGAACGAAGCAGGGAAGAGGAGATGAGCGAGGAGGAGGCAAGTTGGGGGATGGGTTGCATGAAGGAAGGAGAGACAGGGAAGAGAGAGAAAAGGAAAGAAAAGAGGGAGAGAGAAGAAGAAAAGGTCAAGGGGACCGATTGGTTTATATATATATTACGAATACAAGTAAATACATAAGACTACGGAATATGTATAAATATTAATGGATGATTTTATCTAAAACTCATTTAATGAAAATCATTCCGTAATGATTCAAAGGTATAACATCAATATAAAGCTATATAAAGAATTTTGGAAAAAAATTTGGAAGATAATACCAATGGACGCAAAGATCTATATTATTTACGAAAATACATAATAAGACCTCAAAAATATTTAAAAACATGAAAATATTTAAATCAAATTCCAATAGACCGAGGCTAATTTAAATAATTTTCAAAACTGGTCTTTCGCAAACCAAAACGGGTAAAACAGAAGAAAAATAATTTTGAAAAGAAATCTATAAATAAGCTACAAAATTAAAGATATTAACAACCTAAAAAATAAATAAATTTAAAGTAAAAAATATTTTCTACGGATAAAATCATTAAAATAAATTTAGCTATTTTAAACAAAAAAATTATAATTTAAATAATATGTTTTGTTAACTAAATATAACTCCAAAACAAATTCTTAATCACACAAAGAATTTATAATAAAAAATGAATCTAAAATATTAAAAATCAAAATACGAGAAAGAATGAAAATACACATTTTTGACCAAAAATTAAAATCATATGAATATAGTAAAATCATGGTCGTGAATGAATTTATCTAGAATGATCGGCAACGACAATGATTAATTAAATTCAAATATGATGTCAAAATCGTCAATAAATCCATAAAATAAATCAAAATTAAAATAATTAAATGTTTTCATCAAATCAAGTTAATAAAATAATTAAGCTTAATTAAATTAAATTTTAAAAATACGGGGTATTACAATTTGAATATTATGGCAGTGACCCTTAAGGTGGTCTATAATATGGATTACTAATGTTTTAAATAGAAATAAATCATTCGAGCTTATATATCTACAACCCTTGGGTATGCCCCTACGAGTAAGGGAACATATGTTGGTTCTAGTACCTCTCCTACTTTATGCTAAACCTACGAGACACTTAAAGGGTATTGACATTTAAGGGTTTGGATACCAAGAGATGTGATTAGTTGGTCACTACCAAAGCTTAAGACCAAGAGTGGCATACATTTATACATATTTCATATAGTTACTTGTTAACCACTATTTGGAGTGCTATCATGCCTAATATCCCATGATGGAGAATTTAAGTTTCACTCAAGATTCTTAAGCAAAATTAAATATGATATCCTAATCCTAAATAGATAATAGTTTGAATGAGTCTTAGAGGTGTATTAAATTGGCTTGGTGTTCAATATGCATGTAATCTTGATGAAATTACTTCATTAATGTTATACCCAAGTTGTGAAGGATTGCATAATCTACTCCATTACTCAAAATAAAATGGTTTCTAACATTGAGGTTAGAACCTCATGAAAAATTAAATGGAATGGACCTTAGAGTTTACTTAAGTAGCTCACATCCTTAGTATACCACTTCACATGTTGATATCCATGATCCTGGAATTTTGGGCGGTAAGTATGATGGACCATGGACTCCCTTAATGTGAAGCATGATATTTCCATGAAATTCCATTTCTATCATTGATTATGATGTCATCCATTTTCATATGCATGTATAGGGTACCATATTGGGGATATCATAGTAGTTAGGCACGAAAGTTGGCATGTTACTATATAAGAATGAGAATGTGCGCCACTATAACTTGTGTTCCTATTATGACCATACATGCATCACAACCTACCATGATTAGGTAACTTAGTTTACTCAACATATATTGCACTGACGTGCCCATTTACTCCATCACCTACTCAATCCTATGAGTAGAGAGCTTTCTGCAAGTATTTGAGGATGGCTAGCAGTTGGCCAATTTATGTGTTGGGTTTGGGGTAAGCTAGTGTAGAAATTTCGGTGGATACCTTTTTTTGGTCTTTGAAATACCTAAAATTTTCTTATTTTACCTTATCCTTGTGAACATAATTTTATGTATTTTTATTTGTTTTGGACTTGATATGGTCTTGGTTTTGTAAACCCTAACATTTACTATATTTTATGCCATCTATTTTGAGCACTCAATTCCTTATGTTTAGTCAGTTGGATACTTAGCCTTGTATCTCGTATAAGATGGAAAATGATACGTCTATCCAATATTAGGTGTAGTTGTAACAATACATTTTTCCTAAATGTGTTTTCTCATTTCTACTTCTGCAAATATTATAAAAGCAAAAAATTTTCATTAGTAAAAAATTAGGGGTATTATAGGTATGTATCAGAGAGTTATTTTAAAACCTTTTAACTTTTTAAATATTTTGAGTTAATACCACAAGTCGGAATCTAGGTGTTTCAAATTTCAAACTCCTTAAAGTGTTATTTTAAAGTTGGTATTGGATGATTTTTTAACTACTCATTTCAAGTATTAGATTCAGAAATTCAAGTGTTTTCAAACCTAAGCAAGAGTAGGTTTGGGAATGTGTTGTTAATTGTTTGAGTATTATGTGATTGGCTAGTTGTTATGTTGGCCTTAATGTTTAGTTATCCTAATGCTTCTAACTATCTCTAGTTTTTAGGATGTTGATGATTGCTAATTGTTGTTTTGAGCATATTGAAACATTCATGGAGGCCATTGGTGCCTATGTGCATGGTTATATTCAGGCCCCACAATCGCCTCCATTACCACACCAGCTCCAAAGGGTTGGCTTAGAAGAGTTAGGCATCACCATCTATCAATATTTGAGGATCAAGGGGACCCTAGAATCATGGAAAGGGGGATCAAGAACATAGAGAAGACTTTCACTACTTGTGGTTACTAAGTGGATAAGAGGGGTGACGTGATGGTATACTACTTGAGGGGTTGAGAGGACACATGGTGGAGGATTGTCTAATTTAGGAGAGAAGATCTTGCCACTTGAGGACCTTTCTTTAAGGTGCTTCAAGAAAGATTCTGCTTTTCTCATCTCCACATGAGTAAGTATGGCGAGCTTATGGCACTTTAGCAAGGGGAGTATAATGGTGGAGAAATACTATACGAGATTCATGAACTTGGTTTAGTTTTCTCTAAAGGTAAAGGTCCACAAGGTGATGCAAGTTTATCATTTCAAGCTGGGTCTAGGGATCAAACATTAGGAGATGTTGGTTAGAGTTGCCCCACCATACATGGTAAATATGTATGAGCATATCGTGGAGGCCAAGAGTGCATATTTAGAGGGCAAGGAGAATTTTGAGGGTTGATAGTTTCCCAATGGAGGAAGGAATGGCCATTCTAAGGGTAATATGCCATCCAGACATGGTGTGACCATAGGGTTAAAATTGTGGTCTGAAGGTTATTCTATAGATTTGACTAGAGGTCATCACCCCAAGGGGCACTATCATTATAAGCATAGTGGAGTAGATCATCTTGGTGTAGATTGTTTTAACAATAAGGTGGAGTGCCATGTGTGTAATAAAAAGGGGTATCGAGCCTTTAAGTGCTTTGCAATAGGAAGAAGTGCCTATCAACTCCAAGTATTGGCTTTATCTACCAACAACACTTGACATCCAAAGTTCCTCTATCACCAACTAGTATTACTAGTTGTGCCAATCAATCAACGGATCAGAAATCCCCTACCTTTTAGCAAATTCAAGGATCCAACGATATCGTTGGAGCTCCTTCAATTAGGCACTTGAACATTAATAGCTAGTTTGAGGTTGAGCTCTAAACTAATGTCTTGGGTGGTAATCTTACTATTTCTTCCATGTTAGCATGTGTGCCTTTTGATTCCAGTGCATCCTATTGCTTTGTATCTTCTACTCTTGTTGCTAGAGATGCTTTATCTCCCTTTGCCCGAATTTCTATTTTTGTTGTTTAGCCTTCGAGGAATAGGATTATAGTTAATTACATTACTACTATCTACAACTGATGATGTTGTTGTTGCTACTATTATTATAAAAAGAATGGTCTTAGATGATCGACTAGGCCTCATCCATTGATTGAATGACCTATAGGTTGAGGCAAAACTTTTTGGATAATAGGTGCCTTGGTAGAATGAAGGTAAGTCGGTGGTCGATTGAAGCATCACACAACCCTCTTTCATTATATTTATTTTTTTAATTTTAAAAAGGCATCAAATGGGTTTGAAGCTACACATTGATGATCAACATAACTTTAGGACTTTTATATAATTATTTGTATTATTTTTAGAATTATTTTTTATTGTAATTATTTTTACTTCATTAAAGCTTCTAAAAATCAAATCTATCCCTAAGATCGAGTTTGTTAAATTTTGCACCCATGCTTAACCTTTGACCTAGCCCACAATCACTCCTCATCATCTAATGAGAAGTAGAAAATCCTATAAAGCCTTTTATGCCTCAACCAATCATCTCTTGATAATACACAAAGTATAGAATTTGTAGCACTCAAGTGCTAAGGCTATGAACCAGCCCACTCTTTGTCCTCTTTCCCTCTTGTTGATGAAATTATGGCTTAAGCATGTGACATTTTCTTGCTTTGTTATTATTTTAAAATATTTTGTATGCATTGTTTATGCTATCTTGAAAAGATAACCTAGGTGCAAAAGCTCCCTTTCTCTTAATTTTTTCCTTGTTGTGTAACTTATTTCAACCTTAGGGATAATCTTCTCCCTTACTTTCTTTGATTCTAAATCCTTAATTTTAGGTCACTTGTGCTTGATGTTAAGTAATGGTGAGTTAATTTTTTGCTGTAGTTGAAAAAAAGTCTCGGTTATCTTTTTTATTAAATTAATTCATTCAAAGAAAAAGTGTATCATCTTCTCATTACCTTTGTTGTCTATATGTTTGTTTTATTCTTATTTTTCAAAGGTTTTATGCTAAGTTTGTTTTGTTCTTGAAAAAAGGTGTTCAAGGATCAAAGAGGGGGAGAAAGTTAGCTAAGGTTCCTTCTTTTCTTTTGCATGCTTGGAGCTTGGCTCTAAGTAAATTACCTAAACTTTTGGTAGGTAGAAATTATGTGTTAATATGTGTTCTTACTTGATTTATTTAAGAAATAAGCTTGATAGTGATTTTTTTTGTGTGAAAGAAAGCATGTGTTTGGTGTTTTCATAATTTTTGTGACTTTCACATATTAAACACGAACACATGATTCATATGTATTTAAAGTGTTTTTTTTAGCATGTATGAGGTTGTGTGTTGAAAATGGATTATTTTGATCTAATGGGTGCTCTCCAACTTTAGGCTATTTTGTATGCTCTTGTGATTTTTAAATTATTTTGAGTGTACCATGATGTTTGTTAAGGTTTTTACTTAAAGTTTCATGAGTAATATGTTAGGGTTCAAGCACATTTAGCAATATTTTGATTTGATTGAAGTTTTGTGAGTCGTAGGAGTAGTAAAAAAAATATCACATGGTATTATGTTATGCTTGTTAAGTATGCAAATTTTGGTGCTTTGATTAAGTGTATTTAGGGTTTTACATGTAAAATAAGCATTTTAACATATAAAGGATACTTTAGTCATTTTATAAATTCTAAAAATTTATAGCAATAAAAATATACATTAAAGTGCTTTTTTAATATTTTATGGCCTTGGTGTGGGTTTTTTTTATATAAATAAAAGTGATTGATATGTATTTGCCTTAAGAGAAATATTTTAAGTATAAAGAAAAAATTGGTTATTTTGAGAAAATTTGTGACAATTTGTACAAGTTTGACCTAGTTTGACCATAGTGGCTTATAGTTTACTTCTTAGAGTTGATTGTTAATTGCTGACTTTTTCAAATAAAATGTTTAATAATTGATTAAATATAACAATTTTCCTAACATAAATAGTGACTTGACATGAATAGTAATTTAATATAAATAGTGATATTCTTGGAAGTGGCTCAGTGTTGTGTATGATTTGAGATATTATCATAAGTTCATAAAATACTAACAACATAAAGTGAAATATAACAATTTTGGATTTTGGATATCTCTTAACCTTATAGAGGGTATGCATACTTAAAATACTAACAAGTTAAATTTTAAGATTTCTCTTAACCTTGAGATGAACTATGAGGTACAATCATGCATTTTATACCTTCCATATGCTTTAGTCACTGATTATATGCACTTGTAAGGATCAACATCTATTTTGTCAACTTATATGAACCTTATAGAGGGTATACATACTTAAATATTGGGTGGCCTAGTGACATTTCATAGTAGTGTTATTATGGCTTGCTTACTATGGATTTTTTTATGGTATCAAATTATGATGTTCCTTGTCCTTAAATCCTTAGATTTAATATATCACACTTTCAAGTGGATAAGTGAATTGAAGTGTGTGATAATTCTTAATAAAGGATGAGCAAGTGGAACAATATTATGTGTTGCCTTAAGTATTATCATTCATTATTGTATATGTAACTGAGCTATCATTTATTATCATATATGGTTGTGAGATCATAATTGTGACTATCATATTTTTATTATTATATGGTTATTCATGCCTAGTATTAATTATTACATGATAATGTGTTATATGTGAGTATGTTATCTTTAAGTTTGGTGAATTTACTCATAACTTAATGTATTAATACTACACTTGTGTAGATGACTTTTTAAAGTCATGATCTACTAGATGGGTATATGGTAGAATTATATGATTTTTACACCATGTCGGCATTCTTTTTTTCATATTCTATATATTTCATACTTTAAGTCTTTTTATATTTCGAATCATCATATTCTCCTTTGGTTAGTGGTGACTTTGGAAGTCTCATTTCCCTTTTCATGAATAATATCAATGCATATATATTTTTTCATTGATTTGCATTTGACATAAGGATGGTGAGAATACCGAATTAACAACCATATGTTTATATTTATGACTTCACAAATCAACATCTTAAAAATAGACTTTTTTATTTGCAAAATTTCAGGTGTTACATAAATATTTTTAAGAGAATCTTATATAGCAAAGTAAGGGATATACTATACCAATTGTGCCTCCAACAAGAAGAATATGAAGATGGAACTCCTCAATTTTCTCCTTATAGCATTAGTCAAGATAGAAAAAAGAATTAGTCTTGTTCTTTTGAAATTATAAGGATGACTGTTTGACAAAGATGAATTCTTGATGTGTGTTTTAATTTAATTATGTAATAAGAGAATAAGAAGTAGATAATGATGGTGGTGTGATTGTCAGGTGAACTCAATAAGAAATGAAGAGTGTTCTTTAATACTTACATTGATAGGAACAAGTGATAAGAGGGTTAGAGTAATTATAGTAAAAATGGATATTAAAAACGTTGTAAATAAAACTTTTGGTATTACTTATAAAAAGTGATTATCTTAAATAATTTTTTTAAAAAAAATTAGGATTAAAAGTTTTTAAAATAAGTCATTATATAATATAATTAATTTTTATAAGTAATTTGAAACAAAGGTTAATTAATTAATTGAGTGCAAGTAGGTAGAAGTTTCCGACTTTAGGCCAATCACATGTTGCTCTACCATTTACAAGGTAATTTCTAAAATTCTTGTATCGCATATTGCCCATGTTTTGGAAGGAATTATTAGCCTTGAATAAGGGGCATTTATTAAAGGCCAAATGATGTATGAGAATATTCTTCTCGTCCAAGAACTTTTGTGTGAATACTTTAGAATGAAAACAGTGCCTAAGTGTATGATTAAAACTGACATTCATAAGGCTTATGATACTCTTTCCTTGAACTTCTTACATTTGGTCATAGTTGCTCTTAGATTTCTGATGCATTTCATTCTCTTGGTTATGGAGTGTATCATCATTACTACATACTCCTTGAAAATGAATGGATATTTATTCGGTTTCTTCCAAGGGGCAAGGGGCATACCCTATAGTGATCCTTTATCCCCTTATATTTTTGTCCTTTATATGGAATACTTTAGTAGAATCATCAGAAAGTTATTAACTACAAAGGAGTTTTCATTCCATTAAAAGTTTAAGAATTTGAGATGAATGCATCTTTCTTTTGGTGATGATTTTATTTTATTTACTAGTGGGGATGTTAATTTGGTTTAGGTACTCCTTAAGGGAATTTATATGCTTATTAGGGTATCCGAGCTCGTTCCCAATTCTTTCAAATCTCAATTATTCCTAGCTAGGGTGCATGGTAATAATAAACAATATGACACTTGATTTAGCTGGATTTCCAATCCCATTTAGATACTTGGGGGTGCCTTTGAACCCAAGTAAATTAAGAATGGTAGACTATGAATAGTTAATTAATGACATTTTTGATCAACTATGCTTCTATAATGCTAATGCATTATCTTAAATTGGACAATTAGAGTTGTTGAAATTGGTTATCCAAGGGGTGTTAAGCTTCTGGATGAGCATTTTTGCAATTCCAAAGGTTGTTCTCCATCGAATTATCTGCCCGTGCTAAATTTTCTTATGGCAAAATAGAATGACTCTAGTTACATGGAAAATGTTGTGCCTACCAAAGGGAAAAGGAGGCCTAGGCATTAAAGAATTTTCTACTTAAAATGATTCATTTCATTGCTGACATATTTAGAATTTATAAGAGGATAAAATGTCTTTGTGGGCAAAATGGGTCCACGAATTTTAGTTCAAATCTCAGCCTCTTCAAAATTTCTCTCCTGTGCATGAAACATTCCATTTTAAGAAAAAATTATGGTGTATTTATCATTAAATTATACAACGAGAGGGAACACATGAGGGAGTTTGAACTCTACTAGGGAAACAGAGATCGGCTAAAGGTTTTTCTTCATGATTGGCTTGTGACTTCTTTCATAGAAAAGGATCACCTTGGGGGGAATATTCCATTGTATAGAGGGGTTGAAAAACACAAAGGTACTCCTTTATATTATGGATTTATTAAGAAGGCTCATCACTAAGGACCAGTTTGAGTTTATGAATAGCTCATTGGCATGATCCTTTTGTGTCTAGATACCTGAAGACCATGAGAATTTTTTCTCTCTCTCTTGCTTGAGTTTGTCTGCAATTTGGAATGGCCTTCATTCCTAGTTGTGCATTGCCCATGGATTAGCCTTGCTCTTTAGTGAAGTGAGGAGTCTAAGAAGGAGGAGAAAGAGGGATTAATTAGTGATTAAAGCACATGCTTACATCCTAGCTACATTGACTTATCCTATTTGGAGAGCTCGCAATGCAACACTTTTTGACTCTTAACAAATTGATCCTAGAGGTATTCTATATTAAGAAGTTTGTATATAGTGCTTTGTTTTTTGGTAATATTATCTTGAGTGTTAGAGTGTTGTGTTACTCATGAGGTTTTGTTTTTGGATAGAGGTACCAATTTTTAGTATGCCTATTGTTTTTGTATAGACTGGGTATGCCCAAAGGATTTTTATTTAACTCTATTTTTTTAATATATTTACCGCTTTACCTAAAAAATGAGAGAGATAAAGTTGCAAGTTGTACTCTTGCTTAGTAATTATGATAAAAAATATCATTGAAAACTATAAGTAAGCAACTAATTAATTTAAATTTAAACACCAAGGGGGAAAACATTGTGGAAGTGAATATAATTTCCAATCCTTTTTTTGTTATAAAATTTAGCAGGGTTCATAATATCTATTAGTAGAAAAAAATTTAATTATTAATAGCAAATGTTTTCACATTTTGAAATATGCTATAATAATTTTCAAAAATTATAAAATAATTCTTAACAATTATGTCACCCAAAATTATTAACAAATTAATGTTTCATAAAGTTTTAGAGGTCTAAAATAATTTATAAAGCATTATAGAAATAATATCATGAGAAAATAACATGAAAATGCTTAATTCATAAAATTCACTTTTTGAAAATAATTTATTGTATCTAGAACAATTAATTGAAAATAACATAAATATATAAAAAAATTCTCTTATGAAAGTAATTATTATAAAATTTAGATCCCAAAAATATAGAGTTCTATAGTTATAAGTTGTTTGTTATGTATCCTCTACCTCTTTGGGATCTCCTATTTATATAAGGACATAAGATACTGGAGGTTTCCTAAATTTTTGTGGTGTGAAGTCAGGGTGTGATTATATCTTCTTGAATTAAAGGCATTGATCACATTAACTTGATAATTAGGGCAACACCCCGATATAATTGGACAAATATTATCATACAAGATTCAAAAATTTGGGCCTAGGGCAATTCATGAGATGTCATATCTAATGAGCACATGTTATATTTGAGTTGGTCTAATTTGAAAAATTAAATAATTAATAAAATATTTTTCCAAATTTAATAACCAATCTTACCAACAAAATCCAAACGAATTGTATATCCATTCCAAAATATTACATATGCCCCATATACCCACACCATCTATATTGATACGTTTTCCTCATTATTATTAGTATTTATAAAAATGTACATGCATAAATAAGATATTTGTGCATTATTTTGTAGTGATATTATTTTAGTTTGTTACTTAAAGGGGATTGAGTCATATAAGACCAGTTTATTATCCATTTGATCATATAAGTTGCTATCAGTTATTACTTATTTATATTGGGAACTATTAATCAAATAAGTAGTTTATTTTTTATGATCCAAATATCCAAAGTATTGGATATCTAAGACTTTGAATTTAATCACAAATGATAGTTTGTCGATATCTGAACTATAAAATATCCACTTCTTGAATACCCCTAGTTGGGACTAGGTTTTATAGGTCAAATGATATATATATATATATATATATATATATATATATATATATATATATATATGTCATTTGAGAATACACAATTAGCATAATTGACATCGTTGAGTGAAATTAAGCTAAGATTATGCTAGGTGGCCCTTTGGGCCTCATTAAAGATGGGTTAGTTGATCTAAGAAATTAGTAAGATAAATTATACTTGTTTAAATTGAGAATAAAATGTGGCATAGGTGGTTAAGGCTCTTTCTAACACATTGTCTACCTAGGTTTGAACCTCACCATCATCTCTCAATGATGCATTTAGATATAAGACATAGTAGGAAAAAGTTCATATATATAACAAAAGAAGTCATTTTATGTATATTTTTTTTTAAGAATTTTAGAAAATTCAAAGCTCAATTTTATTTCTTTTTCTCTTATTTTTTTTAATATTTACATATTAATTTTTTTCATTTTATGATGAATGGTGTAATTGGAAAATAAATATCAAATTAATGAACTCTTAAAATAATGTACAAAGTGCTAAAATTACTTTATTTTTGATATGGATAGAATATTTATAGCACTGATGTAGGAGCATCTCCCTCAAATGAAAATAATAAGGATAATCTATTTATTAAATTTTCCCAAATTGAAGAATTTAAAACTATTCTTACTTAGGTTAATGAGTAAGAAAAATTATTAGACAACCATGCAAAGGCATGCGAGACCAAAATAAAGCCATCAACTCCACATTCCCTTAGCTCCATTATGGCACCTCAAAAGACACGTTTGGATGGCTCCATGATGGCTATAATATGGTTCATCACAAACTAAGATTACCTTCGACTACACACTACACAATTTCTGTCGAATATGCACCTTTGCACCAACTATTTTCGTGGGTAGGATTTAGGGAACATTGGGAAGATAATAATGAGTAAGATCAAGACCTCAAATCAATATTGAATTGTGGGAGAAGTGACCTCCATTTTAGACTTCAATTCCAGCCTGCTAAGACTCCATCCATCCATCCATCCATCAACTTTCACTCAACTTAATTTTTACCTTTCTTAGCTCAACACGGATAAATAGTATTTTTAAACTTTCCTAAAGTGTAATTTGTGTTTTCTAATCACTTGCCATAAGTTTTAAGCAGTAGCCATCATGTGATGGGGGGCTAAAGAGTTTCAACATAGTATAGCTAAATGTAGTAGCTTATCAACCTTAGTTAGTTTGTATTAGTGTAACCTATGGTTGGGGTGTAACCAAATCTGCTCACTATGAGATAGATGTGTAGTTGTAATTTGCTAAAGCCTAATACACTCTATATAGAGGTAAAAGGATAGGGAAAAAATGGTAGGTCTTTTCAACCAAAACCTGGCTTGTTGTTTTAACAAAAAACAACTCCACAAGACTTAGAGTTAGTCTTGTTTGTTCATTCAAAATTTTACACCATTAATGCTAAGAGTTGATACTTTAGTTGGTTAGTGTAAGTGCTTACTCTTAAAGGTATTTTAAGATTAAGTTTTTCTCCTCATCTTCTTTGTCTCTTTGAAATTTTCTGTTTTATTGGAATCTTACCCAATTCTATCACCAATAATTGGCTTAATCCAACATGGTAAGCATTATGAATCAAGCACTCCTATTTTTCTCCACTTAAAAATTTTGTTATGAAAGAATAATACATAAGCTAAAATTAAAAACAAGGATTGTTGTAACCATATTTATTATAATATCTCATCTTGAAATCTTTTAAAATGTATTTAGAATTATATTGATATAAAATAACTTGGTTTTAGTATCAAAAATAGCTTGAAATTTGGGTTAAAATGTGAATTTCAGGCATACTAGTTGATCGGTTTCCCAAATAGATCAAACAATATGACTAGGAACTTACAAAATAGTTTTTGGGATAACCACTCAACTATTTACCTAAATTGATCGATTAGTTATGTTGTGATTTCATATCCTTTTTTTATAACTTTGATTCTCTTTCCAATATTTTTAAACACTTCTAACTAGTCTTTTTGTGCTGATAAGTATATTTTGGTACTTTAGGACTATTTTTTATATTTTTTAGATCATTTTAGGATTTTATTTAGCTAGAAATTTCCCAAATATACTTTTAAGGTACTTTATCACCTTCTCTCCCTCTCCCTCATGTTTCTCTCTCCTATGGCAATCATGGTTGCATGTGGGCCATTTTACATATTTCCTTTGACTTACCTACCCCTAACATCCATCTAATTTCACTCCACCTCTCTCACTCTCAACATTTACCCTCTTATACTTTAGTTCTCCACACTTAACCAAAGTCAACTCTCCCCTTTCTCATTCCCTTTCACATGTTGACCCCCAATTCTTTCTTGCAATTCATTTTTCTGATTCATTTGAACCCTTTTCTTCAATACCCTTTCTCTTGGTTATTTTGATAGGTGGTGTTATTTTTACCATTTTATTTCTCTTCCTCTTCTGTAGGAAAATAGAGGCTTGCCTATTGTTTTACCTTCGTTGGCTGATTATATTTCTTTGTTCTTTCTTTTCTTGATCTTGTTCTTAGCTTAGCCTTATTTCTATAAACAATGAAGAATTAAGGTTTAGAGAAAGGTTGAAGATATTATATTTTCTTCTCCTTAATACCTGTTATGAGAAAATGTTGAATTACACTTCTTCTTCTTCTTCCATGTTATGTTTTCAATTTTAATTGGTTTTTGAAAAAATTATTTTGAATTGTTTTGATTCTTGCTTTTATTTGGAAATCAGGTTCTTATTAGAAATTATCATGTTATGAGTATTTTTGTGCTAAAAGACTTGCTTGGACGTAATACATCCTTATATATAATATGGATAAGGAATTGTGTTATTTATTGTGCCTTATATTCTTGGTATGTTTTGTGATGTATATGTGTTATTTTTGAGTTCTTGGATTTGAGTATGTGGAAATGTTAATATCTCTGAAGTTTTGAGTATCTTGATATCATGCGTAAGATTGGTGAATTTATGCATGATTATGTTGGGCATCAAATATCTACTATGTTTCCATGTGATTCTATATGTGGAATATGTTTTCCTATTTGTTTTATAGCACAAAAACATGTTAGGATTATTTTGGGAGAGAATTGTGATTTTAAGTTATGTATGAATAATGGGTTTGGGCATTGTTTTGCCTAGACCAATTGATCGGTTTGTTAGATTGATCGACTGGTAGTGTGAACAACCATTCGGTTTGGTAGCCACATTTAGTTGGCTGTATTGACGATCGATTGGTTGATGAACCATTTGACTAGTTTTCATGAATAGTTGATTGGTTTGCTAGACACATCAATTGATTATTTTGTGACTATAGTGGTTTGGGTCTCAGCCTAAACACATCTACTAGTCCGACCAAACCCATCAATGGGTTTTTATGAATGTTCGATTGGTTGGACTTACCAATCAACTAGTTTTACTATGTGTTTTATTTTTATTGAATCTTGTGCAATCGGACTAGTAGATTGGTCCTATGAACCAATTGACTGGTTTCACTTGATTTCACCATGATTACTTGTTGATCTTTCTTTGAAGATTCTATATTAACTTTTCCATTAAACTGTGACATTAAATCATGATCTTAACCATGCATAATTAAAGCTAAGGAAAAATAAAATAATGAATATTCTGGTATGGCTTGGATGCCTCCTTTGGTTGAGCTTGGTGTTACCTATAAACACCCAATTTGGTGGCATGTATACCTTGAGTTTTGTTTGGTGTTATCACTTGAAAAAAGAAAATTGGTTATTGATAAAATTGAGATGTAATTTGTGATATCACTTAATAATTAGTAATAATGGAATTAAGATTTCGTTCGAGTCTTTTCCCCTAAATCTTAGGGTAGTTAACCAAGAGTTCATGGGAGATTCACCCTGTGTTTTATCTTTTCACTCATTACCTATTTCTTTCTCTACCAAATTGTGGTCATTAGAGAGGTATGTGCATATCTTTGAGGGTAGGAGAATATTGTGGTAGGTGGGTATGGCATCAATTCTAACTAAGGTGGGTGCGGTATTCTTTTACAAGCCTCCTAATACTTTGTATGCTCATCACTTAGGTGGATAAGACATTCCAACTTTTGTATAGCCCTCTTGGCAGATGTCTTTGAGGTATGGTGGGTGAGGCATCCCAATATAAACCCCATTGATGTATTCTAACCATGAGTAGTGGGTGTGATATCCCAATCTGTATTTTCCTTTTCACCATATGTACTCAAAGTGTGGTGGGTGTGGTATCTCATTACGTATGGTATGATACCATGACTTTTTTTCATGGTGGATAGCTTGGTGTGGTCAAATAGAACATCTATATAATTAGAATGTATGTGGCCCTTAAATGAATCATTATTAATATGGTTTCTTCTATATGACTCTAATGCATGATCTATATTATTATTTCTTCCATGAATCTTATATGAGCATGCCCTACAACACAATGATCATGAGTTCGAATTATATTTTCTAAATATGTTTTATACCATGTTATTATGTGAGCTCAATGTGGAACATGAGTCTTTACCATATTTTAGGTAGTTTGTTTTACTAATACTTTATACTACCTATATTATATTTGTGTGGCCATCGCAATGATAGGGCTTCTGTTTTGGTAAGAATATGAAGATTTGTAAGGTTATGATTCTTAGTTGAAGTATGTTGAGGATGATGACATGGGACAGTAGCTGGTCATTACATGGGAATCAAAATTTACATTTATCTTTAGTTAAGAGTTAGGCTAACTCGCTTAGCTATATTTTGTTTAATGTGTTGGTATGTTTTGTTCTTCTATTTATTTAAACTCTTGGTTTTTGTTCATGTATTTTAATTTTGTAAATCTATCTCTTATTTATATTATTCTCATCCTTGTTATCAATTACTGTTATATTGTTATAGCATGAATTCCTTTGTTAGTCATTTCATTTTACCTTGCATCAGACATAGGTTAAGAGATGATCACTCCTCTTTCATAGTTGATGAGGAGGTGACATCCCTCAGTTTTATTTTTGTATGCTTCTCCATTATTTTCAAAATTAAATTTATTGATTCAAAATTTAGGGGTGTTACATTTATCATATGGAGATGTATACATGTTCACCTAGCTCATAATAGGTGCAAGGTTGGGTATGAAAAACAATAATAAAGAGAAACAACATTGCATTGTAAAAAAAATTACATTACAAAAACTTAATCTCAGGTTATAAAGCTGATTCATAGTGACTAGAACTAGAATTATAAAGTACTAATATAGAAAAAAAAAACAATAATACAACACACAAGGTATAACCATATATGTAAGTAGTAGTTCACATGTAATAATATCAAGTCATACATAAACTCAAGGTAACACATGCAACAACAAGGGTAGTGCATATTATGTCTCATATGAAAATAATAATATATAATGATAGTGCAACAAATGCCTCTAATCAAAACAATAACACAAAATCAAAAGTAATTCCATCTCACTTCCTAGACAGACTAGCCAAGGAAGCCACACAACCACCTAGTTGTGTGTATCTTTAAATGAAAACTAACTCATTTGCTTTAAAAAAAACTAGTCAAGGGAGCTATACAAATGCCTAGTTGTGTACATCTTAAACTATAGGTATAAACTCAACTCGAGAGGGGTTATAGTTTTATATGTGGAATAAACACCAAGGCTACATAACTTGTACTTTGAATACACCTATCAAGGAAGCCATTGCAACATACTAACCACTCACAAAAATTAAGCATCTATTTTCTTAAGTACATATACTCCTCGTAGGGTTTGTGGGTTAAGCTATGTAGGTAGAAAAGAATATTTGACCAAAGGACTTTTAGCACTTGGGGCTAGCTGAAGCTTGATATACCTACCCAACTCAAATCATCTTTCACTTTAATAATTAATATTTTATTTCAACTTAGGATCCCAAGATCCAATAACAAAACTCACTTCCAAGTTCTCTTGGAAAGAAATAAGCCACAAACAATCAACTAGCCCTAAGAGGCTAAGGTTAGGGAACAAGCCATGACCTTCACTATATAAAACTAACTCATTTTCAACTTAGTCATTTATTTCTAATTATTCAAGGTCAACATGTGGTCAACTAAAAGTTATTTAAGGTAAAAGGAGGGACGTCTTACTAAATACTTAGGTGGTTTTAAATCACTAAAACATATCATAAAAAGATTATTTTCTCTAAAACTTATCAAAATAAAATAATGCTAGACACCAACCTAAAAGCAAACCAAGCCTTAAGCCCAAATAAAAAACAACCAACAAAACCATGGCCTTAAGCCAAACCAAAACTAGTTACAAAAAAGGCATAACAACCAAAACAAGATCAAGGAACTCTCAACTAGGTAAAACCATTTTAATCCAAAATTTTGAAAATACTTTAAAGCCTAAAGAATCATACTTGAGGCCAAAAAGACCAAACCAACGGTGGAAAATAACTTAGAACATCAAAATAGGTTAAATGGAATCTTTTTCAAAAAATATTATTTATGAATGATGGAAAATGTATTTCATAATATTAGACTTAAATCTAAAATCTAAAAATATTTTATCATTATAAAATACTATTCATTAAAAGATAGGTAAATCACTATTCATAAAAGATACTGTTCACGTTAAACACTATTAATATAAAAACACTATTACCTCTAACATATTATTCCCTTTAAAAATACTATTACTCTTAAATATCTGAAAACCATTAAAATTGTTTCAAAGCAATAATCAAACCCAACATATAGAGATTAGAGCACAAATAATCAATAACACTTGAATAAATCAACAACATAATAAATATCATGAAGAGTACTTAGAACATTCACCAAATCACCTAAAGCTTATCAAATTTCAACTTAAATTAAAGCATACCAAACATGATCAAATCAAGGCATGTTATGTATCATAATTGTACCCAATATGCCCAAGATTAACATGGTGACATTAGATTTAAATAAAAGCAACAATATCTTCCACATATGATCCCAAAACTGACATACCAAACCAAAAAGTATAAATCATGCTAATTTTTAATCATTTACGAAGCATACTAAAAAAACCCAAATCATAACATATTATATGTCAAAATCATCCTAAAAAACCCAATCAATACCATGATATAATTAGATTTAATGAAAATCCCACAAATCACAAATTATGGCCAAAAGGCCGAACTATCACCCTAATACTCAAACATGCTTAAACTTAAAATAAAAACACCAAACACAAATTATTGCTATTTACCTAGGATTTGGGATGTTTATCTTTAATATCCAAGCTTTAACATTAATAAAATAATAAAGTACAACCTAAAAATACCATAGAAAGGATTAGGGAAATTAAACTCATAAAGACATAACAAAGGAGAAAGAATTATAGATAAATGATTAAGGAACCTATCCTTAAAGTTGGAATCATCATCAAGCTTCAACCATGGTGGAATATGGCCATAGAGGCCACAAAATTAAGAGGAGATGAAGAGAAAAAGGTTGTAGTGGTGAGGGAGAAAGGAAAAGAAAGATGTCTCAAATGTTTTTTAACTGTTGGAGACTTAAGATTTGAGTTAATGATACATGGGTATAAGAGTAATTTTAATTAAGAAATCAAAACAAACTTGACTACTTCAAGCTCATGGGTGGTGCCACATGCAAAGGAAGCAAAGGAGTAGCTATCCTTGAGCCACCACACAAATAAAATGATTGGAGGAGAAGGAAATAATAAAAATACACTAACTTAAGATATTTATACTAAAATACCTATTAAAGATGACAAAACAAAGTTTGCCACATTACCAAAGGGCCACAAAATTGTAAAGGCTCAAATAAGGGGTTCTCATCCATAGTAAATAATAACTAAAGGTTAGGATTAAATCTCATAAGTTTAGGATAAGATTTGTGGAAGAAAATTATGATTTGGTGACTTTTATAGTCCAAGAGTATCTGAATACTTCTAAAAATAAAATATATAATAATATAATATTTTTGAATCATATTTAGCTAAAGAATAGTAAAATAAGATGAGTTTAAAAGTTCAGATAACTAGAAATGGCTTAAAGAGGCTCAAAATATGTGATTAAGGCCTAGTGTAATGATAAATGGTACTTTTTTTTCGCCATTAATTTGATTTGATATTTTAAAAAAGTTTAAGAGATTCATAAAAATGTGATGATCTCAACTATAAAATAAAAGAATAATCTGCGTGGAGCTTAAAAGTGGTTCGAAAGTCTCACATAACACAAATTCATAAAAAAAAGATAATGAATTCTAAATGAAATGTTATGAAAATATAACTTGAGTTTCAAAACTCCACAAAAATATAATAAATCATTAAACTAAGGGAACCTAATATTCATCAATATGAATCCTAAATATGTTAGTTTATCCAAAAGAATGGGATATTACGATATTCATCTAATTATTTACTCTTTTGGTTTTATATTAGAGAGTCTTTAATACTTTAAACAAATATTGATAAATAATAAAAATTTAGAAATGTTGAAGTATAAATTTATTGATATATCATCACATTAATAAATATCTCTAATTAATAATCCTACTTAATTATTAATAAATAATGGAAATAGAAGGATAAAAGTGTCGATGTAACATCTAATGTTTTATTTATTTTTATTTTTATAAAATGACTTCTACTATAATAATTTTGTAAAAAACTCTATTTTGTTGTCTACGGATACATTAATTTTTATTTTTTTTCTTTTATTATATCTATCAGATTACTTAACTAAAGATGAGTGGATCTTTACGGATCTAATTTTAAAAATTACTCCATCTATTTTATAATATATACCATATTAGGTTTTAATTTTTTATTATATAAGATAATTTATAAAAATTATTAAACATTAAATGTGATGTTTCTAATTTTACTTTTAGTGTTATTATCTTTCTAAATTTTGCAACGACATTTTAATTACACTAAAGTATTAATATGAGAATATATTCGTAAAAATAATTAATTTTCAGTCTAAAATTATATAATTACTGTTTGCGTAAACACGTTACTTCCATTTAGTACGACTGTTACGGAACAAATTGCCGGTCTGATTTTTAATGCTCTTGTCTCACTTTACCCACGCTTGATTTTTAATACTCTAATGTGGCTTTTCGGCGTACTAAGCAAATGGACGGGGCTAATTACATTTAATCGCCGGCGATGTCGCCATCGCCATCGCCATTGCCGCCACCTTCTTGCTCGCCGGAAGAAAAGGTCGAAGCATCGTCGACACAGACAAATGGTAGCTACTTGGAGGATCAATTGATGAGTGAGATTCACTTAGGCTGTCCGCCTCACATTTTTGGGCCTCTTATATCGCACTTCACATTCTCCGTTCCCCTTGGTGTGTATCTACATCTTCACATCCTTTTCTCTTAAACTTCCTTGGTTAAAAGAGTGCAGAGTATGGAGCTTTTTTCTCTTTCTTTCGTGAAAAAGCAAACTTATAGAGCTAATTTTGAACATGTTTCTATTTTCCGCCGTGAAGGGCTTTTTCAAATTTGGTTCTTCATTAGCAGAGCCTAGACGGGGTCGACTTCGCCTTGTTTCGTTTAATAAATGAGTATGAAAATGAAGTTTAAGGTCGTCTAGTGAGGTTCTGCGGTAAATGAGCTAAATCCACGAATTTTTGTACCGTAAATGAGCTGCAGACCAAACATTTTACACCGAACGAGCCAAGCCTAAAAATCTCGCTAGCTGATTCTGTTCGTTAATAGCCCTAGCTATAAGACATTTTTGATAGCGTCCATAGTTTCAAGCAAGCATAGTAAATATCTGAGTGAACAAAGTGATTTAGGCGTGTTTGGATGGCGGTCAACTGGATGAATAAAATCATTCATGTTCATTCTGTTTGGAAACCTATTTAGCAATATTTACGAGATTTAATCAAAGTTATTGATTCATTCTGCGTTACCCTGAATTACTTCAGTTTTGTTACTCTGATATCAGGTTAACTGAGATGAATGATAACATTTAAATGCTATAACCTTTGTTTATTTCGATTCACTCCAATCCAAATGGATTAAACCAACTTTGTTAATATTATCTAAATAATATTTGAAAACATTTACTCCAATTTATTTGTTTTAATCTTTATCATCACATTGATACACTCGAAGCCAAACAAACCATCAGTAAGTTCAAGATGCCTGCCTGCAATCTCAAGATAGATTAATGTAATAAACCTAAGTTAGTGCATACAATTAAATAGCGGTCCCGCTATAGCGTAGCGGCTGCTATTTAGCAGTTTTTGGGTCAGCCGTGACGTGAAATTACTGATACACTACGGTTTTAAATTTTCACATTTATCGGCCAATAAATCACCGGTTAATTGGCCGATAAATTGGAAAAATCATTGATAATTTACTATATATATCTTGGAAATAACATGTCTTTTTTCATTCTAAGTTAAGTTTAGGGTTATTAGGAAAATTTAGCATATAATAACTCACTTTAATACTTCTAATATAATATAAAATACTAGTTTATTGAATATTTATATTCAGATGATCAATAAATAATAATTAGAGTATATTGTGAAATAAAAATAAAAATTTACACTACGACGACCGTGATACATACTTTATCATTCACGATGCTCCGATACTATGACACCGTGACTGCGACTGTGACCGCGATTTAATTGCCTGGTTTAGTGGTATAGTTCATCCCAAATTTAACCTACTTTAACTTAGGTTCACTCCAAATTTAACGTAATTTGTATTAATTACTTATTATTCTTAGCTACCATATTCCCTTGGCAAATGGAAGTGTAAAAATGTATCTCAAATTCCTTTTTACCTCCATTTACCCCTCTGCCAAAAAGAAAAACTCTTCATTCCCCCCATTCCAAACATAATTATGAATTATTTATTTAGGTTGGCCTACTAAATAGGCAAACAACATTTTAAGGCATTCACCTACTTTCCCTATCCTAGCAGCTACCTAATTTAATCCAACTCTGCTTTTAGTTCAATAAAAATGAATGCAACAGTACAATGTTTGTGTTGTTGAATTCAACATAGGGAGTCGATCACATAGTTTCCGTTAAAGAGTACAAAAATGAGGCTGGAATGAATTAAGTTTTGAATTGGTCTTAGGCTTGATAGGATCATGGTTGAAATGCTTTGACATCTGGGTACACTCATTTTTTATTTCCTGCAGTCTGTTCAAGTGTAGACTGCTACTAAGTTATATTTGGCAAGTTCTTATCTTTAATAACTTCTGTAAAAACTTTCCTTGTAACATTTGGTAAAATCTGATTGATTCAGACATGGAATCCAAGAAATGTGGACATAATGACTGTTCTAAAGATAAAGAAACTTCACAGCTGCAAAATTTTTATACGGATGAGGATGGTGATCTCCTTGTATCCCGACGTAGTAGTAAGTAAAAACTTTTCCTTCTGTTATCAATTTTTCATATTCCTCTAACCGTCTTATGAAATTAGACTTTGCTTTTTTCCCTTTCGTCAATATCCTGTCAAATATAGCAGAAATTACTACATTGAGTATCCAGTATTTGTTATCTATAGTTTGAATTTGCTGTTTTTATCCTGTGTGTTTGGATGTTTTATGTTATTTAGTTGAAACAAAACCTCAAATTTGAAAGCTATGTCTTTTAAGCTCAATTTAATTTATTATTTTCTTTTTGAGTATTGTATTGTTATTTTTTTTCTTATAATCTTGCTTCTCCTTTAGGTTTTATTTTCCCTAGCCAGTGGCCCAATAGCAGGTACCAGAGGATGCTTGCAATTACACATTCTAAGTGTACCAGCTTCTCAGGAGCCTTTTTTTGAGCCCAACCAGCATAATCTGCTCACTCTTGGTTTAATTAATCCAAACCCCAGAAATTTGTTCTTTTAGGCTCGGTCTTGTGCATATGCTGATTTTTCTGTTACGGTGTATCTAATATTGTTAGTTACTAGCATTTTCAGATGGGCCTTTTGGGTTGACGGCATCTGCAATGAATAAACTTTGATTGCATTATAAGTTGACTGGTCATGTTAGGTGATTTGGTACTGAATAAAGTATATGGCTTGACTTTGCTATAAAATAATTCAAAGAATGAGGAGTACTGGCAACATTTTGATCGGCGTGTTTCATCATTCTATGAGATGCTGAAAAGACTGCTTTGCCTCTTTACAGTGACATCCGGTCTTTCTGGTGGCATCACTATCCAGCATAATGCCATGTCATCCCTTCCTGATGTTGGCTTGCAGGTAACAGTTGTTTGTACTTTGTAGTATGTAGAACTGTAGATTGCAAATATGATACACTGAATTGCGATGATGTTTGTAGAGAAACTGTGTTTGAACATCCCATGTGCTTGCTCAAGCCATTTTACATAGAAGTCTCATTATGGAGCTTTTGTTGCTTTGAAAAAAAAAAACTTGTGCATCATGTTATTTTAACTTCTCTGACATTTTCCAGTATGACATTATGCATGTTTAAATTGATTTTGGGAACATTTGGGAAATATGGATTTATGGAAACCCTTCATTAGGTTGTACTATTGCTGCTTTTCCACACACAGAGTTCTGGGACCCACCTATAAGGTGATCTTGTCCGACAAGTACATGATGCCTCTTATGTAGTGATCTTTCATGAAGGCTACTAATCTTGTCCATCTTGAGACATTGTGCTTGTTTCTTGCACTGGAAATGACTTCTGGAAATAGAAGTTTAGATATGTTGATTTTTGTCATTTTTATCTTTCGATGTGATATTTATCAGGTCATCTAGTGTCCATTTATCTGATCTCTATGTTGTAAATTATCATCCCTTGATTCTATTTTACTTCTGCAATACACTAAATTTCAGTTGGCTCATGCAACCCTGACAATGATGTGAGGGTCATGCTGTCTGATGTCGTTTCATCTTCTGGATACATTATTGGCGTTTTTTATTTGTTTGTTTTCATGTATAGAATAATCTGGGGTCATGTTGTCTGATGTCTTTTCATCTTCTGGATTCATTTTTTTTTTCATGTTTTCATGTTTAAAATAATCTGGGGGTCATGTTGTGCTGCCTTGTTTTATGATATCATCTCTTTTGTTTCAGGTTTGGAGGGCAGAATTGGTGTTGGCAGACTTCATATTACATAAGATGAATTCGTCATCTGAATTTGATGGAATCAGTGCAGTTGAGCTTGGTGCTGGAACTGGTAGATTTGTTCTTTCACTTGTGGACTTATTGAACTTCCCTAGATGATCAACCATGAACATCATCATTTGAGTCTAGTTAAGTCATACTGTGCAGTACTCCTTTTACCATAATGCATTAATTGTGATTGTTGCTGAGTAACTGATGGTATGGCATCCAAGGTTGCATGGAAATAGGGAGAGGATGGGGAAATCAGGACGCTGGAAATGGAGGAACAACAATTTAAAAAAATATTAGGCACATTTATGTATATTTCAGGAAAATGGGGATAGGAAACTGGGAAACGTTTCTGAAACATAAAATGCCGTGTCAACAGAGTTTCCATGCAACATAGATGACATCTTTAGATCTGATCTTTATGAAGATAGTGTTGACTTGGGCTGACATGGTTATTGCCCTATGTCTAAAGAATTCAGCAGGTGGCTTTCACTTTCTACCTCTGTTATTTGTATTTGCTGAATTCATTTGTCAGTGGAAATCATGTTTATGTTAGGATCATAGTATGGAAGAACGACAAAATCAAGAAAAAAAAGAGCAAGACACAGGTTTGCTTGGTTCAGTAATTTGCTTACCTCCATTGCCACACTATGTTTAAAAATGTGATTCCTTTTTATACAATAGGGCAGGAAACTGATGTTTCTAAAATAGCCCTAAATAATCGGTAGCCCTTGGGCCCATGTAAACATGTAGACATCTTCACAATCTGACATTTTATTCAATTTTCTGTACACACCTTCTTCTGATTGTGGGATTATGAAAAACAACTTCCAAATTCTAATAACTTTGCAATTTTGGTTCTTAGCTTTGATTTTGTTAAGCTCCTTCTAGGTACCTATTTTTTGATGATAAAGAACATATTTTGTTGTTTGACTTGTTCACGGCATGTATAAGCTTTGCATTTGCTTATTGGATCCCACAAGACAAGTTTGCTAAAAATACAAAGACCTAGATTTCAACACAATTGATATATGTGTTAATGTTAGTTTTTTTGCAATGTATTATTTACAGTTTAACACATAAGGAGTTTACTCTTGTTTGGCTTTTAAATAAGATTTTTTTTTTGAAATATCCTACACTTGTTTTCAATTCAAACAAAACAACCAAGAATTTTGTGGAAAGGTTTTGGAATGGTTAAATGTTTCATATTGCCCAAACAAAACCTTTAGATGTCTTTTTTGAGGGACATGTGGATGACCGGTGTACTTTGATTTGCAATAGCAATAAAACTGCGGCAGTCGCAATGTTGTGGTTTCAAAGTGCATGGTTGTTGCTGTATTTTTTTTCCCTCAATGAAAATTGGTAGATATTGGCAAATATCATCAATTTCAGCAAATATTGACAAAATCTTGGGAAATATTAGCAGATATGATATGTTTTGGCCGTGATTTCATTTTTGGACTGCATATTGGATATTTCGCGTACCGTCATTAGATGATAGATTATTCCATGAATGCAATTCAAGGCAAATGCATGGATTGTTTTGTGCCGGTCTTTGGATGTCTTCCCAAGTCATGAGCATGGAGATTTGAGCAGCAATTTTATGAAGAAGTTCTGTCTCTGTTCTTACATGAAAGATTCTTATGAGATTGGTCTTTTTGTCAAGTGAAGTGGAAAATGGATATAGATAGATAGATAGATAGATATAGATGATATACTAGTTAAACAAGAAGACATTATATTCATTTGCATATCACTTTTCGTCATCCTCCTTTTAACATTTTTTTTTTGATAAGGTGGAAGATTTTTGTCAAACTTGTTCGCATCATGTATTAGCTTTAAATTTGCTGATAAAAAGGTTATTTTGTTGTTAAGCTTTTTCACATCATGTGTACGCTTTGAATATGCATACTGGAAACATAAAGCATGAAGTTGGCGATAAGTTTGCTAATAAAAAAGCTCAAAGGTCGAGTGTAGTTGATATCTGTGTTTGTCTTAGGTCTTTGTAATGTAAGATTTACATTTGGCCCCTTATGGAGATTGTTTTTGTGTGGTTATTAAACCATGTTCAATAATATTTGAAACTTTCTACACTTATTTTTAGTTCAAACAAATCATGTTGGAAAAGTTTTGAAGGGCTTTGAAATGGTTAAATATTCAACTTGCCTAAGTTGAACCTTTAGACAACTGCCTTAGCGATGACCAGCAATACAGTTCTGGGAAAACATGTGGAGAACTGGTGGCCTTAAGATGACTGTCTAAGTTATGAGGAGACAATCACGGGTAAGCTATAAGAAAAATAGTATTTGACCTTGCAAAATATACAACCTTTTGTCAAAAATGGCTGATTGTTGCTCGTCCACATAAGTCATGAGGCCTCTTTTGAGCATGCAGAAGACCGGAAAATGTAGTAGCAAAGGGTGGACAACAGACGACCAAAGATCAATTGTAAAGTGAAAATAATGTGTTTGATATACTGAGACTAATTATATTGATCAACTGCACATTTAAAATTGTTTACTGCGTTGGAGTATATTTTAATTTCCTGTCAAGCATCCGTCCTTGGGTGCTTTTTGGGTCTAATTGTTATTTTGCTCTTGTAAGCTTCTGTGTACCTATTTATGGAGCTGTATGGCCGATGAGCAAAGTTAATGAGTGTTCTTGAATGTCTCATGGATTTGAAATCTCTTTTTAATTCGATCCTTCAAATGAAACACTTTCTAGTGGACATTCATGCTTTAGGTCCTGTTTTCCTTTTCTTATTATCAGATCTAGACTAAACACCAATTGAATTAGATCAAATTAGGCAATAATATTTATAATAATAATAATAATAATTACTTGCATAAATATAATAATAATATGAATATTACCATAAATTAAAATAATAATTAAATAATATTAATTAGTATTTATGATTATTGTATTTATAAATATGAAAAGAATAATTATTATTAAAACTAATTTTAATATTGATTTGAATCAATGTTATCATTATTCTTAATTATAATGATAATTATCTTTAAAATTGTTATTAATATTATTGGCGTTTTACTTATTATTAATAATAATTATTAATACTGTTATAATAATAATAATGAGTCATGTTAAGTTTAATTTTCATCATATCAAATAAGATTAAATTCAGATCAGAAACTGCAGACGACAAAAACAGGGTCTTACACATGCTATCACAGTAGCTGGAGTTGTATGCATACTATTTCTATACACTTGCAATACATTAGTGAGATATCTTTTTTTTTTTTTTTTAGGTCACTTGAATACTTCAAATTGCGATCACATTGTGGGAGGGCAAGTGTTAGCTTATTTGAGAGGAGCTCAAGGAATAGTTAGTCCTTGAGCTTGAGAGAACTTGGTAAATATGAGTGTTGGATTTTTGGCCTTTCGGGTAGTTGCACGAAGCTTGTACTCCTTAAAAGAATAAATCTGAGTTCTTTGGTGTATGAGTTGTAACTGAGAGAAGCTGCAAGAGACTTACGCTCATGAACTTGAGAGGGTTAGACATTCTCTATAGTACAATTGTCCAAAATCTAAAAAGGAGAATCTTTCGGTAATGAATGTGGTGAAACTTTGAAAATATCATAAGCCACGATAAATTGTGTTCTTTGTTTGCAGTTTCCTTCTCCCATCAAATTTTAATGGTCCAACTTCCACTCAAAATACCCTATCCATATTCCTTAACCTTTGGGCTTTCAGGTTTGACATATTGTTCCAAATAATGATCACACATCTGCATGAAAACACACTCTGGCAACTGATGCTTTCTGTTGTTAAGACTTTTGAGTGGACTAGAATCAGATAATGTGCAAAAATTCAATATTAGATTCATTCAGAAATGCGAAGGAAATAAATATCTGCTTCTATGGTCTGTTTAGCCGTAAATGGTAGTTTCCTCATTCCTTCGTTTCTGCTTGGAGTCAAGTTAGTTTGTGTTAGGTACAGGGTTTGGCTAATTTAGTTGGCGAGCTTTATGTTTGAAGACTCGAACTCTAGTCAGGATTTTCTGAACTCTGAAGCTAAAATTATGAAGTGTGATCTCTTACAAGTTGCTAATAAATTTTGTTTTCCAGGATTGGCAGGTATATTACTGGGACGTGCAGCAGAAACTGTATTCATAACAGGTGTTTTATTCAACTTCACCCCCTGTTCTGCATTGTCAACATAGTAATATTCCATGCCCGTCATTAACATACGCATTTAGAAAGATCCTTTTGATTTGACATTCTGTGCTTTATTGTGTCTGATTGGACTGAAATGCTACCCTACACAATTATTTACCAGACTATGGTGAAGAAATTCTTGACAACTGCGCTAAAAATGTGGAGCTGAATTCTGGATTGTTCAGAAGCAAATCATCAGTTTTTGTACGAGAACTCAACTGGAAGGAGACATGGCCTCCTTCAATTGATTCGGAAAACTTCCCTCAGAAAAGGTGTTTACTTGCTTCACCGTGTAATAGTCTGTACGTCTATGAATTTCCTTGTGTTTGTTAAATTGTTTGTTATCTGTACGGAGTAATAATTGTCCTCCTTGCTTTAAGATGAAGAATCAAGTCACATGCTGTGAAATGTCATCTAGGTATTCGTGGGAATCATCTGAGGCTGCTGAAGCCAACAGAGCAACTTTGTTGTTAGCTGCTGACGTGATATATAGTGATGACCTCACTGATGCCTTTTTCAGTATCGTAGAGCAACTAATGTCTCGAGGTTCGGAGAAGGTAGGAATCAGATCAGTACCATCCCATGTTTTTTCAACTGTTATTTCTAACTCCGGTTTTGAACGTCTGACTTGCTATTCTTTGAACCTTAAAAGGTGATGGAAAATGAGTCAACTTTCTAAAGTTTTCGAGTCTGAAACTTGATAACATAGTATACGAGTCTAACTGACCCCGAGTAATCCTAGGCTGAGAAAGGGTTAGATACAATGATTTTGTCCACACGACCATTACATTTTAAGGATGTGGTTCGTGTGAAAATCTTGGATCACTGGATGGCCTTCATAGTTCTCCATGACCAAGGTTTGAGGATTTGACATCTCCTATTACTTTCTCTTATGATAACGTAGGAATTTGGCCACTTGTCTCTTATGATAATGCAGGGCTCAACTAAAATTGATAAAATATAGTGTATGTTTTTTTATTTCTGAATCGGAAGTATCTCATATTTAACTGCCTCTTTCTTTCAGGTGTTATATTTGGCTTTGGAAAAGCGCTACAACTTCAGTCTGAGTGACCTAGATATTGTTGCCAATGGATACTCACATTTCCGGAGTTATCTGAAGGTTGATGAAGGTATAAGATCCATAAGATGTGCTAAATAAATTTTTTCACCACTTTTTTTGGGTCATTCCTTTGCAACGGTCTAAGAATTTGTGTTCATTCAGGATCAGAATCCATTGGAGATGGATATTTGCCTGCCTTTATGGGCAAACTCATTGATCTTGAGCTGATTCCTGAATACATTCAAGAATACGAAAGAGGAAAAGATGTTGAGCTCTGGGAGATCAAGTACAACAGAAGAATGACAAATTACCTCTATAGAGTATGATGAGAAAGGATTACTATTCTGGCATGAAGGTTGCCATCCCCTCAAGGATTCAATGGTCCATCTCTAGCATGTGGGTGCACTTAGCTAAGGGTGTGTTTATTTTACGCCTCATTATTTATATTAGTGCTTCAGGCAAATTTCAAACTGTTTATTTTGTATATTAATTTCGGAATCTTATTATCCATATTATTCATCATATTATTACTTCATAAGTCTAAATACTTTTATTAAATATTTAAACTATCATATACATTATTATCTATATGTCTTTATTAATTATACTTACTGCCATCATTAATATTATTATTATCATTATTATTCAATTGTATTGATTTTTATATTTTAATATGAATACTAATATTAATTAATAATTATTTATATAATATTTTTGGCAATATTAATCATAATAACAAATATTTGTATTATTAATTACAAATAATGGTGTAAATACTATTTTTTTATTAATTATTAGTCATTATCAATTATTATTATTTTTTATATAATGTTAATTAATAATAATAATAATAATAATTGTTGTTCTTATTAACTATTAATACATATAAATTTATTTTTATATATTCATATTAATTCATTACTATTGATAACGTTAATTATTAATATTATAAGTTTTCATATTAATAGCATTTATTATTTATTATTAGGAACTATTAATTACATAATTAATATTAATTATTAGTATAAATTTATAAGACTAATAATTATTAATACTAATAGAATTATTATTATGATTAATTATTTATATATTATTTCTAATAATATTGATAATAATTAATATTAATATGAATTATAATTATTAATTATTAATGTACATAATAATATTAATTAATTAATTATTAGTATCTATTATTATTATTATTAATTATATAAATTCTTAATAATATTTTATATTATGAATTATAATTATGATTGCTATTATTAGTTGTTAGTAATAATAATTAATAATATCATAATATTAATTAATATTAATAATATTAAATATTATTTCTTATTCAAATTAAATCTATCAACAAATAAAAAAATAAAAAAAATATAATTTATAAAAATAAAGAATATCTATAATTTTTAATATACATTACTTTATTTAAGATCAAGTGTAATACTAAATACACATAAATAAGATCTGTCTAACAAATACTATTATTATTGTAAAAAAATTAATATTTCGAATCAGATTAAATGTCATGCGGCAAAATAAACATATACTAAGTGGTAAATTGCAAAGTGGAAGTTTGGGGAATGACAAATTAAAGAACTTTGATTGACATTGCTTAGAGTAGCCACATTCCACAGAAAAAATTTGAGGTGCTCCAAATTTAATGTGCACTTATATTGCGAAAAAGTACATCTCCGATTTATTGTGAGTTTGGGAACCAGGAAAATGAGGTAGGTCGGGTGCGCCAATAGCCTTAGACGAACGTGTGAATGGCACTTGTGCGCTACATGGTTGGCAGATTTTGCAATATTGAGCGCATCTTGTTTTCTCCTTCTTGCCTTTTTTTGTTTACTTTGCAATGTTACTTATGCGTAGGTGTTACCTTTTGGATTAGCCAAATAGTAATGTAGTGTCGTTTTTTAAATAGACATCAGGAATATTGATTTTTTTTAATTACTAAAATGGCAACATTAATAAGAAAAAAAACCTTATAAATCTGTAATATTCCATATACTAATTTTCCTGCAATCTTCTCTATCTTTCTTAATATCAACTTATACAACTATCTCCAATTATATTTACTATTTTCATTGTATAAAATGGATCTTAGTGAGACTATTTTTTTTTAAATCTTTTGGACAATTCAGATAATTCAAGTGAGTTTTCTAATCCAAATATTCTAAATGATTATTATTATTTAAAAAATTCAAAGTTTTCAAATATTTAAATTTTTTAGAGCATGTAAAATATTAAAAATCCCAAAATTGATTATTTTCAAATGTGACACATAGGGCTGCAAATGAGATGAGACAGTTCGGTATTCGGCTCGGTTTATTAAAAGTTTTGTTCGGGTCGTTCGTTTAGTTAAATGAGTTAAGCCTAAGCTTTACTTTTAGTCTTGTTTATTAAACAAGTTGAGCCCGAGCTTGAAAAAGCTCGGTTCGGCTCGGCTCATTAAAAGCTCGATTTGGCTCGTTCGTTTAGTTAAATGAGTCAAGCCCAAACCTTATTTTAGGTTCGTTTAGTTAAACGAGTTGAGCCCAAGCCCAGGGATATTCAGTTCGATTCGACTCGTTTACAACCCTAGTGACACGCTATTCTACCTCATTTAATTCTCTCGACTTCTAAATTATTTACTATAAATATTTTAGGATTTTTAGATATTTAAAATTCTATGCAACATTTGGAAGCATCAATCTTACAAGATTTTGATTATCTAAACATTATTTTTATGGGTGAATTTGATTTTCTTGGATATTGCACCCTAAATTATGTTGAAGACAATACTCGGAATGAATCTCTAAATAAGGTCCAACCCCAATTTATGGAAAATGGTCAAAAAAGAAAGATGAAATCTTCTTTAGTGAGTGACTATATTATTTAGATGATTCAATTCGAGGGAATAATAAAAAATGAAAAGAGTTTTGGAAAATGGTGATAACATACTTCGAAGAATATTATGGTAGAGGACTATGGACTTATGTTAGTTGTAAAAAAATTAATTTCATCATGTAAATAAAAATGTTAATTGTCTTATTGAGTGCTACAATTATAATTGTCAATATAATTAGAGTGGTGCCAAAGAGATATATATGCTTTAAAACATACATAGCCAACATAAAATGAGGTATAAGTCACCATTTAGTCATTAGTACATATTGAGACTTGTGAAGGATCATCTAATATGAATGGTAACGAAAGAGGATGTTGGGCAATATTCTATATTGAAGTGAGTAAAGGTTTTATAGTTAGGTACACATTGGTTCATTATTTGCTGATATTTTGGAAATTGAAGTTCAAGATGTACGATCTATGGGCTAGATCGTAGCAAAGTGGAAGTTCAAGAGGAGGGAAAAAGAAAGCAATGTTCAAACGTTGATAGCCTTATGGAAATCACATCAACGAGGAATGTAATATTAGATCAAATGGTAACATATGCTAAGTAGAAGGAGAAGCACAAGGTCGCATGAGAATGGTCGAAGAAAAAAGAACTAGATATAACTACAATTTATAATAACATATCTAATATAACCAACCGACAGCTCGTAAATCATCAAATCTTTTATACAACAAATATATGAAGATGATAGATAATCCTTAGCACGATCTTTTATGCTGACAATATTATTATTATTATTATTATTATTATTATTATTATTATTATTATTATTATTATGTAATATTGTTGTAGTGTATTGTTTAATTTATGTATTTAGATAGGTAATATTGTTGCTAAAATATTATATCTTTATCTTTGTCTATGAATGTTTATTTTGTACAATGACTATTTATTATGGCATATTTTGTCAACGATAATTTTTTATCTAAATAATCCCATGATGACCATGTGATATTGTATTATTTGAATACTTCTAAAGATTATCACATCATATATTGTTGTCTCAATAGATCCAAATCAAATAAATCCCTTGTTGTATTATATCATTTGATTCATTCTTATACTTATTTGTTGTGATGTTGTCATCTTAACAAACCCAAACTGAATATATCTTATATGATATTATACACTTTATTTTCCTCTTAAACTTATCATCAAGATATTGTTGCCTCAACATACCCAAATTGAATAAATTTTATGTAATATTGTATTGTTTGATTTTTGCACTTATTTGTTATTGTATTGTTGTCTCGACATATCAAAATCATATAGATCCTATGTGATATAGTACCATTTAATTTTCTCTAACACTTAGTCACTATGATATTGTCGCCTGAACATACCTAAGTTGAATAACTCCTATGTGATATTGCACCATTTGATTGCCTCTTACATTTATTTGTTATGGTATTTTCAATGAATAAATCTTGTGTAATGTTATATAATTTGATTCACTCTTACACTTATTTATTATGGTATTGTCGCCTCAACATGCCCAAATTGAATAAGTCATGTGCAATGATGCATTGTTTGATTCCCTTTTATACTTATTTCATGAAAATTATAAATAGAGAACTCATATATGTACACTCACAACCTATCTTCCAAAAAAAAAAATTGAAACAATATATATAATCACTCTTCTCACATCTCAATCAAATAATTCTCCATACTTCTCAACCAATAATGCCAATTGATACATCGTCTGATTATTCCAAAACTCTTTAAGATGTATTTGTTGAAAATGAGAGGGCTAGTTGTAGTAGAAGAAAACAATGATTTTACATTGTATGAGGTTGCAGAGATGGTTAGCAAAGATTGTACAATGCTTATCTTTTCAATAATCCAACATATAATGAAATGTATTTTTGTCATAAATTTAGAATGAGAAAGTCCTTAGTTTTTCTATTTGTTGAAGTCCTTACTAATTATTGTCCATATTTTCAAATAACATATTATGCAATTGGTAGAAATAGGTTTTCTTCATTGCATAGATGAATATGTTTGCATGGAAGAATCTAAAACTCTAAACCGTTTAAGGTAGGGGTGAACATGGTGTGGCCATAGCCAACACACAATTTAAACATTCTTGTTGTGAATTATAGTATTGATAAATAAATATATCATTCTAAGTCAGGGATTGAGACGTTTTATACCTAAATTTAGTTAGCTCATAAATAATAATAATAAAAGACTCTAAATCACACAAAATAAATAATAAGAAAACACAAGTATGAGATTTTAAAATAAAAAATAATAAATAAATAAATAAATATGGGTGAATATCGATGTAACTTAGGAAGTCCAAATCCACCATTAAACTAGATCAAAATATAATAATAATCTCTAAGTCATATTTTAATCACAAGAAATAGACCGACTAAGTTGTGAGCTAAAAATAAGTCTATACACGTTATATTAATTCCATGAAATAGTTAATAAGACAAAATGATAAAATTAAATCATATTAAATTTTAGTAGTACAATTGCAACAAACAAATCCTATATTTAACTAGATTTAAAGCATTAAGCACAATTGAAATTATATCGATTTAAGTACCCAAATTAGTACCCCAAATGTGTCTAGTTATATTTTCTTTCTTTGACCCACATGTATCTAAACATTTTACTACTCCGATTAGAATTATAAAATTATTAGGTGAATTATTATCTAACCTACCTGTAATTTATATATATAAATTCTAGCATGTTCATATAATTGTCTAACAAGCATATAATCCTATATAATGTCACTATGAGGAAGCTTGAATGAAGCATGCACTATATAAATCATACTCAATAGAATCAAAGATATAAATTATAGTAATTAAATGAAAATTAAATGACAATTTCATGAAACAAAGAAAATTAATATTACATCTCAAACCATAGTATAGGATTCTAGTCTATTCCCCAGTAAAAATTATTTAGCCAATCATAATAAATAAATAAATTTCACAAAAACATATATCAAAAATAGAGAAAGAAATAACCAAATATAAATATGAATAAATTTTTTAATAATTCCATAAGATGAAACATTGCTTATTTTCATGCAAAATAAATTCTTCCATCGGCCTTGTTTTTTTCCCTCCTTCATCTTTCCTTTTGTCTCCCATGCTCTTGGTGGTTGTTATCTCTCTCTTTCTCTTCATTTGTGCCTCTCTCCCCTCTTCACATGCCCGTGTCATTTTCTTTCTCTTGTTCTCTCATCCTTGATTGTAATCCCTTGAATTTTTAAAAGCCTATAATTTAATAGATAACTTTTAATTGAGATAAATTAGCTTTTAAATCTATTTAATTTAATTATTTTATGGATTTTTGAGTATATAAAATTGGATATAAATATTTAATAAATTACAATAAATATTTTGTTATTTTATCATACTCTTCTTATTTAAATAATTTTTCCAAACCATTATTTTACTAAAATTATCCTTTTTAAACCCATATATATTAATTATATTAAATTAAATTATTAAATAAATTTATTACCCAAGAATATTATATTTTATTATTTTATAAATTAAGTTATTTTATTTTATCTCATTTTTTCTTTTTCTTTTTCCTTTTTCCCTTTTCCTTTTTCTCCTTTCTTTCTTTTTCCTTTCTCTTTCCCTTGGGCCGCCGACCTCGGCCTGCCTTCCCCCTTGCGCATGGGCCGCAGGCCCACTCTTCTCCTCCCTCTACTTCTCCCGCATCGTCGACCCAAACTACCCCCTTTTTCTTTTCTTCCTTTCTCGCGCGAGCCCGACCTGCCTCCCTTCTTTCTTTTCTTTCCTCTTCTCCCCTGACCGGCCCGTCCCAATCCCCTCTTCCCCTACGCCCGCCTGCAAGCATGCACGCATCCCCTCCCCTTTCATCTTTCTTTCTTCTTCTTCCTTTCTTTGACGATCCCTCGACCAACCCCGCCATCTCTAGTTGTCACGTGCAACCCTCCTCCCCCTACCGCTCTCCTTCTCTATCTATCTCTCTCTCTCTCTCTCTCACCATTTTTCCTGCCTCACCTTGGCCCCACTATCTCTCTCCCCCCTCGCCCATGTCCTGTCACTCTCTTCCTTTCCCTTCCCTCTCCCTGCAACTCCCATGCCTCTACCACCCCGGCCGCCGCCCTACCAAGCCTCCTGTCCCTCCTTTCTCTCCTCTCTTCTTCTTCTTCTTCTTCTTCTTCTTCTTCTTCTTCTTCTTCTTCTTCTTCTTCTTCTTCTTCTTCTTCTTCTTCTTCTTCTTCTTCTTCTTCTTCTTCTTCTTCTTCTTCTTCTTCTTCTTCTTCTTCTTCTTCTTCCACTATCCTCCTGTTTTGCTTTGCCGCCACTGTTCCGTAGTCGCACCGGCCACCTATGCCACCCCTGCCACCCTCTACCTCACCCCTAAACCATCACAACACCCCTCGAGCCACCTCGTAGCCTCCTCCTTCCTCCCCTCTTCTTTTTCTCCTTTCTCGGCAGCCACCCTACACCACTCCTTTCCGCCGCCGTTCAGCTGCCTCTGCCGCCACCTAAGCCACCAAACTAACCCCTGTAACCCCCTCTACCACCCCAAACCTCCTTTGTCCGAAACCACCACCTGCAAGCCTTCATTTTCTCCCTCCCTTTTCCTTCCTTCTTAGTCCCTCCATCTCAACTCACCTTAGCAGCCCCCTTTCGCATCCTCGTTGCCGCCACCGTCGCCGCCCTTAGTCGTTGTCAACCCATCCCCGACCACCACCTACACCCCCTATGCACCTTTGCCTTAAATCCTCCCCCACATGCCCTCTTTTCTAGCCCCAAAACCCCAACCCAAAAATAACCTATTTTCCCCTTCCTTTCACCTAACTTCGAACCTCTCTAATTTTGTTTTGCATGTAGCTCATGCCGCATGAGCAGGATGAGCTGCTGTATGCCTTGGTCATTTTAGTTTAATAAATTTTAAGGTATAATAATATTATAATTTAAGTATTTGATTAATTAAGTATTATAAAGTCTTATACTTTGATTTTTCTTATTTCTAATATAATAAATATTGATATTATTTTTAGGTATTGGTTTTGCTAATCAAAGCTTGAACCTTTAACTGGAATACTGGTAAGGTTCGTTTTGCGGGAATCAAGGTAACCACTAAACCCCACTTAAACATATGGATAAACGTATGTTAGCACATTAGGATTTTTAATATGTTATTATACTTGATATATGTTGTTTAATATAATATATGTAGTTTCTTGTGTTGATTGATAAAAAGGAAGCATGTTAGATTATATGCTATGTATGGAAATATTGTTTAAGGTAAGAGTTTGGTTATTAATGAAAATGTTAAGTATTATCCATGTGGTATTATGCTATTGTGATTTTTAATGCATGGTTAATATTTTTGTGAGCCCTAGGGGTAGTTTAGTAATATATCTTGTGCAAGAATGTGGCCTAATATGTATGGGTGCTAATAAGTATTATATTAAATATAATAGTTGTGGATGACGCATTAATATTTTTTTTTATGTAGTGATGATAATTTAATATAAGTAGTGTAATAAGGGGTAAAATGATAATTTGTAAGTGAAAAGGGTAAATTAGTAATTTTGGATGTAAGGGGTAAAATGGTAATTTGCAAGTAAAAGGCTAAATTAGTAATTAAAGGAAAAAATGGTAATTTTTTAATTGAAGGGTAAAATGGTAATTTTGTAATTAAAGAGCAAAATGGTAATTTTATGATTAAAGGAAAAATGGTAATTTTGTAATTAAAGGGTAAAATAGTAATTTGGTAATTAAATGATGAA
Organism: Tamarix chinensis; assembly: GCA_030549775.1. Taxonomy (NCBI): domain Eukaryota; kingdom Viridiplantae; phylum Streptophyta; class Magnoliopsida; order Caryophyllales; family Tamaricaceae; genus Tamarix; species Tamarix chinensis. Next base: position 59,253,043 of record CM060180.1, on the reverse strand, counting down.
ATGGTAATTTTATAATTAAAGGGTAAAACGGTAATTTTGTAATTAGAAGTAAAATGGTAATTTTGGATGTAAAGGGGCAGAATGGTAATTTTGTAAGTGAAAGGGGGTGTTATTGTAATTTTTGGAAGTTAAGGGGTAAAATGGTAAATTTGAAAGTAAAGGGAAAAATGGTAATTTTGGTAAATAAAAGGGGTAAAGTGAAAATTAGAAAGGAGTAACTTGATAATTACGATAATGGAGAAGGGAAATTTTGTAATTTAACTAACTAAAGGGTAATTTTGTAATTTTGATAATGAAGAAGGGTAATTTGGTAATTTAAACATTTATAGGGTAAATTAGTAATTATGATAATGTGGAAGGGTAATTTGGTAATTTATCCAACTAAAGGGACAATTTAGTCATTTTAATATAGGAAAAGGGGCAATTCGGTAATCTAACCAACCAAATAGAAAATATGATAAGTGTAACAATTACGAAGGGTGATTAGTGGTCTAATAAGTGTGGGAGATAGCTTGGTAACCTAAACTGAGTAAGGACGTGGCGAAAAACAACTATGTGTGGGTTATGTGCCTTGTGTGCCATGTATTATGCCATATTGTGCACTTTATGCTAAATGATTAATCATTTGTAGCGCAACAAGGAGTGGATGTATGCTCATGTAACTTCCTTATAGCATGTGAATGATGATTTATATGTTGTGTGTACGATGTTATATGATGTGACCCTTTAGGACATGCATGCTAGGATGTTTAATAACAGGATATGGGGTGAAAGGATAAAAAGGAAAAATGGGAAAGTAAGATAACCAAGGGGAAGTAAGTTGGTTAACATAGGTAGGAATGACCTTATTATGATCCATGAGGGAAAAATAAAAGGAGATTATGATCAAAATGAATGAGTGATGCAACTCTTGCATGAGAGATTTCTAGGGTTTGCATGGGATGGTTAGAGTCTGCATGGGGGTGAACCTGACGTATGGAAGGTTGCCTTAGGGTGTGAGGAAGGTAATGGGAGAGTTGTTTGGGTGACTAGAGGCTTCGGGTGAAAAATAGTACTTTGGATAGTGTAAGGGTACATAGGATACCGAGTTAGGGTTTGGGAGAAAACTCTAATTTGAGAAGGTGGAAAAAGAAAAAGAAAATAATAAAAACAAACGAGAATGAGTGAGGTAGAAAGTGAGGGTTGGATCTAAGGGTCATGACGTGTGGAGTGTTGAAATAGTTTGGGATGTGTAAGACAAAGAAGGATGGGCCATATAGGCCCAGATTAGGGTTTTTGGAGAAAACCCTAGGGTAAGGCGGTGAGTGGGCTTGACCCACACACTTAGGAGTTGGGCTCCAGGTGTGAGTAAGTGGAATAAGGGAAGGATGTCAGAGTGAGTTAGGAGGTGCAGAAGTCTCAAGATATGAAATGGGCCCTCTTGGGAGGATAAGTGTAGATGTAGTTAGCTATGCATGTCTAGGGTGAAATACTTTCGAATAAGATACTAATCACTTAAAGAGGAAGATTGTTGAGCAAGACCCAGACTGGTCCACCGGCGAATAATAGTGGTTAGGAGCCGGGGTGCCCTGCATGACCGGTCCACCGGTGAATAATAGTGGCCAGGAGCATTTTGTCCTGCATGACCGATCCACCAACTATAATAGTGGGGGATTCCATACTTAACAAACCAAACATAATGAAGCTAAGATATGGGAAATACACTAACTACTTATAGTGGAACACTATGTGAGTCAAGGTTAGATCGGTCTATCGGCGAATAATAGTGGCCAGGAGCATTTTTCCCTACATGACCGGTCCGCCGGCAAACAATAGTCGGGTTTCCGTACTCACATGGATCTTTATAATCCGAGATGATTGATTAATGATGGAATAATGGCCTTAAGGCCCTAAAAGTATTGATTGTTAATTATGACCTATTAATATTTGGTTGTTTGTTAAGTATGTGAATGCACGAAAGTGAATATTACTTATGCACCATTAATATCCGATTGACTTGTCAAATATGTAAATGTATGGATCTAAATATTATGTTTACACCTATCATTATGTATGGGTATAGTGGTACATCATGTGCTACATTGCGTGCCTACCTTTAAGTGTGTTTTAAAGGGTTACTCAGTACCTTAGTACTAAAAGGTTCCATTCGTGGGGCCCATGCCTATTCAATGGGCAGTGTCCCTTGCAAGTCCTTGTTCAGGAGCTATCTAGGTGGGCAACGAGAAAGAGCGTAAGGATTATCCAGGCTTTTAGGATTTCATCATTCCTCTTCTAATGTCTGGTGTAAATGTAACCTTTGTTCTTGTAACCACCATTGGTGGATTATATTCTTATAAAATGTTTACTTGCGCTACTCTGATTTAAATATGTTTGAATTTCTTATAAATTATATTTTACTCTTTTAGCCTTAGTACTTGGTATTGGAACGGTATGAGTGAACATGTCTAGTACTAAGTGTGGTGGTAATATCCCTAGAATTCACCGTTTTATTATTTTGCTTCCGCTAATTCTTTTTAATAAAACAAAATTTTTTAGTAGTGAGTTTTGGAGGTGTTACATTGATCCTCACTAACATCATCATCTTCTTCTTTTCTTTCTCTCCTTTTGTGCCCAACTTCCTCTCCCTCTCGTTTTTGGTGTTCCCAAGCCTCCCATTTCTCCTCTTCCTTTGCTTGCCTTTTCTCCTTTTTCATTCCTTCTATGTGACGTTGCATTCTCTCTCTTCCTTTCTCTTTTCTTCTTTCTCCTCCTTATGATGTTCCCGCCTTTTTCCTATTGTGTCCCTATGTGTTGTCTTCCTTTTTTTTTGGTACTTTTTTCCTTTGTTATTTTTCTTTCTTTGGTAGTTGGCCTATCTCTTTGTGCTAGGCCTCCCTCTTTCAGGCTTGCCTCAAATTTTTTCTTTTTAATTTTCTTTTCAAATTTACCTACAAACTAAATTATAAAAATTAATAAATGATCTCATAACTTAAGCATATAAATTTTATATTATTTTAGCTCAAATAATTAAATATATGATATTATTATCATTTTAACACAAAATTATAATTAGCCTCACATATTGTTCAAATAAAACACTGAAAGTTAAGATTAAAAGAGTATAAAATATGTATTCATTATAACACAGTTTGGTTTGGTCTGGTTTTTGCATCAAACCAAACTAAATCATATTTTAATGATTTTGAAAAATTTCAAACTAAACCAAATTATAACATTTTTAAAATTATCTAAACCAAACCATATTAGCAATTTATGGTTTGGCTCAATTTGGTTTATGATTTTTTCATTTTAAATATCAAAATCAGTTACTCAACTTAAAATTAGTTTAATGTTCTTATGAAAATTAAAACTAGTAAATAATCAATACTACATTGTAATTTAAAATTTTCATTTTTAGAGTAATATCTAACTTATTATAAACTTATATCGATATGGTTATGTGTGTGTATTGTTTATACATAATCCATCTGTGTAAGTGCAAGAAAACTATGAAAAAGATACTATTCAAGTAATGTGCAAATCATTTGATGGCAATATTACCCCCCTACACACATGGCTTGTGGTTTATAAACTGCAATTGAAAATTTCAAACCAAAACCAAATTGTTTTAAAAAATTGTAAATCAAACTATATGTTTTTAAACCGTAAACCAAAACAAACCATAAAATTATGGTTTGAACCATATTATATCCACTCCTAGTATGAGGTATTTTTTTTTCGGTTTTCATTGAGTTATTTACTTTCCAACACTTGAAATTCCTAATGTTGATGACATTCAACACTTTTTCAAAATGGGTAAAAGATGTAACTTTTGTAGTATGGTGGAAAATATTGATTGTATGCATTAGGAGTGAGAGAGATATCCCATTGCATAGAAATATAAATTTTTTCCCAATGAATATGGCATCCCAACAATCATGTTAGAGGTGATCACATCCTAAGATCTTTCTATATGTATTTTTTTGGATGTTTTGGATTAAATAATGATCGTAATTTTCTTGCTCATTTATTGGTATTCAATAAAATTTATGAAGGATAGGCATTGGAAGTTTATTATATGATGAACATCACATAATATTATCTTAGTTACTATCTAGCAGGTAATATATATCTAGAGTGAGCATCATTCATCAAAATCATATCCTTACTAAAGAATCAAATAGAAAGTTATATGTAGAGTGTCAATAATCTACAAGAAAAGATGTTGAGGCAATTCTGGAGTGCTATGAGGACATTTAACAATTTTTCAGATATATACAGTATGAGGAGAACGTGGATCAAAATGTATGGGATCCCGTTGATCGCGTGGTCACGGGAAAATATGCTCAACTTGGCCAGTCGATGGGGATCTTGGGTATGCAAGGACTCAAACATCGAGAAATGGTTGGAGATGGACTGTGCCTGTGTCTTGATCGATATCGAAGAGTTCATTCCCATCCTTGATGCTGTCCTGTTGAAGGTCGATGAAGTGGAGTATGAGGTCACAATTAAAGAAGCAACCTACTTCTTCTACCTGAGGAAGCCTACTGGCTACGATAATTAGGGGGATTTCCTTAGCTAGAAGATGGGTCACGCTGGGAAGGAGTATAGCAGCTCCAGCAATGGCGGTCACAATAGGGAGGAAGAAGATGGAACGCCAAGGATCAACGTGGGGTGTCGATCGAGAAATAGCAGTTTGGGGAAGAGAAACAATAAAGTGGCGGCTAAGGAGGGTAGGAGTAATCAACGGTCGATACTTTGAAAAAATAATAACGAAGCCTTGGGACATGAGGTGTTGACACAGGATAAAGTAGAGGAACAAGTTCCAAGTAAAAGAAATAAAAGGTCAGTGGATAACAAAGGGGCACGGGAACAGGAAGTAAACTCAGCCGATTTGTCGAGCAACACAAAACTCACAGGTGCTCACTACAGTCTAGTCGAGGAGGAGTTAATAATCAACCACTACAGGATGAAAAAAAGGTCAGGCCAGAAATAGGAATAAACAAAGACATATAAAATATGCTCAAGACCAAGTGCCCGCCAGGTTTCGAAAAACGAATTGGTGGCCGTGCGAACCTGAACAAGAGGGGAGAGGGGCTGAATCATCACTCAACAAATCAAATGGTAGCTCTTGAATATCAATATGAGGAGGGACAAAGTAATAGAAATAAAAGAACAGATACTACACCTACCTCTAACAACAAAGGTGGAGAGGAAGGAATTAGAAATAGTAAGGAGTATGACAAGGAAGATATAACTGAATCTATTGTGACATGGGAGATCGGGAAAGATTGGGTTTGTTAGGAGACAATGAAGATGAATGTTTAAATGTGATCTGCAGCTTAAGGCGTAGTCGTTAGTTGGCGCAGAAGAAGTGTTAAGGATGATTTTCCCTCCAAAGGTGTTAATGGATGTATGGACATGAATTTTGTTTGTTGGAATATAAGAGGAATTGGTAGTGGCGGTAAGGTGGCTTCTATTAAGGGCTTAATTCAGGAGCACAAACCGAGTGTGGTGGGTATTGTGGAGTCGAAGCATAGTAGATTGGATGAGAAGTGGGTGGTGTCTGTATGGAAGGAGGATGATTTTGATTTTTGCGATGTAACAACAGTTAATGGGAGCGGAGGATTAATTCTTAGTTGGAGAAAATCTATTTTCTGGTCAAGGAGTGTGAAAAAAGAGCAGAGGTGGTTAGGCGTTATAGGTTGTTTAAAAAGCCAAAATCTCGATTGTGCCATTGTCCTAGTTTACAATTATAATCATCATAGGGAGAGGAAAGTTGTGTTGGAAGAGATAGGGGAGTGGATGCAAGATATTCCCTATCCCATGCTAATAATGGGAGATTTCAATAAAATTCGGGTTTCGAGTGAGAGGAAAGGTGTGAGTAGGATGAATCCGGGCATGACGGAGTTTAATAATTGGATTGCCCATATGAGGTTGGTGGAAGTAAACCTGGTGGGGAGGCGATTTATGTGGTACAGAAAGAATGCAGTTAGTAGGATCGACAGGATATTTGTTGTGGGGGAATGGTGTAGAGCATTCCCACAAATGGTGGCTAATTGTATCAAGTGTTCAGTGTCCGATCATTTTCCCATCCAGATAAGCTGTAAGGAGATTGACTGGGGACCCAAACCCTTCAGGTCTATTGATGCTTGGCTCAACCGTAGGGGTTTTTTCCAAGTTAATTAAGGAGGAATAGGCTAAGCTCGGCTATATTCCTATCTAGCAGAAGCTTAAGCTCCTCAAGAACCTAATTAAGAGGTGGAATAAAGAAGTTTTTGGCAACATCGACTATAATATTCGGAAGCTCGAAAATGATTTTGAGGGGGTAAATAATGCAATAGATGGTGATAGAGAGGATTAAGTAGCATTGTCCAGAAAAGGAGCTCTCATTAATCAATTATGGTGTTGGCTCAAGAGGAAGGAGTTGTTATGAATTCAGTACACAAGAGAGAGAAATCTTAAAGAAAAAGATCGCAACACAAAATACTTCCACGTCAAGGCGTTGATCAGGAGAAAGAAGAATTATATAGGGGAGATCAAAAAAGGGAATTAGGTGATTACTGCCAGAGATAACATTCACAAATTGGCGGTAGAGTTCTTCCAAAATTTATACAGAGATCCAAATTATCCGTTCATCAAAATTAATCTAGAGGGCTTAAGCATATTGTCTAAAGAACAGAGATTATCGTTGGAGGTGATGAAAACACACGAAGAAATCAAGAAGGCAATATAGGATTGTGATTCGTCAAAAGCGCCGGGATATGATGGTTTTAATTTCATGTTTATTAAGAATATGTGAGGTACAGTGGGGGATGAAATATGTCAGCAAGTGGTGGGTTTTTTTGAGAAAGGTTCCATGCCACAAGTTATAAAAACAACCTGGGTGACCCTTATCCTGAAAGAAGAGGGAGTAAAGAATTTTAGTAATTTCTGACCGATAAGTGTGGTGGGGAGCATCTACAAGATAGTAGCGAAGCTTCTCATGGCAAGCCTTTCAATGGTCCTACATGCCATAGTGGGGCAAACTTAAACTACGTTTGTTCACGGAAGATAGATTATTGATGGCATCTTAGTAGCAAATGAGGCAGTATTTTAGATGAAGAGATCCAAGAAGAGAGGATATATGCTAAATTTAGCTTTTCAAAAAGCTTATGACTCAATAAGATTGGATTTCTTGGAGCAAATGATGATTGTGTTGAGTTTCGGTGATAGATGGAGAAGATGGATTGGAATGTGTATCAGATATCCGAAGATGTTAATTTTGATCAATGTGTCACCTATGAAACCTTTTGTAATGGAAAAAGAGTTGTGTCAAGGTGATTCTCTCTCTCTATTCTTATTCACCATTGTGACTGAAGCCTTTAATTGAATCATGATGAGAGGTATGGATAATGGGGTGTTTGAAGGCTTGAAGGTAGGTAGTGGTGGGGTGGTGTTGTCCCATCTTCAGTTTGCGGATGACACCATGGTGTTTGGCAAGGTTTATGAAAGAAACGTTGTGGATTTGAGGTGCATGTTGGATTGCTTTACGATTATGTCGAGGCTAAGCATTAATTACTCTAAATCCTCTCTGGTAACGTTTGGTACTAATGATAATGAGAGTCAACAGTTAGTAGAGATTTTGGGATGTAAGTTGGTGTCGCTCCCTATTACCTAAAGCCTACCGCTTGGTGATGATTCATGAAAGGAGAGAATGTGGATGCCAGTGATAAAAATAATAAAGACAAAGTTGGGGATGTGGAAAGCTAAGATGTTATCTAGAGCTGGCCAATTGGTATTGATCAAGGCTGTGATTTCAACTATTCTAGTGTTCTATCTCAGCTTGTTCAAAGCCCCAAAAAGAGTGCCACAAAAGATCTACAAATTGCAGAGGGAGTTCTGGATTGGAAGGGGATGGATCAATTAAATGGCAGGATATTCAGAAACCTAAGGAGTTCAAAGGCTTGAGTAGAGGAGATTTGGAACTCAAGAATATTGCTCTTCTTGCTAAGTGGTGGTGGAGGTTTAGTGATGATAGAAATACTTTATGGCAAAAGCTGATTTCTTCTATTTATGATATCAAGGTTGGAGATTCATTAAGGAGATGTAATCAAAGAGGCAGCTCGGGTCTGTGGAAGAATATTGTGAGAAGTATGTGTAACAATCAAATGGCTTATTAGATTTTAGAAGAGGGAGTTAGCATCAAAGAAGGAAATGAATAGAGAACCAGGTTCTGGCTTAATAAATGGATTGGTGGAGATAACTTGAAGTCTCAATTCCCCATATTGTTTTCCCTATCTCTTTAGCAAGCCAAGCACATTGGCGACATGGACATTTGGGACGGAGCTAGGTAGAATTGGGCCTTTACATGGCATTGGAGGTTATTCAGTTGGGAGGAGGTGGAGCTTGAAAGGATGCTAGATAGACTTGATTCAATTTAGCTTAATGATAATGAAGATACTCTATTGTGGCATTATGAAGCTTGTCAGAGATATACAATATAGTCTTTCCAAAAGGTTATGAATAGCTCTATCTATGGGAGTTCTATTAGCATCGTGCAAGTTAATGGAAAGTGGTGGAGAGAGGCGATACCCCTGAGGGAAGAGTTGCTTGCATGGTTTGTGATCCAGGAGAAGATGAAGACTAGAGATAAGCTACTAAGGCTCTCTATCTTAGTAGAGGATGATAGTAAGTGTATGCTTTGCAAAAAGGGTATTGAAACAGTGAGCCATGTCTTCTTGCATTGCCCTATCACTTCCAGAGTACGGTATGAGGTGTTTGCTTGGTGAGGGAGGTACTGGTGTATGCCAAAGAGCATAAGGGAGGTGTGGGAAGAGTGTAGGAGGTAAGACTTTGAAGCAGAAGCTTTGGCGGGCATGTTTTTATGCCATCCTTGCCACCATTTGGGAAGTAAAGAATAGAGTAGTATTTGAAGAAAAAGAGGTACATTGGACTAAGATTTTCTAGAGTGTCAAACGGAAGGTTGCTTGCTGGTGTAAGGGCCGAAATAAGAACCCTAGTCTTAGTTTTTATGATATTGCCTTTAGTATTGTCAGACCTGCACAATATCTGCTAGGGGCAGGTAGTTAAAGGATTTGGAGCTAGGTGCTCCATACGAGTGCTTCATATGTGGTGTTATTATCTTGTTCTTTCTAAGGGAATGCGGATCCTAGGTGGTTTTTGGTAGTATTTGTTTGTGGCTTTAGCCGGTGCTTTGTTGTATCCTATGTTTTGTCTCTACTAATAAAAAAAAAGGCATAAAGATGGAGGCCGAGAGAAAATGGAGGTTGGGGTGGCGTGAAGATGGAGGATGAGAAAAGGCGTGAAATGGAGGTCAGAGGTGAAGATGGAGGATGAGAGACAGTGTGAAATGGAGGCCAAGTGTGCTCAATTGGTAGATAGGTTAAACACCTCCTACTTGTTTTAACTAATATTTTTAATAATAAAGGACTGTACTGCATTTAAAAAAAAGTAATTTTGCCTAAAGTAGAAGTAGGTATATTCATACTTATGAATTTCTACTTTTAAAAAGTAACTTTAATAAGTATTTTAAAGAATTAATTTTATAAAATTTAATCCAAATAATAATACTAATAAAAATTTCTTTCATTAAAAACTGTTTTTTTTAAGTAAAATCAAACAAGTCGGATAAAAGTAGTTTTAAATTATAAATATAATATAATTGATATAAACAATAGAATAATATTTTAATATAAATTAATAAAAGGTGCAGCGATAAAAATAAATAAATAATAATTAAAAATTTATAGAGTTATAAATAAGTCGATTCTAGTTCTACAATTTTACATTTGAACTTGAATTCTACTTTAATTAAATGAACGAATAAAATTAAATTTTTAACTAATTTAGTTGAGTCAAGCTTATTGATCTACATCATAAATGAGTTGAACTAAAAAAATTTCGACTCAAATTTAATTTATTTAGTTATACGAATGAGTGGAAACTAATCGATTAAATTGGGTTAGTTTTCTAAAATTTTGCTTCGGCTGTTATACGAGTATCAGATCCGATAGCTTTCCATCATCAACATCAGCAAATTGAAGTGTCGTAGAGGATGCTATGTAGCTTGAATGAGACTCCTTGATTTCAGCTAGAATGACAGGTGCTATGATATGACAAGCCTGGACTCAACCGAGGACGCTCTATTTAGCAATGCTGTAAATCTAAAACATAAATTCAAACCAAAAACTAAATTCTTTTAAAAATATACATTTTAATACATTATTTTTATTTTTATTCATAATTAAATTACATAAATTAATAATAATATACTTTAAAAAATATGGCATAAAAAATACAATACGTTTATTCTTAACACTATTTCTATAGTAATAATAATAAATTATATTTTTTTTGGAGTCAAATTTTTTATATTTCATATTATAATTATTTTTAATTATTTAATTATTAAAAAATATAAAATCAGTACATTAAAAATTAAGTTTTAGTTTTAATTTAAAGTTTTAATATATAATATTTTTCCACTTTATTTTTGTGCTGCAATAAAAAAACTGAAAATTTTAATATGTCTGTCGTTTCAAGCTTCCAAAATAAGACCTGCAATTATCTTCACAATAAATTTATTAGTGTTTAGTTTTGTATTTTTATTTTTGAAAAATATATTCCATATTAAAGAATAAATTATTCTACGAATAAAATCAAATGTTTTCATAAAAAATCACTCTAAAACATTTAAAATTTATTTATATTTATTTATTATATATGCATTAAATTATCATTTTATTTTATAATCTTACAATATTACTAAAAGTCCAAAGAACTTACCAAAAAAAAGTACATTCCTCCTTTTTTTTGTATTAGTTGATAGTATGGAAGTATGAAAATATTAGTAACGGGTATATTTTTGGTTCAAAAACATCCTAAGAGTAAAAATTTCATAAAAAATATTAAAATTTGGTAAAAAATTACTTAAACTGAAGACTGTAAAAAACACATAAATATACCATTTAAAATTGTTGAGGGAAAAATAATATTAAAAAAAGATAAAAAAGTGGAGAAAAAAAGTTAGTGAACGAAAGCATTGATAAGAATAATTGTATTAAATATATATATATATATATATATATATATATATATAACTTATTCATATATAAATAATTTCTAGCATTAAATTTTATATACAATTACTGTATTTGTATATATAATTAATAATTATTTTTTTGTACCATTTCGTGACGTTTTTATTTTCTAAAACTTAAAAAATTAATGTTTTTTCTTTTTATTTATTTTTTGGTCCTGATCTCTGTCCCCTTGAAATCCTTTGGTTATCAGCTTGGTTTTCCAAAGTTTTAGAAGTCGATTCATAATTAAAGGAAAAATTCATTTGCAGTCCATTTGAGTGAGATTCATAAGATAAAAATCAAAATGACCTTAAAGTATTTAATTCCAAGTACAAGTCCATTTGCATCCTTCTCCCTGGCGGTCTGAGGCGACTGTCCTCTCCTCTCTGGCGAAACTTCTGGTTTCTCCGTGCAGGCTCCGTCATGGCTCCGGTGAAGGGTAACCGTGGCTGCCCTCGAAAAGTCGTCCATCAGGATTTTGACCCACTGATTAATTCTTCCAACCTTGCAATCTGTGAAACTATGGAGGAAAATTTGAAACTGCCTGAACAGAAAAGTGCCCCTCGATCGCCTTTGATCCTTGCTGATTTCATGCCTTCTCATCTTGATCCTGGATCCCATATTAATACTAGGAAAACTATTGCCTCTAATTCTGGATCCCCATGTGTTTCTATTCACCAATCTACCCCAATTCTGATTGATCTTGCACCATTGACAAATTCGGATTTGGGGGGTTATATGGATGCCCTCTTGACTGATCCTTCATCTCCTCAGCATCAACAAAACCCTATTTCTAATTCTTCCAATTGGATAAAGGCTGTAACTGCTAATCCCAAACCTATTCCTCTGTAATTTTGCCCTCAGCCGGCTGCAGATGAGCCTGTTGAAATTAACCTTGAGGATATTGCTGGGGAAATTGAGTACTGGCAGAACACTTTAGTTGGTTGTGTAATTGGGGGGAATACTAATACCCAATCTCTTCAATCATTTGCTGATAAGGTGTGGAACCATGTCTCAAAACCTCAAATTCTTCACCATAAAAGAGGTTGGTTTTATTTCAGGTTCTAAAATAGTGCAGATAGAGATTCTATCTTGCAGGGAGGACCCTGGACCATTGGGAACAAGGCTTTGATTCTAAAAAATGGCAACCTGGACTAAATCTGGATACTCAAGACTCCAGCATTGTCCCTGTTTGGGCTCTTTTCCCTGAGCTTGAACCCTGCTTCTGGTCTGTGAAGGCCCTTAGTAAAATTGCAAGCAAAATTGGTAACCCAGTCTCCAGAGATACATACACTGCCTCTAAAGGAAAGATTGCTTTTGCTCGTGTCCTTATTGAGTTGGATGTCACCAAAGATCTACCTGAGACCATTTCACTTAAGACTCCTTTTAATGGTATCATCCAGCAGCAGGTTGAATATGAATGGATACCATTTTTTTGTGACCATTGCAGAAGGCTTGGCCATACGACAACTGACTGCAGGAAAAATAAAGTCTGGGTAGTTAAAAGTGATAAATCTAATTCCATGGCTCAAACCCCCCATCCTGCAGTGGTTCCAGTTAGGGCTGTTCATGTTATCTGATATCTGCTTATTTGATCCGATATCCGAAGCGATCCGATCCGAAAAAGCAAATAACCGATCCGATTTTTTTTTTCAAATCAAATATCCGATCCGGTTAACGAAAAGTCAAACAAACCAAATATCCGATCCGACAAATACAAATAATATCCGATCCGAAGAAAAATATTTATACATTTTTTTATAATTTTTTATTTTATATATAATTGTATATAAATAAATTTAGATGTGTCTATGTATAATTTTTACTTACTTTATTTATTATTTGAGGTAAAATTTAATTTAATTGAAATTCTATTTTTAATATAATCCCTTTTTAGATATTTATAAAAATAAAATAAAAATACTCTGCATACCGATATACTCCATCCACTCCTTTCTTATTTTAGTTTTAACATTGGATATTTGTTAAGTAAGTCGGATATTTGCTAAGCGAATCGGATATTTGCTCAACATTCGCTCAACAAATCAGATAATATAAAATATATTTGTCATTTGGTAATTTTTTTATATTTGAAATTGTATTCGAATAATATCGGTTATATTTGATATCCGATGATATCCGATCCGAAAATTCAAATATCCGATCTTTCGGATATCCGAAGTTTCAAATCAAATATCAAATATCATTTTTAGATATCCGAAATTTCAAATATCCGACAATCAAATATCTGAAATATCGGATATTTGAACTGTGAACAGCCCTAGTTCCAGTTGACCCTGTCCCGGCAGAACCTTCTTCACAGGCTCCTACCCTTGATAAGAGCCCTTCTGGTGTGGTGCCAATAGATCCTCATCACAGTAGCAAAACTGATCATCCTAAGCAAGATTGGCTTGTGGTTAAAAAGGGATCACCTAAAGCTCATATAACCCCAACCCAGTGCATTTCCAACAGTGAAAACAAGTTCAGCATTCTGCACACAAGTGATCTCCTATGGGATGAGGATACATAAGATCCAAATGCACATGAAGTGGATAAGCTGCTCTCTGAATGCATGGTGACTCCCTCAACTAATCATCCCCCTCAATGAAGATAGCATCTTGGAATGTAAGGGGCTGCAATAAGGCCCAAAGACAGATGGACGTTTTATCTTTCATCAAACAGAATAAAATTGATATCATTGCCATTCTTGAAACTAGAGTCAAAGCTAAAAATTGTGACAGACTTATAAAGAAAATGTTCAATAAGCTGAGCTTTGCAAATAATTATGAATTTCACCCAAATGGCAGAATCTGGGTGTTATGGGACAACTTAAAGGTCGATGTCTCTGTCCTTCATAAAGCTGATCAATTGATCCATTGTCTTGTAAAGGGTGAATCCCTCACTTGTCTGGTCACTTTCATATATGGGAAAAATACAGGAAATGAAAGGAATTCCCTGTGGTCTGATCTTTACCAACTGAGCCAAGGCATCTCCTGTCCTTGGATTTGTTTAGGAGACTTTAACATTGTTCTTGCTGAATCTGAAAGAATAAGTTATGCACCTGCCTCTTCTCTTGACATGAATGACTTCCACAGATGCCTTGCACTTACCAAGCTAAGTGATTTGCCTTTTACTGGCTTCCTGGTGCGACCGTAGCCGGCATGCAATTTAAACCCTCTTGTTGTCACTTGTAGTACTGGTAAATAAGGGTATCGTTCTATGCCGGGGATTGAGAGGACTCACCTCTATCTAACTAGCTTAAAATAATTAAACTTAAAATAAAAATAAAAATAAAAAATCCTAAATAACACTAAATAAATAAATAAGAAAAATATAAATGGGGGTTTAACAAAATAATAAAATAATAAAAAGAATAAATAAAATAAATGAATAATGAAAATAATGGGAAACCCGCAGATATGAGAAATATGTTAGGGAAATAAAAATCCACCACTAGATTAGGTCTTAATATAATATTTATTTCTAAGTCATCTTTTAATCGTGAGAAAGAGATCGACCAAGTTGCACACCAAACGCAGGTCCATACACCTTATATTACTTCCCTTAATTAATTAATACGACCACGTGCCTATATTAACCCTAATAAATACTAGCAGTATAGCAGCAACATGCGGCTCCTATATTTAACTAGATTTAATGCATTAAGTGTAAGTGGAAGGCTGTCAATCTAAGTACCCAGAATAGTACAAAACGCATGTCTAGCTGTATTTCCTTTTCTTGACCCACACGTATCGAAACGTTTTACCACTTTGGTTAGAATCACAAAACGATTAGGTGAATTGTTATCTAACCTAGCTGCAATTTATACATATAAATTCTAGTATATTTAGATGGCCACCTAGCAAGCAATTAATCCTACATACTGTCACTTATGAGGTACCAGAACAAGGCATGCACCAAATAAACTATACTTGACAGAATTATACATATAAACGATAGCAATTAATATAGAGTCAAGAAACAATCTCACGAAACAAAGAAAATAAAATTATAAGTCAAACCATAGTCTAGGGTTTCAATTCATTCCCTAACAATAAATAATCAGCCAGCCATAATTAAAGAATTAATTACACAGAAATATATATCTAAAATATAAATTAAAAATAAGAGAAAGAAATAACCGGAATTAATTTTGGATAAAAGATCAAGAATTTATTCAGATAAAAATTAATTTTATCTGAAATAAATTCTACCGGTATTAATTCTTCCTCAAAATTTTCTTCTTATCTCGCGCCTTGATTTCTGTGCAAATTCTTTTCCTTTTTTCCTTTCTCGGTTGACGTGGGTTGCTCTGCCTGGTTCCGTGCGTCGGCTGTCCTTTGCGCGTCGTTCGTGCGCTGAGTGCTCCTCGTTGGCCTCGATTTCCGTGTGGTGCGTCACTCTCCTTCCTGCGGCTCTGCCCTGCGTGCGTCGTCTGGCTTCTTCCGTGCCGCTCGCCCCTGTCTCTCCTCAAGGCTCGTCGCCCACTCCCAGACGCGCCCTCTTTTTTTTTTCTCTCCCTCTCTGAAGACTGTCCTCTTCTCTCTGCCGCACACTACTTCTTTTTTTCCTTTCTGCGGCTGTCCTTTATTTATAAAGTGCGGCCCTTTCCGTGCCACGTCAGCCCTAACGGCTGACTGTCTCGTGCCCTAGCGGCTCGTTTGGGTCTCTTTTGCTCCTTAGCCTTTGGGCCTTCGGCCTTCGGCCGTTGGTCCAAAGGTTTTATTTCTTTTTTTTTTAATTTTCTTTTATTTAAAAACAAAACCTGCAAAATAAAATTCAATAAATATTAATAAATAATATTTTATTCTAAATTTACTTAATTTATATCATTTTAGCTCAAATAATAAAATTTATGCAATTTTTACCACTTAAGCATAAAACAATAATTATTCCCCTATATTAGCTAAATAAACTACCAAAAACTAAGATTATAAGGGTATAAAATGTGTCAAAATATGAACTCATCACTGCCTCTACACTTGGCCAAATAATCAAGATGGTTCTAATAGGATTTGGGCTAAGTTGGACAGAATTCTTGCCAATCATCACTGGTTCCTTAGTAATACCTGCAGTTCAGTTGAATTTCTCCCTTCTGGAGTTTCTGACCATTCTCCAGCCATCATCAACATTCATGATAATGTCAACCATGGCCATCAATCTCAGCCTTTTAGATACTTAAACTATTGGGGTGAGGATCCATCATTCATGGGCGTTGTAAAGAATGTCTGGGATCAAGACATCCATGGTTCTAAAATAAGCATTATTTTTGATAAGTTGAAAATGTTGAAGCCTCTGCTCAAACAGCTCCATCATCAAAATTACAGCAACATCACCCAAAAAACCCAGTCGTGCCTCCAGGAACTCCTCTCTGCTCAAAAGTTGCTGCATGCCAATCCACTCCATAGCTCTCTTCAAGCTACTTAAAAGCACATAAAGGCTAAATACAACATTCTCAAAAAGCTGAAATTAGCAGCCTCTTCCAAAGAGCTAAAATAAAGTTTCTTGCTGAAAATGATGAAAATACAAGATACTTTCATGCAAAAATTGCTGAAAAAAGAGCCAGAAATAAGATATCTTCCATCTATGATATCCATGGTGATCATAAGACCTCTCCACATGACATTGCTGCTGCCTTCCTGGACTACTACAGAAAACTGCTTGGCACCATTGGATCAGCTACCCCTGTAAATATCCCTCAGCTCCCTGGCACTTTCCTTTCTCCTGCAGACCAGCTCCCTCTGATTGCTCCTATTTCCTCCTTTGAAATTAAGGAGGCCCTCTTTAGCATGAAAGATCATAAAAGCCTAGGTCAGGATGGTTTCATTGCTGGTTTCTTCAAGAAAGCTTGGCCTATTATTGGTAACTCCACCTGTGAGGCAATCCTTGATTACTTCAATAATGGCACCATATCAAACCAGTTGAAAGCTACTCTGCTGGTTCTTATACCCAAAGGAAATTCCCACTCCTCTGTCACTGATTATAGAGCAATCTCTTGCTGTTCCATTCTTCATAAAATCATTACCAAGATACTCACAAATAGGCTACTCCCTGCCATGGATAAGCTTATCAGCATGGAGCAAGGTGCTTTCATGAAAGGGATATCATTATCTGAAAATGTGATGCTGGCTCATGATCTTATTAAACACTATGACAGGAAAAACGCCTCCCCAAAGGTTGTGATTAAAGTTGACATTAGAAAAGCTTTCGACTCCCTGAATTGGAAATTTCTTGAGATTATTCTCAGCCATTTTGGCTTTCCTACTCTCTTCATTAAATGGATCATGGGATGTGTCTTTTCTCCCAAATATTCCATCTGCTTTAATGGTAATTCCCATGGTTTCTTTGAGGGTAAAAGAGGGTTAAGGCAAGGAGACCCTATCTCCCCATACCTCTTCATCCTTGCCATGGAATACTTATCAAGAATGCTAAAAAATCTTGGCCCTAACACTGAATATCAAAAACACCCCAAATGTGCTGGGCAAGGCATTACTCACCAACTTTTTGCTGATGACCTCCTTCTTTTCTCCAGGGGTAACCTTAAATCTGTTTTGGCTCTCAAAGATTATCTTCAGAACTTTTCCCTCCTCTCTGGTCTTGAAGTAAACCCTGCAAAAACAGCTATATTCTTTGGTGGTACAACTTCCCTTGCCAAGAAAGACATCCTGCAGGCTACAGAATTCAAAGAAGGCAAGCTCCCATTCAGGTATCTTGGTCTCCCTCTTCATGGTAGTAAGCTTAACACTGCCATGTATAATATCCTTATTGAAAAATTAAAGAAAAAGCTTCAGCATTGGGCAACTTGCTTCCTTTCCTATGTTGGGAGAAAAGTGCTCATAAATTCTGTGCTGCAAGGGATCTCTACATTTTGTCTCTCTTCCTTCCTTCTTCCCAAAACGATCTTAACTGAAATTAACAAGCTATGCAGAAGTTTCTTTTGGGGGAACACTGAAGGCAGAAATAAGATGGTCTTTGTTAGCTGAGATAACATTTGTAAAAGTAAAAAATGTGGAGGATTGGACATCAAAGAAGCTCTCAGCTGGAATAAATCCCTCACCCTCAAATGGATTTGGAAACCGGAAAACAGACACCCTTCCCTTTGGGCTGAATGGATACACCAATACTATCTTAAGGGGAAGGATATATGGACTATCCCAAAAAAGCAGGCTGATTCCTGGGGCTGGAAACAGATACTCAATGTAAGAACTTGGCTTATCAATAAGGCTGGGAATATAGCTGCAACCAAGCTGCTACTCCAAAAATGTACACTTGGTGGTAATCTTAAAGCTACCTCAGTGTATAACTGGATTAAGGGTAGCCATCATGGCACTTATTATGCAAAAGCTCTCTGGGATAAGAGTGTCATCCCCAAGCACCAAATCATTTCCTGGTTAGCCTGTCAAAGAAGCCTCCCAACCATTGACAACTTAACATCCAGAGGCATTTCCATCATCAATAGATGTGAGCTTTGCAAATGCAAAGCTAAATCCCACACACATATCTTTTTTGAATGCCTTTTATCTACTGAAATATGGCAATGCATTCTAAAATGGATGGGGATTACTAGAAAAGGTAGATGTTTAAATAAGGAACTTAGATGGATGCATAAACATAACAGGGGGAAGCATTGGCGAAAGAAATGGCTTAGAGCCTCCATTTGTGCTACTGTTTATGAAATATGGACTGAAAGAAATCTCAGAATCTTCTCCAACAAATCCCGATCTGCCTCTCAAATTGTCCACTCAATCCAATTCAACACCTCCTGCAGGATTCTCACCTCTTGTCCTAAGGATTAAACCAGCCTGTACCAAGCTCTATTGAATTAGAATGGATTTTCTTTCTTGTTATCTCTAGCTTATAGCTCCCTTTCTTGTCTTGTTTAGAGGTGTATCCTCATGTCTTAGCATGAAATGTAATTTTTCCTATTCCTTCCCCATTGTGGATGAATAACATGTCTCAACTAACTTTCTCCAAAAAAAATATGTATATATAACTATCCATAAATATATAGATAATATTCTTTATATGTACATGTATACTGGATACTAAAAAAAATAAACTAAATGCCAAATAGAATGTTTAACTTTGAATAGTTTGATTCAAATGGACTTCAAACTAATTTTTCCATAATTAAATGTATGTTGGCTATACTTCATTTGTCACTTTATTTACCGTATGTGAACGGCTGTTATAATTGAATATTTGTATTCATTGCATAGATATTTTTTCTATGCCTTTCAAATTGAATATTTAAATATCCAAAAATAATTTTAAATATATATTAAGTAATAGATATATTTTAGAATTATATAAAAATATTATTTTAATCAATTTGTTTTGAAAAAATTAAAAATAAATATCTTATATCAATTAACATTTATATTTATATTTATATGAATGTATTATTTTATCTAAAAAAAATATTAAAATGCTATTTTTTATGTTTAAATCAGAAATATAAATAAATTTACAAAACTTAACACCATAAAATTATAATATTATAATATATTTTTAAAATAATCAAAAATATATAGGATATTTTTTTGGATCAAATAATTAGGTCAAAAATTAAATATTATAAATTTCATATATTCTTTCAATAGAATCAATATTAGATATTTTAAATGTCGGATTTTGAACTTTTTACATGATTTTAACTATCACTATTAAAATTGTTTACGTTATTTGATATTTGATGATGCGATTCGGTATTTGAATTGATCTGATCTGAATAATTAAATAACTGATATGATTAATAAAGAGATCAAATAAATTAGATATTCTATCCAAAAATACAAATAATATTATATCAAATAAATTACATATGTGTATAATCTAAACACTGTTTATTTTTTTTATAAAATTTTATTGTATATAAGTATGAATGTGTGTATGTATAACTTAAAATGTGAGTGTTTATTGTGAGTAACTTATATACCTTATAATTATTATTTTAATTAAATGTTTAAATATTATCTAAAATTGGGATTACTAATTGAATATAATATAATTTAAGACTCAAATTAAATCGTTAGATTATATTGGTTCAAATTAGATCAATTTATTATTTTTTAATTGAATAATTTTTTGTCTGATATGTTCCATTTGTGCTTTTTTGAAAGTTTCAGATATCTAATGGATTATTTATTATTTGATCCAAAATTTTGTATATTTAAAGTGTCAGATATCTGGAGTTTTTTTTAAAAGATATCTGATATTTTATATATCTGAATTTTTTTTACTAGATATTCAATCTGTAAACATCTCTAACTATTGCTCCTCCTCCTCCTACTAAGGATCCTACTTATATGACAAAGAGGATGAAAGTTGTGGCTTAAATTAGTACTACCTACTGAAATAAATATATAATATTTTGAATTTCGAAGATAAATTTTAACTTTTAATATTTTTTAATATATATTGATAAAAATTATAAAAATAGCATTATGAAAATATTTTTTAATATGAACGTAATAAATAATCCCCAAAATTCATAATGTTATATTTTTTTTATACAAACATAGTATTTAGTATGCTAAGTATGAATTGAGGATGAGAAAAGTATGTTTAATATTGAATTACTTCCTAAGACAACTATTGAATGTATACATACTATATTTTGAAACTGCACTATGCGTGCATTACTGCTACTAATAAAACCTTAAAAATTAGATTTAGATTAATTGAAAGGGAAAAGGTGTAGAAAAGTATGAATGCTCATTTTTTGTAGAATGAAAAAATTAGATGAAAAGTAAATATATAATTCCATATTATTGTATGAGCTCTGTAAATCAAGATGCTTTTAAGGATTAAGGTAGAGGGTAATACTACTAGGGTGCTGAAGGAAAAACAAGGAGGAGAGAGGAGAAAATAAAAATAAAATAGATATATAATGATTTCTCATGTTCTCAAAATGACTACAACATCCCATATATATAGAGGTTAAATGAGGGCAAGGGAAAAGGATATTATGGTGTGGTAGAGTAGGAAATTTTTAATAGTTATCGCAAGATTTGTTGGTTGATGAGTGGAGTTTTATGGGCTAGCAACTCGAGGCTAGCCTAAGGCTAGAAAACATCAGTTTGGGTGTGTTTAAGATCAGTTTAGGTTCCTTTTGAGGCTAATCTTGTATTTTGGGTCGGTGTCCAAGGGATTGGAAGTTTAGTTAAGAAAATACTCTATTAAACCAAAACATTCTTTGTAGAAACAAAATTGTCTTTTTATATTCTGTTAGCTATTCTCTCTCAGCTCCTTGTAATTAGGAGATAGTTTTCCATTTCAATTGTAAACATCACTTATATAAATAAATATCACTCATACAGAACTAAGTAATTGAGTGGATTATTCAATCCTTTACATCGAATGAAACTCCATTTGATCCAAATCTACGACCTCCTCATGACCTCTTCTCCTTTGTTTTCTACTTCTTCTTCCACATCTAATAACAGCTCTGCCTCCTCTCCACTTCAACCCACCCATATTCACCATCAAATTAGTGTCAAAATTAACTCCTCCAATTATCTACCGTGGCTTACTCAAAAGGTCATGACTTTAAAGGCTACGTTGATGAAACCTTTCGTTGTCCCCGATGCAAAATTCTTCCACAGATTAAGATCTTAACCCTACCTATGCTCAATGGCAGAAAAAGACTAAGTTCTCCTTGGATGTCTTCTCTCCTCTCTTAGTGAACTATTTCTTACTCTAGTAGTGGGCTTGACCACCTCTCGGGAAGTGTGGATTACACTTGAAATTCATTTTGCCTCTCAATTCAGAGCTCCCATTATGCAACTTTGCCTATCCCTTCAAACACTTCAAAAATGAAATCAATCCATGTCCTAGTATTTTCTTCATGCCAAGAGCCTTGCAGACAACCTTGTTACCTCCAGGAATAAAATCAAGTCCTCTAATTTGCAACAAAATCATCAGCGCCGACCTTGATTCCACATATGATCCAATTGTCACTTTCTTCACTACTACCTGTGATCCTTGCATTGTAGAAGACTTATACTCTAATCTGCTTACTTTTATATGAGGGTTGAGTCTCAACAAGCTATTATTCAGCAACAACCCATTGCGAACTTTGCTTCCCAACATCAATTTGGTTCCTATAAACAACTGGCTCATCAAAGCATCAGTCATCTGTCCTCTCAACGTATTAATAATCATGGTCCTCTAAGGTTCGTTTCTTGCCCTCTTCCCAATACCAATGCCCAAAGATCATTTTAACTATACGGTTGCAAGAAACACACTACTTTAGACTGCTGGTATTGTTTTGATGAATCATTTTAGGCCCCTAAATCTTCCTCATAGGCTTATACTACTGCCCAGGGAACTATTCTTGAACACCAATGGTTGCCTGCTAGAAGCGCCACTCACCATATGACACATGATCTCAGCAAGCTCCATCTTCATTCTATATATGATGATCCCGATCATATCGAAGTTGGTGATTGTAAGACAATTTGATGCATAAGCATATCAAAATCACTCTCAATCTTATTCTTCAAAGGATAAAGAACAAGAAAAATTAGTGTACTGGGAGATCGAACCCATTATGCTTGAAAATTCTTATGCTTCTAATGTTTTGCCAAGTAATTCTTGCAGGAATTGTATGAGTTTGTAAGAAGTTCATGTTATTGAAGATCATTGACATAAAAGACAATGATAATGGAATTACAAGGATTACAAAGTATATGGAAGAATAAGGCTGCAAGACATAAAGTTAGATTACATATGTTAAATCTATGTATTACATTATTAAAGTTTGTTTAGCTTTGTCATTTTGTTAGATACTTTATAACACTTGTAAATTTCTACTGTAGCTATTTAAATATATGCTTGTACCATGAATTATGAGGTTAATTTCATTAATAAAGGCTAAATAGTGGGTTTGTTAATGAAAGGGGCCTACATGGGTGCATGTATATATAAATCTTGTACATCTTGATCTTTGGAGATCATGATGAGTTCATTAATGAAATATTCAAAAGATAGAGAAACATCAAGTTGTGTGTGTTCCTTCTTCAATTGAGAGATTTGGGGAGTAGCTGAGAGTATTCTATTGAGAAATAGAGGATTTCTATTTATAGGGCTAAAGACATTAGGATTAGATCTTTTCCACCTTCTAAAAATTATTCGACAACCCTTATCAACTTTTACATCAATTGAAGATTTGGTAACTTTGCAATAATTGAGGCTTACAGAAAATGTTCTTGGAAAGGTTGAAGATTGTGTGGTGATGATCTTCCGCATCACAATTTCTATTGCTCATGTTGTTACTTCCTCCTTCATCACTTCATCTCTCACCTTTTATCTTAATGGTTTGTATGATGTATCTTTTCTTTCTACTAATATACTCTTTATATATCAGTTTACCAAAGATAATGATTGCTTTTTTGAATATAATCCAACCTCTTTTGTTATGAAGGACCACCGCATGGGGAAACCTCTTCTATAAGGCTAAAATAGGATTGGCCTCTATAAATTTTCACATGTTCATGAGCTTCCCAACATTGCTTCTCCCTCTAGCTCTCATTCTTAGTCCATCTTTGTTTGGCACCAACGGCTTGGTCATCCAATGTCTTCCATTGTTAACAAAGTTTTTATGTCCAATAATATCCTTGTCCCCTATAATTTGAATTAGTTTTGTTAGCTCTATCATCTTAGCAAGAGTTGGAAACAATCATTTTCATTAAGTAATACTAATTAATTTGCACCATTGATCTTTCTTGCTTCTGATATATGGGTTTCTCCATGTGCATCTCACAAAGGTTTCTGTTAATACATGCTTATCACTGATATTTTTAGTCACTTGACTTGGATTTTTCCCATGGTTTGAAAATCATACACCCTCTCCTACTTAATTTCTTTCAAAACTAAAATAAAAAATTTATTATGCTATAAAACTAAGATCTTCTAATTTGATAATGGTGGTGAATTTAGAAAACTCACAACCTATTTAAACTCTCTATGCATCTATCACTACTTCTCATATCCCCATACCTTTAAAAAAATGACTTAGTTGAATGCCAACATCATCATGTTATTGAGATAGGATTGTCACTTTTATACACCTTGTCTATGTCCTTCTATTATTGGGATCATGAGTTCACAACAATTTGCTATCTCATTAATCCTATACCATCCAACGTCACCAAAGATAAGTCCCCACATTAGCTTTTATTTAACTAAACCCTTAACTATAAATCATTGAAAGTATTTATCTACCTTTGTTTTCCATGCCTTCTTAACTCACATAAACTTCAACCACACTCTCTTCTATGTGTCTTCTTAAATTACAACAACACCCATAAAGGTTCCTATATCCCCATATCCTTTCTCAATGACTGTATATCTCACGACATGCGTGTTTTGAGGAAACCATTTTCCCATTCATGGACAACAACGAGAGTGTCCCCTCTCCTAATGATTCTCGTCCATTTCCTACTACTACTTCTCCCCTCATATCCACATTTCACTTACCACCACTGTTATCTACTACCTCCTCTACTACTCCAATACTAGCTCCCACTAATGCACCACAATCGCCCTAATCACTTTCTTAGCAACCCATCTCCGCCTCTATTTTTCCCTATGCCACACCTAATATATCTACTTCCTTATCCACATCACCATCACCTCCCTTACCTATGGCTCCCCAACTTCAGATGGTCATTCGTGTTAAAAATGGCGTTTAAAAATAATTAAAGAAACTCTATCGTACACCCACTAAATACCCCCTTTAGGTTGATGACCTTGTTGAGCCTAGTTGTTTTTATTCAAGCTTCTCTTCACTCACAATGGAGAAGTGCTATGGATGATGAATTTAATGATTTGATCCATAATGGCACATGGACCCTTGAAACTTCAAATCCTAACATGATTGTGGTTGGGTAAAAATGGGTATTTTGCATAAAAGACATGTTGATGGTTCAGTAGATTGCTACAAAGATTGACTTATAGCCAAGGGTTATACTCAACAAGCCTGGCTTGACTATGAAGAGACATTCATCCCTATGGTAAAGCCCTAGAACATTCACCTTATTTTGTCCTACACTCTCATACACCACCAATCTATATGTCAACTGGATGTCCAAAATGCATTCTTATCCCTATGGTAAAGCCCTAGAACATTCACCTTATTTTGTCCTACACTCTCATACATCACCAATCTATATGTCAACAAGATGTCCAAAATGCATTCCTATATGGTTTTTTGAATGAAGAGGTGTTAATGAAATCACCACATTTTTATACCAACTCTTGTTTACCCAACCATGTTTGCTGACTTCACAAATCTCTTTATGGACTCAAACAAGCTCCCCGTGAATGGTTTTCTTGACTCAATTCTCATCTCATCTGCCTAGGTTTTTATGGTTCTAAGGTAGACTCCTCCTTATTCATCTGTAGCAATTTAGATTATGTTTTATATGTTCTTATATACGTATATGATATTATTGTCACAATTTCTCACTCTACTATTATCCAAGCATTCATATCTAGGTTACAATTTGAGTTTGCCATCAAAGACCTTAGCTCCCTTCACTATTTCTTAGGCATTGAAGTCACTTCTTGTGCAGATGGATTATTTCTCTCTCAATAAAAATATATCTCTAATATCCTACAAATTATAAAGGTTGATGCTGTTAGACTAGTACTTACACCTCTTGCTACTGATACTCGATTATCTATTAATGGTGGCTCAAAGCTTCAATATGCCACTTCCTATCGCAGTGTGGTCAATGCTCTCCAGTATCTCAACTTCACACGTCCAAACATCATTGTAGTAGTCCAGAAAGTCTTCCAATATATGCATAGTCCTATTGAGTGTCATTGTACTATTATGAAATGGATCATCTTCTACCTTAAGCCCACCTTCAACTATGCAATCTTACTGCATCATCCTTTTATCTCCTCTCTTCATGTTTACTTTGATGCTGATTGGGTAGGCTTCATTGACAACCGATGTTCTACAAGTGGCTACTATATCTTCTTTAGATCTAACTTGGTCTCATGGAATATATGTAAATAAAAAATGGTTTCATGATTAAATAAAGAAGCAGAATACTTAGATCTTACCCCTTCCTCAACCAAACTCTTATGGATACAGTTCTTGCTACGTGAGATGGGCATTTCATCCCCTTGTTCTAAGCTATGGTTTGATAATCTAAGAGTGACATATCTCACTGCAAATATAATATTCTATGCACACACTAAGAACATAGATATCAACTATCACTTTGTTCGTGAATAAGTTGCCTCTAAGAATCTTGATGTCCAATTTATCTCTACCAAATATCAGCTGGTAGATCTTCTAATCAAGGGTCTTACCTCTCTTAGGTGTTAAAAGTTATAGGAAAAGCTAACTGTATGTACACCTATACTTACCTTGAGGGGGGTGTTGAGCCAAAACATTCTTCACGACAACATAATCAACTTTGTTATATTCTATTAGTTATTCCCACTCAGATCCTTGTATTTAGGAGATAATTTTCCATTTTAGTTGTAAACATTACTTATATAAATAAATATCATTCATAAAAAACTAAGTGATTGAGTGGATTATTCAATCCTTACATACTCATATCATTATTCCATTCAAAATTCAATTTTCCACATTATCCACTTATAAAGGGGTAGATAAGATGGACAACAATCTTACAAGTGTTGGCCAAAACTTCATTTTTAAGGTGACAACTAAAATTATATATTTTTTTGGGTAATGGCTAAAAATATATTACTTTTAGGATGACAAACAAAATTATGCATGGGAGATGACAACCAAATTATACATTTTAAGGACGAAAACCAAAACTTATATATTTGGTCCATTGACCAAAATTATACATTGGGCCTATATATTTGGTCTATTGACCAAAATTATACATTGGAGACGATGACCAAAATTATATATTGGGGATGATGGCCAAAATTTATACGTTAGGTACAATGGTAAAAATTATATATTGGGGATGACAACCAAAATTTATACATTAGATATGACAGCTAAAATTATACATTGTAAGGGTGCCAACCAAAAATTATAAAAAGTTAGTCCTAGAGAAGAACATGAAATATGTCATATTGGTAATTAATAGATTTGTAGAAGTGTATGAAGATATAGGGTGCGTCGAGCTGGCCAATTTTGCAAGAATATAACTAAGCTACCACAAAGTAGTGGATTTTAGAAAATTAAGCAAATTTTAAATTTTAAATTTAAAGCTGACTAAGGCAATGTAAGAAGTGTCTTGACAAAAAGACTTTATCTCCCCTATTCCCACATGTCAATAGGAAACATATTCTTAGGAAACAAAGGCCACATAATCCTTGTTTTCAAAATACTATATAAAAAGGATCACTTTCTTAGGTAATGAAAACTCTAAGTTTTTGCCACTGTGATGTTGCGTAAAAGGGGTCAAGATTAAGGCTATGATTTAATGTTCTGTCTTCTCATGAGAATATACTAGTCAACTAATTATTACAAATTCTTGAGAACACACCTTCAGTAATGAATACACCCACCCAAGAAAACTCTTTGTCTTCTAAATAAAAATCTAGGTATTTCTAGTTTTCTTTTACCACTATATATACCCATAAGGTTGTCCACTTCTCCTTATTTTTAGGTTTATGACTTCTAGAATTCTTCTACTTTTATGCTTTCTTATATATCTGAATTTTCAATTCTTCTACTTCAAATTCATGTAGGAAACCCAAGAACTTTTTGAGTTTGTGTCGTTGATGTTCCAAACACAAGCTTTCTTGAGGGACCTAGTATATCCCTTACTAGTTTGAAAGTTCTTTATCTCAAGTAGCTTGCTCGTTCCCCTTATTCCTCTACTTCTCATTCTTTAAACACCTCAACTACACTTTCAACCTTGAAATTCTCATCATTACTTCCCACAAACCTATCAACCACTCAATCCTAAGACTCATATAATCTTCCTCCAAGTAATATTAATGATACCCAGCTTAACCAATTTTAAATTCAATACCACTTCCCTTCTAACATTAATATGATCTAACCTTCTCCGATGGACAGAGCTAATAATACCTTGAATAGATGTATAACCTTATGCTCCAAGGTTCTATATACTGGGGTGCATTTGCCTCTACATCTATCTATGAGAGAATTTCTTCATGTTTTTCATTCAAGTACCACCTAATTCATCCCCAATGCCTAGAGGATGGTGGAAGGTTCTTATATGGGTGTTATTTGTTGGATGTCTAGCCATCCATATATTTATTCACACACTTTTTTTTTAAAAAAATTCTAATTCTCCCTTCTACATCAAGATTCTATTCCATTAAAACAAGGGGTTTTCATACATTTATAAAATGGCCTTAATACCTTTTCTCTAAGGAGATGCATAATGAGATTTGCCCAAATAGAGCTAACTTAACTCCAATGTCCGAAAGGCATCACCCTTCTTATTACACCTGAAAGCTAGCATTGATAGGTTTAAGAAGCTAATGTAGGATGGTTTTATAATCAATAAGAGCATGGTTAGGAGTGATCCAATCAGCTTTAAAAAGATTGGGCTAATTTTTTTATGCTAGTGAGTAATTTCTTTAAGCCTCAACACGTTTTTTATCTATTTTTTAATTCTCTAATTCTATTGGCACCATTTTATTTGTAGAATGTGATGAGTGGAAAACTTAACTAAAGGTTGTTCCCCCACATTTTCTAGGGACATTAGAAGGACCATGATTTGTCCCCCTAGGGTTTCTACCTCTGGTGCCTCAATGATCATGATTAAAGCATCCAAATGAAAAGTATGTTTTTATGTCCCTCTTTTAAAATAACCTCACTATATTACCCTATATGTAATCATAAGTGACCTTCATATCGTTATTTGTGTTAGAAATCATAGGGTATTGCATAGACTAGTCCTAAGAAGAAAAAATTAAAACTTAAAAAGGTTAGTGGTATTAACTTTAACACTCCATTCATTCTCTCTATTGTTGCTAACCATTTGGTTGTTGGCCCCACCCCAATTCGAGCAGGGGATTACTAAAGCTCTCATCTGCCTTCTTGAATGTAAGGGATTGCTTGTATAATATGATGAATTTTCCACTTTTTAGGTCCTTGCCTGGGTTTTCCAATTCACATCAACCCATACCACAAACATAGCCCAAAAATTTAACTTTGACCCTCTTATGATACCTGATTCCCCCTTTCTTCACATAATTTCTTCTTGAGCCTTTTCCACATTTCTAAGAGTTAACTCACCATAGATCTATCATAAAAAATTCAACTAACGTAGCTCCAAAATCTCCTTCTAAGAAACTTGC
Source organism: Tamarix chinensis (assembly GCA_030549775.1). Classification (NCBI taxonomy): domain Eukaryota; kingdom Viridiplantae; phylum Streptophyta; class Magnoliopsida; order Caryophyllales; family Tamaricaceae; genus Tamarix; species Tamarix chinensis. The sequence continues at coordinate 59,223,689 of CM060180.1, read as the reverse complement.
CACCAAGAGGGTGATGACCTATGAAAAGAAAGATTTTCCTTTTTACCTACTTCAAAAGGAAATTCAAAGAATGGGGAAAAGGGCTCAGATCCTTTATTATTGGTGCCCAAGCCTGTTATATCCAAATCATCACTTGAAGCGCACCTTGCCAACAAAATCACAATAATTTTGGAGGAATGTGAGAACATAACAGCCAATCCTATGATGGATCATCCAAAATTTGAAGGGAAAGTGGGTAAAAATGTTGATGCTGGTGATATTCCATCACTAAAGGTGTAGGAGTAGGCTAATACTAGTGTTGGTAGCCTAAAAAAAGAATATTTTAGCCTAGAGGATCCTAATTTTGGAGTACCTGAGCTAAAAGTCTTCCCTCAAAGAAGAGTATCTTGCAAAAAGGGCTATAAAGTTTCTATTTAATATGAGGAATCTACTTGAACCATGCTCAATGATTACTCTTTCTTTTATTTTCATCTGGACGACAATACCAGTCTTAAGTATACTAAGGTAATTATTCTTGGTAGATAAAGAGGTAGGTTATGCTTTAAAATGACAACTCTACTAAGTGTTGAGCTAAATCCTGCCTTCAAGGTGAGTCATTATTCATATGTGTTATATTTGGGATAAATTTATTGTAAATATTAATAATAATGGCAATGAAATTTAATACAATAGTTATTATGGAAAAACATTTCATTTATAGATTTCAATAAAGTGCCAATCGATTCTACTGGCTAGAGAAGGAACGTTAATATTTTCAAGCTAGTAGCTCAATGCTAAAATTTGAAATGAAATCCTTGAAAGATAAAGTGGTTGTGTTAGAGGGCAAGAGAAGTACCTTTAAATCCACCTTAGTTGATACAAAATTTCTAAAGGATGAAATTTCAAGCTTGGAAGACAACCTCTAAAAAGAAAAGAAGTCAGCTTGGACCAAGATAGAGTTGTTGAGAACTTAGGCCACTAATCTGGAAGATAGTTTATTAGATGAGAAAAAATAGATATATTAAATTTATTCAGGAAAATAAATGAAATGGATTATTGATGCTATGAAGATCTGACACCTATCTAAAAATCGATAAATTAAATTTATTTAGGAAAAAAGAAATGGATTATTAATGCTATGAAGATCTAACATTCACATCACTACAAAATGAATTAAGAACCCTTAGTAAATTGAATAAATATGCAAATAATTAAATAATAAGGTATGCCTCTAGATTTGTTGAGATGTAGAAGGCCTTAAAGAAGTAGAATAGGAAAAAATGGCTATGCTTAGAGGTAAATGAGAAGTAGAGGAAAAATATTTCCAAAAAAGGCTAACTAAAGGGATTTATGGAAGTGGCCAAGAAATTAGACAAGGTAGCTCAAAAGGATGTAGTCAAGCACATCAAGAGGGCCATTGTTGATTCCAAGTTGATACACTCATATAAAGTTGTAGATAATTATTTAAAGAGTGAGAAATGTGCAAATTATGAAGAAAATATTCAGTCTCAGTGATATGCATGTAGTGTCTGAGTGGTGTATGCTCAATTTAAAGAGTTGGTTGAGCATGAGCAACTTCAATGTCCTGACAGAGAGTTCTATCATGACCAATATTTGGAGAATATACATGCTCCAAAATAGGTGAAATTAGGAGCCAATAAAATTGAAGAAAATGAATCAAAAGTGGCCAAGGGCAAGAAAAATGTTGGGTCTACCAAGTGAAGAAATGCTCTTAAAAAAAAAACTCTCGTTAGTTAGCTCTTCATTATACTTTGTTCATTGCTCTAGCATACAACATAGTTTTAAAGATGTTTGTTTTGCTTTATGTTTTGTCTTAGATTTCTACATTTATGCCTATTTTGGTACATTTTATGACCCTCAAGTTTCCCATGCTTAAAAAAAGTTATACTTTTGGGTAGCTCATTAAAGTAGGGTTTGAATCAGACATCATTGGTTGATCAAACCAAATGGACTAACCAGACACCTCAACATTAGGCTTAGTGGTATTGATGATCCCATTATGGGAGTCTAGGCTTAGAGAAGCTAAAAAGCTACCAGGTGTGCCTAATTCTAAGCTTAGTGGCCCTAACACATCGACTAATGTGCACACCATGAGAGCCTAAGATTAGTAGTTGAAAAGCCAATAGGTATACCTTCCATTTTTCTTTCTTTTGGGCTCAATAAACTCAATGCATTAGTTTGAGGTCATTCATTAGAAGTCTGGATTTAGTGGCCTTGGCACATCAGTCCAAGGGCACACCTAGGAGCTTAAGCATAGTAGCTAAAAATACATCGGTCTTTCACCTCACTAAGTGTACCCATATTCTTTCTTTTAAGTTGAGTGTAATATACACATCATATCAAGGGCCCACCTTTAGAACTTGGGCTTTAATGGATGAAATAGAATTAGCCTTTTAGCTCACTAGGTACACACTTCTTTCTTCTTGATTCATTAGCCTCTAAGGCAATCATGTTTGCAACAAAAAAGATATTATGTGAATATGTTAGCATTTGATTTTAAAAAACTACAAACTTTCGTTTATCAACATTTATATGCAACATAAATCTACATTCATACATAATAGGAATAATCATTAAATTAGTAAAAAGTTACATTACGAATGGTATTTTCATAAAGGTTTTACATTCTAAGCGTTCTTTAGATATCTTCTCTCTTCATTAGCTAATTTGAATGTATTAGCTAATTTGAATGTATCCAACCCAACTTGTTCCACAAATTGAAATGGGCCTTCATATTTAGCAACTAATATGCCTCAATCCCCCATTACTTTGAAAATGAACCTTCCTTAACACCCAACCTCCTACCTTTAATTGTATGTCTTACTCTTTTGTTGTAGTTACTTATTGTTTGTATTTAGCAAGCCGCATTTGAACTACATCTCTTTATTCTTATAATAAATTCTTATCAATATTATGACCTCTATATTGACTCTAGGATCATGTCGGGTGTTTCTATATGAACTTGTTTTGATTTTTATTGTACAATTTCCTTAACTACAAAATCTAAGCTAAAAGGTGTCTTTCCCAATGTTTTTTTGTTATGGTTTTCTTAAAAACCCATAATACTTATGGAAGTTGATCCACCAAGCTTCATTCAACGACACTCAATTGGCACCTCAGTGCTCTTAGCATTTCTTTATTTTCATGTTTGGCCTATTCATTACATTGTTTCAAAAATAGTGATGAACTTATTCTTATAGTACAAAATGTCATAATGATTTTTTTTTCAATGGAGCTTACCTATGAATGAGCGACTGAGGTGAATCTGTAATCAATTCTCCTTTTTTCACATAATTAACTATATTTATTATTATCTAATTGTTGACCATTATTAGTTATAATAGCCTGAGGGACTCTAAACTTACATGTACTTAGAGGATGTTGGGTTATACTCCCAAATTCTATCAATAATCACTCATTATTTTATGCATGTAAATGATATTCATTCAAAAAAAAAACTCTGTTGTTCATTTTTCAGTAATCTATAAGAAGGCATCTACCTCTACTCATTTTTTAAAATAATCAATAACTATTATGAAAAATCTCTTTTGGTTAACACCTACAATTAATGGCTCATCTTGAGAGATAATATAAGTATGTTTTTATGGTGATGAACTTTGAAGTGTCATACTTAAATGGGATAAGTGGTCAAAAAATATATGCCCCTACATGGAGAATGGCCACGATCTCATAATAAGTTGTAGTTTTGAAGTAGAGATGTTTTGTGCATGGAGAATTTGTTGACACCCTTGAAATCTATTCAATATTGTCTTAACATGTAGGTATATAATTTTCTAGTAATAATTTTTTTGTAAGGCTTTTGCTAGGAGATATCTCTCCACTTTGCATAACCCATATATCCCCACATGAAATTCATTCAAAAGCTCTTTCACTTTTTCTTAATGCACACATTTTAGTACTAGCAATGTCTGTGAGCACTTATTCAATTGTCCTTTAGTTGACGTATTTTGCTGCCCTAATTCTTAGCTCAACTACCTTATTTTTTATCCATCAATGGAGTCCTTGTTTCTAAATAATCAATTAGTTATTTCATCTACTCTTCCATCACCAACATCTCTACAATCTCACATAACTTAGCTCCAGTTTCATTCATATCGTTTGAGCACCTTGTCATGTACTCAACCCCTACTATTCAAGGTGAAGAAGAAGTGCTGGTTGAGGCCAAATTTGCTAAATCATCAGCCACTGAATTAGCCGGTCATGACACTTGTGCAATTTCAATAAAGGAGAAATTATTTGTTGCTTCAATAAACTTCCCTAAATATTTCACTATATGTGGATCCTTTACTTCTTATTTTTCATTGTATTGACCTACAACAAAATTCGATTCAGTATATAGCTTTATCTTATGTGCCTTCAATCCTTAAGCTTTAACTTCATTATTGGTTTCTATAAATCCAAATGAAAGCTCATATTCCACTATTATACCATTACTTTCAAGTAAAACCACCCCATCTCTAGAGCCTAAGGTGTTGGAAGATCCATCAACATACAAAGCACACTATCCTTGCTCCCTATAATTCAGTAAGAGATTTGGCTTACTTCAAATGAGTATTTGATAATAAATTTAGGTAAGGTTTAACCCTTAATAGTAGGTCATGGGATATATTAAATGTCATATCATCTGAACTCAATAGCCCATACCATCATTCACTCTTAATTCTTACACTTGTGCAAGATAGTTATGATGGAAACATTAATTAAGACCATGATGGAATGAGAATAAAAATAAGGCTTTAAATTTTTGGAATCAATGAGTAAGGCATACACCATCCTTTCTAAATTTCAATATCAACACTCAACTTTAGTTTTCACTTTTATAATGTAGTAAATAGGCTTTTGTGTCTTCTCAAACTAAAATGAAAGAAATATCCAATGTCGACATTACCAAATTTGAGAATAATATTTCCCCTTTCACTAGCGCTTTTAGGGTTGGTAACCTAGATAGGTAGATTTTTAAATCATCAAATGATTTTTAGAAACCTCCAATCTACTACAAATCATCTTTCACCCATAAGAGATGAATGAAAGGTCAACCCCCTTTAATAATAACTTGTGTAATGCGACCAATTTTCCTAGAAGTTGCTAGATGTCCTTTTTTCTCTAGTGGATCTTGCACATTCAAAAAAATTTCCACCCTTTTAGGATTCACATCTATTCCCCTCTAAGAGACCATGAAGCCCAAACATTTTTGACACCAACTCCTAATACGCACTTTATAGGATTGAACTTCATTTTATTATACTTTCTAAGTGTATCAAAAATAGTCTAGAGTTCTTTTATGTGGTCTTCCTTTTTCTTATTTTCATTATTATATAATCCATATAAGCCTCTCTCTGACCCCTATTAAATCCTTGGAAAATTGTGTTCACTAACATTTGAAAGATTACCCCAGTATTCTTAATACCAAATGACATTACCTTGTAATAGTAAAGTCTATCATCTGTAATGAATGTAAATTTATCTTGATCAACCTCATCCAATTTTATCTGATGGTACCCTAAAAGGGGATTTATAAAATTCAACCTATCATATTTGATAGTCAAGTCAATTAGCTGGTCTATCCAATTGAGTGGATAACCATCTTTAGGATAAGCCTTATTCAACAACACACATCCTCCATTTTTAATTAGGCTTATTTACCAATATTTTATTATCAATCTAATTTTCTTATTTCACGTTCATAATAAACCCTAACTTGAGAAAGTTTTGCACCTCCTCCTAAATGGTCTTATGCTTTTTGGTTCCAATTACCCTTTTCTTTTGCTTAACAGGATTATATGCTTCCATTGTGTCCAAGTGATGTTTAATAATTTCAAAAAGAATTACCTCTAGGTCAGTTAATATCTATGAAAAAATGTCTTTGTTTTTTTCTAAGAAAATGTAACAACTCCTACCTATTGACCTCACTCAAATTTGTGCCTATTATTACAATCATGCTTCAAATTTCTTGGCTATTTTTCTTTTATTTCATTAGTGGAATGGATGCCTCCTAAGATATATTTAGATATTTTAGGAATAGTGATTTTCTTTCCTTTATAGCTTTTGACTGCCTCCAGGCTCCTCTTACTTATATAACATAGCATTGTAACTCCATCCTTCTATTTCCCCTCACTTCTGATTGGAAACCTCATTAGAAACCTAGCCATAAAATCCTTGACCAAAGCTTGTTTAGGGATGAGCATCCCAATATCATATTATATGCCAAGGGGAAAGAAAAAACTAAAAAATTTATCTAAATGCTCTTTATAGGCCTTGAACAACAAATTTTCAAAGCAATGTTCACCATTTCCTTCGATTTTATAGTGCTTCTAGTTAATCCAAATAGAGGTGAACCTTATTCATTAATCACTCCTATGATGATTCTAATTTCCTATAAGCTTCCTTTAAAATAACCTTAACATAATTTCCTATGTCTATAAGGAACCACTTCATCATATAATTAGAAATATGGACTTTAATAACCAGGGGTGGTCATAAGGTTTTATCATAATTTTTCCTTTGTTTGTTTTTGTGAATTAACTTTCCATTCGTCTATTTGTGCTCTCCTATATCTATAAGCACTATTAGATTTCTCTAATTTTTTTTAATGCATGAGTTTTCCATTTAAATATGATTCATTTAAATGCCTACATTATTATGCGTCCACATGATTTTGTGAGTACAATTTGTCTTTTTGTCTATTGTATAACATAAAAGCATGCTAGGATTAATGATAAACCAAATATTTTTCATATTTTTACCTTTATTTTCCTTCACTTTGTAACTTTGTTTGACATGAATTATGATAATTATCATAGTTCAAGTCTTTTTTTTTTTTTTGTGTTACCACTCTCTTGGTAATTATTTTTCAGAAATTTGTACAAAAATGCACAAATATAAGGAAGTGGTGTATGGAACCAAAGCAAAAGCCAAATATGCAAGGTAATGACGGAAGATAATGAACCCCACATGATTATGGAGAAGTCAGAGAAGTTAAGGAGCTAAAAAGAGGATGAAGGAATCAAAATGAATAATAAAAAGGTGTTGCACAACTTTATTACAACTAGCTGCACAACTGTGCAACCCTTGATCCTAGATAGCCATATGCAAATGTGTTTCATAGCCTCAACACGACCACTTTACATAGTCATGTAGAAGATAGGACTCAGCACCAAAAGAAAAACTTCTGCATGGCCAGCTTTTGTAACCTTGCATAGCCGTGCAGCAATTGTTACCACCACTTTTAAGTATGATGTTGCTCCTATTTTGGCACTTCTTCTTCCATTTTTTTTTGATAGTTTGGGGGTAATTTAGTGAATTTTTTATTCTCCATTTTTTCTAGCCATAAAATCCATGTAATCTATTTTAAAATATGCAACTTTTCTTTCTAAATTCAAAGTAGATGATCTTGTATTACAACTTTGCAATAAACTTATTTTATCTTCAATTGACTACCGATCATCATCAGTTTATCTATCTAGATCACTATATAATGAAAATATGAGAGTAGATAATGATGAAAAATGTAATGAATAGATAAATATAGATTCTAAAATGATAAATATAAAGCCTAGTATTGAACTTTGGTCCCGTCCTCAGTACTCAATAGTTAATTAACGTTATTTTGTACTATGGTCAAAATGGCTATGAACAATCGGTTTAATATGATTCGCTAGCATCTTTTGAGTTCTAAGAACATATTTAACCTAATTCATTAACTAATTTTGTGACTAAAAAATTAGATTAAATCTATCAAGTACCACCAATTCAATAGTCCCTGAGAATCAAACGTATACTTTCATGATCATTTGAATTCGTGCTCGTATGTTAATTTTTAACATTGATTTCAACCTTCAATTATAGTCAATATCTAAATAAGTTAAATTTCATCAAATCTGACTTATAAACGTGATTTCTAACATACAAAACAACCCATACGAACCATACATACAACATATACTTTAATTCTTCATTTTCATACCAAATTAAACATAATTCAATCATAGGAAAAAATTACTCACTCATGGTCTCAAGGAAATACAAATAATAAAATAAATGACATACATATTAATAGACACCACAAATAACAAAATAGAGAGTGGATAGATTAAACCATGAATTGAAGATAAACTAAGTTTATTTTAGAGTTGTAATACATGATCATCTACTTTAAATTTAGAAAGTAAAGTTGCATAAATTAAGGTAGATTGCATGGAGTTTTTGCTTAGAAAAATGGAGGAGAAAATATGCTCTAATTTTTTCATAAAATTTTCAAAAGAAAATGGGAGAAGAACTACTAAAAACAAAGGCAGAATTGTGCACATAAATTGGTGGTAACCACTGCTCCATGATTGTGCAAGGTTGTACAGGCTGGCCATACAACAAATTTGCCTTTGACTTTTTTGGCTGGGCTGAGATTAAGGGTTGCACATCTATGCAGCTAGGTGTGCTTAGGCCACACCACACCTTTTTCTTCTCCCTTTTGATTTCTTTCTTCCTTTTTTCGGCCATTAACTTTCTTGACTTCTCCATAATCATATGGGGTCGGTTGTCTTCCTTCAATGCCTTTGATATTTAGTTTTTCGCTAATTCCATGCAACAATTCTTTATATTTGTGAGTTTTTATGTAAATTTTTGAAAAATAATTACCAAGAGAGTATTAATGCAAACAAGATACTTGAACTATGATAATTCTCATGATTCATGTCAAACAAAGTTACAAAGTAAAGGAAAAGCAAGGTAAACATATGGAAAATATTTGGTTTATCAAATCTTCCATGCTTACATTTTACTTCTCCTCAAGAAAAATCCAAACGTAGTAGAGAAAAGTTAGAGAGAAGGGAATGGGGATCAAAGCCTCATATGATCGGAAAAATTGCACAAGGAGGACATAAAATCGCTAAATCGACCTAGATGGCGAGCGTTGATAGTAAGAAAATGAACATAAGTTGTGAACATCCCTCAATCCTAACTCCTAAATCAGTATTATTATGACACTATAAGATGGTTTATGATCGTGTAGAGGCTTATCCTTACAAAACAAAGGTTTAATAGAGAAGTAGGCTTCCTCACTTTAGGAAAATATAATCACTCTACGCTCATGTGTTTCAAGGATGTTCTTGTTTTGCTCAAAATTTCCCATACCAATTATGATCAATCATATGCTTACATGTATTCTCATTATTTACCACTCAAAGACATTATGCAAAGTAAAAATAATAAGGTCTTATTAAAGGTTTAATGGGGCTTGGGTAAAGGGTAGGAAAAGTCTAGGATTGTAGTTAAAGGCCTAAAAACAAGTGGAGTGATAACAAAAATAATATTTTCCAAAATCTAAGATCAACAATGTACTAATATACTCTAAAAATACTAAGGCCTTTTCCATTAATTCAACTCTACCCATCATAATCATATGCTTATTTTCCCATATCTCAACTTCAACACTTTTATTCTTTCTTCTTCTTCTTCTTCTTCTTTCTTCTTCTTCTTCTTCTTCTCTCTCTCTCTCTATGATTAATAAAAAGAAAGAAATAATATGTGAATAAAGAGGATAAAAATAAATTTAGATCATTTTATCAACACAAAGTCTACCAAATAATTCTTTAACATACCCTATGCTTATTCTTAGCATTTCTACATCAAATACATTCAAGAGTTATCGCTCCCTATTTTTTGGACAAGGGTAAGGTAATAACTAAAAGTTATGGCTACCTATTTATATTTTGATCGAAGAAATAGGTTTTAAGCTCAAGGAGGTTTAAACAAATGAAATAAATGTCATTTGGTAGGTAATTTAGCTAATGTAGCTATGAAAAGAAAATATATGCCTCAATCATCTTAGTTCATGCATAAGTCATATGTGGCCTTGAAGAGAAATCATGCAAGTTCTAGTTTCACACATTAGAGGAGAACACATATAATTAGGAAACAATAAGATTGTATAAAAGATGGACAATCTATAACGCTCAAGATCTCACAGGCTTCTTTGCTACTAACTCTATTTCCTATGTCTTAATCTAGATGGGCAAATCAATGAAGATGAACCTCTAGAGTGCTAAAGTAATAAGTGGTTTGAGAGTCTATCAATTGGAGATTTCACACTCAAAACATTTTGAAAGCCTTTTTCAATATACTTGCTCACAACCTATAGGTCTCACTAGTATATGATCGATCAATGTATAGAATTCTATTATATTTTCAACACAGGCCTATCATTTCCTAATTATATATATATATTAGTATACCAAAAATGTTAGAGATAATAAAAAAAGAAGGAAACAAAAATAGAAGCTTCAAAGAAAACAACCACACTAAAGAAATCAAAATAAACTAAAGGATAGGAAATGGACACACTAATAAGACAATGAAAAGAAAAGGAATAACACAAGATTTAATGAAAAATGCACACCAAATGAAAAGAAAATAGAGAAAAGAAGTTTAAACAAAAAAATGGTAAATTGACATACCTCTATGCTTAAAGAACACAGTGTCTCCTATGTGTGATGGGTGACAAACTAGGGAAGGTAAAGAAGTGCACTCACTATGGTGGTGGTGGTGGTTGTAACTGTACTCAAGATGCTATTGATATATTTGGTGTATCATGGTGTTCTTTTGCTTCATTAGAGTGATAGAATTCTAGAGATTGGTAATTTGGGCATCAATCGTATCGAATCATACATTGATACAATGAAATTGGGCATCCCGAGAGGTACCAAAGTAAGAAGGGTCTGGGTTTGCACCAAGGGACAAAGGTGGTGGGAAAGGAATCAATCGTGGGGTGGGTGCCTCACTGGTAATGTTTGGATGCTCTTCCTGAGGGGGAGGGATAATTTGACCAAGGCGAGGTGTGGCAGGTGAAGATAGCCAGTTGGTGATTCTATTACCTATGAGAATGGTGAAAGCTTTGTTAGGTAATGGATACCACACATCATGATTATAGGAAATCAAAATTACATCCCATTTTGCACAATCAGTTTCATGTTGGTGCAAATTTCCAACCCTAAGTATGTCTTTGGAAGGTCAACAGGGATACATTCTACGTTATATCTAGGCCTTCAGGTAATGTGCGTGATAATGAATATTATGATAATATCACTAATAATATTATTACTAACACTACTTGGATGATTTGTTAGATAGTACCCCCATCAAAGGCATCATCTTGCAACATACACCGTAAATTAAATGACTCTAGTTTGCACACATTTCCTTGGTCCTTCCCCCTACCAAAAAGTTTCCCTGCAGTAGCAGTTGGACATACCTCAAGGTCGGGTTATATATCAATGAGGCCTTAAAATTGTGTCTGCTGTAAGGCCTAGGAGTATAACCCCTATTTAGTAAGGAGTTTTGATCCCAAATTACTTTGGGATCCTTAGGGAAAAGTAACTTCCTAACATTAGAAAAAAACCAAAGTAGAGAAACATGTTAACAAAATTTCATGAGACTTATTGAAGAGTTTGAAAAAAATGGATTCTCCAACCCAGTCAAAATTAAACGAGCTAAGGAACTCAAGGTTGAGTTTTTTGCTCGTTTGGTTTGCATATAAGAAACGGGAGAGACCACCTCTAACTAGCAAATATTCAACATCTTCCTTAATCCCAAGCTTCTCAAGACATGTCTAATAGATATATTGAGTGGATGTAATGTTTTGAGAAATAATGGTATAGTAGTTATCTTTGTGAGGTAATTTGGTAAACACAATGCCATAGGGATTAGAATGTTGATTATTTGATGTTTTACCTTTGCCTCAAGATTGGAATTGTTATGGTCGGGAGGAATCACCTTCGTTTTCCATTGTGCTCATCTTTTTATGCTTCTTGGGTACCATTACAGTGTGGAGCCTACTAAAATAAGATGAATCTCATGAGAATTCATTTTGCACATTGGTATTTCAATGTGAATTTTTTTCAAACTAAATTAACCCATACATGAAGATTTGAGATAGAATCACCTGATGTTAAGAATAGTAAAATCAAGATATGAATTGGAAAGAATAATTATAAATCTAAAACTATAATGTATAAGGTTGAAATTTAATTCGAGTAATGGAGGAGAAGATAGGAAATCAAACTGAAATCAACATGCATATGCGTGTCCACGTGCATGTGCCCATTCAAGGAGGTGTGCTGAGTGAAAGGAGGGGAGGATTAAATGTGGGGCATTGATGGTTGGAAAGGATGGGGGTGGTTATGGATGTAAGTGAAGGAGGGTGAATGAAGATGGTGAGAAAAGAGGAGGAGGTGTGGTTTTAGGGTTCGAAAGGTTGAGGGTGGATTAGATATGAAGTTATAAATAAAAGAGGAATGAAGAGAAGGAGTTATGGGCATTTATTGTGTTGTGTTTTGTGGAGAATTGGTGAGGTGCATGGTTTGTGTAGGTATTGCACGACTAAATAGTGTGTAAAATTTGGTCTTGGTGAAGATAATACATGGATGTATGGGTATGTGGAATCGGCATAGACCAGCCCTACGCAGAATTTGGCCAAATTTTCATCCAAGGGAAGCATGGCCATGTGAGGGGTTATTCCAAGGCCGTGCACCCTTCTTTTTTGCATGATTTTAATTCCTCTTCCACAAATGGTTCCTTTTTATCTTGTATTATCCACTGAATAGCTTATGCATTGTTGTAAGACCTACCAATTTGTTCCAAAATATGGTTATAATAAAAATAAAAATTTAAAATAAAGTAAACAACAAAAAAATAACATAAAAACATGGGTTACCTCCCATGAAAAGCTTTTTATAGTCCTTAGCTTGGCCATAATATCCTCAATTTGATGATAGATTGGGAAGAACAAGTTTGCTCATCTTTTCCATAGGAGATCCAATAATGTAATGCGTTAAATGTTAACCATTGAACTTAAAAGTGCTTATTGACTCACACTAAATTTCAATGGCACCAGAAGGATACACTTTTTGAATTTGAAAGAGACCCAACCAATGTGATCTCAGATTGCCTAGAAAGAGTTTTAATCTAGAGTTAAAGAGGATCACTTCTTCATCTTCATAAAATTCCCTTCTCGTTAGGTTTTTTTCATGCCGTTGCTTTGTTCTTTCCTTTTAAATCTAGGCATTCTCATAAGCATCTAGCATGATCTCATAAAACTCATTGACTTGAAGTAGCCTTCTATCTCCATCTATTTTAAGGTGACCAACTTGATTACCTAGTTGATGAGTTCATATTTTGACACATTTTATACCCTTATAATCTTAGTTTTTGGTAGTTTATTTAACTAATATATGGAAATAATTATTGTTTTAGGCTTAAGTGGTAAAATTTTCATAAATATTATTATTTGAGCTAAAATGATATGAATTAAGTAAATTTAGAATAAAATATTATTTGTTAATATTTATTAAAATTTATTTTACAGGTTTTTTTAGTAAAAAAAAAAGAAATTAGACCTTTATAGGCTCAAAGGCCCGAAACAAGAACGAAAGAAGAGTCAGCCGCACAAAAAGAAGGGCTGACGTGGGAGAAGGCAAAAACAAAAATAAAAGGAACGAGAGGGAGCCAGAGAAGGTGACGTGGAACAGAGCCGCAGAAAGGCAGTGCGGTAGAGCCGTAGAGAAAAAGATAGAAAGAGAGCCTTTATAGGCTCGGGAGAAAAGGGAGGAAGGGGAGGCCGCAGGCCAGAGCAGAGGTCGAGAGCCTCAACAGGCTCGGCAGGGCGTGTCACAGATGCACGAATGACGCGCAAAGGACAGCGGCCGCACGGAGTTTGAGGCACGGAATGAGCAGCCTTTGTTAGCGATGAAAAGAAAAGAAAAAGAAAATTATTGCACAGAAATCAAGACACCGAGAGAAGAAAAATAAGAGCAAATTTATACCTGTATAATTTATTTCAGATAAAATTAATTTTTATCTAAATAAACTATTGATATTTTATCCAAAATTAATTTCGGTTATTTCTTTCTCTTATTTTTAATTTATATTTTAGATATATATTTCTGTGTAATTAATTCTTTAATTATGGTTGGCTGATTATTTATTGTTAGGGAATAAATTGAAACCCTAGATTAGGATTTAAATTATAATTTTATTTTCTTTGTTTCATGAGATTGTTTCTTGACTCTATATTAATTGCAAATCGTTTATATGTATGATTCTGTCAAGTATAGTTTATTTGGTGCATGCCTTGTTCTAGTTCCTCATAAGTGACAGTATGTAGGATTATTTGCCTCCTAGGTGGCCATCTAAATATATTAGAATTTATATGTATAAATTGCAGCTAGGTTAGATAGCAATTCACTTAATCGTTTTGTGATTCTAACCGAAGTGGTAAAACGTTTCGATACGTGTGGGGTCAAGGAAAGGAAATACAGCTAGACATGTTTTTTGTACTAGTTTGGGTACTTAGATTGACAACCTTCCACTTACACTTAATGCATTAAATCTAGTTAAATATTGTAGCCGCTTGTTGATGCTATACTGCTAGTATTTAATAGGGTTATTATTGGCGCTTTGTCGTATTAATTCATTAAGGGAAGTAATATAAGGTGTATGGACCTGCTTTTGGTGTGCAACTTGGTCGATCTCATTCTCATGATTAAAGGATGACTTAGACATAAATATTATATTACGACCTAATCTAGTGGTGGATTTTTATTTCCCTAACATGTTTCTCATATCTACGGGTTTCTCATTATTTTTATTATTATTAATTTATTTTATTTTATTTACTCCTTTTATTATTATTTATATTTTTATAACCCCCATTAATATTTTTCTTATTTATTTATTCTGTGTTATTTAGGATATTTATTTTTAGTTTTTTATTTATTTTTAAGCTAGTTAAATATAAGTGAGCCCTTTCAATCCCCGGCTAGAACGATACCCTTATTTACCAGTGCTACAATTGACAACAAGAGGGTTTAAATTGCGTGCCAGCTACGGTCAAACCAATTTTTGGCGTCGTTGCGGGGATTGGTAACTTCACTTTTATTTTGCTAGTATTTTTAGTGTGTTTTTATTTTTAGTGTTTTTGTATTTTTTCTTTTAGTTTTGTTTTAGAATTTTCTTAGGATTTTTGGTGTGTTTTGCTCTTAACCTTTTCCTTTTAAGTGTTAGTATTTTCAAGTGGCTATGAGAGGATCCTTGGGTTATGGAGAACTTGGCATGAATCTTAATTCAAGAGTAAATGAGGTAAGTTTAAGCAATTTTGATGATAGACTTCACTAATTCTCCACTCTTGTTTTGCAGGTAGCTGAAGCTACTGGAATTATGAATACAAGTGGAGTGTGTCATACACAAGGAAATCCATATTCCTACCATGAACAAGCTATGAGAGGAGGAGGATGGACACAACCTAATGCTCAATCTTTCAATGGTTTTCAAGGACATGATCCCTATACAAGCACATATTATTCTGGAATGAGGCATCAACCCAACTTTGGATGGGAGATGAATGATTAGTATCAAGTGCCATATCAAGACCCTTACACACGCAAATATGAAGCTTCAAAATATTATCATTATCCTCAACAAGATTCTTCTCCAGTTTCAGAACCCTCAAGTTTAGAAAAAAATGGATAAGCTTCTTGAAGAACTGATAAATGGTCAAAACCAGTTAGCAGAAAGCCAAAATCAACTAATGCAAATGAATGATCATTTTTCAGTGCCATATCAAGACCCTTACATATGTGATTATGAAGCGTCAAAACATTATAAATATCCTCAACAATAATCTTCTCCAGTTTCAGAGCCCTCAAGTTTTGAAAAAATGGATAAGATTTTTGAAGCATTGACAAACAACCTAAATCAATTGATGCAAAGTTAAATTAGACAAAATGAAAGGGTGTCAGTGCTAGAAGAGAAAATGGGTTATATGGTCAACCTAATGAATCAATCACAAGCACAAGAAGAGCTCTCTAGTACTTCAATTCCAAATTCAAGTGAGAGTTACGAGGGTGATGATGCCATATCTGAATGTAAGGATGAGCTAGTTGAGGAGGTTTCCATGGAAAATATTGAAAAGCAAGATCAAGTGGAAGAAGAGCTTGTAAAAGTAGAAGAAGAATCTCAACAAAATGAGGATCAAGTAAACAAAGAGAAGTATATAGATGACAAGACTATCACTTTCACCTACCATATACCATCTTTGAACATTTATTCCCCAATTTTGCTTGGAGATAACCATGAGACACAAGGTAAGCCTTTGAACCACTTTGATTTTATTTACGATAACCATACTCCTTGTTTTTCCTCATTTAGCAGGTTGTATGGTTCCAAGAGTGAAGAGAGTAATCAAATCACCTTGGATACATTTAATAAGAAGCGTGATGCTCCAAAGGAGAGATTATGTTGGAAGGACGTTTTCAAAGATTCTGAGATAGGAAAATATATTCTTCCTTTAATAGAGAGATCACGATATATGGATATGGGTCAAAACATTCTCTCTTTACACACCTGTTTAAACTCCATGCTAGGTAAGTTACGTTCTTGTTGGGTCAAATCTTTCATTAAATCTAACATTTTATCTTTTTCTTCCTCGCAGGATAAAGATGATCATCACGAGGAAGGATTTGGTGAAGCAGCTCTCAAGTGGACGTATCCACCTTGAATGATAAAAACCGATATCATGTCAGGCTGAAGACATAAAAACAAGTGCTGCTTGGAAGGCAACTCAATGTCATAAGGGAGTTTTCTATCCTCTAGTCATTTATTTATTTAGTTTGTTTTCTCCATACTTTAAATTACATGTTTTCTTAGTTGTTTACACATTGAGGACAATGTGTGATTTAAGTGTAGGGGGGGTGCATGTGTTTTATGTATGTGGAAAAAAAATTGAAAAAAAAATTTTTTAGATTTTTTTAGAGTGTTTAGTGTTTTTAGAGTCGTAGGAACCCTTAATTAGTCAATGAGGAGTATATCTTTGAAATCTAATGAAAAGAGTATCATGAAATCGAGATAAAGCAAGTGGATATTTTTTGTGTTAATTTTGATATAGGGAACACATATCTATGTGTCTAAATGTGAATGGAGAAAGAACATGTATGATTTTCTAACCACCGACATGGCATGTTGAGATTCGTCACATTCCTTAGTGAGCTTTTGAACCATATGTACCTTCTTTTTCTGAGCAAATTTACACAAAATCATCTATTATTTCTTGGCTTGAAAATATTTTCTTTGTAAACCTCATATATGTTTAATTGCTTTGATCAAATTATTTGCCATAGATCATGTAATGGACTATAGAGATTACTAGAACTTACTCTTATGCTAGTCGAAGCTTATAGTCAAAACATGCTCTGATTGAGAGAATGATAAAGGCAGCTTAGGAATTTTCCATCACATGATCAAATAGCTTAATCTAATTTGTGTATCCATGATGCACATCCTATAGAAACCCTTTGAGCCATACATGGAACATATACTTTTATTCATTACCTACATTGAATAACCATTGGACCTTAATGTCCTTACCTTTGCTTAAAGCTAATGGAAGGAAATCAAATCGTTATGGATATATATAGTGGTTTTGTATGAGTATATGTGAAATAAATATATGTATTTATCCTAAAAAAGGGGATTGGTTATGTTTGGTGGAGAAAAAAATAAAAAAAAGTGAAAAAAAATGAATGAAAAAAAAGAAAATTGTCAAAAAAATGTTAGGATATAAGGAAGAGAGGGAGTTATGGAGATGATGTTGAAAAAGTTCTATTCATGTTACATTTTATTGAGAAGGTGGATCATTAATCATTGATGTGGAACTAACTTTATATTTCATCTATCTATTAGATTCCACTAGCTCTTGATCTTTTTAACACCACACTTCTAATACTCCATACCCTTCTTTACCTTAAACCCCGCTACAACCAATAAGTAATTCCTATTTGATTCTTGAGATGAGCAGCCTTTGATCTGATGGAGATTAATCACAAGAGTTAAGTATATGGTTTGGTCCATTTGGCAAGTATTTGATATCTTTCATGAGGTTTTATCCACAAGAACATGAGCCTTTTTGTTTATATATGTGAGTCGTTTGTTATTTTTATCATCTTAGCTCACATACATGAGTGTTTTTATACATTTGTAGCCATGAATCTAAGAGAGAAAAAATAGAGGGTATTCATAGTGAGGATGGATCTTGATGTGACTAAGGCGTGGTAGATTTTCATCCATAATATTGATCTATTCATACCTGTCATGTTTATGTGTGAACTATATGTTGAAATTTATTCTTTAAATCTCCCAATACTGAATCTTGATTGATTGCTAATCTTGACATTTAAAAGTAAGAGATTCTGAGACAAAAATTGTTAATGGTTTTATGTTTTTATTTTATTTTATTGTGTGTGATTTTGTGGGTATATCATATGTGAAACCCTCACGAGACCTTACTCGTCCTCGATGGGTGACCTAGGGGTTTAAAGGGCTTGTTGCACATGCTAAGTGTAATCGTGAGACCTACGAAAGTGGCTAGTTAATTTAATTTTATTTATTTAGAGTAATAACTTGCTTGAGGACAAGTAAGAAGCTAAGTGTGGGGGTGTGATGAGTTCATATTTTGACATATTTTATACCCTTATAATCTTAGTTTTTGATAGTTTATTTAACTAATATAGGGGAATAATTATTGTTTTATGCTTAAGTGGTAAAATTTTTATAAATATTATTATTTGAGCTAAAATGATATGAATTAAGTAAATTTAGAATAAAATATTATTTATTAAATTTTATTTTATAGGTTTTTTTAGTAAAAGAAAAAAAAAAGAAATTAGACCTTTGGACCAACAGCTGAAAGCCGAAGGCCCAAAGGCCCGAAACAAGAACGAAAGAAGAGTCAGCCGCACAAAAATAAGGGCTGACGTGGAAGAAGGCAGGAACGAAAATAAAAGGAACGAGAGGGAGCCAAAGAAGGTGACGTGGAACAGAGCCTTCAAAGGCTCGGTCAAGAGCCGTAGAAAGGCAGTGCGGCAGAGCCGTAGAGAAAAAGACAGAAAGAGAGCCTTTATAGGCTCGGGAGAAAAGGGAGGAAGAGGAGGCCGTAGGCCAGAGTAGAGGTCAAGAGCCTCAACAGGCTTAGCAGGGCGCGTCACAGATGCACGAATGACGCGCAAAGAACAGCCGCCGCACAAAGTTCGAGGCACAGAACGAGCAGCCTCCGTTAGCGACGAAAAGAAAAGAAAAAGAAAATTATTGCACAGAAATCAAAACACCAAGAGAAGAAGAATAAGAGCAAATTTATACCGGTAGAATTTATTTCAGATAAAATTAATTTTTATCTAAATAAACTCTTGATCTTTTATCCAAAATTAATTCTGGGTATTTCTTTCTCTTATTTTTAATTTATATTTTAGATATATATTTTTGTGTAATTAATTCTTTAATTATGGTTGGCTGATTATTTATTGTTAGGGAATAAATTGAAACCCTGGATTAGGATTTAAATTATAATTTTATTTTCTTTGTTACATGAGATTGTTTCGTGACTCTATGTTAATTGCAAATCGTTTATATGTATGATTCTGTCAAGTATAGTTTATTTGGTGCATGCCTTGTTCTGGTTCCTCATAAGTGACAGTTTTTAGGATTATTTGCCTACTAGGTGGCCATCTAAGTATACTAGAATTTATATATATAAATTGCAGCTAGGTTAGATAACAATTCACCTAATTGTTTTGTGATTCTAACCGAAGTGGTAAAACGTTTTGATACGTGTGGGTCAAGGAAAGAAAATATAGCTAGACATGCTTTTTGTACTAGTTTGGGTACTTAGATTGACAGCCTTCCACTTACACTTAATGCATTAAATCTAGTTAATATAGGAGCCGCTTGTTGCTGCTATACTGCTAGTATTTAATAGGGTTAATATTGGCGCTTTGTCATATTAATTAATTAAGGGAAGTAATATAAGGTGTATGTACCTATTTTTGGTGTGCAACTTGGTCGATCTCATTCTCATGATTAAAGGATGACTTAGAAATAAATATTATATTACAACCTAATCTAGTGGTGGATTTTTATTTCCCTAACATGTTTCTCATATCTGCGGGATTCTCATTATTTTTATTATTTTTATTATTATTATTTTATTTTATTTTATTTACTCCTTTTATTATTATTTGTATTTTTATAACCCCCATTAATTATTTTCTTATTTATTTATTCTGTGTTATTTAGGATATTTATTTTTAGTTTTTTATTTATTTTTAAGCTAGTTAAATAGAAGTGAGCCCTTTCAATCCCCGGCTAGAACGATACCCTTATTTACCAGTGCTACAATTGACAACAAGAGGGTTTAAATTGCGTGACGGCTACGATCACACCACTAGTGTACTTTGTGCTTAATCTCCACTCATAAATGAAAGTGCTTCCCATAGATCAAAAAAAGGTTGTGGTGCCAATTGGTGTTTTAAACGTGGTTTGGTATGCCCATAATGTATCATTAATCTTCAATGACTAGTATTTTATCGATCGATTTATTGTCTTTTAAAAGATAAACTTAATTCATCAATTGATTATCTCTACTTGACCTCTTATATGAGGGTGATATGGAGTTGCAATTTTGTGAGTCACTCCATATTTCCTCAAAATACTTTTGAATTGTTGCTCCATGAAGTGGTCCATTTATTACTTATGACCACTCTAGGAACACTAAATCTATGGAAGATAACATTCTTGAACAACCTCATGACCACCCTTGAATCATTTTTAAGGGATGTAATGCTTCATCCCATTTGGAGACATAATCCACCACAACCAATATATACTTATTACCATATGATAATGGAAAAGGCCCCATGTAATCAATTCCCCATACCTCAAACACTTTAACCTTAAGGATTTAGTTCTAAGGCATCTCTTTCCTTTGTGAAATAGTCTTGGTTATTTGGCTTGGATCACAAGGTAACACAAACTATTGAACATCTCTAAATATTATTGGCCAATAAAACCTAGCATGAAGGATCTTGACAGTGGTCATGTTAGAGATAACATTACCACCACAAGGTGATGAATGGCAATTAAATATGATATTGTTGACCTCTTCTTCCAAAACACATCTTTTGTAGATATCATTATGGAAAGCTTATAGAGGTATGACTTATCCTAGTAGTAGTGCTTATAATCCGAACATAATTTCTTCCTCTGATGGTAGGATAACTCTGGAGGTATAATCACACAACTTTATAATTGATAAAATCAACAAACCATAGGACCCTTAAAGTTGTAGTGACTGCAAATAAACAATCATTTGGGAATGAATCATTTAGTATTTCCTCTTTCCCTTCTTTGAACTCTGATCTAATCCAGGAAAGATGATCTACCATAGTATTATTACTGCCATTCTTATCTTTAATATCCATATCAAATTCTTAAAGTAGTAGCACCATAGAAACGACCTTGGTTTTACATCCTTCTTTCTCAACAGATACTTAATGGCTACATGATAGGTATAGATAATGAATTTTAAACCAAGGTATTATAAAAAATTATTAAGGGAAAACACCATAGCTAACAATTCCTTCTCTGTTGTCATATATTTCAATTGAGCACCATCCAATGTATGAATTTCATAGTATATGGCATATGATTTACCATCCTTCTCTTGACTAAGAACTGCCCCAATATTGTAGTCACTTGCATTGGTTATAATCAAGAATGGAAGATCTTAATTAGGAAGTTGAGTCACTGGAGTAGTTGTTAATGCCTTATTTAAGTTGAAAAATGGATCAAGACAAGTATCATCAAACATAAAAGGCACATACTTAATAAGAAGATTGGTGAGACATTTAGTAATTTTGGAGAAGTCTTTAATGAAATGTTGGTAGAAACCAACATGTCCTAAGAAACTCCTCACTTCCTTTACCAACTTGGGAGAAGGAAGTTTGTCAACGATTTGAATCTTAGCTCGATCTACCTTAACACCTCAATTTGAGATTAGATCACCAAGCATAATACCTTATTGTACCATAAAATGGAACTTTTCCTATTTAAGCACGAGGTTTACCTCCTCACATCTCTTTAACGTCCTAGACAAGTTAGTTAAATAAGAATTGAAAAAGGTGCCATAAAAAAATTCATCCATGAACAATTCCATTATATCCTCAATGAAGCTAGAGAAAATAGCAATCATGCATCTCTAAAAAGTGCCAGGAGCATTACACAAACCAAAAGGCATCCTACAATATGCAAGCGTTCCATAAGGGTATGTAAATATTTTATCTTGGTCACTAGGATGAATAGGGATTTGTAAAAATCTTGAATATCCATTTAGGTAACAAAAATGTGAATTCTTAGCAAGTATTTCCAACATTTGATTAATGAAAGGGATAGGGAATTGATATTTCTAGGTGGCTTTGTTTCACTTCCTATAGTTAATACACATTCACCAGTCACCACCCTATTACCATCCTAGTTGGGATAAGTTCATTATTTCCATTACTAACAACAATCATCCATCCTTTCTTAGGTACCACTTGAGAAAGTCTCACCCATTCATTATCCAATATCGGATATATTACTCATGCATTCAACAACTTATTGGCCTCTTTCTTGATAACCTCTTTTATGTTAGGGTTCAATTATATTTTATGCTCTATAGAAGGTTTGTGACCCTCCTCTAGTAAAATGTGATGCATGCAAAAAGAGGGGCTTAGACCCTTAATGTCATCAATGGTGTATCCAATGGACTTCTTATGCAACCTAAGTACTCTAAGCAAATTCTCAGTTTTGTTTTTACTTATGTTCACATTTATAATGACTGGGCAGTTAGAGTTAGAATCGAGAAATTATACCTTAGAGAGGGAGGAAGTGGTTTAAGTTCTACCTTTGGTTATTTATCCTACTCTCTTAGATGGGTTTTGAGTCTACGTTCAACACATCTATTATGTATTTTTCTTTAGGTAGGATAGGGGCTACCTTTAATGTCTTTGTTAATTCAAAGACATCATCTTCATTGCTCCCGTCGAGGTGTCCATGCACTAGGAATTTCTCAAGTGTATCTTTAGAAAATTTCCTAGTTATTTATTCTCGTACAACCTGATCGATTTTATCAATCCCATAGCATTCATCATCAAAGTTAGGATATTTCACAGTTTTAGCTAAAACAAACTCAACCTTTTCTTCTCAAACATTCAAAGATAGCCTTCCATTTTTCACACTAATAATAGCACTTGCAATTGATTTGAGAATCTTCCTCTATCTCTAAGATAATAAAATCAATAAGAATAAAAAAATTGCCAATCTTTATGGGGACATCCTCAACCACACCTATTGGATACTTCAACAATTGATATGCTAATATAAGAGATATCTTAGTGGAATTTTTCACCTATTTCAAGTTTCTTACAAATAGACAGTCATTAAGTTTACACTTGCACCTAAGTCACATAAAGTACGATTAATGACCACATTTCCAATTGAATAAGGTATAGAGAATGAACCGGGATCATTAGGTTTAGGTGGAAATGTATTTTGAATTGGGGCACTACACTCTTCCTTTAAGGCTATAGTTTCATACTCTCCTAACTTTCACTTGTTGGATAAAATCTCTTTGAGGAATTTTTCATATGTTCTCATTTGTGTCATAGCTTCAATATATGGGACTCTTATGTGGAGTTTCTTCAACATGTCCAAGAATTTCCCAAATTATTTTTCCAACTTAGCCTTCACTAACCTTTGCGGGTAAGGCATATGATGCTTGTATGGTGGTGGGGTAATATACTTCTAAACTTCAGGATCACTTCCTAGGGTGGTCTCTTTCTCAGTGATCACAAGGTCATCACTCTCTTTTGTAACATCATCAACTCTCTTATCCACATCCTCAATTTCCTTTCTCAAAATAGGGCCTTCTAGTTCCTCCCCAATTCTAAGTGTTATGACATTGATGGATACCTTAGGATTGGTTTTTAGTTGCCTTGGAAGCATTCTGAAGGACCTAGAATAAGATGTAGATTTTGGACCATCTAAATGATTTGGTTTTCCAACATCTTATTGTGTGTGGCTAGGGATTCAACCTTAGAATTTATGTTCTTGAGTGAGTTCTTCAAATCCTCGCTTGCTTGTTCTGAGAGGCCATAAAATTCTTCAACATCAACTCAAGATTGGACTTTAGAGGGTTGGGAAATGGTGGTCTAAGGTTTTGAAAACCCAGAGGCCTAAATTTGATTGATGAATGGTGCTAGGTGACAAGCTCTTATAGGAGAGATTTAGATGATTTCGCCATCCTAGGTTGTAGGTAAGAGCAAACGGGTATCCCTTTTGGTTGAAGTTGTTCATATAATTCATATTATTTGAAGGGCTACTTTAAGGGGTAGAGGAGTAACAAATTGATATTCAAACGATGAGTGTCCTATGATACCACAATTCTCACAAGCAATAGAAGTAGATGTCAATGCATTCACACTTAATTGGTTAAATTTCTAAAATAGTGCATCAACTTTAGAAGAAAGATGATCAAGAGAATAAACATCATACCTACCTTTCTTCTAGGTAGAAGAGTGCTCACTCGACCACTAGTAATGGTTTTGAGCCATGTACTCAATCAATTGCTTGGATTCGAGTATGCTCTTATTCATAAAAGTGCCTTCCACTGCTGCATCTAGGGTCAACCTTATATTGTAAAGGAGACCATTGTAAAATGTGTGAACTAATAACCATTCTTCCAACCCATGATGGGGATATCATGTCCTTGTAACGTTCTCATGTGTCATACAAAGATTCACCATCCTTTTGACTGATGTTTGTAATTAGATTTCTCAATTGAACCATCTTGGATGGGGGAAATTGCTTGTTCAATAAATCCCATGAGAGTTATTCCCAATTGGTGATAGAACTAGAAGAAAGTGATTACAACCAAACTCTTGCCTTGTCCCTTAACAAAAATAGAAATAACTATAGCCTAATTGCATCATTTGTCACTCCATTCATTTTCAGAGTATCACAATATTTGAGGAAAATGGATATGTGTAAATTTGGATCTTCCATTGGGCTGCCACCAAATTGATTTTGCTACACTATATTAAGGAGTGCAAAATTCAACTCTAAATTTTGGTGGAAACATTTGTCTTTCTAATACTGGATTGCATTCCATATGCATTAGGAGGTGCAAATTCCCTAAGAGAGCAATTTAGCTCTTCTCCTCCATCTGTTTCAGCCATAATTTTGGAGCTTATTCTTGCTTTCGTCTCACGCACTTTTGTTCTCAATTCACTCAAATTTCTCTTGATTTCAAGGTTTAACTCAACTAGAGGTCCTAAATAGAGAGATTGTTGCATATAAGGTACTCGAAGACAAAAAAAAAACAATCTGTCAAGGATGAAAGGAAAAACACAAAAACAAATGAAAATAAGAAAATAGATATTCAATCTAGCTTAAAAACAAAAGAATCAATATCAAATGGCTAAATTCCATGACAATGGCACCAAAAACTTGATGAGTAATATTCTGCAAGAGCACATATTCGTTGTAGTTCTTCATAATTGACTACTGATCTTCATCACTTTAGCTATCTAAATCACTATAGAATGAAAATATGAAAGTAGATAATGAAGATAAATGCAATGACTAACTAAATAAAAAATTCTAAAAGGATAAATATAAAGCCTAGAATTGAACTTCAATCCCATTCAGTAGCCTCTTTCAAGGTGTAAGAATATATTTAACCTAATTCGTTAACATATTTTGTAACTAACAAATTAGATTAAATTTATTCAGTATCACCAATTCAATAGTCCCTAAGAATCAAACATCTACTTTATTGATCATTTTAATTCCTATTTGTATGTTAGTTTTTGACATTAATTTCAATCTTTCAGTTATAGCCAACGTATAAATAATTCAAATTCCATCAAATCCGAATCATAACAGTTATTCCTAACATATGGAACAACACATAAGAACCATACATATAACATATACTTTAATTCATCATATTCATACCCTTTGAACCTAATTCAACCCTAGAAAAAGAAATTACTCACTCATGGTTCCAAGTAAATATAAAGAATAAAAATGAATGACATTTATATTAACAAACACAAGAAATAACTAAAGAGAGGGTGGATAGATAAAACTGTTAATTAAAGATAAACTGAGTTGATTTTTGGGTTGTAATACACTATTATCTACTTCAAATTTAGAAATTAAATTTGCATAAATTAAGGTAGATTACATGGAGTTTTTGCTTGAAAAAATGGAGGAGAAAATATGCTCTAAAATTATCCTAAAACTGTTGAATGAAAATGGGAGAGGAATTGCAAAAAATAGAGGTAGAATTGTGCATATAAACTAGTGGTAATTGTTGTTACAATGTCTTAAAAGGTTGCATAGGCTTGTTGTGTAACAAATTTGCCTTCAAATTTTTTGGCTAGGTTGGGATCAAGGGTTACAGGGCTATGCAGCTGGGTGTACTGAGGCCGTGCAATACCATTTTCTTATCCCTCTTGATTTCTTTCTTCCTCTTTTCAGCTCCTTAACTTTCTTGAATTCTCCATAATCATGCAGGGTTGATTATCTTCCTTCATATTTGGTTTTTTCTTTGATTCCATGCAACACTTCCTTAAATTTATGCATTTTTTAGTAAAAGTTTTAATAATAATTACCAAGAGAGTAGTAACGCAAACAAGAGACTTGAACTATGACAATTCTCATGATTCATGTCAAACAAAGTTACAAAGTAAAGGAAAAGTAAGGTAAAAATATGGAAAGTATTTGGTTTAGCAACTTTCATACTCTTGAATTGTTTTTTTTTTTGTATTTGGATTTGTAAACTATCATACTCTTTCTATTTATATTATGGTTCTCACCTTTATTATCTTATACTATTCCATTGATATTATGAGCATGCATCTTTTTGTGTATTATCCCTTTTTGCCTTACATTAAACATGGGTTATGTGATGATCACACCTTTCTCATGGTTGATGTGGTGGTAACATTCCATGATTTTCTTTTTCAAACACTTCCACATTATCTTCAAAATAAAATTTTCTAGTTTGAAATTGGGGGTGCTATAAGTTGGTATCAGAGCTAATGGTTTTAAATCCTTTTTTTTGCCAAAAAATATTTCTCTAGTTTCATCCAAAGTTATATAATCTAGTTTAGTTTTCCAACAAGCACTGGTTTGGGTCAGGAGTTGGCCATAATTTATAGGATATGACTACCTTTTAGCCTTATGTATAATATGCTACCTCCAGGTGTACTAATTGTGTAGCTATTAGTCAATGCTTTTCTAACATGATTTTTTATTCTTGGGTTTCAATGGTTCGAAATTGGCATCTCGAGCATTTTATGGAGACAGTTGGATCCTTCATGGAGATGAGCATGAGGAGATTTCGCAACTACCACCACCACTTCCTTTTCCAGTGTTGCCAACAAAGGATTGGCTTCGTAGGGTTGATCTTTATTGACATTTAGTATTTGTGGGTTAAGAAGACTCATATGTGTTGGGGCATTGGTTGAGGGAATTCAAGAAGATCTTTACAGTGAGTTGTTAGGCATAGAGTAGGCATATGAACATTGGGGTATTCTATTTGTTGGGTTGTGTCGGAGAATGGTGGAAATGTCATCGGCTAAGGGGAGACACTACAAACCTATGGGAGACCTTCATATAGATGATAAGGGTAAAATTATACCCTACTTGCCTAAGGATGGAAAGAACAATGAATTTATGGCATTTCCTCAGAGGATGTCTTTGGTCTGCTTTGCTTTAGAGGTTGATGCTGATAAGAGGATAAAGATACATCAATTCCATTTAGGGTAGAGTTTGGGACTATAGGAGATGCTAGTGGGGACTCATGCATAGGACTTATAAGCCATGTATAATTATGCCTTGGAGACATCAATGATTGCTTAGGCTTATAGTGCCTAGTTTGGGTTCAAGCATATGTTTGAGGGTCGTCAATGCAAAGGGGGAGAGAAGAAGTTATAAACCTCAAACATTCATCAATAAAGGACAATAACCCACTATGGGGGGCATTTGAGTAAGCCATTTGTGAGGATTTTCATTTTTCTGTGGTGTTGAAGAACCACCTAGGGAAGGATTGTGTTGGGTAGTTGGTTCAATACTACGATTGCAACTGGTTGGGGCACCATCAATTCTGCTTCACAATCTACTTTTAGGTAATCTACTCTACAATGCTTAAATTGGTAATGCCTCTCCTTGGTACATCTCCCAGATTTACCTCCACATCGAGCACGGACCCCATACTTCTTCCATCACCTGGGCACTCCAGGCTTAGATGAATCAGGAAGCCTCTAAATCCTACTTGTACATTCTTTCCATGTCCGAAGGAGTAACTCCCACTAACAATTATTTGTGTATAATCTCCAGGTTGTTCTTAAAGCTATGGACTTGCATTGCCTTATTATTAGCCTCCATCTCTTGAATAACCTAGGCCAAGTCCATGAATCTCATTTAGTACTCCTCTATCATCATGCCTCCATATCGAAGGGCCATTAACTCATTATAATTATTTATATGGAGGTGAGTGGGGTAGAAAAGAGTATGAAGCACCTCAAGGAACTATCCCAGACCTGTAAGCTCTCTGCCTCTACACTTGACACTCCTCCACTAGGTTTCTTTTCGACCCTTAATGTAGTATACAACCACATCAACTCTTTTATCCATAAGAAAACCATATGTAGTGAAGGTCTTATCCATGTCCTTAACCCATCTTTCCATAATGTCAGGGTGGTCCTCCTGACCCTTGCAGATTTGTGGGTGATGATGCCCAGTCCTCCTAAGCCAATCTTTCGGGATTGGTGCAGGTGCTGACATTGGTGGTAGTTGTGGTGCTCGAATTTGGCATTCGATACAGGCTCCAACGGTTTCCGTGAGTTCCTCAATACACTTGTAACGATAGTTAGCAGCCATAAATTCCTAAAAACTAAGAGCAATTAGAGCCAATCCATTACCCAGTAATAAAGACTAGCACAACACATCATCTGAAAAGCTATTTACAATAAATTCCCCAACCCACTAGCTCACAGAGCTACTAGGTTTGAAAATTCTTTACTTTTAACTAAATACTTAAAGAATTTGGGAAATCATTTAAGAAGAATTTGGAAAACCAAACCAGCCTTTGATACAAACCTATAAATCCCTAGTTTTAACTTCTTCTTTTTTTTGAAACCTTATGGAAGTAGAATGCTAATAAACAATTAGGGAAAATAGGGTGTTACAAAAATGAACAACATGGGGTAGGTGTCGGCTGCCCATCCCACGCTAGACAAAAGGTTGAGAAATTAAAACCAACGAAACCTAAAGTAGACTACACTAAAACAGGTTTTATAATATTAAAAGGAAAGTTTCCAAGTATAAGACCTCAGTGGTCCTCAATATTTAAGTACATGAGAGAAGAAAAGTACAAGATTGAAATTACAAAAAACTAAAATATAGTGAAAATCTATAATTTAGTCCATTATGAACCTCTCAAAGTGTCCAGATGTCCATCCTCTTAGAACCCATGCCCCACACAAGATTGACTAACTATTGACTCTCCCAAAAAACCTACACATGGCCCCCCTAATGTTGAAATTGAGTAAGTGATCGAGCAAACATGCAAATCAGTAAGCTTTGTACTGATTAAGACAAGTTACCTCCTTAGCTTAAGTCATACATAATATTCTAATATATAAGTCATACCAACAATTTCATGCATACTTCATGGCCCCTCCTTAGCTTAAGGGCTTGCATTGAACATTTTGGTAGATTGCAAACCCCCATCCCTACGCACGTGTGTATATATATAAACTTAGCATTTAATCCTCCTAACACCTCTCTTATTTCTTATTTTTTCTACAAAACAATCACCACCATTTCCCCTCCTTCACCTTCACAAACATATCCTCAAAACCCCCACCGGTGAGCCCAACCGTGGCACCTCCACCACCTACATCAACCTGTACCAAATCCCCACAACCAATGATAAAAACCACTTCATCAACTCCCTCATACTTGAAAATTTCACCCTAAAACCTCCCCGTTCTTTTTCTTCTGTGGTTTCGCTACCAACAACTAGCACCCCCACCTTCAACAACTTCAACCATATCCCACACCTCTTATTTAGTTGCCTCCACTACAACCACCTTCTCCTTTATTCTTTCTCCTTGTTATAGCAACTCCAACCACAACACAACACCATCCTTTGACAATCTTGACCAAATTGAACCTCCCCCTTTTGGCAACAACAACTTCAACCTCCCTTGAATCTTTTAGTAGCCTAGACCACACCATGTACTCCACCACTCAACCCTAACAATTGGACACCACACCACCTTACTTGGCGAAAAATACTGGTGCCCACCTCCCTCATTTAGCCTATCCCACCATTGCCTTTCCTCTACCTTTTAGCTCCTTTAGCCATCGATGACCCTATGAAATGGCAACTTATGCCATTTCTATCACCCTTAGCTCAAAACAACTTGTCGTCCCTTTTATCTTTGGTTGCGCAAGTTTTCCTAGTTTGTTTCGGTTTTTTTCTCCCTTATTTCACCCTTCCTTTTCCCTTAACATTTCTTATCTATATGGTTTAATCCTATTGATTTTTTATTATGATTTCTTAGGTGATTTTATCAAGGTTCAAGAATAACATATTGAGATTTGCGTGGTTAAAGATCATAGCCCTTTTTTTAAGGATACTTATCCTAGTCTAGGGTTTTTTATTTTATAAGTGTTATGCATGATTTTTTGTTGTATTATGATATTATGATTATGTGAACTAATATAAATTTTTGATACTATGATAAGCAGTTGATATTCTGTGATAGAAAATAAGTAAGTAAAGATTATGCGTTATTGTTATTTTATGTGGAAAATCCCTTAGTGTGAAATATGGATGTGTTATGGGTCATGTTAATGGTATGATGAATGTGAAATGAGTATGAAAATAAGGTAGATGATGAAAAATTTGAATTTGGAAAAAGTCTTATTATACATATAAGATTCACATAGAATAAGGGTTTTGTTACGTAAAAGGGCATTTTGGTTAACATGGGTTAAATATGAGAATCATGGTATTTTAAGGTGTTATATCATCCAAAACATCTTAAGGAATTTATATGAAGTGTTTAGAGTAAATTTGAATGACATAAGATTGATAAAGTATGAAAATGATTTGATTTGTGAATAGTAACCCTAAGACGAGGAGGCTGTTATCACATGTGTAAAATAGTAGAGTTAGACCACAAAATCTAGATGTGTTGTTAATATTAGTGTTTTGGTTATTGAATATTATAAGTCTTTGATCCCTACATGAAAAGTTATGATCATTTTGTCAAATTAGGGTTAATAAACACGAGGAATAGTAACTTTTAGGATAGGGTTATTATTGTATCTACAAGACCTTAGAGTTAAGACTTGAAATTAGTGTATGTTGATATTAATAATATTTGAGGAATAGATAATAATTTTGGTGATTAAAAGTCTAATAGGAGAAGAGTTATGATAAAAGTTTGAGATTATGGTTTCAGGGAATTATAGGGATATTAACTCTAGATAACGACCTTATGATCTACATGATGTACTTACTTGTTTTAAATGTGTTCTATGCCTTTGAATTGATCATCAATAAAACATTAATAATTTAAAGTGCAAGATCATGTGAGTCAGTCCAATGTGTTTTTGGATCCATTCCACCAAATGACAATAGTGGTTTAGGTGTGTTCTCCCTATGATATGATTTAGTATATTCCACCGATTAAGAATAGTGGCTTAGGAGCATTTTTTCAAAAGGTATTTTTTGGATATGTTCTATTGAATGACAATAGTGGTTGTATGCTTTAGTCTACTCCATCGGATTAAAAATAGTGGGTCCCTATACTCATCATGAATAAGAATATGATTTAAGAATAGTAACCTAATAGATAAAACATTAGAAATTTAAAGTGAAATATCATGTGATTTGGGCTAAGGTGTTATATCCATTAAAGTGAAATTTAAAGTGGCTCAGGTGTGTTATCATTGAGTGATCGTTTAGACCATTCCACCGGTTTAAGAATATTAGCTCATAAGTGTTCCGCCCTGATAGGTTTTGGATCGATTCCACTGAACGATAATAGTGGCTTAGGTGTGATGTCCCTGAGAGGTTTTTCAAACCATTCTACCGATTTAATATTAGTGGGGTCCCTAAACTCAATGTCAATAAAAAAACAAAAATGGTTATATATAATAAAGAGACTTGGATCAGTATTTACCTTGTGAGACTTTATATTTTTGTGTATGCATACTTATCATCTGTTATGAATGTATGTGTTTAATGATATCCCATACTCGATATTTTTGTTACCTTACTTATTATGTAGTATACTGACCATCCTTTTTATCTGTGTTGCTCATTCTAATAAGTAGAGGACCCTGGTGCTTTTGTATAGGTCTTTGAGGACCAGCTGGATGACTTTGCTGCCTTTGATTCATTGTATAGGGAGGAGTGATTTTTATTTGTACTAGCTGTTTGGGTGAAAAGTTATGTTATCTAAATGATTTTTTTATTCGAATACCTTTTGGAAACTTTGATATATGGTATCCCTTTTTGTTGTTATACCCTAGAGTTAATCTCCAACCTCATATGAACATTTATAAAGATTCTCTCATTTCTATTTACTTTGTTCTACTTTTAATGATTTTAGTCTTGTGATTGATGTGAGAAAGGTATGGTAAACTAGACTAGCATCATTTACGATGGTAACACCCAATATTTTGGTTATAAGATACCACTATAAAACAAAATTTATAGTAGTAAAATCTAGGGTGTTACATCTTTCAATTCTAGTGACCCGGTAGCGAAGAAATTTTCCAAACAAAATGCCAAAGGAGAATTTTTTTTTGGGGTTAAGCTTCATATAGTACTGTCGGAGCACCCCAAAAGTACTACTTCAAGTGGTTGGGTTAATATTGTAGGGATTTGATGAATATATCATCATTGTATGCCTCCATGTTATATCCTATCATCTTTGAGAACATGCAGTTAATAGGCTATCAATACGTGGTTCTAGTTTTAATACCTTGAATTTTAGTTAACCCTAATTCTAAGTAATTTATATCATAACCTAATTCGAATCTCATAAATTCTATATTTATATTTTTTCCCAAACCTAAAATATATTAACCTAAACCTTTTTCCCTTTTTATTTTTTTTTCTTTTTCCTTTTTCTCCCCCACTTACCAGTTGAAGATTTTCCCCCTACTATGTTTCCCTTCCTAGCATGCACATTTCCCTCACTAGAGCTTAGCCTTACTTATGTCAAATTAAATCTAATCATATGACCAACCCACTTTGCTCATGCTTTGAGTGTGATTGGCCTTACCTTCTATCTGCTACTCTCACTTTTTTCCCCTCGAGCATGTGTATATCTATACATACCAAGCCACTCTTTCCTTCCTTTCTCTACTTTCTGTCAAAATCAACACCATCTTCTTACTCATTCTACTGGCCGCTGCAAAAATTACTACAAAAGCCACCTCTTGCACTCCCAACTGAATCACCCCACTCCACTTCGATCACCCTTGCAAAGGCTCACCCCTAGCCACTCAGAAACTAACATGCAAAGACTACTGCCTATTGAATTGATAGAGGCCTATAAAAGGGGCCTTTCAGTACAATGGTATTGAGCAACCTTTTTTACTAAATCAAAATGAAAAACTAGCATAGTTCACATGTAAGGCATGGTAACAATACATGGTATGAATATCGAACTGTACATGTGTCAATTAACCATTAATATAATCACATACCATCAGTACCTCATGTTAACTATACTCGTTCATCTAGAATTAACTAAAAATTAATATTGAAACATTCTTTGTAGTATAATTAGAAACAACGTCAACCCAAGGCCAAGATGATAACCATATGCCACATAATTCATCATCAATCTCATTAAATATCATAATACATTTAGGTTTATAAGCATAGATCAATAACAACTCATCACATCATAGGTAGGAATGAAGGTAACTACCAAAATATAAGTAGGTACAAAAGCTACTACCAAACCATAGGTAGGCAAAAATGCTACTATTTAATTATAGGTTGGCATAGAGTCTACTACCAATGAATCTAATAATGCAATAATCTATTAATCATTTTAACTTTTTTTTACTCGAGGGGATATCACATTGAACTTGGAGACACTAAGGTACCCCATTTATACTAGCGCATCCAAGAAGCATAGTATCCTACTGACAATCAATCCAGGGATGTAAAGATACCCTGGTCACACTAGTACACGAAGGTGACACAATAGCCTACCGATAAGGACATCTAATCCATAAGTATGCATACCCCCTATCAGTCTGTAAAACATAATAAAGTAATATATAGGGCGTGACTTGGGCTCTAGGACACACTAGTGAAGAATCAACCATGGGATAAACCACTTCTCTAGTGTAGCAACACCTAAAGAGCTACCGTTTTCAATCTTGAGGTCTTTCACTTTAAGTATTAGTATTTTATTAAGGTAACCATGAAATCCCATTCATATCACATAGATCAAATTTCCATACTTTAACCATTTTACTCATTTCCAATTAT
The DNA here is from genome assembly GCA_030549775.1 of Tamarix chinensis. Classification (NCBI taxonomy): domain Eukaryota; kingdom Viridiplantae; phylum Streptophyta; class Magnoliopsida; order Caryophyllales; family Tamaricaceae; genus Tamarix; species Tamarix chinensis. The sequence continues at coordinate 59,189,209 of CM060180.1, read as the reverse complement.
TCCAATACAACAATAATTAAGATCATTACCATGGTTAGTTATAAAAATATTCTAAGGCCATCCTAGGATTAATTATTCGCTTGTGGGCGCATTAGGCCAAAAATGACTAAAATGCCCCTAAGGTCATAATTACCACATTAGCATCCTCTTTTATTACTAAATTCATTTTATTTATAGGTTTGTCATGAAAAGACTAAAAGATAATAATTAAACCATTTTATCATACAGTTACATTACCAGATATGCTAAATGACTAATATACCCTTGTTCTAGATTTTTTGCATATAAAACCCTAGCATGCGTATCTAATACATCCATGATCATGTATTCTCGCACTTACAATATATAATTCCACTAGATGACAATAGTGGCTTTGGTGTGTTTTCCTAGAGTGGTGCTTCAGACCATTCCATTAGTTTAAGAATAGTATGGTCCTTGAACTCAATGTAAATATAAGAATGAAAATTTGTTATATCTAATGAAAAGGTTTGTATCATTCCTTACCTTTTGATGTCTTATGTGTATCACATACGTTCTTTTTCTCTACTAAACATATGTGTATTTAACTATATTCCTGACTCAATAGTATTGTTACCTTGCTTAGTACGTGGCGTATTAACCATCCTTTTTACAAGTTCTGCTCATTCGCATAAGCTGAGGACCTTGATGCTTTTGTGCAAGTCCTTGAGGACCAACTGGAGGATTTTCCTACTTTTGATGCATTGTGTGGGGTGGAGTGACTTTTATCTATATAGGATTTTTGGGTAAAGAGTCATGTTATTCAGATAATGTTTTACCCGGATACCTTTTGGACTTTTTAATCCATGGTATTCCTATTTTTGGTATTTTGTTACTGTATTCTAGAGTTAAAATCCAAACTAATATTTGTATTTATAAAGCTTCTCTCATTTCTAATTACTCTATTTTACTATGAATAGTTTTAGCCTTGTGATTGATGTAAGGATGGTATGGTAAATAAGACTTACATCAATTACGGTGGTAACACCCAATATTTTGATTATATGCTTCTGTTATAAATTGAAAATTTTTAGGCGAAAATTTAGATGTTACACTGGTGTTCTTGATACCAAATGACATCACTTTGGAACATCCCCTTTGGTGATAAATGAGGTTATTTACTATTTTGGGAAGGTGCATAAGGATTTGAATGTATCTATGAAGCTAAGAAATTTGTGCCTTCTTCCATATTTTTCTTTCCTTTCCCCCTTTCTTTTTAATTTTATTTCTTTTTTCTCATTCTCTTTCCCATTATGTAATACACCCTAGCTTAACTCCCCTTCTTTTTCTCATTCTTTTCTCTCCTCCCTAGGTTGGCCCAAGGTCATCTCCTTTCTTCTTCTTTTTTCTTTATTTTCCCTTTTCTTTTCTTCTCTTTCTTTCCTTTCTTCTTCTTCTTTCCCTCCTTTCACCTTTCTTGTCCCCCTCCTTCATACAGGGGTTTACACCCCTGCACATACCCCCTCCCTTACCCCTCTAAACTACACACCAATCATGCAAACCCTTAGCATCTCCCTATTATACCACCCTAAAGCCCTGTAACATGTGCACCCTACACCCCCATACTTCCTCCCTTGTATCCATGCACATTAAAGCCCCACCTTGCACCTCCTCTCTTATCGTCTTCCCCCTCCCTTGTCCCTCATATGTATATATACCCCATGAACACCTCCTCTCTTCATTTTCTCTTATCATTGAGCCAGCCAAATTGAGCCCGTTCCCCTATTTTCATCCAGTCTCTTTCTCTACCAGATCCTCCAACATCACTGATAACTCTAGCAGCTAAAATACCTTTGCTGCCTACCGTTCCCTAAATAACCTCTCCTCCCTATCGACCCCACGCCGGCAAACCCTCTTGTCATGCCACCCACCTTTTCTTTTCCTTTATTTCTCTTATAACCACGATTGGCTGCACCATTGCCACTAATCCCCTCTTCACCCTCTCCATGCTACCACCATACTGATATCACCTCATGTAGGCACCCTAGCTAACATCACCACCTCACTGAGCCCTTATTTTTCCCTCTTCTTAATTCCCTCACTAGGCCACTCTCCTCCTTACACTATCATTAGTTTCTAGCTTCACCACCACTACCTACTACCAACTCTCGTAAGTCCAAACACTACCACCCTCTTAACCTTAGTTGCTAACCCTCACCTATCTTCTAGATGTCGTCATCATTACCACCATGCACCATCTCATCCAATCTTTCCCACTTCAGTCACCTCCATTTCCTTCCCCCTATTTTAGTATTCATTTAAGTCAAAGTCTTTAAAATTCTAATATGTGCATGACTTTATGTAATCCCCAGAATTTTAGAAAAACCAATAATTTAATAAATAGCTTTTATTTGAAATAATTAAGCTTTAAAATTTTTTAATTTAATTAATCTATGGATTTTTGAGTATATAAATTTAGACGGGAATATTTAGTAAATTAAAATATATATTTTTTTATTTTACCATGCTATTTTTATTTAAATAATTTTCTGAACTAATATTTCACTAACTTTACCCTTTTTAAGCTAATATATTAGATTATAATGAATTAAATTATTAAATTAAATAATTTATCAAGAATATTACATTTTATGATTTTATAAATTCATTTATTTTATTTCCCCTATTTTCTCATTTTCATTTTTCTTTTCCATCTCCTTTTTCTCCTTTTTTCTTCTTTCTTCTCTTTTCCTTTTTCTCCTTCTTGGGCCGCAAACACCGGCCTGCCTTCCCCTCTCCCATGTGCACCTGGGCCAAAGGCCCATTTTTTTCCCCACCTCTCTTCTCCCGTGCGGCACACGTCCGGCCCAGCCGCCCTCCTTTCTTTTCTTTTTAGACCGGCTGGCTTACTCCTCTTTCCTACGTCGGTCAAGCCGTTCGCACTCCCCTTCCTTTCTTTCTTCTTCCACGCTCGACCAGCATCTCCACTTGCCATGCCCGAGCACGCCGACCGCCTGCAACTGCCGCCACCTACCACCGCACCTGCCTCCCTACTACTTCCTCCTCTCTCCCCCATCATTTTCTTTCCTATTTCGAGCCAAACTAGCTACTGGACCACAGCTCGCATGCCCTCTCCCTTTCCTTCTTCTTCCCTCCCTTTCCCCTGCCAACGGATAGCCCTGCCACCCGGGTCCTTTCGCCAGCCAGCCACCTGCCCCCTCTCTTCTCCCTCTTCTTTATCTTTATCTCCCCACCCCTTCATTCCCCATAATTTTGAGCCCTCATCTCCTTCCCCGAGCTCCCTCTTCTCTCCTTCCTTCTCCCCCCATTTTTCCTCGGTTTTTTATTGCCGCCGCCAACCGCCACTTACACCACCTCACCCAGCCCCTGCGCCGCCTTCTGCCACCACCTGCTACTGCCCTGCGCCACCACGAGACCCCCCAAGACACCCTCGAGCCCCTGCAGCTCCTTCTTTCTCCACCTCTTCTTTTTCTCTCCACTTTTCTCCCTTATCGCCAAGCCTCCTGCAACCGCCCCGTGCGCTGCCTTCCGGCCACCTCTGCCACCACAAAACCCACCATTTGACACCCTACAACCCCCTCTACCACCACTATGCCTTAGTTGGTCGAAACAACCCTTGCACCCCTTCATTTTTCCCTTCTCTTTTCCTTCCTTCTCAGCCACGCCCAGCCTAACAGCCATCTTCGCCGCCTTGCTGCCGCCGTCTCCGCCGCCTTTTGCCACCGTGAAACCATCCCCAGCCACCACCTACACCCCCTCTTCACTCCTACACCCTTACCTTACCTCCAATCCTCCCCCACCTATCTTATTTTCTAGCCTAAAGACCCTAACCTGAAAATAAAAAAATTCCTTCTTTAACCCCCTCTTTGAGACTCCCCTTTTTTTATTTTGCATGCAGCTCATACTGCATGAGCAGTAAGAGCTGCTGCATGATTTAGTATTTTGATGCAAAATTTTTAAGGTATAATAGCATTTTAAGTTAAGTGTTTTATTAATTAAATTTTATAAAGTTTTATGCTTGGATTCTTATTTCTAACATGATAAGCTTTGATATTATTTTTAGGTGTTGAGTTGCTAATTAAGCCTTGAATCCTTAACCGGGATACCGGTAAGGTTTGACTTTTGTGGGATTAAGGTAATCGTTAATCCTCACTTAAAGGCATGAAAAAACGTATGCTAGCACATTAGGGATTTTAGTATGATTTTATGCATGTTTTGTGTTGCCTAGTATGATATATATATGGTTGCTTATATTGATTGATGAAAAGAAAAGAAAATTATGATAGCTTTTGTGCCATGTGTAGAGATGATACTTAAGGAATGAGTTTGATATTTGATAGAAATGTTAAATGCTTGTCTATGATGTATTATGTTGCTAATGCATGAATAATATTATTGTCTAAGGGTATTTTGGTAATATGCCTATGTAAGTATGTGATCTAATATATGTAGTTGCTAATGGGTATTATGTTGAATAATGACAAGTTGGTGGAGTTAAATGATAAGAATGAAGTGTTAATATTAATATTTTATGTAGTGGTGGTAAATTCATAAAAATGGTGTAATAAAGGGGTTAAGTGGAAATTTTATAAGTGAAAAGGGTATTTTGGAAATTTTGTAGTAAAAGGGTATTTTGGTAAAATTGAAAGAAAAGGGTAAAACGGTAATTTTGTAAGCAAAAGGGTATTTTGGTAATTTCAAAAGAAAGGGGTGAAATGATAATTTTATAAGTAAAAGGATAAAATTGTAAGTTGTGAGAAAAAAGGGTATTATGGTAATTTTGAAGGAAAAAGGCAATATGGTAATTTTACAAGTGGAAAGGGGTATTGTGGTAATTATGGAAGTTAAGGGTATTATGGTAATTTTATGAGTAAAGGAAAAGATGGTAATTTTTCAAGTAAAGGGGGCAATATGGTAATTTTGGAGGTAGAGGGGCAAAATAGTAATTTCATAACTAAATGGTCATATAGTAATTTTATAAGTGAATGGCGAAATGATAATTTTATAAGTAAGGGGTATTATGGTAATTTTGGGAGTAAAGGGGTAATATGGTAATTTTGGAAAGAAGGGCAAAATGGTAATTTTGTAAGGAAAGATAAAGATGGTAATTTTGGATGTGAAATGGTAAAATTGTAATTTATAAAGTAAAAGGAGTGTTATGGTAATTTTATAAGTAAAAGGGTATTGTGGTAATTTTGTAAATAAAAGGATATTATGGTAATTTGGGAGTAAGGGGTAGAAGAGTAATTTTGTAAATAAAAGAATATTATGGTAAACTTGGGAGTAAGGGGTAACTTGGTAATTATGATAACGACGAAGGATAACTTGGTAATTAAATTATGATTAAAAAGGGGGTAATTGGATCATTATGATAACAGAGAAGGGTAATTTGGTAAATTAACCAATAAAAGGGCAATATAGGAATTATAAGAACGGAGAAGGGTAAATTAATAATTATAAATATGGAGAAGTGTAAACTGGTAATTATAATTATAGAGAAGTGTAATTTGGTATTTATAATTATGGAGAAGGGTAAATTAATAATTATAATTATGGAGAGGGGTAAAATGATAATTATAATAATTGAGAAGGGTAGAATGGTAATTATGACAATGGAAAGGGTAAATTGGTAATTTAACCAACTAAAGGGGCAATTTGGTAATTTAACTAACTCAAGGGTAAATTGGTAATTATTTGACCAACTAAAGGGGCAAAATAGTAATCATGATAATGAAGGAGGGTAATTTGGTAATTTATCCAACCCAAGGGCAATTTATTAATTATAACAAAGTAGAAAGGAGATTTGGTAATCTAACCAACCAAATGGGACATATGTTAAGTGTAGCAATTACGAAGGGTGAATGGTGATCTAAAAAGTGTAGGAGATAACTTGGTAACCTAAATTGGATAAGGGGTAATTTGGTAATTATGCAACCTAAAGGGTAATATGGTGATTTGTCAAGTAAGGAAGGGATGACTTAGCAATTATATATGTAAGGGGTAAATGAGTAATTTGTACCTAACATGTTATTGTGATTGTGGAATTTCATTATATGACTCAAATAATGTTGATTAGCCAAGTAAGAGTATTTGATAATTAGTAAGTATCACGAGAACAAATCTTAATTCGGAGTTAGATGAGATTATGATGGCCTTAAAGGTTTCTCTGTGATATCTTAGATAACTGTCTGAATAAGAAATGACTAATGATATCATAACGATTCAAAGTGAATAAGTATCTGATTATTGTGCTTTTTGTGATCACCTTAATTAAGACACTGATACTTAAAGTGAAAGACCTCGAGATCGGGAATGGTGACTCTTTAGGGGTTGCTACCCTAAAGACGTGATTTAGTCCACGATTATTCTGGTATTTGCTAGTGTGCCTTTGTGCCTCAGCCAGCCCTATATCTTACTCTATCTAGCTCTACGGACCTAGTTAGAGGATATGCATACTTATGGATTATGTGTCCTTGTCGGTAAGGTACTAAGTAGCTTTATGCACCGGTACGACCAAGGTACCTTTGCGTTCCTGGGTTCGTGGTTGAAGGGTATGAGTAGCTTATATGCACCAGTAAGGCCGGTGTACCTTTGTGTCCCGGGTTCTTGATCTCCCGTCCGAGGCAAATAAATATGATTGTTGTGCTGATTAAGGAAAGGAAAGATACTAATCATGAAAGTGAAATATTAATGAGCTAGGCCCAGATGACTTATGATATTGAGTACCTATCCACCAGATATAATAGTGGCCCAGGAGCGTGTTGTCTTGGCAAGTGATTATGAGTACCGGTCCACCGGATATAATAGTGGCCTAGGAGCGTTTTGCCCTGGATGATGATTATATGTATTCCGATCCACCGGCTAAAATAGTGGGGGTCCCAAGCTCAATAAAACTAGTTATGTATGTGAATAAAGTTATGGAAAATTACTAATCACTTATAGTGGAACACCATGTGAGTCGGGGCCAGACCGGTCCACTGGCGAATAATAGTGGCCAGGAGCGTCTTACCTTGGAGATCGATCCACCAGCATATAATAGTTGTTAGGTGCGTTCTGCCCTATAAGTGATTGATCCACCAGCTATAATAATGGGGTTCTCACACTCACATGGATATAAAATATGAGATTGATTGAATGATGATGGAATAATGGCTTAAGGCCCGAATATATTGATTTTACACTACGGCATGGCTTAAGGCCCAAAAGTATTGATCGTGACTTATAACTTGTTGTATATGTGATTATTGTGTATGCACATCTTACTACATATGTATATAGCTTGCATTATGTGTTGCATTGCGGGCCTGTTTTTGGTATTAAAGGGTTACTCGGTACCATAGTACTGAAGGATTCCCTTCGTGGGGCCCCTGCCTATTCAATGGACAGTGCCCCTTATAGGTCTTTTCAGGTGCTACTCAAGTGGGCTACGGAAAAGAGAGTAAGGAATTATCCAGTACTATTAGGGTTTTTCTCTTTCTCTCTTTTAAATTCTTGGTTTTGATGTTAATGCTGTTAATATAACCACCACTGGTGGATTTTGTTCTTGTAAATGATTTGATACGCTACTCTACTTTAAGTATGTTGAATTTCTTGTAGATTGTATTTCATTTTCTTTAGCCTTAACACTTGGTACTGGAACGATATAAGTGAACCGGTCTGGTACTAAGTGTGGTGGTAATATCCCTAGAATTCATAGTTTGTTGTTTTACTTTTGCTAATCTTTTAATAAAACGAAATTTTTCAGTAGTGAATTTTGGGGGTGTTACACTTTATTTCTAGGTGATATTCCGGTGATAGTAGAGGAGAAAGCATAGGTCTTGCATGCTTAGAAGATAACCATGGGTTGTGATGTCAACAATTACATTTTGGGAATGTATACTATATTTGGTAGCCATACTGGGTATAAGAAAATAGTTATGACTAAATGGGAAAATTAGGGTTTTCTTAGAGGCTCAAATAGTAACCCTAGGGATATGAGCATGGGTTATAAGCTAGACTTATATCAATTACGGCGATAAAACATTTATATTTGAATAGATTTTCCACTTAAATGAAATTTTATTTTTAGCCGTAAATTTTGGGGTGTTACAAGTTAGTATCAGATCTTAGGTTTTGACTATTGTACTTTGTTTTCATAAAACTTGGTTTCAAATAATTCCCTGTATGATTTTCAAACCACTTTTTCATATTTCAAAAATATCGATTATGTAAATACCTAGATTAACTTGTGAAAAATCAAACATGATTAGTCTATGTGGCCTCTAAATTGATATGTGTAATAGGTGTTAGTAAACTAGAAAGGTTTAGCTTAACATGTATTTTTATTTTACAACTAGCTAACCACAATGATTAATGGTTGGGTAGGAAGATTGGAGGAGGATGTTGAGGCCTTGATGGAAATCATGCAATATTAGCCTCAGCCTTAGTAGCCACCCCCACATTAACATCATCCATAAGAGGGCATTGAGGAGGATTGGCTTCAAAAGGCCACTGGACACCATCCTCCACTTTATGTCAATGAGGAGGATCCTATCATTTTGGAAGGGTGGATCTAAGGTATGGACCATACCTTCAAGGTGGTTGATTCTCCACTATCTTAGAAGGGGATCATAGTAGTGTTCTTTCTCCATGGGATAGCCAACATCTAGTGGGTAGGCTATTATACTCAAGAAAGGCCACAAATTTCTTGAGAGGATTTAAAGATGGTGATCCCTATGAAGTTCTACCTAAAGAGCCTCAAGAGGAACAAAATGAAAGTCTAACTCAAGGAGACATGATGGTGAGGTGATACTATACTCAATTCATAGTACTTTTGAGGTTTGCATCTAACATAGTGGCCAGTAAGTTGATAGTGGTATACCAGTTCAAGTATGGGCTTCATTTCAGCATATGTAAGATGATGGGTGTGGTGGCCTTCCATGACTTGGGCACCTTATATGAGCAAGAGTATATCATCGTCACTATAGTACAGGAGCAGGCATCTATCCTAGGAAAGAAGAAGTTAGAGATGTAGGGTTTCGGAGGCAGGACTCGGCCCAGAGGGCGAGGACCTTTAAGATTCTAGTAGAGGGCCCCCATTAGGTACCAAGAGTAGTTGAGGCATTTTTCTTACTGATGGTGTGGTAGAGAACATCCAGAATGTGATAGTGGAGGCAGACCTATATGTTGCCCATTTTGGGGTAAGCCATGCCACCGACCATTGAGTGTTAGTATCAAATGGGGTTTTACTAGCCTCAAGGAGGGTAGTTCTAGAAGAGGGGACCTTTAGTACCTCTATAGAAATCCTACCAGCCTCCACCTTCGTAGTTTTAATGGAGAGTGTATGCCGTAGTTGACACACAACTTAAATAGGCTAAGGGATACCACAAGGGTCTCACCCATTTTATTAGACAGGAGGATATGCCTAAGGTATTAGGGGATATTGAGGAGGATATCAGGCAAGACATTCAGGCAAGCGCTTGAACATTATCAGCAAGGCAGAGGTTGATCGGTAGTTAGACGTAGTCACGTGTATGCTCACCATTCTATCCCTACTAGTGCATGTATTGTTTGATTTAAGAGCTTCTTTATCATTCGTATCTACTGTCTTTGTTGCTAGAGTTACCTTATCACCACCTACTAGTGTAGCTATATCTTTGGTATTACCCTTAGGGGATAAAATGGTATTCTCTAGACTCTATTCAAAAGTACCTTAGTGATAAGCGGGGTAGACTTCCTAGTGGAATTGGTTGAGATGGACCTACTATACTTTGATTTCATAATAGGTATTGACATGTTAGAGAGGTGTCGAGTGGTGATAGAATGCATGTAGGAATGCATAGTGTTGCGTGGACCATAGGGTATTAGGTTCTTTTATAGGAAATGTAAACCTAAGCCTTTGACTAAGGTCATATTTGCCCATAGAATGGACACATTGATGTGAAAAGGATACCCTATGTACCTATGTAGTGTTTAGGATTTGAACAAGGATTTTGCAGTCTTAGAAGAAATTCTAGTTTCCCAAGACTTCCTTGACGTGTTTCCAAAGAAGATACCTAATATGTCATTAATGTGCGAGATTGAATTCACCATCGAGATAGTACTAGGAGCAGAATCTTTGTCGAGGGCACCTTATCGGATGACACCAGTTGAGTTGCAAAAATTAAAGTCTTAGTTAGAGGAGTTGTTATCTCACATGTATATCAGCCTAAGTGTGTCTTCGTAGGGAGCATTAGTCCTATTGGTGAAGAAGAAATATGGGAGCCATCATTTGTGTATTAACTAGTGAGGCTTGAATTAGTTGAAAATAAAGAACTAGTATCTGCTCCCAAGGATTGACCACCTTTGAGGCGTTGTTGTTTTCGCAAAGATTGATCTGAGTTCATGCTACCACTAGCTGCACATTACATATGCATACATCATGAAGACAAATTTTAGGAAATGATATAGAGATTATGACTTGATGGTGATGCCTTTTGGGCTCACCAATGCACCTATCATCTTTATGGATTTGACGATGAGGATCTTTCATCCATTCCTTGACCAATTTGTGGTTTTGTTCATCGAAGACATTTTGGTATACTCTCAGGGTAAGGAGAGCATGAGCAACACCTACACACCATTTGATTCCTCATTAGAGAAAATAGGTTATACACTAAACTCTCCAAGTGTAGATTCTCGCTTTAGAAGGTTTCCTTTCTAGGAAATGTAGTATCACCAAGAGGAGGATTCATGGATCTGTAAAAAAATTAAGGTAGTTATTGAGTGGAAGGAGCCCACAAATGTTTCTGAGGTTTGTAGCTTCCTGGGTCTGGTTTGGTGACACAAACACTTTGTTTGAAACTTCTCAAGGGTTGCCTACCTCTTGACAAACTCATTAAAGAAGACCACTGAGTTTAGTGGGATGATATGTATGAGGGAACATTTTAGAAATTGAAGAAGCACCTAACTACAAAACTAATTTAATCTCTACTAGTGGGATCAAATGGTTTTAAGGTATACAGTGATGTGTCTAAATATAGGCTGGGCGGTGTGTTGATGTAGAAAAGAAAGATGGTCACCAACACTTTCTACAAACTAAAATAACATGAGAAAAACTATCCAACTAGTGATTTAGAATTGGATGTGATTGTCTTTGCACTGAAAATCTAGAGACATTATCTATATGGGACACAATGTAAAATTTTCACTAATCATAAGAGTTTCAAATATATATTCTCTCAAAAGGAGTTGAATATGAGGTAAATGAGATGATTAGAGCCGACAAAAGACTATGATATTGCGTTGACCTACCATGAGGGTAAGGTTAATGCTGTTGTAGATGTTTTGAGTAGGAAGGCATTATGCTCCTTGAATTCTTGCATGGGGGCTAATCAGTTACTTGAGGAACTCGATGAGATGAGGGGGAGATTTGATCCAACAGGGTGAGATGGATGTTCGAATAGGTGCCTTATCTATAACATTGACAGTGTTTGATGAGATTCAAGCTAGGCAGTCTGGTGATATTAAACTCGAGAGGATCTAATGGAAGATACACAACAGTCGAGTTGAGTATTTTTGGATCCATGAGGATGGTAGCATTGACTACATATGGTGTTAGTGTGTACCTCAAATATGTGTTGATCTAAAGTGCCAGATTTTGGAAGAAAGTTATGTTACCCACTACTTTATTGGCCTATGAGGGGATAAGCTATACAAGGACGTAAGCAAATCTATTGGCGGCCTCGTATAAAGAGAGAGGTAGCAGATTTTGTGGTGAGATGTGTAACCTATTAGAAGGTCAAGATTGAGCACCGTAGACTTGTAGGTTTAGTCTAGTATTTGGAGGTACCGAGATGAAAATGGGAGGCCATCTCCATGGACTTTGTAAGTGGACTATCGAGGATTCACAACTGGTGTGATATGATTTGAGTCATTGTGGATGGATTTACTAAATTAGTGGTTTTCATATCGATGAACTTTACCTAGATCATGGATTAGTTAGTCCACATTTACATGAGGTTCATGGTGAGTAGGCATGGTACACTTATAAACGTCGTCTCTGATAGGTCCTTTAGATTCCTTTCGTACTTTTGGGGGAAGTTGTTGGAGGCTTTGAGCATAAAACTAAAAATGAGTACCGGCTTTAATATAGCTAAGGATGACAAACACAAAGGATAAACCAGACACTTGAGGATATGTTAAGGGCTTGCGCTATGGATTTCCAAGGTATTTAGGAGGATTATCTATATTTAGTGGAGTTCTTGTACAACAATAGCTATCATGATAGAATAGGGATGACATACTTTGAGGCACTGTATGGATGAAAGTGCTAAACACCTTTATGTTGGAGTGAAATCAGCAAGATATTGTACTTGGGCTAGAGATGATTGAGGAGACGGCTCGGTAGGTTTATTTGATCTAAGATATGGTGAGAGAAACTCAAAGTCATCAAAAGAACTACGCAGATCAACAACGTCATATTAACAATTCTAAGCTAGGGGATAGATTTTTACTAAAGGTTTCACCCACCAAAGTAGTGTAGAGATTTGGTAAGAAGGGCAAGCCAAGCCCAAGGAATATTGGTCCCTATGAGATTATTGATAGATTTGGTGAGGTCACTTATATTTTGGTGTATCTACCTGAACTAACTTGAGCCTATAATGTCTTCCACATCTTGTAATTATGAAAGTATGTTGAAGATCCCTCCCATGTAATCAGACATGATGAGATTGAGCTTGATGACTGCTTTAACTATGAGAAAAGGACCTTGTAGATTCTCGACACCAAGGTAGATCTAGCTAGGACTAGTTCAGTTCCGCTCATAAAGGTCCTTTGGAGCCACCATGGAGTAAAAGAAGCAACTTGGGAGATATAGAAGGACATGCGTGATACACACCTTGAGCTCTTCATTATGGGTGTGTTACATTCGATGATTTCTCTCTTTTAAGGGTTAGTATCTAGTAGCATGATATCAACTCCGCTATCGAGTTCACCATTCCTTGCACTCGCTTCTCTCCTTCTTGAGCCTTGACTTTCAAATTCGGGGACGAAGTCTTCTTTTAAGGGGGTAACAATGTAATACCCCAAAATCTTATAAAAAAATTCATCTTGATTTATTATACATGTTAACCTAACTAAATTCCTAACATGTAGATTTATCCTAGTTTACTTTAACCTAACCCTAAGCTTGAAAAAATTACCGATAAATTTTTTTATGTTTACTTATACCAAAATTTAACCATAAAGCCTAAACCCAAATCCCACACTCAAAATTTCCCCATTTCTCTTTATTTCCTTTTTCCTTCTTTTTCTTTCATTTTTCTATTTTTTTATTATTTCTTCTCCTTCTCTTTCCCGGGCTGCACCACCCCAGCCCAACTCCCCTTCTTCTTTTATCCTTTCTTTTATCTCCTCCCCGAGCGAGCCCAAGCCCATCTTCTTTCCTTTTTTAATTTTTTTCACTTTTCCTTTTCTTCTCTTTCTTTCCTTTCTCTTCTTCTTCTTCCCCTCTTTTTTCCTTCCCCATCCTCCTCCTCATTTCCTCTTCTACTTAAACAAGGACATATGGCCTTGCATGCACCCCCTCCCTTACCCTCTCGGCCATCTACCCATAATGCACAACCCTATTGTTGCCTTGTTATGCCACCCTATAGCCTTATAATGCCTACACCTCCTTCCTTCCTTACCTACATCCATGCATATTATAGCCTTGCCTTGCATCTCCTTTATTATCATCTTCCCCTCCCTTAACCCTCACATGTATATATACTCCCCGACCACTTCCTCTTTTTCTTTTCTCTCATTATGAGCTAGCTAAACCTAGCCCCTTCCTAAAATTTTCCTCCTATCTCTTTCTTTGTCTAATCCTCCAATGATTCCGCCAACTTCGTCTACCAAACCCCCCTCACTTCTTGCCATGCTCTAGCTAACTTATCTACAACCTCCCATCCCTGCTTACACCATGGTGACAACCCCTTGATGTGCCATCCTCCTTTTCTTTTCCTCTCATGCGCCTACAACCACAGTTCGCTACACCATCTCCACTAGCCCTCTCTTCTCTCCAAGCATAACCCCATATCAACATAACCCCAAGCAGGCACCCCAGCCAACATCACCACCATAATGAGCCCTTATTTTATCCCCTCCTTCCTTCCCTCTCTCAGCCACTCTCTTTCTTACACCACTGCCAACCATTAGCTCCAGTAGCACTACCTTCCACCAACTCCCATCAATCCCAAAACCACTACCACCTTAACCCTAGCTACTAACCCTCACCCATCCTGTAAATGTTATCTTTTTCACTGTTGTCATCCTCATTATGTGCCACCCTTCTTAATATTTCCTACCTTGGTTAACTCCATTTTCTTCCCCCTCTTTTAATGTTTATTTAGATCAAAGTCTTTAAAAAGTATAAAATGTGTATGCCCTTATTTCTAAGTGATATTCTAGTGATAGCAGAAGAGGAATCATAGGTCTTTCATGGTTAGAGATCAAAGTCACTTCTATAAGGCACCTGTCATATATAGGGTTTTGTTGTGTTATATTATATATCCCTATTGTTGTTGATGTGTGACTGCATGGTACAAAATGTTAAATGACTTTCTTGTTATATTATAATATGCAGTTTTGTGTGATGGTAGAAGAAGGTAAGAAAGTTGTGTAGATATAACTGTGTTGAATATGAAGCATCTATGTATAATCATGTTCATGCATTATATGATATTGTATGTGTGGGAAGTTGTAGATTTTATCTTGTTAGGAGTCTTGTGATTTGGGAAAAGGGAAAATAGGCATTTCAATGACCTTAGGGCATTTGAGCTCTAAGGGAGGATTTATGACCAAAATGTTACATTAGGTTTTCGAGAGGCCTGAGAAGTAACTCTAGATGTAATTTATTATCACATGTGTAAGATGGGGGAGTTGGACTGCAATATGATGTGGAAATTAAGATTTTGGAGGAGGCCTAAATAGTAACACTAGGGGTAGGTTATTATTTCATGTATATGATGTGGAAGTTAGACCACAATTTTTGATTTAATGGTAATCAACAACATCATACGCATGAGAATAGAATTTGGGGACCAAATGAGCACTAAAGATGGGACTAAGCTAGGTATGAGAAGTTAAGGTTTCAAAGGAGGTTCAAATAGGTTATCCTAAGGGTCATTCATAAAACATGGGTAATAGACCATGAATCTTGAATATGCAGTTTGAAATAGCATTTTAAGATTGGTTACAAAAATTGGGGACCAAAGGGGTACTAGAGGAGGGAGTATTCTAGGGTCATGAGATTAGGGTTTATGGGATATGAGTTGGGATGGTGCATTGCATGAGTATATGTACTTAATTATGTGAATACCTTGAAGTAAATAGAGTAATAATAATACACTAATCAGTTAAAGTGGAAGATCACCTAAGTCGGGGCCAATTGTACTTGTATGTTCCACTACAAGAGAGTAGTGACTAGGAGTGTCTTACCCTAGGTTGTACTTTATAATGTTCCACTGCTTGAGAATAGTGGCGTCCTTAAAATCAAGTTAACAAGACCATTGAATGATTCTAAACTCTAATCATACACTAATTCAACACTACATGGGTCAAGATTGTTTTACTTTGATTACTATTCCACTAATTGGGTATAGTGGCCAAGAGCGTCTTACCTTGAGGTTGTAATATGATTACCATTCTCATGGTTGAGAATAGTGGGGTCCCTAAACTTAATATGAATGAAATCATGAATAATTATCATTATGCTATTACTGTACGATTTGGATAGTAATAAATAAATCGGTAAGATTATTCTATGTGCATGCCATCTCTTATTGTGATCTTATAAACCTATGTGACCCTTCTTGACTGTATTGTTACCTTACTTAGTACATATCATATTGATCATCCTTCTTATGAGTGTTTCTCATTACCAAAGAACAGACTCCTTCTGAGCTTGTGCAGGTAAATGAGGACCCGTTAGATTACTATACTACTTACGATGCTCTGACAATGGTGGAGTGATTTCTTCTTATGCTTGGGGTTGGGAGTCAGAGACCTATGTTATCCAGTAATTGTTTTAAACTGGTTTTCCTTTTTTGTCATTTTCTCTTAAAATATTTACTTTATGTATTTTGGTTCCATTTTTTAAGTAAACTCTAAACTCTTACTTATAATGTGGAGTACCCTCGTTCTATATTTATTATGTCTCACATCCTAATTTACTTTTGCCTTGTAATTGGTATGAGGATGGGTTGCAAGCCACACTTATATTAATTACAATGGTAACACCCATTCATGTTTGAATAACATTTATCTCTTTAATAAAAAAAAAATAATTAACCATAAATTTTGGGGTGTTGTACCTCTATAGATTTCTAAACTTTGATTCCTTTCCCTTGTTGTAATTATTCATTTCTTATATTTCAGGTTTCTAAGGCACATTACCTACAACATTATAGTTTCACCAATTGAGATAAAAGGAAGAAATACTATCTTTGAACCTTTAAAAACTAAACCTAGAAGCTTGGATTTGGAAAAGGGTTTGACATATCTATTTATTCACTCCTTTACTCTTTCTCTTTCAGTAGAAACCCTTAGTGATTCAAACATAAAGGCTTTATTTTCTCCCTTCTTGCCTAACCTCCAAACTGCCTTTTTTTTCTTCATGACTTTCTTTGCCACATTTCCTCTCCTTTACTTTCACTTCTAATCTTCCTTTCCTCTTCTAATCCTTCATCTATGTCCTTCGTATTTTGAACTTAAGCAAGATGCGGTTAGATTTGGGAAAGGAGTGAGGTTTTAGCTTTCATCTCTAATGTTCTCTATTTTCTCCTTTAAAAGGTAGATTTTCTCTGATTTCCTCTGTCCAATTTTACCAAATCTTCTTTTAATGATTTCAAAGTATTTACGGCATTTAAATTTAGCTTTCTTGAAAGGTGTTTTAGTATAGGAAAGGGATTCGGATATTTAGAGACTTTTACCCTTTTTAGTGTGTTGCTCAACTCTTTTAAGGTAAACCATTATCTATCCTAGTTTTGAGAAATTGGTATGAGTAAGTAAATTTATATTCTATGTTTTAGTAAGAAATATATGCTCTAATGATAAGATTGTGTAGAGAAAACATATTTTGAAATAATGAAGGAATTGGTAGTAAGATTAACTTGTAATCTTTATGCATAAGCCTCATAAATATTTTGTGGGGTTCATAGTGACTTTAGTATTCTAAACATCACAGTTACAGAACATGTGTAATAATATGAATAGATTTTTTTCATAAAGGTATAGCAAGAATGAAATGTGACACATGTTTTTTTTTTCTAATTCATATTAAGTCTATAAAGTGCAAGCATGATTCTAATGAGATTCCTGACATGATGTTGGTATTTCACATGCTAAATCATGAATACATCTTGTCGAGAACCTTGAATGACTTGAGATTGATGTTTGTAATTATTTAGTAAAGATTATGAAATTTAATTGTGTGTATGTGCATTTGTTAGTGCGGTTTCTACCCTAACTGATTGACTAGTCTCCATGACCAATCAATTTATCCTCAAGACCAATTGACTTATCTAGTAGAGTCATCAAATGGTTGGCCTATGACATCATTGGTTATGGTCTTATGTTAAACCCATTGGTTTGTTTGACAAACCCATTAAATGGTTCCTAGAAAAGTTAGCTAGTCGGGTTAACTAATCGACTGATTAGTGTATGACCCTAGAGGTCTTAGCCTTAGGTTAGACACATTGATTGATTTAACCAAACCAATTGACATTTTTCAAAAGAGTTAACTGGTGAGGTCGAATAATTGATTGGTCACTTCCATTTGGAAAGGTTGGTAGCACCCTAACCGATCGACTTATTAGTGTAAACCATCGATTGGTTTTGGAAACCCATAGATTGGTCTTGACCATTTTTTTAACTATTTCCTTCTAAATGTGATGTTTTTAGTTTTATCATGTTTGGATAATGGCATAAGGTGCTAATAGCTATGAATTTACCTGGATTAATGAAGTTTACATAATGAATTAAAGTTAGTAAGCAAAAATTTTATCCTAATTAGCCAATATTATCCTTAATTTAGCAATTAGGCCTTTTTTTCCAACCATAACGTGAGTAGATGATTAGATGGATAAAAACATAATCTTATTATGGTTAGTATTTATGTAATGAATCAAAATGATGGATAATAGACCTCTAATGACTTATGTGAAACCTTCTAAGTTAAATGGCTTAGCAATAATAGAAGAAAAAAACATGGACATGTGTGGTTGCCTTAAGTTGGCTTTATCTGTAAATAATGACTTTTACTTAGCTATTAAAATAAATGGATAAATAATTATGAGTTATAATTTGAATCTATCTTACCTATAATTGGAATTTCATATTTGGCCTTAGGGATTAAATTATAACAACCTTTAATAAATGTTAAGACTATGGTTAAGAAATGAACTATGGCTTTAACCCTAGCTCTAGTCTTAAACCTAGACTTAATTGTGAACAAAAGGGAATAAATGGAAATCAAATGTTAAATTGGACATTTATGGATGATACTAACATTATATAATTCCACCTCTTGGCATAATTGATCATGTAATAGAATAATCACTTGAAGATACCTTAAATGGGAATACTTGATGAAGTGAGAACCTTATATGGGTGCATTGAATTGAAATGGCTTGTTAATTGGTGTGAAATTTTATGTGGGACTTTATGTGATATGGTATCCCAATCCAATAAGATATTAATCACTTAAAGTGGAATGAGAATCATGATAAGTCTGGATTATTTGGTCCTCAGCTAGCTATTGGGGATTATTCCACCTTTGGGCCTTTTTTAGGTACCTTCAGGCAGGATCCTAGTTGATCCTAGGATTCTCATTTATCCCAATGTCTTTCATACTCTATACAATAATAATGTACTATGGGATATTGATATTAAAGGGTTTGGTTACCACAAGATGGTCATTTGGTATGAGTCCGAAATTATGACCATCAGGCTACTTTGGCATGAGCTAGGACTTATGTCCACAGGTTACTTTGGCATGAGCTAGGACTTAATATCCACTTAATGTTTTTTACTTCTATGATATAGAGAGATCGTAGGGAATAATCCCATATATTTCTTAATAACTTGGGGTAAAAGAATAATATGCTTACCTATTGCTCCATTGTAATACCCTAAACCTTTTATTTTAAGATTAAATAGTAAAATAATAAATTATTGAATAAAATTTAATTATATGTACCCTTTTTTAATAAAAATAAAAAATAATAAAAATTATACAATGATATAGTTAATGGAAACTATTTTAATTAACTAAACTAAAATAAACTATAAATAAATTATAATAATTTCTAAATTAATAAAAATTATTATTATTATCATCATCATCATCATCATCATCATCATCATCATCATCATCATCATCATCATCATCATCATCATCATCATCATCATCATCATCATCCTTAAAATTTCTAAAAACCCAAAACACCCTACTACCTTATTTTTCCTTTTTTCTTTCCTCATTTTCTTTCTTCCTTTTTCTTCCTTTCTTTTTTTTTTCTTCTTCTTCCTCGGTTGGTTGGGTTGTACCCAACGATAATCTAATCCTTTTCTTCACCCTCTCCTTCTTTTCTTTCCTTCCCCCCCAACAAGCCTAATCCCGACTTTTTTTCTCCCCCGGGCGGCGGCCGAATGCACATACCCCCATTTTCCCTTTCTCTCTCTCTTTTTTTCCTTCCTATCATTTTCTGCCTTCATCCCCGACCTCTCACCTACACCGCAACTCCGCAGCTCCCCCTCCCCTTTCTCCCTCCTTCTTTCCTCTTTCAACCATGCATGGCGTGTAGCTAGCACGTCCCCTACTGAAATATCCCAAAATCCTAAAATTCGAAATTTTGGCTAAATAAGGAATTAGTAGGAAATTAAACATATAAATTTAATTACTTAAAAATATAGGGGATAAATTAAGGAAAATTAAGAGGGAATAATAAAGAATTTAATTGGATGAAAATTTGGGTATTTTCCTAATTTGTATGGAGGTTAAGGAAATTTGTCTAAAATAGCCTAACTAAGTAAAAAGGAAATTTATTTAATATTTTATAAATATTTAATATTCTAGACAGCCCCAAAAATATTCTAAATAATTTATGCAAAATCCAAAATCCTAAATAAAACTTTTTTCTCCTTTCTTTTCATTCTTTTTCTTTTTTTTTCCTTTTTCCCCGTCAGTTGGGCCTCTCCCTCGCGGCCCAGCCCTCTTCTCCTTTCCTTTCTCCCTCCCCCGCGGCCCAGCGTCGTTCACTGGCCGATGCATGCGTGTAACGCGGCGTTTTGCCCGTCAACCCGCCGAAGCGCCGCGTCACGATCAACGAACCTTATAACCGTTGCCAGCCCACGTCACAACGACGCGTTTCGATCGAATAATTAATGAAACGACGCGTCGAGGTTATGAACCTTATAACTGTTGCCGACTGGCCGGTTTTTCCCTTTTTCTTTTCTCTCCCTGGACCGCCGGTTCGCCCACGCCCGTCGTCTTCTTCCTCGCGCAGGCCTGCAACTCGCAGCCTGCCGCCACTGACAGCCCTGCCGTCTGGCCGTCCTCCCTCTGCCATTCTCGTCCCCTTTCTTTCCCGATTTGTCCCAGCCTACCGTCCTGCACCGCCCAGGCCCTGCCCCCTTTCCTTTCTCGTCCAAACCGAGCCAGGACCTGCTGACAGAGAATCTGCAGGCCTGCAGATCGCCGCCGGACAGCGTACTGCCGTGACCTGGCACGTCCCCTCCTCCTTCGTCATTTTCTCCCCCAATTGCCTATAAATACCCCCCCCCTTCGACAGCCATAACCTGTGCTGCAAAAATTACCCCGAAACTCTGCTTCTCTGTTGCCTGAAAATCAGACGAAGCTTCCGCTGCCGCCGGTGATCGCCGCCGCCATCGCTGGCCACCAAAAACACCCCTGCACCTTCCTCGACAAAACCAAACCATCGCCGCCCTCCACCCTGCTCTGCACGTGCCGCCATAAACGTGCGAAGTTCCCTACTGGAAAATCCCCCTTCCAGTTGCCGCCGCCCTTACGCCGCCCGTAGCCGCCACCTCCGCCGTGTTCCGCCCTCCTTCCACCTTCCAAAGTAACCTGCAGGTCCTCCCCTACCTGCCCATACCCTCCTTACCCCCTGCTTCCTTCTCCACCGGCCTCGACCATTTTCCACCACCTTCCTCCTCCTTCGGCCACCGCGTCCACCACCGCGCGCCACCGCCCTGCTCACGCCACCACCCTCATTCCACTCCCCTCTCCCTGCTGTCTCCTCCCCCACACTTAACTTCCTTTTTCCTCCTCCCATCTAACCACCTCCTCCAATTTTTCCTCTCTTCTCCTCCTCCATCGCCGCCGCCGGACCACCACCGTCCTCAGGTGGTCTTCCACTCAGCTGAACCCTAAAACCCTTTTCTTATGCCCCTATAGTAGTTTATAACTAATATTAGTATTATTACACTTATTATTATTATTATTATTATTATTATTATTACTATTATTATTATTATTATTATTATTATTATTAGCTTATTAACTAATACCATTTCTGTTATTATCCTTAATGTCATCATACTATCACCCCTTCTAACCCTAACCCCTATTATGCTTAACTTAGGGTTAGTGTCATTTCCTTCATTATTAACATTTCTAATACTATTATTATTATTATTATTATTACTTTTATTCTTATTACCATTACTAATTTCTGTATCCTAAAGGTGTTATTTTCTTACAAGACATAATCTCTCCCAAAAACCTTAACCTTTAGTGTTGGTGCTATTATTTTATCAATACTATCGCTAAGATTACTACCACTATTAGTATTCTTACTATTTAACCCAACCTTATGTGAAGTGTTGTAACTATGTAATATTGTTTTACCATATCTAATACCTTTAACATTAGTGTCATTTCTACTATTGACATTTCCCATGTGCTAATTCTATTAGGGAGAAGAAATATGGGAGCCCTTGCATTATTTATTCAAAACATGACTTTTATCATTACTACTTCTAGGAGTGTTAACTTATTGATATTACAACCATTGTATTAATATTTTAATGCTAACACCACCATAAGTATCACTATTAGTAGTTTACTAATACCATTATTATCACTATTTTACTACGTCTAGCAAACACTAATGTTATAAGATGGAACTAACGGGTCTAATGATATAAGTGTAACAATGAGCTTTGAAACTAAAGATATATCAATGAGTAATACTTAGCATAATAAATTAGAGCAAAAACCCTAGTTTTGTACAACGCCCCTACTAAGGATAAGAACCCTAACCTTAGACTAGAATAAGGGTTAATAGTTTTTATAAGGGAAACTAATACTTAGCTTTTCCCTTTTTCATAGGTGACCCCGATCCGAGCCCTAAGGAGCTAGAGGAGCGTGCTCCGAACCAGGTGCCTACCTAGGTAAGGACGAAGCTATGGCCTTGTGCTATGTGTAATATTATGTGTTGATGAATGATGACTATGCCATGTTGATGTGTATTATGCATGTGTTATGAGTAACCTGTTTTGTGTAGCGCAGCATGGATCATGAGGTATGTCGTGTGTGCCTTATATTATACGTGTATGGCATATTCCATGTTTGATGTGGATGTTGATGATGTGACTTGTTATGGCCCTCTAGGACATGCATGCTAGGGTTTGGAGTAGCATGAAATGATAATAGAATAACAACGGGAAAGTGGTTGTTGGGAAGTTGCATGATGGAACTAGACCTTGCATGGGCGTGAATCTTACGTGGGAAAAGCTGAATCGGGTTGTAAGTAAGAGTTTGGGAGAGTCTTGGAAGGATTGGAGAATTATTGTGAAAAATAGTACGTAAGTTAGTGCCTAAGAGACCTTATTAGGGTTTGGTGTGTAAGTGGGTGTTGGAGGTCTGCATGGAGTGTTTAAATTATGCATGGGGATGAACCTTACGTGAGGAGAGTTGGTTTAGGAAGTAAATCAGATAATGTCAAAGTTATGGGTCCATTGGAGACTTGGGTGTAAAATTTCACGTGGGTCGATGTAAGGGTGTCTAAGGAACCAATTAGGGTTTTGGGAGGAAATGAGCGATTTGAAGGGTACAAGGGTAAATATGATCAAGGAGGGATGGAGTATAGGGTTGAGAGTGAGAGTCCACTTGCATGAAGGATGAGTATGGGCTTCTAAATGAGAGAAGAGGTTTTGGGGCAAAGAGGGAGGTTACTTGTTGAAGAAGTAAGGCGTTAGGGTTTGGTGTGGCCAACTAGGGTTTGGCAGTCACATGTGGAGTGGGGGAATAAAGGGATATATTTTGGGAATTTCTTAGTAGAGACGGGATGCGAGGCAAGGAACAAAGTAAAGTCAGGATGAGTAAGAAGGGTTGGGCCATGTAGGCCCAAATTAGGGTTTTCCGAGGAGGGGCCCTAGAGGGGTGAGGACCCGCGGGACCTATATCGTTGTGTTAGGGTTAGACCACATTCTCGGGAGAGTGTGCCCTTACTACATTTCCTTATGTATAAGAGTAAGAGGGGATGGGCATCGGGGTGTGATAAGGGGTGCAGGAGTCTCAAGATATGGGACGGGCCCCCTGGGGAGGAAGAAGTAGAGGGTAGTTGATATGCATGTCAAGGGTGGAAAGCTTTTTGATAAGACACGAATAATATACTAATTACTTAAAGAGTAAGATTGTTGAGCTGGGCCCAGACCGATCCACCGGCATAATAGTGGCCAGGCGCCGGGGTGCCCTGGAGACCGATCCACCGGCATTTAATAGTGGTTAGGTGCGTTCTGCCCTATATGTGACCGATCCACCGGCTATAATAGTGGGGGATCCCGAGCTCAACAAAACAAATAGTGTGTTGTAAATGAATTATGGGGAAGCTACTATATACTTACAGTGAAACACTATGAGAGTCGGGGCCAGACCGATCCACCGGCATAATAGTGGTCAGGAGCATTGTGCCCTGGAGACCGATCCACCGGCATATAATAGTGGTTAGGTGCGTTCTGCCCTATAAGTGACCGATCCACCGGCTATAATAGTGGGGTTTCTGCACGCTCATGGGTTAATAAAGTTTATAATGCGAATGACTAATTACAAGGATTATGAAAGAAGAGGTTTGAGTAGGCCTTTGCAAACTTGCACCATCTGTGTTATTTCATGTCTCCTGTGTGTTGTGCCTTGTATATTATGTTGCACGTTGTGTTGGCCTTAGCTCGTCTGTTACCTTACTCAGTACGTAGTGTACTGATCACCCGTTTTATGGGTGCTGCTCATTCCCATGAGCAGAGGACCCTTCTGACCTTATGCAGGTAGGAGATCATATTTTCGATGCCTACGATACCTACGTGGCATCGGATGGGGCCGAGTGTTGAGCCTATCCTGGTTGGGGCCGAGAGCGAGTTCGCCGGACTCTTTTACTATCCTAGTCTCTGTCTATCTTGAGTTGCTGTATTTTTTATTATGTTCGTATTTTGGAGTGGAACTCTTAAGTTGTAATCTTTAAAGATACTTTGTCTACGGTCGACTCTTGTTTCTTGAATGATTTATGATGGTTATGAACTTATGTTTTAATGGTTCTTATTAACGATGGTTTGATTTAGCCTTAGCACTTGGTATCGGGACGGTAGGAGTGAACCGGTCCGGTACTAAGTGTGGCGGTAATACCCCCAAGTTTACGGTTTTAAATCTTCCGCTTCTGTTAAACCTCCCGATTTAAACGAAATTTTGCAGTAGTAAATTTGGGGGTGTTACACCTACAAAATCCCCCTCCCCTATGAGCTTCCTCTCCCTCACCTGCTCCCTTATGCCCTGCCATTGGCCCCCTAGCCAACAACCACTAATTCCCCCATTTCCTCTTCCCTTCCTTTTCTACATCCTCCCTCCCATGCACTTAAAACCCCACACTCTCTTCTTCCCTCTCTCCTTTCTATTCGATTTCCCCCTTGTCTCCCTTACTATAGTTGCCCATTCAGATGCCGCCACCATCTCCATTCCCTCCCATCGTCTTCCCTGCATCACCCTATGTCCACTAAGCCCCTTCCCTTTCCTTCCTTCCTCTTCCTTTCCTCTTCCCATTTGTGCAAAATAGGCAACTTGAGCTACCCTTTTGTACCCTTGCACTGCCACCACCGTAGTTCACACCACCCTCTTTACCTCCCTTTTCTACACAAGAAGACCCCAGCCACACCAATACCTTCACCTCCCCCTTCTTTCCTTTCCTTTCTTCCCTCTATTCCTTCTTCCTCTCAAGCATCACTACCATAGCTGTGATACCTCCACCACCACTAGCCACTTGAGTTAGGCAACTCCACCACCCCAAAACCTTACCTTCCCTCCTCTTTTCAACCTTAAAAATATCTTCTTTACATCACCACCACCACTATTTCCCCACCACCATCGCCTCCTCCACCAAATTCACCTGACTGGCCTATTCTGGATATACCCTCACCTTCTTTACTTGCTTAGTGAATTTTATTTTAATAATTCATTATTATTAACATTATTATCATTATTAGTAGTATTATTAGTATTTTGGTTAAGTAAATAAGGAAAAAGGAAAAAAGAGATAGGAAGAATTGAAATCACCTAATGGATGCTCTTATTATAGATATTAAACCAATATTTTCCCTTGAGGAGGCATCTGATTTCTTACTTCAAGCCTCGAGCCAATTAAGTAAGGATATAGTTAAGATTTGGGTTGTGCTATGAGTCTTATTTGTGAAGTGGGTGTATTTATGTGTTGTGTGTGAATATATGTGTATTGAAGTAAATGTGCATGGTGCAGCTTGGCTTGCAAAGATCTAAGGTAATGGTATGCATGATTCTCATTGTTGGTTGTATGTATGGGTAAATCTTTCTATGGGTGGAAATATGTTTGTGCATAGTTGAATAATAATATATTGATGCTTATATGTCTTAGGTGGGAATTGAGTGGCTAGGGGACATAAAATAAATAAAGATGGTGGAGTGAGTAAAGTGTTATGGGGAAGGTATCCTAGACATATCATGAAATATTGTGGAAAAATGGAAAAGAGGAATGATAATGTGAGGAGTTAGGGTAAATACTTGCATCGAGAGCGTGATCCTTACATGAGGGGTTTATACTTTGCATGGGGGAAAGATTAACATGGAAAAGTCTTGCTTGGAGGTTAACCATGGGGAGGGAAGTGTGTTTTGGGTGGTTAATATACCTGGGGAAGTTTTAGTATATAGGATGATGGAAAGGTGCATGAGAGCATAAACTAGGGTTTTAGAGGATCAACCCTAAGGATAAGGTTTGTTGTAAGGAAAGGTTGAGGAAGTTGGTTGAACATCAGTGTTGCGATGAGGGGTGTACCCTATGGAGGGTGTGTGTTAAGCTAAATAGAGGCTATAGTTGCATAAGAGAATGGGATATGAAAGAAAAAGGGGGAATAGTAGGATTTTCGAGGGTGACCATCTAGGATGTCATTATCACATGTGTGAGTTGAGGAGTTGAGCTATGAGGTTTGGATTTGGGCTGAGTAGGGTGATGGTGCTTGAATTAGGGGAGATATAGTCTAAGTAAGGAGAGGAGAGGAAAGGGCCACATAAGCCATATTAGGATTTCAAGGGAAACCCTAGTAGGTGATGGTGATTATAGGTGGAGAAATAGGAGAGTGGGCCTTGACCCATGAGTATGAGATTTCTAGGGTTTCTATGAGATTGATGGAACAATTTGGGGGGTCCCAAGAGTCTTTAGAGGGTGTAAATGTTCCAGGTTAAGGGATTAGGGTGTTCATGAAATTTAGGTTGGTTAAGTGGTAGTAAGTCGGGAGTGTCCCTTGGGTTGTGCATATATGGATGGATGTGTGTTACTTGGAAAATAAGATACGAATAAAATACTAATAACTTATAGTGGAAGATCATTGAGTCGGACCCGGATGTAGGATATTTACCAGTCCACCAATTATAATAGTGACTAGGTATGTTTTACCCTAGGGTTGTATATATTTACTGGTCTATTGGTTAAAATAGTAGCTAGGCGCATTTTGTCCTAGGGTAGATATTCTCGGTCCACTAGTTATAATAGTGGGAGTCCCAAGATCAATAAATAAAACCCTTTGATGATAATAATCTATAGAAAAGACACTAATCACTTATAGTGGAACATCACATGGGTAGGGATTGGAGAGAGTGTATTTCAGAAATTTTTTCATTCGTACCTTATAGTTTTTCTCCCCCATAATGGGATCCTAAGTTTTATTTCATTTTTCTATTGTAATGACATTTGACTCTCACTTGTCCTAGCATTTTATGTATTTCAATGTTAGACTCCTAAATGTTTTAATCGTTTTATATTATGGTTTCATATTCATGTTTATCTTTTAGCCTTGTGATAAGTATGAGGCTGGCCAAGGGGTAGACTTATACTAATCATCGTGCCAACCTTATACTAATCAAAACGGTGTTACCCCCTTTTTGGTGTATGATTTTCTTTAAACAAATGAAATTTTCTAATGGTTATTTTTTGGAGTGTTGCATCAATAATTTGTAAAGGAATTCTATAATCAACTCAAGCAAATAAATAACCAAAATAAGACAAAAAAATTATTAATTAGCCTTATTATTTTTTATGCTTGATCTTGATATAGTTATTTTACTAACATGATACTTTCTTTACCCTATAAGTACTTAAAGAGCTCACGCCTCACTTAAGGATGAATATGATGTGTAACTCATGTTTACCTTCCTTAAGTTCTATGCCAATCATATATTTCCCTTGAATGCCCCATTGTGGTGCACTTTTGTATTCCGACATGTTTCCATGAATGATCACATGATTTATTACTATTGTAATAATGATCCACCTATTGTAAAATCCATAATTAGGAAGTCATATATGTAAATCTAATTTTATATTACACTCTAAGGCATACTCTAAACATTGTTGTGTGAATAGTCTACGTAATCCATGTTCCTTAAGAAGGCAATATGTATGTTATAATATGTATACCCATATACATTGGTATGATTATGATTAACCATGTTTCTATGGATCCAAATATGTCTTCTATGACCTATGTGAATGACATAGTCGGAAAATAGCATGTACATTTTGGTAGGTTGTATCGTGAGCATGTGGTGTGGGTATTACTAGTATTATGACTTGCATGATAGTGGTAGATTGGTTTGCTCATTATATATACATATATATGGGGTGGTTGTTTAAATCCCCTATTCAATCCCACGAGTAGGAGGTTCGTTGCAAGTTGCCTAAGGACGACCAATGAGTGGTCTTCCTCCTCTCAACATAGTTAGTTTGTTGAGCATAGGCATTCTCAAAAACTTTTCTCTATGGTAGGTTAGTGACCAAGGTGTATCTTATTTGAAATTGATTTATTCCAATTAGCATCTTCTTATGATGAATCTTGTACGGATTTAGGGCCTATGTAGCCTTGGGTTTTAAACTTTAATTTTTTCTATCTCCAAATGTTTTCTTGGGCACTCTATTTTTTCTTTGGGTTTGATTGGTTGAATACTTAGCCTTATGTTTAATGTGAGATGTGTTGTGAGGTTCCTATATTACATTAGATATGGTGATATCACCCTATTTTTTATTGGTTGGACTTGTATTTCTACTTTCATAATGTCTTAAAACAAATTTTTTTAGTAGTAAAAAATGGGGGGTGTTACATAGACTTTGATTTAGACTTATTCTTGTCACTAGAACCCTTTTTTAGAGTTATCCTCTATCTATAAGCCCCTCACTATACAAGCCATTTGAAATTCCTTTATTCAATTGATTTTCAATCAATTCCCATTGTAGTAGGACATTCTTGATATCCTTAAGAACTAGCTCTCCTTTCTATACAATATGGCACTGTGAAAATGTTTATGATGGCAAGGAAAGAACACAAAAATCTAATGGAAATATATTCATAATCCAATTTGACATAGATATATAATAGGTCCATAATAATAGAGTAAAATTTATCAATATAAGATTTAAAAGATTGTCCCTCACCTAATTTTAGATTATATAGTCTGATATTCAATAATAGATGATCCATCACCAATTTCTTTCATGTAAAAAGATTTAGATAAACACAATTGTATTATCGATAGGGCATTTAGATCAACCTCTTCAAAATTTTGATTGGTTATCGTCATAGGCTTTTTCACTTTTCCAAATAGTATCTTCTCCGATCCCTTCTGAATTAGGATTTCCATCATCTTCAACTTTCACAACCCACAAGTCCACATACGAATAGAAGCTCTTATGCTAATTTATTGGGGGTCAATCACTTTGAACACACATGAAATAATATGGTAGAATTAGGGATTCTAACATTTAATAGAGAAAATAATCAAGAAAAAGAATTAGAAAAAGAAGGATGATTTTATTAATGTATGAATTATAGAAATGCAAGAGGGATTAGGAATCAAACATTTACTATACTAATTCTCTCTTAAGAAAAATAGAGAAGTAATTGAGAATTATCACCTCTATTCCATCAAAGAAGAGAGAAAACTATATATAGGAGTTTAGGAAAATATGATAGAAATAAATAATTTTAAGGTGATGTAAATCTCTTGTCAACATAGGTATGGTGGCTACCACCTAGGGGGTACTGTCACTATTGGCACGATCATGGTGACCACCAAGGGGAGGTTTGATTTGACGATTATCTTTGAATTTTTTTTCTTTGTTTTTGATGACATGCCCATGACCATCACCACGGCAAGGCTATGTTCACTCTCAATCATTCTGAATTTTTCCAAACTACTCTACTCATCCACACATATCCACTCCATTCCAAACAACACCTCAAATACAAATCACAATCTCACAATTTCAAATCAAGGCCTATGCAAATATCACACTATTCAAGACCTTAAGACTTAGTGCTTATGGCGGTTTATCTTTTTAAGTCTTAGGTTTGATTATGTGGTTGATTGATGATTGAGCACTTGTGAAACTCTCTTGAAATTATTTTTTAAAAATACAATACCCCTGAATTTATTGCCCAAAAATTTTATTTTAGTATAAGTAATTACATAAAATAATTAGTTGTTACCAAATATAAAGAGAGGTATGAACAATACCTATCCTTGTCGGATGTAAGGTTAAATAACTAATACATGAAGACTAGGTGTTGTCACAACTAATCCAGAGAGAGAGAGAGAGATTGATTTAAATAATTACTATAGGAAAACATTTATGAGAACAAATTGTAATCCCTAAGTAGGCCAAGGAACCATACCAAATTACCTTAACTCTTTGAGCTAACCAAAAAGATGCCCACAACTTGCAAGGTCTAGACTTCTTTTTGAATATGCAAGTGATCATGAAAGGAAAGCATCAATACAATGGCATTAATCAAACTAATATCACTTAATGTATGCAAAGGTCATATGTAACAGATAGGAAGGGGTTAGAATCATGCTCACAAGGTAATCCATGTGCAATAATAATTATTCAAAATAAAGTGTAAAACCTAATAATAACCACAACTATCCATGAAACCTCCACAATTCAAATGGGCTTTTATCATTTACACAAAACATTTCAACATAGTGTTTATTGATTGCACAAAATAATTTAACATATTGTTTAATTATCAAATCTATGAGATAACCAACCAAGATATAACAAAACTCGACCTCAACCCTTAATGACCTATTAATCATTTATTAAGGTGATCAACCAGAAACTCAATTCAACAATAAGAGTAATAAAATCCCATAATCTAAGGTAATGTTTCACTATGAATGAAACCAAACAAAACCAATAACCTCTAAGAAAATAAGTCAAGAAAGTCACACAATATGAAGTAATGTATACACAACCTCAACACTCGAGTCCTTAAGTATAAATATCCCCTATAGGATTTGTTAATTTCTATAAGAAAAAATGATCCCATTGACATGAAGGTCTATCTATGCACTCGGTGGCCTATTTCGAGACAAGAGATCCCTTTCTTACATTAAGTTGTTTTTCGCTTTTAAGTCATTAATAGTTCATTCCATTTAAAATTATCAATCAATTAAGGGATACAAGATCCACACAATCAAATAAATCAAAATTTTATAACCCCCTTTACCACTAAGGGTAATTAATGACATCTAGCCATCAAGGCTTAGGTTAAGCATAAGCCAAAACCCATCACAATCAAGTCAAATAATTTTAACTCAATTATTTTCAAACTTTTATTTTCAATTACCCAAAAGTTAAAATAAATTCAAATATCAAGATGGTATTTTTAAGATTTTAAGATTATTTTTAATTATGTAAAGATCAATCAATGGAAATTAATTAGGAGAATATCAAGTGAATCTTAGAAATTACCAAAATTTATAGGAGGATGTAAAATAAATTTAGAAACCAAAATCTAAAAAAATATAGGGCATAAGAATCCAATTGAATCCACATTGAATTAAAAAATTAAAAACTAAAAACAAAAATCATATAGATTTAGTCAACCACCAATCTCTTAGGCGAATATGTTGCTCTTAATGATTGGTCAATTAATTGTCGGTCAAATGCTGGTTTGAGCTAATCAAATGTCAATCTAAAAAATATATTTTCTAATAAATTTTAATTTAATTAATATAATATATAATTAGTTAATATTATTATACATGTTAATACATTTACCATAAAAATCCTATAATAATTTCTATAATTAATTACATATAAAATCCATAATTATAATTAGGATTTTAGTTAGGGTTAATTAAGAATGAAGTATTATAAAATTTTCTTTGAAATATAGCTTTGAAAAGGTTTTAAGTTATTTAATTTTATTTTTATCTTAGAAGAGAATTTTATGAGAAAATGGCTAAGTATTAGTTTTTACTAGGTACTAGTTAATTGGTGATCAAGAACGGTCAATTAATTATTAGGAGAAATCAAAGGCTGTGATAGTTCTAAAGACTATGTGTACCAGGAAACTGATGACATACCATCAACAAACTAATTTATTTTACACAAAACTTTTTCTTTTGGGATTGTTATAGAATATAGATTTTTACCCTTACAATCAACTACTTCATAGACTAATCAACCAATCCTTCATGACTAGTCAATTGATCATCTTCTCAATATTATCTTCAAATATAGTTTTGAGCTTAAATAGTTTAATTTTCTCATGACTAGCCAACTAATCCTTCATGACTAGTCAACTAGTTTGTGTTCTCAAAATTAGTCCCTCTTTGTCTACGTCCCAGCCACCTTAATTTTCCATGACTAGTTAACTGGTGTGTATAGACTAGTTAATTAATATTGCATTATAAGTAGTAAAATTATACCAACTACTAAGACACATTTGGGCACTAGTTAATTGGCCCCATGACACCACTTGACTGGTTTAAGTATGCTGCTAAAAATATGTATCTATTAGTTGCCCTTTTCATACATTGCTTGCTTCTGAAAATAAATATCTTTAAGATATATATATATAAACCTTGATAATACCCATAAAAGGACTTAGATCAGAAACATTAAAAGAATCACTAACATTTCCAAATTTAGCAGACAAATCAATTTTATAAGCATGGCTTATTTTCAAATTTCCTTCAATAACTTGGAGCCCATTTATTATAATAATTCAAATCTCTCCCCTCTTCTTACAATTTTTGAGCATTAAATTCTTCTACACTTTCATACTTGATATCTTGAAAGTATGGTTGTGCTCAAAGGTCAATAGTAAAAGATAGAGTGTTATTCATTGTACTAATTCTCTTCTAAATAAGATTACACATCACTCATTGGTCTTGGACTTTCACATATCATTATAAAAGTGATATTATTGTAATTGCCACAACACTCTTACATAAATTAAATCTAAAGAAGTTGTATATGTCTAGCATTCCTAAAGAGGTTATTGAGTTTGTAGTTCCATAAACTTAAAATAGGATGAGTAGGTTAAGCTATAAATTGTCTTGCAAGAGTTATTATTTTTAGTAGGCTTATAAACCCAAGAGAACATTAATCACCAATATACACAATAGAGTTTTAAAATAAAAAAGGAAGGCCTTTTAGTATTAGATGTAGAGAAACCTATCTTAGGTTCTTTCATCCATGTTAGAATCATGTCTTAGGAGTGAATCATAGACACATAATGTTGTTCTAATTTAAAATTAAGGGTTTGTTAAATATATAACCTTCAGATAAATTGGGTAGTCATAATATCTTATTGACATTTCACTTATGACTCGTGAGCCAAAAGGATGTTTGGGCCAAATACCAAATTTTAGTGTCTCTACATGGTCACACAATGTAGTATGTTAGATTTAATATAATAAGACTAAACTATAAAGTCTAATTTTGAGTTGCAATACCCCGTATTCTTAAACTTTTCTAAAACAATTTCCTATAAGGCTTTTTTAAGTTGCTTTTTTTAATAAGTAAGATCATTTTATTATGTATGAAAATATCAATATAACCAGAATCATTCTTATACTATACGATCTAGATAGTGAAAACAAGGTTCATACCTATAAAACCTATCACTATGCATGCATCTTCTAGCTACACTAAATGCATAATACTTTGAGTGATGGCCCCTATATGTTAATGTTTATGCTGGAAAAGATTAGTATTCCTTTCATGTCATATTTGTACTATATATACATGTAGTAAAGTTTGTAGGATTTCTTTCTTTCTCCATAATTGATGTATACATCATGTAAGATTCTTTACTTCCTCCTCCAAAGTCCCTATTAAGTCACATCTTTCCATAATAGCTCTAATTTTAAACCAAATAGGATGAGATATAGGACATTCATAGAAAATATGGGAAATAGTTTCCATCCTCTCATGAAAAAAAAATCAAGTTTAAATATCTACTGTCCCAAGTTGAGGAAGTAAGATATGTGTAAATATTTTTTGGTGCATGTTAAGCCACGATAGGAATTTATGATAGGGTAAAGCATGTGGAAAACACACATAGGGGTATATAGTTCTCAAGGTATGAAAACACTTCTTGATGCTTTACAAACTTTAGTCTTACAAATGCATTCGGTAATTGAGGAGATGTTGAAAACGTTACCTAACCACAAGGATTCTTTGGAGACACCGTGAGGTAGATTTCTTAGGTCAAAACTCTTGGATTGTATAATCTTTCAAATAGATGCTATGGAACTAATTCCTTTAAAAACTATCTTTCTTATTTCACATACTTCATAAGAGCTTGGCAATGGCACAATTATTCCAAAGGGAAAGGTCAACCAAACTTATACCACCTTCCTCTTTAGGTTTCAAAATTCAATCTCCAACTACCAAGGCTCTTTTTTATACATTCAATTTTCTATAACAAAGAGATTTGTGATAATAAAATATAATTTTATTAAATATTTTTTTTAATAGGAATGATTTGCTAAAATAAATTGGGATGATAAATAAGGCTTATTTGATGAGTTGTACCCACTGCATAAGAGAGGAAATTTTTTGGACCACCTTTTATAGGTTTACTGAGGATAGGCTATAGTTATGTAGCTATGATTCTTGCTAATAAATAAGGGGACTCATAGATAAGTGATAGGGAAAAGGCTTCCCTAAATTATAGTAATTGCAAACCCTGTTGTTTAATCATATCAGCCACCCCACCAAACTATGTTATACACTTGCTTAGATAGATTCAAAGGCTAAAGATATCAAAGGAGTGACAAAAGTAATCAAATGGATTCTAGATAGATGTGATACCCCCCTTATAAAATAAGATGAGGTAATCTACAAAGCAAATATTAGTGATGTACAAAATCTAGAATCTCAAGTGGCCCTTAGAGCTTAGATTTTTACAAAGAAACTTCAAATAATGATACAGATATTCCATGATAAGAATAAAGAGATAGTGCGCATTGGGTCAGCCAACCTTAAGCTTCTCTTAGCCTTAAAATGAGGGGTAAATGACCCATTAATTAGAAGCAAGTAGGATACAAATTATAACCATCTCATGATTAAATGAATAAATGAGAAGGATAAGCCTAAAGCATATAAGATATTCTGTAAGAAGCTCCATCTTATAGTATCATATTCCTTTTGAAGGTTAATCTTAAACATGCATTTGGGATATACTTGTTTAGAAGAATACTTTCTCACTAGTTCATGAGCTTTAACAAAATCATAGTTTGTGAGGGATAAATGATCCAAATCTCACTACTTTGCTTGATGAATATACTAATGTATTTCCAGAAGATTTACCTCCTGGATTACCACATATTAGGGGTATAGAGCATGCTATAGATTTAATTCTAGAGATGACTTTACCTAACAGACTAACCTATAGATATAATCAAGAGGAGGATAAGGAATTACAAAGGTAAATTCAAGATCTAGTAAATAAGGGTTTTGTGAGAGAGAGCATGAGTCATTGTTGTGTACCTATCTTACTAGTTATTAAAAATGATGGTACTTGGCGTATGTGTATAGACTCGAGAGTAGTGAATAATATAACTATCAAATATCATTTTCTTATGTCAAGATTGGATGATATACTTGATGAGTTATGAAACGTAATAATATTTTCTAATATAGACTTATAAAGTGGTTACCATTAGATTAGGATTAGGGAAAGAGATGAATGGAAAACAATATTTAAAACTAAATATGGTCTCTATGAATGGGTCATTGTTCCTTTCAGGTTATGCAATGCACCTAGTTCTTTTATGAGAGTTATGACTGAAATTCTTCGTCCTTTTCTAGGTGACTTTAGTGTAGTTTATTTAGATTATATACTTATATATAACAAAAGTGAACTCAATCATTATCTACATTTAAGGAAATTATTTTATAAGTTTAGGAAAACTAAGATATATGGAAATTATAAAAGGGTGATTTTATGCTTTCAAGTATAGTTTTCCTTGATTATATTATTAGTGCTAAGGGTATTAAGGTTGATCTTGTAAAAATACAAGCTATGAAAGACTGGCATATTCCTAAGGATATACATCAAGTAAGAAGTTTTCATAGGTTAGCTAATTTCTATCAAAGATTTATTAAAGAATTTTCTACTATAATTGCACCTATTACTCAACTCATGAAAAAGGGAGATTTTGTTTGGGGAAAATAAGCCACTAAAGCTTTTGATATTCTCAAGGATAAACTCTGTAATGCTCCTATATTATCTATTCTTAATTTTAACATACTTTTTGAGGTAACTTGTGATGCAAGTGGGTTAGGTATTAGTAGAGTTATTTCTAGAAAAAAACTAATTGGTGCTAGATTAAAGTATTCTACCTGTGATAAGGAGTTATTTGCCATTATACAAAGTCTAGAGACATGGAGTCATTATTTGAGGTATAAACCCTTTTTCTACATTAAAATATTTATATGGTTAAAAGAAAGTGAGTCCTAGACATGCAAAGTGGGTAAGATTTCCACAATCCTTTGTGTTCTCTATTAAACACTTATATGGTAAGGAAAATATAGTGGATGATGCTCATTCTAGGAGATATGTCTTACTTGTCATGCTAGATGCAAAATTATTAGGATTTGAGATGTTAAAAGAGATATATCCTAATAATGAATAATTTCACAAAGAATATCAACCATGTAAAGAAAATGGAAGTGATGGAAATTATACTATAAATGATAGTTTTCTATTTAAGCTTAATAAAATTTGTGTGCCAAGATTGAGTAGAAGAGATTTACTTATCTAGGAGGTAAATGAAGGAGAAATTGTAGGACATTTTGGTATTAAAAAAAACTTTAGAAATATTACAAGATAATTTATATTGGCCATGCATGATTAATGGTGTATAAAACATCATAAACTGATGTGTTACTTGTAAGAAAAGTAAGAGTTTATTTGACAAAGGTTTATATGCACCATTAATTGTTCCCAATCAATCATGGGAAGGGGTTAGCGTGGATTTCATCTTAGGGTTTCCTAGAAAACAACAAGGTAAGGATTCTATAATGGTCGTGGTAAATAGATTTTTCAAGATCACTCATTTTATTCCATGCCATAATACTAATGATGCTACACATACTGCGGACTTATATTCTAAGGAAATTGTAAGACTTTATGGCATACTTAGAAGTATTATTTTAGATAGGGATGTCAAATTTCTTAGTTATTTTTGAAAAACACTATGGTATATACTAAGAACAAAGTTATTTTTTAGTACTTCACTTCATCCACAAATTGATGGAAAACTAAAGTTACTTTTTGTACTCTTGGAACATTGTTAAGAGGATTAGTATGTAAGAGTACTAGAGATTGGAATATTAAGTTAGTTCATGCCGAGTTTTCTTATAATCATAGTCCTTCTAGAATTACACATACAAGTCTATTTTAAATTTTGTATGGGGTGAATCCTTATATGCTAGTCGATATGGTACCCTTAAGAAAAGGTGAACCTAAAAATTATGATGCTAAGGAAAGAGTTGAATTTTTTCAAAAGCTTTATTGACAAATTAAGGGTAACATAGAAAGAGCTAACGAAAAATATCAAAAATAAGTGAATAAACATCATATTCAACAGGTGTATTCTCTTAGTTATTTGGTGTTGGTGTGGTTACATTTACATAAGGAGAGATTTCCAAACATAAGTAAAAATAAACTAATGTCACAAGTCAATAAACCATTTAAAATATTTAGAAAATTTGCAGATAATGCTTATGAACTTGAACTACTTGAATCATATGACCGTGTTTCAAGGAAAAATAATGTAGGTGATTTTTCTCCTTATTTTAAGGATGCCAATTTAAGGATAAATTCTTCTCAGATTGGGGAGAATAATGCAGGTGCATCCAAAGATGATCATCAAGGCATTGATTTGATATACTTATTTTTGGAGCCAATTATATTAGTTATCTTTGATGATAATTCTTTGACTAACTTTAATGATATTGCCTTAAGTCATTCTTGTAGATATATAACATATTTACAAATAGATAACCAATTCATATAAGAAGTTAAGATACTTAAGATTTCCACATGTTACAAGCTTTTACAAAGGAATCTATGTTGTGCATGAAAATCAAAGTCAATAAGACCTAGTCAACTTTTCAAAGTCAACACCATTATCTTGGTTATGATTCTTAAAAAAAATTCATGTAATCTTAAATTAATTTATTTGTAATAGTCTTGTTGACCTATGTATTATATAGGAAATAAATACATTGTAATACTAGTTCTGTGCTAGTTAGTCTTTTTTGGGTCATGTGACTAAACTAGTATGCTAGTTAGCAATATCCTAAACCCCTATATAAAGCATAGATGTCAATATACTTGTAGCATGATGTTAGATAAAAAAATTTATATTGAAATATAACTCAAGTAAATACTTGATTAATTCTCTCCTTGTGAGTAAATACCTATTCTAATACTATTTGGAATAATTTTGAATTGGTGATATTAAAATTGGTTTCTTTGAACCTTTTTGAGTTCTTTGATTTCTTAATTGAGTTCTTTCTTGAATATTAAAATTCTTCTTTGAATTCCAATCTAAAATAATCCTAAACTTCAACTATTTTACACTAATCTTCATCCTCTTTGAATATTTGTGTTAAATTCCAAAGAAAAGTTCTATTAAGACTTGATTTTAGACCATATAAGAAAGTATCATAGAACTTGATATTGCATTATGCATTTTGGGTTGAGCAAAAAATGGCTTGAGTTTCAGTTTTTAGGGTAATCAAAAACCAAATGTGAGGGTACCATGCCACCCAAATCCTGCCATTATGATGATGGGAGTAGTTGTGAAATGTTGCCAATTAGGAAATAACCTATGAAAAGTTATATCAAATTTAAGACTTTTAACTCCAGTCTTCAACATTTTAGCAAGTGATAATTTATTAGATATATACCATTCTTAAACATTATTGTGATTGATTTTTTATTGATATTATAAAATTTCCAAACCCTTAAAACCTATCGCCTAGATTAAGGATAAAATTATGTAAAAAAACATATAGGATGGAAAGTATTTCCTCATTGGCATCAAAGTTACTTATATTCATTGTTCTTAGGGACAAAGGCAATTTGTACAGGCACTCCCTAGGTGTATAATAGGCTCCTTATTTAAGAAGAAGACATTTTTTATAGTGGTATCAAGCCATGAATCAACACAAATGGAGGGGTCCTTTTATTCCAAACTATCACCCACTTACCCATGGAAGTAGATTTAATGAATTAAGTTTATGTTGCTTCCTACACAAACAATACCATAAGCTTTTAGGCATATATTTCTTTTATGGTCAGAGCTATCATAAAGGTGGTAAACAATAGGCTTCCAATCATAGAGAACTAGTTGGATAAAAATGACTCCAATAGGTTCCATAATATCATGACCATCTCATAAAGGTCTATGGATATCCACCTCTAGTAGAAATCATGAGAAATAAAATCATTCTTTATTTTGGGTAAAGGAATAAGAAAAAAGGGGAATTCCTACACAACTATCAATGTGGATAAGAAAGTTTAGGGACCAATGCAACAATTTAAGGTCCAGTAAATGAACCCACAAAAGAATAACCAAAAGGGAATCCTTCTCAAGTTTCATATATGGTTCCCATTGTTTTAAAATTAGAGTGTGACCATAACAAGCCAAGATTTGGTCTCAAATAGTTATCATGTCATTTGAGGATTGAAAATGATAGAGAAAAAACATAATTCATGAGGAAGTAATTTGGTGCAAGGATTATATGCCACTAAGTGGGGGAAAAGCCTTATATTTGGCTAAATGCTAGAGTAGAACCAAATACATAGCTTAGTAGAGTTTTTTTCTTTCGATAAGGTCATCTCATAAGACACCTTTTCCTCTAGTAAACCAAATTGGACTTTACCCTCGCTTATCTTTATAGGAATAAAGGAAAGTTTTCCACATCATTTTTTGTCACAATTTTGTGCAATATGATCTCACTAAGAAACATTAATAGGGTTAGGGTTATCGATTGGCAATACAGGGGTGGCATGAGATTAGGGGAGGATTAATCTCCTTAGTATATACACTAGTATCACTACATGGGGAATATTGTGCAACATTCAATCCATGTGGTGCTTATACATCCTCGATACCTATCATTTGAGAGATATATACAAGTTGTAAATGCTCCATGCACGTTCCCTTTAAATTGATAGGTGCAGCAAAATGGTCTAAATTAGATTGGGAAGATGAAGATGACAATTTTAATGGGAAGACTTTTGATCATTAAGCATGTGACATGGTAGTCTATGTGGAGAAAACCTAAGGTACCACTTAGTAAAGGAGAGGTTTCTATCTCACTATAGTTAAATAAATATGTGATTATGGTAAGGGGAGGAAGTTTATCATCCTTTATTTGAAGTCACTTTTAGCTATAAATTTTTTTTAAGACTATTCTATTTTGATTATATTTAACTTATAAATGTTATATTATGCCTTAATGTAATTTTTATAGTGGAATAATATAATCAAATTGGACATTTTATATATTCGAATTTTATTGAATTTTAATTTGCCTTTGAGTAATTTTGACCATTAAAGTTTTGAGTTATTTTTTTTCAAAAATTTATAAATTTATTAAGTATAAATTTTAAATTGATTATATCATTTAGTTTATCTTGTTATGTCATTTTAGATGGCCCTTTGATGTTTATAGATATTTTAGAATAAAATTGGGTAAATGGTAATAAGTGACCTTTGATTCATCTTATACAATTTGTGTCTAATATCATTTCTTTTAAAATGCTAATTAAGTAAATGAAGGAGTTCATTCAAGCTTATTTCTCCAACTCTCAAAGTAGATATTCAAGGGTTAGTTGACATTATATACCTTATAATAATTTGGTTTCCTCCAAACAAAACCTCAATTAGTTCCAGTACGTTTCCTGCTCTATTACTAATGGACTTCTATTCTCTTAGAAGTTATTCATATTTAAGGGTTTGGTTTCCTTGGTGGTTGTGATCAATAGCTTGATTTCCATGAGTAGTGGATGTCATATGCTCTTATGTCTTTCTATGCCCCATGGATGGATGGCCATATATGGTAGATGTTGTATATCCTTTGCATTCTTTAGTGGTTAGCTACCATGATTATTATTCATAGTGGAGAATTAGTGTCCTCACTCGATATTATTAATGAATTAGATTTATATGATCACAATCCCTAGAAATTTAATAATTAGATTTAAGTCTTTAGATATACCTTAGGTGGCTTACTATTTCTCTAAGTGTGATTCTAGTACTGTATCATATCATTATCATATGGTCATATTTTTTTTAATTTCACATGGATGGTTTGAAGTTATCACATGTTATCATATATTAAAGTTATACCATGATTCTACGTGTATCATGAGCCTTTTCATGTTTAAGGTAATTAAATTCACTTAGTACACCTGTGTCGATGCTATGCTTGAATAGGCTCCACTATGATGATATTGACTTTTTTTAGGTAAGTAAAATACTATGTGAAAGAGGACAATCAAGTCTTTGATGAGGGTAAGTAGTATGCTTATAACTTAGGGAGTATCTTTTGTATGGTAAGAAAGTAGGTTATCCAGATAGTGTTTTCCCTTACATGGGATATCTTTTGTTCTATTTAATATTATAAACTCTTAAGTCTTTATTCCTATACTAGTTTGCATTTTTTGTTGGGGTTATCTATTTTGTATAAAAGCTAATAATTTTTCTTATCATATTATTCCTCCTTGTGAGTGCTTTTTATATGTCTTTTTTTAATCATATACTATTTTTGATTTTGCAAAGTTTAAATTGTTACAATTTTAGTCTTGCATCTAGCATGTGAAAGTGGCAAAATGCTTATCTTGTGTAAGATGTGGGGATAAATTCCCCATGAGTTAGTTTATGCAAAATTTTATTTAAAATGAAAAAAAATAGTTGAAAAGAATAGGGGTGTCACAAGTTAAGTCACAGAAATAACATTTAAGATGTTTAAAAACTATATTTCCATAATTAGGAGGGGAGAAAACCTATATACAATGCAAATTCTATGTTAGAAATTTCACTAAAATTGTGTATTTTACAATATTTTATTTTAGGGGTTGATCTCAACAAAGATATATTAAGGGAAGTTGATAGCACAATCACACTTAAATTCAACCATTACTCATATATGTTTTGACTATATATATGGACAAAACTAAAAAAAACTTGTAATTTTACCATAATATAAACCTATTGGAGGTTAAAAAGATAAGTTATTATACCTTCTAAAATCACTTTTTGTTTATTTAATTGTTTTCAGTATGTATTTCCTTGCATGTTGTTTAGATTTAGCTAATTTTTGTTATCAGCTATTAAATATGTCTCAATAATTTACTACAACAACAACTATGTATATCATATATTTTTAATCTCATTTGTATTATAATGTGTGATTACTTGTGATTTCCTAAAAAATGGTGAGTGAACATAGTAATGAAGGAATATAAAAGGATCCTAAAAGTTTAAAGACATACAAGATGGAAGGTAGAGATGCACAAGGTCATGCTAGAGGTTTTAAGAGATCATAAAGCCATTGGACAAAAAAAAGATAGGAATTTTGAAAATGCTATATATAGATATGTCTTTAATGTATTGAAAAAAATGTATGGAGTTGTATTTCTCTGTGATAAGTTGATAAATAGGATTAATACCCTAAAACAAACATAGGGAAGTTCCTAGATTTCCTTAATAGAAAAAGTGGCTTTGCTTGGAATGATGTAACAAAGATAGCTGAAACTACATTCACATTTAGGAAAAACTCATCATGGTAATTACAAAGGCATTAATTTTGGTAGATATGTGTTATTAATTTTATTTGGAAAAGATTTTGAAGTTTTAGTTGAATAGAAATTATAAGATCATTTTTGGTTAATAAATACATAACTTAGAGCATATGTGACCTTTTTGAGAAGGATAAGACCATTATAAACATAGTTGACAGTGCAAAGGAAGGTAGAAATGTGACATAATGTGTCTATTCACATTGATGATATTCATGAATTAGAATATCATGGAATACCAATTAAGACCTTTTGATTTCAAAATTTAACACATACCACCATTCCATAAAACAATTCTAAATATAAAGCTTAAAAATAAAAAGTAGAAGCACATGATGTTATTGGTGTTGAGATAAAGAAGTAAATGAATTAATCATAAAAGTAGCCAATGGAATTTTGTCTTCAACTAATCGTATTAGGAAATAGGAGGATATTCTTGCTAATTTGATGAGACTTGGATTGGAAGTTTGTGTTTTGGCATCACCACCTAATATATTTGGAAATGACCCAATCGCTACCAATTTGCTTCTCACATATCTAAAATATTCTTTCTTAGCTTGGGCAAATAAGAAGTTGAGGTGAGTATTTTGATGGGGTGCTTTTGTAGAGCAGTTGCTTGGGTTTATTTTTCTTATATTATAATGCTACTATAAGCCCAGAAGTTGTAATGTTATATTATTATGGGGAATAATATTTTTCAAAATTTAGCAAAATGATTACAAACATCTTGCCCTCTTATGGATGCTTTTATGGTCGTTGATCTAATGTATTAAAGACATCTATGGGTTTACCTAATACTATTTATACTTATTGATGTTGTTATCATTGTTTTTGTCAAGGCATGAGCAAATGTAATGCTTGCATTGATCTTCTAGATAAAAGGCCTATAGGGGTTTATTTGATGTAAATTTTATTTATCTTGCCAATACATAAGTAGATATGATGCTCAACTTTTAATTGATGTTGTTATAGTATTTAATTATGTTCCTTGAGCTTTTTCTCCATGAGCAACCACAAATGAATGTGAGTTGAATTTTGAGTTACTAGGAACATATGAACTAATGGAGACAACAAGATGAACATTTTAACATTATTTATATTATAGGAGACTATTTATAGTAACCATATTGTAACATCCCCATTTTTCCAACTATTTTTTTTCTTTTATTTCGAAAGAACAATGTAGAAGCTAAAATAATAAATACGGGAAGCTACTACCAAATCTATCATGGAAAAAGGGGGTGTGTGTGTTCATCAATCCCATGATAGATGCAAGACCAAGCATCATAAACAAACAACTATAAGGTAAACCGCCATTAAGGGTAAATCCCTTTATAGATTATAAAAGCTCAAATAGAGGTTGCAAAGTTAAATTAAACTTACTAAAACCAAAACTAAAACCTAACATAGGACAAAAAGCACTAGAAACCCTACTCTCTAAATCAACTTAAAGCTCTAGAAATGACCTAAGCACACATACAAAATAACATATGAAAATTGAATCATTCAATACAAAAATAATAAGTAAAGACACCCAAC
The DNA here is from genome assembly GCA_030549775.1 of Tamarix chinensis. Taxonomy (NCBI): domain Eukaryota; kingdom Viridiplantae; phylum Streptophyta; class Magnoliopsida; order Caryophyllales; family Tamaricaceae; genus Tamarix; species Tamarix chinensis. The sequence continues at coordinate 59,145,034 of CM060180.1, read as the reverse complement.
TTAGAGAAAATAACATGCTCATATAACATATCATATACAAAGCATAATTTCATGTATTAAAAGCATACGATTACATGATAATATCAAATAATGCATACTTAAGGGTAAGACATGCTATAATACACAATACCACCAATCATCTCAAACAACCATTTATTAACCAACTAATAAACCACTTAACAAGGGTAGTACACAATGATAACTACCAACATCTCATAATAATAATGGTATTACACATCGGTAACTACTAAGAAGGGCACATAATGTACTTACCAAAACATGAATACACAATTTAACTTCATTTAACTTACTAGAGATGGATCTAATATATATAACCCAAGGATAATAAGATATCTTGATCATACTGGTGGATAAGGCAACAAAATACCCACCTATCCATGTAACCCAAGGATACTAAGATATCCTAATCATATCAATACATAAGATAACATAATACCCTCTCATCCATATAACCTAAGGATACTAAGATACCTTAATCATAATAGTGCATGAGACAACGCAACACCTACCCATTCTAGGTCATCTAATTTTCAAGTATCTATACCATTCAAAAAGTATAAAGACATTAAAAGAGTACACTAAGGTATTAGAAGTACCGTAAAGGTACATAGTGATGCTTAGAGTGATAACATCTAACACAATCCCAACAAAAACCTTAGGTTTAAACCCCATATCTAAGGTTGCTACCCCTAAAGAACAATCATTTACAATTTCAAGGTCTTCCACTTTAATAATTAGTGTTTTATTTAAGATAAACACATTACTCACTAAGGAATACGAAGGTCTACATATAACAACTAAGAAAGTCCTCGAACCACCTTGACCACTCATGATCACAACAACATCTAGCCATGAAAGGCTAAGGTTAGACAACAAGATATAGTCTCTACACCAAACAAGATCTATCCACAAAAATGTTAAGGTTAGATAATAAGCCATAACCCCCAAAATAAACAACCAATTCCCTTCCAACTTAGTCATTTAATTCTAATTATTCAAGTTTAACATGTAAATCATGAAAAACATATTAAAACACTTAGAGCACACAAAAACACAACCAAAAAGTAACAAAACAAAATACCAAATTATCCCTAAACATGCTCAAAACTATAATTAAATCAAACATACCATATAAATGTTATATATCAAACTATAAATAAATTACCTATTGAAAAAATCTATAATAATTTACACAAATGCAACATACCAAAATAGAGCCAAGGCCTAATATCCCAAAAATTATAGGGAAAATGCCATTTCTAACACTTTACTTGTTATGTATCATACATGGTTAAATACTTAAAGACGCAATATATTTTTACTAACAAATTCAAAATAACACCTCATACAAGACTTAACATGATCATTTAACACCAACTTCATGCTTTTAACACAAAACCACAAAATGAAACAAAACATAATAAGAACACACAATAACATATAAGGCTATGTTTACTAAGACTCTAGAAGTTTTATCTCAATCCTAAGCTCTAAGGAAAAAAAAGGAAGAAGAGAATAGCTCAAGGACACTTCACAATTCACAAAGATTTAACCCACTTTTACTTAAGAAAATATTAATATACTAAATCTAAGAACTTATAAGTAAAGAGGATGACTAACCATGGAGGAAATTGAAAGTAATGCCAAATCAAAATTGAGTAGGAAGAAGGAAAGAATATGGTGACCAAAGATAAAAAAAGAAAGAAAAGATTGGTAAAGGTAGAATACGTATAACACCCTCAAAATCACTATTAAAAATTTTTGATTTAAGCATGAGTGTATAATCAAATAGTTGGGTGTTAACACTGTAATTAACATACATCGGGCTTATCCCACCATCCTTACGTCAATCATAACGCAAAACAATTAGAAAATTTAAAACATGATAGTAAGAAACGAGATAACTTTTAATAACATCAAATAAGCATTTGGAGATCAACTCCAAATACAATATCAAAATACAATAAAATGGATCCTATGGAACTAAGAGTCCAAAAAGGTATTCGATTAAAAATATCATCTAGATAACATAACTCTACGTCCAAATCCTTATATGAATAAATCAATCCTCCACACATATAGCATCAAAGGCTGTAAATTAATCCACTTGGTCCTCATTGACCTACACATAAACATCTAGGTCATCTACTCGTTAGATTAAGTAGAATCCATAAAAAAAATGATCAGTACGCTACGTACTGAGTAAGGTAGCAGTACAATCAAGCAGGGTTACAAGAATTCTCAAAAGAAAATCATACATGCGTAAAACAAAGAATGTGAAATACCCCAAAATTCTAATTCTGGAAATTATGGTTAAATAATGATTTATTAGGAAGATTAATTAAATTAATTATTTTATTAAAATATAGGGAGCTATTTAGGGACAATCAAGGAAAAAATGATAAATAGGTTAATTAGGAAGAATTAGGGAGTAATGCTAATTTATATGGGATTAAAAGAAAAACTATCCAAAATAGCCTAAATTAAGCCAAAAAGGAATTAATTATTATTTTATAAATATTATTATCCTAAATGACCCAAAAACACCAAAATACCCAACCCACATATTTTTTCCCTTCTTTTTCTTTTCTTTTCTTTCTTTTTCTTCCTCTTTTTCCCTTTTCTTTCCCTCCCTCGACCTGGGCCAACGTCGCGTGACCCAGCCTTCCTACGCGGCCAAGGCCCGCACCGCCTTCTCCTCCCTTCTTTTTTCTTCCTTCCCGACTGGTCCGGTTCTTTTTTTTTCTTCCTTTTCTCCGTGAGCCTCCGAGTCCCGACCTATTCTTCTTCCTTGAGGCGTGGGCAGTGACCGAGGAGCTACAACCCAGCGCTCCGTCGGCCACCATCGCTACCACCATCCTTCCCTCCCTCTCTCGTCGCTTTCTTTGATATTTTCGACCCCAACCAACCTATTCTCCTCTCCCGAGCACCCTGCCCTTTTCCCTTTCCCTCTTCCCTCAAATATGCCTCCCCTACCATGGCAGAACCGCCTCGACTACCGCCACCGGGCGGCATGCCTGACATCTGCACCCCCTTGTCTTTGCCCAGCCAATCGATCTATATATATACCCCATACCCTTCCTCAATTTGAATTTTGATCTTGAAAATCCAGAAACAACCCTTCTCGCCACCTCCTCTTTAGACGAGCAAACCACAACTGCCACCCATCACCGCCAGCCAAACCACCCCCAAAACTGCTCCTTGCACCATCCTCTACCTAACCAAATCCTCCTCGTCTCTTGATATCCCCTACACGAGCCACCCCGGCCATACAAAGTCGACCTCCCCAAACAACCAACTTCAGCCCCTGCCACCCTTCGCACAACCACCCGCCGTCAATTCCGCCGCCACCAATGCCACCTCTACCCTCTAAAACAACCAGGGGAGCCTCCTCTACCTCCCCACACCTCCCTTTCTTCCTCCTCCCTCCTTTATCCTCCTCCCTCCTTTCTCCTTCTTCCACCACCTCAAACTTCCACAATCGCCACCGCCGCTGGTGCCACCACTGCCTTAGGTGGTTCTCTAACTTTCCCAATCCTTAAACTCACTTTATACTAATATTAGTTATTTAATAATATTAATGGTATTTTTTATATTACTACTACTATTAGTAGTATTATTATTATTATCATCATCATCATCATCATCATCTTGTTAATAATGTTAATACTAACTTTATCCATTATCACTTTTATTATTAATATAAATATTTGGACCCTTATATTATTATTATCATTTTGGTTACTATATTATTGTTATTTTCATAATTATTACTATGCTTAACATTATTATTATTATCATTATTATTTTTATTATCATTACTATTATTAGTATAATTATTACTTTATTATTATTACTATTATTGTTATTGTTGTTGTTGTTGTTGTTGTTATTTTATTTTATTTTTTAGTTGTTGTTGGCGTTGTTAATAATATTACTATTATTTTTATTATTATTAATGTTATTGAAACCGAAATTGGCATGTTACCCTTTTATTACTATAGAAGAAGAATACCCAACCTTAGCATTATTACTATTATTATTATTCAAACATTGCTAATATTATTCCTAATGCCTTTGTTACTAACATTATTACTATGGTATCATTATTAGTTATTACTAGTACTATTGTTATTATTTTTTTAATATTATTATGATAAAAAATATTTGAACCCATATATTATTATTATTCCAAATATAACTAACATCATTATTACCTTTAATAATATTAGTACTTTGTTAGTAATATTAATATTATATTATTATCTTATCCCTAAAACCATTATTAGCCTTAGCCTAAAAAAAATAATAGGGCTTCTATTTCTAGGAGCATTAGTATTACTATTATCATTATTATTACTATTTTGTTTTGACAAGTATTAGTACTATTATTAGAAGAAATAAAGTTGTTAGGTTTAATGATATAAATATAGTTATGAATAATAACATAAGTATATTTTGACTAGTAATATCTAGTAGGCTAACTTGATGGTAAAAACCCTAGTTTTCATTTATAAAACTCCCTATAATAATAACCACCCTAATCTTAGACTAAAATAAGGAATAATAGTATTTTTGGTAGAGGGGAAACTAATCATTAGTCTTACCCTCGTATAGGTGAACCAAGCCAAAACTCTAAGGAGGCATAGGAGCGTGCTCTAAGCCCGACATCGTTTTAGGTAAGGATGTAGCTAAGGCCCTTGTGTGTTGTGTGACTTGTATGCCTTGGATGCTATATTTATATATCATGTTATGTCGTGTATCGTATGATTATCATTAACTTGTCTTATGTGTAGCGTAGCTTGGAGTAGAGGTATGTTGTGTGTTCCTTATGGCATGAGCATGATTTGTATATATAGTAATTATGATGTGATATGATATGACCCTCTAGGACATGTATGCTAGGATGATTATCAATATGATATGGGAATGAAAGGATAAAAAGAGAGAAAATAGAAAGTGAGTTTACTAAGGGGGATATGAGGCTAACCAAAATACCTCATAATCCTTGAGAGGAAATTAAAGAGGAAGGAATGATCAAAATGAATGAGAGATGGGAAACATACATGTGAATCTGAAAATTTGCATGGGGACTTTGGGTGTTTGCATGGGATGGATAAAACTTGCATGGGGGTGATCTTTACGTGAGAAAAATTGATTCAGGGTGTAAATAAGCATAGCAGAAGAGTGGTGGAGTGACCGAAGACTTGCGATGCAAAATAGTACGTAGGTTGGTGTAAGGGTGTATAAGGGACCCGATTAGGGTTTTGGGAGGAAGCGGTAATCTGGAAAATGTGGAAGTAAAAATGATTAAAGGAGAGTGGAGTACGGGTTAAGAGTGGAGATTGATTTTGGGTGAGTATGGGATCCATGGGAGAGAAGATACTTTGGGTGAAAAATAGAGAGGTTACTTGTGGGAGAAGAAAGGTACTAGGGTTTGAAGTGGCCAACTAGGGTTTCTCGGTCACGCGTGGAATCGAGGGGTTAAAGCGATATAATTTGGGATTGGATCTAAATGAGATAAGGTGTGGGATGATAAATGAAGTAACGGTTGTGTAAGTGAGAGAAAGTGGGCCACATAGGTCCAATTAGGGTTTTCAAGGGAAAACCCTAGAGGGTGATAGTAGGTGGGGTTGATTTCATGAGGTGTTGGGCCCTAACCCACACCCGTAGAAGTCAGGTTTTTCATTATGTGTAAGCGTAAGGGGGAATGGATGTCAGGGTGTGATAAGGGGTGCATAAGTCTCAAGATATGGGACGGGCCCCCTTGAGAGGATAGAGGTAGAATGTCGGAGGCATGCATGTCAAGGGTGAAATGCTTATCGAATAATACACGAATAAGACATTATCCATTTAAAGAGAAAGATTGTTGAACTGAGCCCAGACCAGTCCACCGGCGAATAATAGTGGCCAAGAGCCGGGGTGCCCTGCATGACCGGTCCACCGGCGAATAATAGTGGCCCGACGCATTTTACCCTTCATGACCATTCCATCGGCTATAATAGTGGGGAATTTCGTGCTCAACAAACCAAACATAATGATAATAAGACATGGGAAAGATATGAAGTAATTACAGTGGAACATCATGTGAGTCAGGGCCAGACCAGTCCACCAGCTAATAATAGTGGCCAGGAGAATTTTGCCTTGCATGACCGGTCCACCGGCGAATAATAGTGGCTAGGAGCATTTTTCCCTACATGACCGGTCCACCAGCTATAATAGTGGGATTCCCACACTCACATGGATTGATAAAAACTATGATGTGAATCGACTATATTTACTAAAGGTCTAAAGAATGAGTTTACTCAGCCCGTAGCCAGCCTTTATCATCTATATTACCACATGTTGCTTATGTGATTATGTCATGTATGCTATGTGTATGATTTGTATGTTTGGCCTTAGCGCATCTGTTACCTTACTTAGAACATATCATAGTGATCACCTGTTTCATGGGTGCTGCTCATTCCCACGAGCAGAAGACCCATCTGAGTTTGTGTAGGTAGGGGACGACGTCTTTGATGCCTATGACACCTACGAGGCATCAGGCGAGGCCAAGAGTTGAACCTAAACTTGGCTTGGGGGTCGAGAGTGATTGGCCAAACTCTATCTTACTTTTGTGATGTATCATTTTACTCTGTCGTACTGTGTTGATGTATTCGAAAAACTTATTTAACTACTCTTTTGGTTGTAATCCTAAACCACACTCTGATTTCTGTATGACTTGTGTTTTTATTAATGACTTGTGGTTGATGTTGACCTTGTTTAGCCTTAGCATTTAGTACTGGAACGGTAGGAGTGAACCAATCTGGTACTAAGTGTGGCGGTAATGCCCCCGAGTTTACGGTTTTGTCATTTCACGTTCATAAAACCTTTTATTAAAACAAAATTTTTCAATAGTAAATTTGGGGGTGTTACAGAATGTCACATGAGTACTGACTCCAAGTCTTTCATTAGATATACCATATTCCAAAATTTTATTTACGTTGAGTTCAGGGACCCCATTATTCTTAAACCGGTATAACGGTTTGAAACATCTCTCAGAGATAACATACCCAAGTCACTATTATTATCCGATGGAGAGAAGCCAAAACTTCTTAAAGTAAAATACTCTTGAGCCACTATTATTAAGCTGATAAAATAGTCCGAAGCACTTCTTAGAGACAACACGCTCAAGCCACTATTATTATCCAGTGGAACAGGCTCAACATCTCAGTCCTGACTCACGTAATATTCCACTTTAAATGATTAGTATCTTTCCATTTTTACTTTAACTCTTAATTGCATGTCCAATGGAACGGGCTCAACACCTCAGTCTTGACTCACGTAATATTCCACTTTAAATGATTAGTATCTTTCCATTTTTACTTTAACTCTTAATTGTATTTTTATTCACATTGAGTAAAGGGCCCCGCTAGTCTTAATCCGGTACAACAGACTGATGCACCTCTCGGAAAAAACACGCCCAAGACATTATTATTATCCTGTGGAATAGAGTCATATAAACACATCGGCTTGAATCACGTGATTTTTCACTTTAAATAATTAGTCTCTTATTCAGAGTTGATTGTATATTATCATGCCGAACTCATATAAATGTCATACATATAACTTAACAACATAAGTATGACCATGTAATTATCCTCAAATGATCATAACACCCTCAGGGTAGGCAAGAGAATCATATTCTCCCAAAGGTTTTCTAAATCCTAATACTAATACATATAAATTCCATATAATTATGCAAAGTACATATCCTTAGTTTCCATAGATATCTTGTATCCAACATTATACCCAAATACGAACTTACATAATTTCATTACTCTGAAGAATATCATTTCATAACATTTTTATAAATAAATTATTCAATACAATATACTCAACGCAAAAGTATATAAAAAAGTACAAGTATCACATAAATGCCTAGCTACGACATGTATCCTTACCAATAAGGACACTAGGTTCTATGCACATAAATCTTATACCTCCTCCAAGATTACTAGAAGATCACTTATGAAAATAATATAAAATATGATTAGGAACAAAGATTAAAAATTGAGAGAGAATTTAAGGTAGAGGAGGGTAAAAAAGGGAATTTACAAAGTCAAATGGAAGCTTGAATTGTATGGAAATGTAGAAGAAGGTATGATGGAGCTATGGTTAAATTTTGCTGGTGTTTCGACAAGTTTTGGAGTGAAAATAGGGGTGCACGGCCAAGCGATGCAAAAAGTTATATGGTTGTGCAGCAACAGTACACAACAAGTCAAGAGGAGAAAAGATACATGGTCAGGTGGTGCAAAAGTTGCACATTTGTGCAACACCACCTGAGAGAGAAAAAGACACACAACCAGACAATGCAGGAGTTGCAAGGCTGTGTAGTAGGGGATTTAACTATTATATGGTCGTGCAGCAGGCGGTGCATGAGGGGAAGGAGAAATAAAAAGAGGTCGTAGTCAGTAGTGATGGCTGGCGATGGCAAGGGGGAAGGTCAGGGTGACCTTGGTGGTCGGTCCACTGGCCAAAGGGCAGCGAGTGGTGGCTTAAGTGGTGCTCTGTGATGGTTTGGATGGTTCAAACACCAAAAATAAGGAAGAAGGAGAAAGGAGAAGGAAGAAAAGAAGAAGGTTGGGGAGCTAATGGGTGACAATAAAATGGAAGGATGGAGGGGTATATATACTAATATGATGGCGTGCCATAGAGGAGAAAAATGGCAGGGAAGGTGATGGTGTAGGAACGGGGAAAACGTAGGGGATGATGGTAAAGCACAAGGGTGACGAAGACAGTAGGGGAATAAGTAGAGGGTGATGGTGATGGCTTTAGTGAGGGTGGTCCATGAAGGAGACATGCACGAGAGAAAAAGGTAGGGAGAATATGATGATGGCTGACAGTCGAACAAAATAGTAGTAGGGTGATGGTGAGATGATGGTGGTGTGTGTAGGGGAAAAGAAGAAGAAGAATAAGATAGGAATGAGGGATGGCAGGGATGGTGTCATGGTACATGTGGGAGGGCAAATGGATGGTGATGGTGCAGAGGAAGCCAAATCCTTCATGCCATAAAATCAACATAGGATAAGAAGGGAAAATAAAAGAAAAGAAAAAGAAAGTAAAAGGAAGAAAAGAAAAGGAGAAAGAAAAGGAAAAAGAGAGAAGGGTTAGGGGATTAGGATTAGATTAAGTAATTTTGGATTAGCCAAGTAATTATAATTAGTGAAAATTTTAGCTAGTTTTGATTTTGGTTTATGATTTATCTGAATTAAGGTTTTAGTTTTTGTTAAAGTTTCGGTAATATGAAATTTGGTTAAGGATAACAATAAGATTTCTTAATATTAGAATCCTAATGACATGGAATTAGACTAAGCAAATTTTTAGGCTATTATAATAAGTTTGGAATGCTTAGATGTTAAGTTAAAGTTTAAAGGATGATTTCACCTTTAAAACATCTAAATAGATAACAATAATTAAGGGGATTAGGGGTGGGGAGGTGGCTGCATCAAGAACCATACAAAAACAAAAAGTGATTTTTATCCATTAAGAAGAGAAATGGGAGGCTAAGAAAGAGAGAAGAAACATTAGCTAAGTGTAAAGAGGTAAAAATATATCAAAGGAAGACAAAATCAATTTAGTTATCTAAGCAATGGTGGAACCAACCCAAAATACATAAAGGTAGTATATTTCCTGCACAAAAGGTGAAATGAGGGATAGGAGAGGTTAGAGCAAAATTTAGACCAAGGTAGAGTTATCAAAGTTGGTTTTAACAACTTATTATGTCCAAAATATCAAAAATATTTATCTAAACCATAAAATCATTTATAACTCATTGAGACTAAAATATAGTAATCCCTAAAGTTTTATAAACTTAAGAAAGCTAGAAAGAGCTTTTTAGGGCTGAAAACATATTAGTATGACATATCGATATGATAAATAATATTTTTTTTGCCATCAAATTAGTTAGAAGTATTAAAAAAAAGCCTATAAGACTTAGAAAAATAGATGGAATTAGAATATTCACATAAAAAAAAGAGTCTCAAAAGTGTTGAAACCCAAAAGTGAATTAGAAATCTTATAGAATACAAAACTTTAAGAAAAGATAAGGATTCATGAATGAAACATTTCAAAAATGTAACTAAGGTTTTTGAATCACTCAATGGATACAATAAAATGTTCAAATAAGATAACTGTATTATCTAAAAATCCACATTTGAATAAATACGGTTGTAAAAGAATGGGATATTACATCGAGTTCAATGATGTAATCATGTGTAATCAATTCATGTCTTTAATGTTATGGTCTTTCTATGGTCATGTTTGTTATTACAGTGAGTGCCTTTGACTAGGAGATATGACCTTTTGGCATGTGTGATCAATATGGTATAGAGCATCAAATGATAAGTCTTCATGCACGAATGTCATCATGTGTCCTTATTAGTTTAGTCATTTTGTAATTTACCTTATTCTAAGTGACATTATGAGAAAATCTTAAGCATTAAAAAAAAGGTTGGGCAACACCAAGTTTGGTGCTTGAGATGTAATGCTATAACCTGAGTTTGATGTCACAAATCCATGCTTTTTTTACAAAAAAAAAAGAAAGGAAAATGTTGAGAAACAAATTTGATTGAGATATTATAGTTTCTCTATATCTATGTGTGGTGTCAAGGAGACTAAATTATATTTTGTAACTATTCACACAATCTCCACCCTACCGAGCCCCATACCCTCTCCTTTTCTCTTCCTCTTCTTTTTTTTCTTCCCTCCCTGCTTCATCCTACCATTTTCAAGCCTTCCTTCCCCTTCCCCAACCTTCTTTCTCTTCCTTGCTTCTCATGCCATCTCCCTCGTTGTTTTTGCTAGGCCGCCCCATCCCGTCGCTGCCACCGCCTCAATAGCCACTTGCACCACCCCCTGCCACCCTCTACTTCATCCCTACACCACCACACCACTCATCGAGCCACCCTGTAACCCCCTTCTTCCTCCCCTCCTATTTTTCTCTTCTTTTTCTTCCTTTTCGGCAACCACCCTACACCTCCTCCTTCCACCAGTACTCTGCCACCTTTACTGCCACTTGAGCCACCAAACCAATCCCTGCAACCTCCTCTACCACCCCACACCTCCTTTAGCCAAAACAATCACCTACAGGCCTTTATTTTCTCCCTCCCTTTTCCTTCCTTCTCAGCCCCATCCACCTCGGCAACCACCTTTGCAGCCTTGCTATCACCGCCGCCCTTAGCCACCGTCAACCCATCCCTGAACACCACCTACACCCCTTCTCCACCTCTGTAACCTTCCTTTGCCTTAAATCCTCCCTCACATGCCATCTTTCCTAGCCCAAAAACCCTAACCTGAAATTAATTCCCTCTTCTTCTCCTTATGCCATTTTCGACCCCTCCCCCTCTTTTTTTGCATGCAACTCATGCTACATAAGTAATATGGGCTGCTACATGCTTTAGTATGTTTTGTTTAATAAATTTTAAGGTATAATAATATTTTAAGCTAAATATTTCATTAATTAAGTGTTATAAAGTCTTATGCTTTGGTTTTTCTTATTTCTAATATAGTAAACAATGATATTATTTTTAAGTATTATTTTTGCTAATCAAAGCTTGAATCTTTAACCGAAATTTCGGTAAGGTTCGTTTTTATGGGAATTAAGGTAATCGTTATACCCCACTTAAATGCATAGATTAACGTATGCTAGCACATTATGGTTTTAATATGTTATTTTGCATGATATATATTGTTTGATATATTATATGTAGTTGCTTACATTGATTGAAAAAAGGAAAGCATGATAATTTATATGCCATGTGTGGAAATATTGCTTAAGGAGAGGGTTTGGTTATTAATGAAAAATGTTAAGTACTTATCCATGCTATATTATGTTGTTGTGACCATTAATGCATGGTTAATATTTTTGTGAGCCCTAGGGGTATTTTAGTAATATGTCTTGTGTAAGAATGTGGCCTAATATTTGTGGGTGCTAATGAGTATTATATTAAATATAATAGTTGTGGAGTTGGATAATGAGAATGGGGTATTCATATTAATATTTCATGTAGTGATAATACTTTAATATAAGTGGTGTAATAAGAGGCAAAATGATAATTTGTATATGAAAAAGGGTAAAATGGTAATTCTAGAAGTAAAGGGGTAAAATGGTAAGTTTGGAGGTAAAGGATAAAATGGTAATTTTGTAAGTAAAGGGTAAAATGGTAATTTGGAAGTGAAAAGGGTAAAATGGTAATATTGGACGTAAAGAGTAAAATGGTAATTTTGTAAGTAAAGGGTAAAATGGTAATTTTGGACGTAAAGGGGCAAAATGTCAATTTTGGAGGCAAAGGGTAAAATGGTAATTTTGTAAGTAAATGGTAAAATGGTAATTTTGTAAGTAAAGGGTAAAATGGTAATTTGGAAGTTAAGGGTTAAAATGGTAATTTTGGAAGTTAAGGGCAAAATTGTAATTTTGTAATTAAAAGGGTAAAGTGGTACTTATAATAATGGAAAAGGGTAACTTGGTAATTATAATAATGGAGAAGGGCAAAATGGTAATTATAATAATTGAGAAGGTAAAAAGGTAATTATGATAAGGAAGAAGGGTAAAATGATAATTTAATAAAAGAGAAGGGTAAAATGGTAATTTGGTGTAAATGAAGGTAAAATGATAATTTAATAAAAGAGAACGATAATTTGGTAATTATGATAATGGAGAAGGGTAATTTGGTAATTTGACCAACTAAAGGGTAATTTGGTAATTATGATAATAGAGAAGGGCAACTTGGTAACTTAACCAACTAAATGGCAATTTGGTAATTATAATAATAAAAAAGGGTAAAATGGTAATTATGATAATAGAGAAGGTCAATTTGGTAATTCAACCAACTAAAGGGTAATTTGGTTATTTGGTAATTTTGATAATGGAGAAATGTAATTTGGTAATTTAACCAACTAAAAGGTAATTTAGTAATTATGATAACAAGGAAGGGTAACTTGGTAACTTAACCAATTAAAGGGTAATTTGGTAATTATAATAATGGAGAATGAGACTTTAGTAATTCAACCAACTAAAGGGTAATTTGGTAATTTTGATAATGAAGAAGGATAATTTGGTAATTTAACTAACTAAAGGATAATTTGATAATTATGATAACAGGAAAGGGCAATTTGGTAATTTAACCAACTATAGGGTAATTTGTTAATTTCGATAATGGAGAAGGGTAGTTTGGTAATTATAATAATAGAGAATAAGACTTTGGTAATTTAACCAACTAAAGGATAATTTGATAATTAGGATAATGAAGAAGGGTAATTTGGTAATTTGACTAACTAAAGGGCAATTTGTTAATTATAATAAAGGATAAGGACAAATTGGTCATCTAACCAACCAAATGGAAAATATCTTAAGAGTAACAATCACGAAAGATAGTTGGTGACCTAATAAGTATGAGGATAACTTGATAACCTAAATCGCACAAGCGGTAATTTAGTAATTATGTATCAAGGAGAGTAATATAGTAATTTATCAAGTAGGGAAAGAATGACTTAGCAATTATATAAGTAATGGGTAAATGAGTAATTTGTATCTAACATGTAGTTGTGATAATGGAATTTAGTAATATGACTCAAGTAACACTGAATAACAAGATAAGAGTTTTTGACAATTAGTAAGTATCATGAGAACGAATCATAAATCAAAATTGGGTGAGATTATAACGACCTTAATGATTCCTCTGTGTTACCTTGGATAACCATTTGAATAAGGAATATCTAATAATATTAGAACAATTGAAAGTGAATAAGCATCTAATTGGTGTGCTTTTTGTGATCATCTTAATTAAGACACTAATACTTAAAGTGAAAGACCTCGAGATTGGAAATGGTGGCTCTTTAGGGGTTACTCCCCTAAAGATGTGGTTTAGCCTACGATTATTCTAGTATTTGTTGGTGTGCCTTTGTGCCCCAGCCAAGCACTATATCTTACTCTATCTTACTCTATCTAGCTTTATGGACCTATTTAGGGGGTATTTATACTTATGGATTAGGTTGTAATCCCCTAAAAATTTCGAAAACCTATATTTTAATAAATAACTTTTATTTGAAATAAAAATTTGCTTTTAAAATTATTTATTTTAATTATTTTATGGATTTTAGAGTATGTAAATTTGTATAAGAGTATTTAATAAATTAAAAATAAATATTTTTCTATTTATCATATTTTTTATTTAAATAATTTTCCAAACTAATATTTTACCAATTTTATCCTTTTTAAACTAATATGATAGGTTATAATGAATTAAATTATTAAATTAAATAATCTATCAAGAATATTACATTTTATGATTTTATAAATTAATTTACTTTATTTTTCCTATTTTACCATTTCCCTTTTTACCCTTTTCCCTTTTTCCTTTCCTTCTCTTCTTTTTCCTTTTTCCTTCCCTTGGGCCGCCCGGCTTGCTTTCCTCCCCCCCCCCTTCTTGCCTGCTGGGCCACAGGCTCGATCCTCCTCCCCTCCCACGCACGACACACCTAGCCCGCCCTCCTTCCTTATTTTCTTTCTGGACCGGCCGACTCTCTTCTTTTCCTGCGCCGGTCTAGCCGCTCGCCCAACTTCTTCTCCTCTCTTCTTCTCCCATGCCCGACCAGCACCAGTTCTGCCATTGTCGAGTGTCCGGCCGCCTATAACTGCCGCCGCCTGCCACCGCACCTACCCCTTACTACTCCCTCTTTCTACCTCGTCCTTTTCTTTTCTATTTCGAGCCAAACCACCCTTATATCACAGCCTGCATGCCCCTCCCCCTTTCCTTCTTCTCCCATCCCTTCCCCTGCCAACCGACAGCCCTGCCACCACACTGCAACACCGATCGGCCGCCTGCTTCCTTTGCCTCACCCTCTTCTTTTTCTTACCCTCACCAGCCCTTCATTCCCACATTTTTCGAGCCTCTTCTCCCTCCCCGAGCTCCCTCTTCTCTCCTTCCTTCTTCCCCATTTTTTTCTGCTTTCTCTCCATGCCGCCGCCAACCGCCACTTGCACCACCGCAACCAACCCCTGCGCCGCCTTCTGCCACCACGTACTACCACCCTGCACCACCACGAGACCCCCAAGCCCTTCGAGCCCTGCACTTCCTCCCTTCTCCACCTCTTCCTTTTTCTCCCAAGTTTTCCCTTTACCGCCGAGCCACCTGCAACCGCCACTTCCGCCGCCGTCCGACCACCTCTGCCGCCACCCAACCCACTGTTTGACACCCTTCAACCCCCTCTACCACTGCCATGCCTTAGTTGGCCGAAAACAACCCTTGCACCCCTCCATTTTCCCTCTCCTTTTCCTTCCTTCACAACCCCTCCACCTCGACCCATCTCGGCATCCAACTTCGCCGCCTTGCCGCCGCCGTCTCCGCCACCCTATGCCGCCGTGAAACCACCCTTAGCCACCACCTACACCCCCTCTTCACTCCTGCACCATTCCCTCCCCAACTACCTTCTTTTCTATCCTAAAGTCCCTAAACCGAGCCACCTCTCCTCTCTTCTACCTCACCCCTCTTTGAGCCTTTTTCCCCTCTCATTTCTGCATGAGACTCACGTTGCTCATGCAGCGTGAGCTCCCCCTTGTGTTGAAATTCATTTGGTTAAATTTTGAGGTATATTCATATTTAATTAAAGTGTATTATTATTAAATAAATTTGTTTTATAAAGTTTTATCCTTTAATTTCTTACTCCTAACCTAATAATGATTAATATTATTTTTAGGTGTTGAGTTGCTAATAAAGCCTGAATCTTTAACCGGGGTACCAGTAAGATTTGATATTTTGCGGGATTAAGGTAACTGTTAATCCTCCTTTAAATACACGGAAAAACGTATGCTAGCACATTAGGGATTTTAGTATGATTTTATGCATGGTTTGTGTGCTTAGCATGATATATATATATATATATATGGTTGCTTATATTGCTTGATAAAAAGGAAAAGTATGATAACCTTTGTGCCATGTGTAGGTATGATAATTAAAGAAGAAGTTTGATTATTGATGGAAATATTAAATGCTTTTTTATGATGTATTATGTTGCTAACGCATGAGTAATATTATTGCTTAAGGGTATTTTAGTAATTATGCTTATGAAGTATGTGATCTAATGTATGTAGTTGCTAATGAGTATTATGTTGAATAATGACAAGTTGGTGGACTTAGATGATAAGAATGAAGTACTTATATCATTATTTTATGTAGTGATGTTAAATTCATAAAAATGGTGAATAAAGGGGTTGAGTGGAAATTTTATAAGTGAAAAGGGTATTTTGGTAATTTTATAAGTAAAAGGGTAATTTGGTAATTTAAAAAGAAAGGGGTTAAATGATAATTTATAAGTAAAAGGATAAAATTGTAAGTTGTGAGAAAGAAGAGTATTATGGTAATTTTTGAGATAAAAGAACGATATGGTAATTTTATGATTAAATGGCCAAATGATAATTTTATAAGTAAAGGGGTATTATAGTAATTTTGGATGAAGGAGGGCATTATGGCAATTTTTCAAGTAAATGGGCATTATGGTAAATTTTGGAAGTAGGGGTAAAATAGTAATTTTGGATGAAGGAGGGCATTATGGTAATTTTTCAAGTAAATGGGCATTATGGTAAATTTTGGAAGTAGATGGGTAAAATAGTAATTTCATCAGTAAGTGGCAATATGACAATTGTATAAGTGAATGGCGAAGTGGTAATTTATAAGTAAGGGTAATATGGTAATTTTGGAAAAGAAGGACAAAATGGTAATTTGTTAGGAAAGATAAAAATGGTAATTTTGAATGTAAAAGGGTAAAATAGTAATTTGTAAAGAAAAATGGGTGTTGTGGTAATTTTACAAGTAAAAGGGGGTATGGTGGTAATTTTTATAAATAAAAGGATATTATGGTAATTTGAAAGTAAGGGGTAGAAGGGAAATTTGTAAATAAAAGGATATTATGGTAAACTTGGGAGTAAGGGGTAACTTGGTAATTATGATAACGACGAAAGATAATTTAGTGATTAAATTATGATTGTAGAATGGCAATTGGATAAGTATGATATTAGAGAAGGGTAATTTGGTAAATTAACCAATTAAATGGCATTATGGTAATTTTAATAATGGAGAAGGGTAATATAGTAATTATAAATATGGAGAAGGGAAAATTAATAATTATGATTATGAAGAAGGGTAAATTAATATTGGTAATTATGAAGAAGGGTAATTTGGGATTTATGATAATTAAAAAGGGTAAATGGCAATTAAAATAATTGAGAGGGGTAAAATGATAATTATGATAAAGGAGAAGGGCAATTTGGTAATTTATCCAACTAAAGGGACAATTTGATAATTTAGCCGATTAAAGGGTAAAGTGATAATTGTTTAACCAACTAAAGGGGCAAAATAGTAATCATGATAATGAAGGAGGGTAATTTAGTAATTTATACAACTTAAGGGCAATTTAGTAATTATAACAAAGGAGAAGGGCGATTTGGTAATCTAACCAACCAAATGGGAAATATGATAAGTGTGGCAATTATGAGGGGTGAATGGTGATCTAAAAAGTGTAGGGGATAATTTGGTAATCTAAATTGGACAAGGGGTAATTTGGTAATTATGTAACCTAAAGGGTAATATGGTAATTTGGCGAGTAAGGAATGGATACTTAACAATTATATAAGTAAAGGGCAAATGAGTAATTTGTACCTAACATGTCTTTGAGATTGTGGAACATTATAAAATGGTTCAATTAATGCTGATTAGCCAAGTAAGAGTATTTGATAATTAGTATGGCCTTGATGATTTCTCTGTGATATCCTGGATAATCATCTGAATAAGAAATGACTAATGATATCGGAACGATTGAAAGTGAATAAATATTGGATTATCGTGCTTTTCGTTATCACCTTAATTAAGACACTATTACTTAAAGCAAAAGACCTCGAGATCGGAATGGTGACTCCTTAGGGGTCGCTACCCTAAGGGCGTGGTTTAGTCCACGATTATTCTGGTATTTGCTGGTGTGCCTTTGTGCCCCAGCCAGGCCCTATATCTTACTCTTTCTAGCTCTACGGACCTAGTTAGGGGGTATGCATACTTATGGATTAGGTGTCCTTGTTGGTAGGGTACTGAGTTAGCTTTATGCACCAGTACGACCAGGGTACCTTTGTGTCCTTGGGTTCGTGGTTGAAGGGTACTGAGTAGTTGATATGCACCGGTATGACCGGTGTACCTTTGTGTCCCGAGTTATTGATCTCCCATTCGAGGCAAATAAATATGATTGATTTGTTGATTAAAGAAAGGAAAGATAATATTATTGAAAGTGAAATATTAATGAGCCAGGCCCAGATGATTATGATATTGAGTACCGGTCCACCGGTTATAATAGTGGCCAGGAGGGTTGTGCCCTGGATGATGATTCTTTATATATCCCGGTCAACCGGTTATAATAGTGGCCAAGAGCGTTGTGTCCTAAATGATGATACTTTATATATCCCGGTCCACTGGTTATAATAGTGGCCAGGAGCGTTGTGCCCTGGATGATGATTTTATATGTATTCCAGTCCACCGACAACAATAGTGGGGGTCCCGAGCTCAATAAAACCAATATTGTATGTGAATAAAGTTATGAAAAAGTACTAATCACTTATAGTGGAACACCATGTGAGTTGGGGCCAGACCGGTCCACCAGCAAATAATAGTGGTTAGAGGCGTTCTGCCCTGTGTGTTTATCTTTCGCTCCACCAGCAATAATAGTGGTCAGAGGCGTTCTGCCCTGAGTGTATACTTTTCGGTCCACCGGCTATAATAGTGGGGTTCTCGCACTCACATGGATATAAAATATAATACTGATTGAATGGTGATGGAATAATGGCTTAAGGCCCGAACATATGGGTTTTATACTATGACATGGCTTAAGGCCCAAAGATATCGATCGTGAATTATAACTTGTGTTACGTGTGATTGTTATGTATGCACCTCAGTTTACATATGTATATAGTTGCATTGCGGGCTTGTCATTAAGTGTGGTATTAAAGGGTTACTCAGTACCGTAGTACTGAAGGGATTCCCTTTTGGGCCCCTGCCTATTCAATGGGCAGTGTCCTTGCAGGTCTTTTCAGGTGCTACTCAAGTGGGCTACGGGGAAAGAGAGTAAGGAATTATCCGGTACCATTAGGCCTTTTACCCTTCTCATTTAAATTCTTGGTTTTAAATGTATATGTTATTACTGTAACCACCATCGGTGAGTTTTATTCTTGTAAACAATTTGATGAATTACTCTGATTTATGCATGTTGAATGTCTTTCAAATTGTATTTCATTTTTTCTTAGCCTTAGCACTTGGTACTGGAACGGTATGAGTGAACCGATTTGGTACTAAGTGTGGCGGTAATGCTCCCAAAGTTCATGTTTTATTTATTTGCTTCCGCTAATTTCCTTTTTAATTAACGAAATTTTTCAGTAGTGAAATTTGGGGGTGTTACATAGGTGTCCTTGTCGGTAGGGTACCGAGTTGACTTTATATACCAGTACGACTAAGGTACCTTTGTGTCATTGGGTTAATAGTTGAAGGGTTCTAGGTAGTTCATAAGCACCAGTGCGACCGGTGTACCTTTGCGTCTCGGGATCTTGATCTGCTTATCGAGGCAAATAAATGGAATTGATGTGCTGATTAGAAAGGAAAAATACTAATCGTGAAAAGTGAAAGATTAATGAGTTGGCCCAGTTGAATTATATTATGAGTACCAATCCATCGAATATAATAGTGGCCCGGGAGCATTTTGCCCTAGATGATGTTTATGAGTACCAATCCACCAGATATAATAGTGGCCCAGAAGTATTTACCTAGATGATGTAAAATTGTATTCCGATCCACCGGCTATAATAGTGGGGACCCCGAGCTCAATAAATTTGATATGGTTGTGAATAAATTATGGAAAAATACTAATCACTTATAGTGGAATACCATGTGAGTTGGGGCCAAACTGGCCCACCGGTGAATAATAATGGTAAGGAGCGTTCTACCTTAGAGACCGATCCACCGGTAATAATAGTAGTCATGAGCGTTCTACCTTATATGTATTCAGGTCCACTGGCTATAATAGTAGGGTTCCCGCACTCACAAGGATATTTATAATCCGATATGATTGAATAATGATGGACTAATGGCTTAAGGCCCTAAAAGTATCGATTTTTCATTATGACTTATTAATATCTGATTGACTGGCTAAATATGCGAATGTATGGATGTGAATATTAAGTATTTACCTTTCATTATGTATGTATGTAGTGTTGTATCATGTGTTGCATTGCGGGCCTGCTGTTAAGTGTGTTTTAAAGGCTTACTCAGTACTATAGTACTGAAGGGTTCCATTCGTGGGACCCCTGCCTATTCAATGGGTAGTGTCCTTTATATGTCCTTTTCAGGGTACTATTCAAGTGAGATCTCGGAAAAGAGTGTAAGGAACTATCCGGAAAGTCCTAGGGTTGTACTCTTTCTCTTTTAAACTCATAGTTTCAATGTATTTGTTGATTTGTAACTACCACTAGTGGATTTTATTTTTGTAAAGTGTTATGTATGCTATTCTGACTTAATTATTGGTTTGAGTATCTCGTAAGTTGTACTTTTTTCCTTTAGCCTTAGCACTTGGTATTGGAATGGTAGGAGTGAATTGGTCTGATACTAAGTGTGATGGTAATATCCCTAAAATTTATAGTTTTGTTATTTTATTTCCGCTAATTATTTTAATCAAACGAAATTTTTCAGTAATGATTTTTGGAGGTGTTACAATTAAAATATGTCAATATAGTAAAATTTCACCGATGAAAGATATATAAAATTATAATGAAAGATTAATGCACTCTTGGTGAAAGAGATATATCTTTATAATGAAATTTTGGTAAAATAATGTAACAAAAATTATAGCAAAAAAATATTGAAATATATTTAAAATAATAGTGAAAGATCTACTCAACATAGGTAAAGGTTTAGTTCTATTTAGGTAAAACATTAGTTTAATTATAGTGAATTATTAGTTTATATATGCTTAACTATTAGCAGTATTATATAGCAAGGAACATTTTAATTATAGTAAAAAATCTGCTCAATTTTATTATAGTAAAATATAAGCTTAGCAATCACGCAATCAATGAAGCTTCTTTCTACACATATTCTTGTCTACTTCATCCAGACGACACTCCTTCCGCCGTCATTCATCTCCATTATTTCGCCTTAGTTTTCTCGACAAACAGACAAATGAATTGTGTAGAATTTCTTTTGTCCTTCCCATAACGTCTCTCTCAATTAGTGATTCTATTTCTTCACTCTGCACTTAATAACGTTTACAAAACCGCCACATCCCTCTTTTTAGTAGTTCTGAGTTGTAAGCTTCAATACTTTCGGAATTCGATTAATTTCATTTCAATAATCCCGAGCAACCCAACGCCTAAATATGGGTTGTAATCAATCGAAGCTTGAGAACGAAGAAGCAGTCTCTCGGTGTAAAGAACGTAAGCATTTCATGAAAAATGCTGTTGCTGCTCGCAATGCCTTTGCTGCAGCTCACTCCTCCTATGCTGTCTCTTTGAGGACCACCGGCGGCGCCTTAAATGGCTTCTTTCGAGAGCTGACTCCGAACCCAAGCGCTGTTGCTGCTGTTGCCACTTCTCCCGGATCCATCCCTTTTTCGACTCGACCTCCCATCGATACGCTTCCTCCCCCTCCCCCGCCTCCTTCTGATGGTTCCAATTCTCTTGAAATGCATTCCCCTTCGCCGCTTCATCGGGCTATTTCCATGCCAGAATATGTGGCCTCGAAGTCTAAAATGGAACCTTCTGAGGCGGTTATTGAGGAGGAAGACGAGGAGGATTTTGATGATGAGACTAATTTGAAGAGGAGGGGTCGCCGTCATAGAAGTGCCGGTGTTGGCGGAAGCGTCAGAGGGAGAATGATGAGGGATGGAGAAGGACCACCTCCTCCTCCTTCCCCACCACCAGAGACGCCTCCTATTAATCGAGCCGTTCCGCCTCCGCCCGTGACGAGTGAATCTGCGTGGGATTACTATATCTTTGGTATTGGGGGAATGACTGGGGGAAGTTTGAGAGATGTGGAGGATTTGCGGAAAGAGAGTGAGGAGAGGGAAAGGATAGAAAGGAAAGTGATGGAAGAAACGGCTGAGAGAAGTGAGACGGATCATGCAACGAATGCTGGTAGTTATGATAAAGTGGGCGGCGTCGGCGGTGGTGAAGGGATTCATAGGAATAGGAAGGCCGAGGAAATGGCGGAGACTGTGGTCGAAAAGCCACCTTTTCCGCCCCAGCAACTAGGGGACGGGAAGATGTTGAAGAGGGGAAAACAAGTTCTTGGGGCTGCAACTGCTGGTGGTGGCAGTGAGGGTAAGAGGGCCGGGATGACTTTGAATTTGCTTCAGATTTTTAATTATTTGGATGATTGGTTTTTGAAAGCTTCGGAGAGTGCCCATGATGTCTCAAAGATGCTAGAGGCGACAAAGTTGCATTACCATTCAAATTTTGCAGATAATCGAGGTATTTTACATAGCATTTCGTGGCAGATTTTCATGGTTCTAGCATTGAGTTTTTTAGGCATTGTTTGATTTCAGATGATAGATCAATGGTGCCAATCTTCTGTTAGTTTCAAAGGGGAGTGAGCTATTAGAATTTTTAATTAGATAGCATTCTGTATATATTATGTAATGGATCTGATGTTTGATCTATCGATGATAATGGTGTTCTGCTTTACTGAAAATAGCTGTTAATTTCGCCTATAATATCCTTTTGGGCTGATATTATGGGTTATAAGTTCTGAATTACAGTGTTGTGCTTGTTACGTTTCCGTATTGGTAAGCAAAGTGCAAATGGAGAAAGCTCAAAAATTACTATTTGGACTGAAACTCTTTAGAAATTGAGAAAATTTTCATGGATGCATCTAGTGTTCTTTTTAGCTTTTATCCTGGGACATATTACATAAATAATCAAATTGGTCTATCTATGGCAAGTTGAATAGTTGTAGTGCAAGGTTTCTTCTACATTATTTGTCCGTGGCCTGTGACCAAGACAATGCTTGAGCCTTTTCCATTGCAAATAAAATCAGAGATTTTTTCTTATGTTTAATTTGCCAATTTATACCTTGCCTTTTTTGGGTTTTTACTGTTTTCTTGGGTGGAGGTTTTTTCCTTTTTCTTTTTTCCCGGTTGTGTACACCAAGGCCTCACAACCCTGCCAATGGTGGCATTCATAGTGGCCTGTTGTTGATGCCATTTGCCAATTTTATGATTGTTCAGTCAAATTCCATTTTCTTAATTGCATGATTGATAATGTTTCAAAATGGAAAGGGACAAGATTCAAAGAGGATATGCTAAGTCTGTCTTTGAACACCTTTAGTCAAGCCGGTATCTGCCCCATGGTAGAGGTGGGGTATCTGTGTTGCTGTAATTTGGCTTAATGCAGTGAATGGTATCCTGAAGCTGCTTAAGCTAGCCAGATATGTAGCCTTGCACCATAATTTTGTTTCACTTTGCAGGGCATATAGACCATTCAGCTACGGTTATGCGAGTTATCACATGGAATAGATCATTTAGAGGCCTGACTAATGCAGACAATGAGAAGGACAACTTTGATTCAGAAGATCATGAAACTCATGCCACGGTGCTGGATAAATTGCTGGCTTGGGAGAAGAAATTATACGATGAAGTTAAAGTAATGCCTTTTTCTCTGTATTTTTAGTTGTTTGCTTATTCCCACTTTTATCTACCCCAATTTTTTGTACGCCCTCCTTTTTTGAGTTTTCATTTGTGGCTGAATGGAGGCTTCTTTTCCTCTGTTGCCTTTTTCTCCTCTTGCATCACTATGTGGGATAAAATTCAGTGAATGGAGAGAACTGATAAAGCACCCTACTACATGTTCCGTACGTGTAATTAATATGTTGAATAGGAAATTGTACATCAAAGAAGTTGTAAGGAGATGCTACCCACTATATCAGTGGCATCATATGTGATGTAAGCTAATTAGAGTTAATGCCAATATCCACAATTGATTATGAGGATGGATGTCAGTCAACTTAAGTCTAAGATTGGGTGCAGTGAAAAAAAGGAGAGAAAAAAGGACTGGAACTTTGTTTAGCCTCCCTTAGCTTCACTAGTTGGATTCTATTTGTATGCAATTATGATTATTCCTACTTAAGGAGAGCCCAAGACTCACTAAATGAGGGAGTTCTCCATGATCTCTTGCTGGAAAGCATGTAATTTCATGATATTGTGCGTTATTAGAATAGTGGCATGGGGTTTATTCACATTTTATGTGTTTGTTTTGCCTGCCCAAGTGGAAACTCTATCTTCTTGTTGTGTTAGTTCCTACCAAAGGAAGATTATGCTTGTCCTCACTTTAAATCCAAGCTTAGAGAACATCAAATCGCCATTTTATACCTTACATCCTTTGTGATGTCATTTACTTGTCATGCGTCATTTTGGGGTTTAACTTCCTCAAACCCTTTTTTACATGTGAAACCCTGTCATATGCCTATCAATTTAACCTGTCCTCTCAACTCTTATCATGTACTGGATCTATATGTTGTGTATGTTTGGATGCCCAAATAAGATAACTTTGACTAAAAAAGGCTCATTTGACCAAAAAGGCTTCATTTTGATGAAAAGTTTATTGGGGTTGAAAAACTTGTAGCAGTGTTTGGATTTAAAGTTTTTTTAGCTGAAATACTCTTTTTAGAAGCTCATAGCTTAAGTTTCTTGGAACTTTTTAGCTTTCAGTCTTCAGCTAGCTTTTTGGTGTTCTACTAGCTTTTCAGCTTTCAGTCTTGTAACTTTTCAGTTTGTTGTGCCAAATGTACTCATTATCTTCGGGCAGTAATGGTTGTTGCCTCTAGGAAGCCTTTAAAACTAGAGAACTTGGCTTCTACAAGTGGGCAACGGTTGTTTGTGTCCAGGATTCAAGATTTCATTTTAGTAGTAGTTGGGCTCTTGTCGGAGATGTTAGCAGCATTGCTATATTGAATCAATTATTGGCTGTTACGTATAGTAGTGCCATTAACTATTGGAATTCTAGCTTTCAGATATGATATTGAAGTTATATGTGAATATGTGATTAAGAATAAAAAAATATCAAAACTGTACTGGATGAAAAAAAATCATTGAGTGTTCCTTTGTTCTTTGGGTCAAATATAAAAAGGGAGAACGGTTGATTGTGTCTGGATCTTTTATTTTCATAGTTCATTAGAGCCTTGAGATCATCATCCTTGGATTATGATAAGCTCATTGTTAAGCACACATATGTTTAAAGAATAGAGATAGACATGGGGCTGAAATGGACATATGAGATCTCATTTTGGTGATTCTAAATCTGTGGCTGTTATTCAATTAATTGTGTGCCTAGGAATAGAGTAGGATTTAGGTGATTCACTCGCTGAGCTGGAGAGAGTATTCTTTCATTTAGGAGATGAAAATGAGTTAGGGTCCTTAGGGATGAAAGTAGGTTTTTCATTTCGATTTCATTTTGATGGAAGGGGAGGCGAATGGAGAAGGAAATTGAAGCAATTATTTGGGTAGAATATGGTGGTGGGGACATTTCCTGAAAATCAAATCCATGGTTTTGTATACCTATCATTGAAATTCTACTATCTGTATATCACTCACATCATTTCGTCATTTGATCACTTAATTAGCTGAACTGTATGGACATGGGGGGAATTTTCTACCAGAGCAAATCTCTTATATGCTTTATTGGATAGGCAGGTGAGCTCATGAAATTTGATTATCAGAGAAAAGTTGCAGTGCTGAACAAGCAAAAAAAGCGTGGCACCAACTCTGAAGCGCTAGAAAAGGCAAAGGCTGCTGTTAGTCATCTTCATACAAGATACATAGTGGACATGCAGTCGTTAGATTCAACAGTGGCAGAAATAAACCGTCTACGTGATGAGCAACTCTACCCAAAACTTGCAGAACTTGTTAATGCGTAAGTTTCAGCTTTGTTTGAATATGTCATTGATTTTTATGACTTTTAGAACATATCTTGCAGGTAATGGGATATATATATATGTGTGTGTGTGTGTGTGTGTACATCTTTCTGCTTGTGTCTATTCATTTTTTGCTTAATTACTGTGAAGCTTTTTCTTCGGAAGAATCCATAGGCTTATGCTTCAATGCCTTCTCACTTTTCTCTCCTTTTATCATGAAATGTTCACGACAAGTCTGGTAGTTACCAGATTAGCTCCGCCCCCTCCTCTCTCTCTCTTCTTTTCTGCATCTGCAAAGTCCTTATGTTATTGGGCTGGCATACCATAAGACCCATGACTGCTTTATAGTTCATTTAAAACCTAATTTGTGAGGAAATGGGTAACGATAATTCTTAGAAAACTAGGAAACAGAAAAAATAATTTTATACAGATAAAATTAATTTTAACAATTTTCTATCCTTAGATATCGACTTAAAAGAGCATAAAACTTCATAATTGTCATTTTAAACTTACATACATTAGTTGCAAAGGGATACTTCAAGTTTTTTTGTTTTTGTTTTATATTTTATTTTTATGTGAGGTGTGAAGGTTTTGAGAGGTGTGAGAGGTTGAAATTGATCAAATTGTCATCGTAGCTTTTTCTTAAAAACTTATCGGAAAGTCTTTAGAGTTCTCGCTTGAGTTTCTGTTTTGAGAACCTTTCTGAAAGAGGAAATGTTGACCTACAAAAGTTTTGGTGCAACCTAATTGAGAATGAAATGGTTTTTGTTGTGGTCATTTATCTTTCTTGTGTGTGCCAGTGCATATGTGTCTGCACGCACATAGCATATTAAACCAATGGATGGTTGCAGTGTTGAAGAGAATCCAACAAACATTGTAGAAACTTTGAAGGTCTTTCATCAAATGTGTCATGTTTAAGATGAGTGTGTGCCGAAACCTTTCTGCTATCCAAAGTTCTTTCTCAATTTTCCTGACATAGAAAACATTGTCAAACGTTTATTCTTTCTGTCAATGTGTTGTAAGCGTTACAGGTATTAAAGAATGTTTTGATAAACAATGTACTTAATTTAGAAAGTTGGTTGCAGTCATGTGATTTTGTCTTCTGGCTCTGGATTTATATGAGAAGCTCAGACATGATCTGCCCATGTCATTTTATGCTGTTCATGTTGTTTTAACCCTTCAAACTGACTATAATGTTTAGTAACATGTATACCAAAGGTACCTGGAGATGCTTTATTGTGGCTTGTAGGGGTAGCTTCTATTTTGAGAAGATTTAGCATGTGAATCGATAATCTGGTCTCAGTCTATTGATCCTGAGGTTTCATCAGGCAGTAGTTTTCAACTTCTGCATAGGGGTTCAGAGGAAGCCCTTGAAGTTTAGAAATTAATTTATGTTTTCAGACAATAGCTTTTCTGTAAAGGGATTCCCATTGGTGATGTGGTAGACAAGATATAACTTGTTCTATTCAAATTGGATGCTGCCTTTAAATTACATAGTAGGGCCTTGCATTAGCTAGTTCTTGCTTGATTGTTTTTGGTCAATATACAATCAGTCACTTGTGCTGGTGAAAAGTAAGAAATATGTGATTCTGTTGGTTTCTTATTGATTTATCTGTCAGCAAGTCATGAAGTAAGGATTGTATGTTTTAGTTTTCATTTCTCCATTGTTTTTCTTGGCTTACTTTACCAGTTTCTGAAGTCATGCTCATTCATAGTTCCATTTGATAATTTTAGCAAGCATATGGAGTACATGAAAGCCCTATGTTTGCTTGTAACTTACCATAGGAGCAAGGATACCTATGGAGTACAGTAAAGCCCTATGTTTGCTTGTACCTTACCACAGGAGCAGGGATACCCATCGAACACATACTTAGAATTATATCATTTTCAGTCGTTCCTGCCTTTCTAGTATAGTAGGACTACTTTCTTGAGCCTAGCAATATGTGAATTTATTATTTTGTGGTATGCACAAAAGCATCTGACATGCTTCAGCTTGGGGAGAAAAAGAGATTAGGATTGCTTACATAGAGTTAGGTTTGGAATGCTTTATTTCTATTATGTAGGAGATCCCTTTCCAATTCTTCTCTTAGGTGAGCAAATATTTATTTTGCTGGTATACACGATTTTATTATTTAGAAAATAGCAACAGGCTTTCTTTGCAAGGATATGTATTCCATACCAGTATCAAATATGATAGGAAGAGAGAAGATTCTTTGCAACATCGTACAGATGGTAGCATAAAAATTGCATGTGTATTAAAGGGATGGTATCCTAGCCAACACAAATTTTTAGTGTGTTTGGTAAAGGGAATGTAGCTTATAGATTATCAAAATTAGCTGCTTCTTCTTCTTTATTTTTTTTTAATTTAAAAAAAAAGTTATGTTTGGTAAGTAGCTTTTACTAATAAGTTTCTCCCTCTGTTTCATAATAAAAGGGTTATTAGGTTTTTATGTGCATATTAAGATAAAAATTAATTACTTTTACTAATATGCAAACTCCCTATTCATTTAATTAAAAAGAGAATAACATAAGGCTGGAATTAAAAACAAAGCATTTAATTGTTAATGTTTTTCGTATAATGACTTATATTATGAAACGAAATAAAAAACCTGATAAACCTTATATTACGAAAGAGAGGGAGTAATTTTTGAAAATTTACTTCAAATAGCTTATAACTTATAAGTTGTAGTTAACTTTTAAACTAGTTTTGTCAAACATACACAAAGTTTGGATGTGTTTGGTTGACATGCTTTTGATTATGTTGGGATGACAATTTTAGTTCACGTTTATCTTATTTGACCAAAATTTAGATGTGTTTGGATGATATGCCTTTGAGCTTAGAAGTCCTTTTTTCGATAAGCTTGTTAATGTAGCTTATCAAATTAGTTTTATGAGCTTTTCAGCTATTTGTGTCAAACGTCCTGTGTGTGTACTTCATTGAGTATATACTCCTGCAAGCTGCCTTGGCGTATCTGTGCCTATTGTTAAGGTATGGTGGAAATATCACGAGGTTGAATCTTTTGGTGGAGTGTTTACAGCTGTGCGATTGCTTGTTTTCAACCCCAAAAATCTTTGAGACAGGTGCATTGTCAGTTAAAATAGGAGATGCATTTCTTTCTTGATAGCTGTGTATAAAATTTTGACTGTGAAGTTTGGTGCTCATTTATTATTCTTGAAGCCAGAATTGTGTTTGATGTTCAGCTCTTGGTCTTTATTATAGGATGGCCATGATGTGGGAGAGCATGCAAATTCACCACGAAAACCAGTTAAAAATGGCTGCAGCTCTGAAAGTTGTTGATTTGTCGCAATGCACTATCGAGATGACAGAATCCCTCTACAGCAGCACCTATCAGTTGTTGAATGTGGTGGAGGATTGGCATTTGCAATTTGAGAAGATGGTGTCTAATCAGAAAGAGTACATTAAAGCCCTAAATAGCTGGTTAAAGCTGAATCTTATTCCAATCGAGAGCAGCTTGAAAGAGAAGGTATCATCTCCTCCAAGGGCTCAAAATCCTCCCATTCAGAGGCTCTTGCTGGCGTGGCATGATTTCCTTGAGAAACTCCCAGATGAACATGCAAAAGGAGCCATATTCAGCTTTGCAGCTTTCATTCAGACTATAATTCAGCAGCAAGAAGAGGAGATGAAACTGAAGCAGCAATGTGATGCTTCCAGGAAGGATCTAATGAACAAATCCCGCAAATTTGAAGACTGGCACCGCAAGTATATGGAGCAAAGAACACCAGAAGAGATGGACCCAGATGGGTCTGAAAATAACAGTCATCTGGATATGGTTAGTGACAAGCAGTCTGTTGTGCAAGCTGCACAGAAGAAATTGGAAGAAGACGAGGAGAAGTACCAGAGACAGTGCATTCATGTGAGAGATAAAACGCTGGCAAGTCTCAGGGCCCGAATGCCGGAGCTTTTCCAAGCAATGTCAGAGTTTGCCTATGCGTGTGCAGACATGTATAGGAATCTGAAGGCAATTTCACATTCTCAGAAACACAAGCAGAGGGAGAGCTCGTCACAGTAATGGTTGTTGTAAGTATTGCTGCAAAGCTATATCATAACTCAATCCAGAATCTGAAGGCAATTTCACATTCTCAGAAACACAAGCAGAGGGAGAGCTCGTCACAGTAATGATTGTTGTAAGTATTGCTGCAATGCTGTATCATAACTCAATCCAGAATATACTTGATGAGTCTTGGGGGCGACAGTAGTTATAAATTGCGGAGAAATTTCTGTTTATTCTATCTTTTCCACCCTTCGATGTGTTGGAAGTTCGAACAGTGGCATGGCCAATCGCCACCCCTTTCATTCTTTCTTATGGTTGAGGGTCATTTGATCGTTATTATTGTTTCAACGACATGCCTCTTCTTGGTTCATTGAACCTTATTGATTAATTATTATCAATATCCCTTATTCTTAATAATGATGTCATTAGAGCTTACAAAGATTTTGGGTTCTTCTTTACACTGTCCCGAGCAAGTGTAATTTTGTATGATCCCAATTCCTTTGCGAAGAGTGCATTCACCGACGACAATAATTGCACCAGAGGTTGGATTATAATCGTCTTTAGGGCAGTGGTATGACATGATACATAATTTTACACATATCATTCATTGATCTCTATTCCCTGCATTTGCCATTGATCTTGTAAGACTTGTACCTTGTATATTGCCAGCATTCTAAAAGCAATATTGTCTATCAATCGTTGTAGAACTGAGTTTTATGTTCTGGTGTTGAATTCCTAATATATATGCTATTGATTTCTTCCTTGGTTATAAATCATCTTGTACGAAATGGTGCTGCCTCGTAGAATTGGCATTTTTTTCAGTTTCTTCAATCGAAGCTACGCCATTCGTAACATCTTATATTAATTTCATACCAAACCCTTGTATTCGGAACTATAATAGCAGATTGCGATGGCATCGCAGAATAATATTTGAGGTCTTGTTATTCCTTTGTCTCATGCCAAGAATGACACTGCAAAATAATAAAATATATCGTCACTTCGTTGATCTCCATAGCATCGACTGGGGATGGAAAATTGCGTCTAAGATTACCGTGCCAAAAATGAAGGATCGATGTATCCTATCGCACACATACCATTCTCAAGAATAGTCGAAGCGTCCATATTCATTTCAACCATTTCACTTTAATAAATATATGAATGCTTCAATGAACTAGGCACTCCTAAAGGTTTATAAGTAGGCTGAGATCATCTGAGGACAATAGTCATGTGTGTGTGTGTGGTTTAAGGCTTACCCAAAGCACTAGAACATCATAAATGATTATAACCAATTATATAGCTAGAAGCACCCCTCTTATAAGCCTGTTTTGTTATAGTGTCTATCAAAACATTTGACTTTCTCTCTCAATACTAACCCCCATCTTGGACCACCAAGATCCCATAATTAACTTAAAATTAAGAGAAAAAAGTTATTTCAAGTCTTGCATGGTTGATATTGAATCAATCAACTAAATTACCGTAATAATAATAACAATAATTCTAAACACATGAGAATGAAGAACTCAATCCTTTTATTGAGAAATTGACATTGCAAAATAAATAAAATATATATATATATATATATATATATATATATATATATGCTTCATTCATATGTTATATGGTGATGAGGAAACCTTTAAAAAAAATTGTTTCTTTAAATTTTCTTGATGACTTTATGGCTCAATATGCCTGATTGTTTATTTTACGCGAATACTTTTCTTTTGTCTCATACTTATTTCATACATGGATTTCTTTTGAATTTAGATGTTGTTAATGAAGAATTTACATCCCTAGTAATCTATAGGGTAAGAATTTGTTGGTTTTTGTTAAAAGTCTAATGCATTATTAGGTGAAATTATTTAATAAAAGCTTCCTAGCAAGATGGACTTCATGTTTTAATGTGGAGCCTAATAATGAGAGATATGTTTTGTAATACCTTATATATAAATGTACTTTGATATACCTTTTTTTAAGAAAAATGAATTTAAAATAAAATTTAAAAATATTATTCAAATTAGAGAATTGGTTGTCTGGTACAATAAAACTAGCCAACTAATACATCGTGGCTTTGTTTTGTTGGTTCTAATGAACCAATCAACTTGTACGTCAAAACAAGTCACTTGAAACTCACAATATCTATTTCAGTTTTAACTTGAAACGGTTTTAACCCTTCACCTATATTTGTAAATCTAATATAATTTAATTATAAATTATTTTTAGAGGGTTTTAAACTCTCATAACAAACTAATTTTTCAATTTAACCCCTACTCAACATGATTCCCACACTTTTCACTATTTTCCCACTTATCACCTTAATTTCCTCTTCATTGTCTTTTCTCCCTGTGATTGCATCATTTTGGACTCATATTCCAACTTTTAGGGCTCCCTTTTTAGTTGATCAGAGATCCCTTATGCCTTGGTCAATATCCTACACTCTAGGTACAATACCCTATTTTTAGAAACCTTAATTATAAAGTGATAATTATGTGTGTTTAGTTATAATAATTATGGTAGGGTGTTTTGTATTAAATATATTATTAATATGTATATTATTATGATATATTAGTTATAAATTTAATTAATTTAAATTTGTTAGAAAGTGGGTTATTAAATGTAAACCTAATTTAGACCTTAATCAAAATCTATCTTATCGGGTTACCCTAATTTCAATAATTGAATATTTTACTCTAGTTCTATTTTCTAAATGATTACCCCGAACCTATACTAGATTGTTGGGTTATTCCTCCATCCTTCTCCCCAACGTAATATCCTCCACGCCATACCTCATGCACCATACCTCCCTCTCCTCCATGTTTCCCTCCCCTTGTTTTGCTCTGCTCTACCCTTCACGTCCCCTCTATTTAAACCCTCCATCCTCCCTATTTTTTTTGTTGTGTATCAACCCCCTAAGCAGCCTGCATTCTCTTCTACTTCCTATCGAACTCCCTCAACAAGAGAAGTCCCATTGATTAGCATCTTTGCCCATTCCATTTCCACCATTTTTCTCTACAACATGTACCACCACTGGTTCCCTCCCCTAGCTCCGTCCACTTCCACTAATCCCTCACCTCCACCTTTAGTTAATCCTATTGAAACCACCCCAACTTGTGGCCAAACTCAAAAATCCCCCACCATCACTTTCATTTAAGTGCATTAGTCTCCTCTTAGCTTCAACCACTTTAACCAAACCTCCCCTCATTGCTACCCTATCCACCACCGAATCCTTTGCCAAAGCTGCACACAAACCCATTGATCAGTCCCTTCTCCTTCGGCTAAAATTGTAGATCTTCCCCACCTTATTGCACTATTCTCCATTGCAGCCTTCCCTCTACACTAATCATCCTTACTTGTCACACCCTTTAGCAATGACTAAGAGCATTGTTTCTCACCCCTCCTCCTCGGCAACTTCCATTGTTTGCCTCCTCATTTTGTTTTGTGGGTTTCTTTGGTTTCCTTGTTGCCTTATTTTGGCCAGTTAGTTCTTTTTGAGTTGGTTTACTAAGTCTAGGTTATTGTTGTGTTATATTAAATACTAATGTGTTATTGGATGTTAATTTTCTAGGTAATCATTGAGGATCTTAGAGAAGATGTTTTTCGTACTTTTTATGCAAGCTTATATTCAGGTAAATCTAATCACTCATAAGACAATAGAAATTATCTGCAAGCATGTTAGGATTAATTAGATTTAGAATTATTCTAGAGTTTTATATTTTTTCAAGTAATATGACATGCATGATACAATGATAACAAATTAAAGAAATGGTATGTACAATTGTTGTAAGTTAAGGTATATGCATGAGTAATATGTTATATGATTTATGTATATATGTATAGGGTTTTTATTATTGTCAAGTTATGATTTAAATGCCTTGTTAAGTGCTCTATGATCATTATTACATGGTAGCTAGGGTAGTTATAAATAGCATGAAATATGTGCGTATAATTAGGGTTAGGATTGGATAATTGTTATTCAAATGTTTTAGGGTTAGAAATGTTTCCTTACACTCACCCTAATGTTAAATGTCCTATTAACTATAAAATGTATGTACAAATTGCATGGAATTTTAAGACACACTAGAAATGCATGATTAAGGTTTGTGAGTACAACTTACTAAATGTATGAAAAGTAGAACATATAATCAATCATTAGATCACAAAGATTACCTATGTGTTAAAATAATGTGAATTATCATCTTCTAGCCTTTTTATGAAAAATGTCATAATAATAATGTTTGGTACGAAAATGAATAAAATGAAAACGTTAGTGTTTCAAGGGAATTTTGGTAATTTTTGACCTAATATATCTTTTATGAATAATTGGATACTATGATGGCTTTAGACTATTGATAGGTTGGTCTTAGTATTGAATTGGCTTGACATAGATTGATGACCTTATGGTTTACCTTAATAATTAAAAATAAAAGAGAAAATGGCTAAACATAGAAATAAAAATTATTATGCAATATGTGACATTTATAATCACCTCATAAAATATTACTATTTAAAGTGAAAAGCCTCCAGTTGGAAATGGTTACTCTCTTCGATTAACTACCCCATAGATGATTTAATACCCTACATTTTTAGCTAAACCTAATCTTGAGTAATTAATATTGAAACCTAATTCTAACCTCGGGAATTTATTTTTCTATCTTACCCTAATTATAAATCTTAGCGTAATCCTAATTTTTTATTTTTTGGGTTATTAATATTTTTCCTAACCTAAATATAATTTTGGATAATAATTCAATTAATTTACCCCAGTACCCTAGCCTAAATTAATTTTACCTAAACCTAAATCTAAACCCACACTTTTTCTTTCCTTTTTTCTCCTTTTTCCCTTTTCTTCTCCTTCCCTTATTTTTTTCCTACCAAACCTCACCTCACTCTTCTTCTCCCCTTCCTTCCCTTGCATTCACATCTCCCTTTGCCAAGCTTACCCCTACCCCATCAATTACCAGCTCCTACAATTATAAGTTGGGTTTGATTTTTTTGCCCGATTATTACCTCCCTCCTCTCCCTCTCTACGTGTATGTAAATATATGTACACATATATGTCATGAAATGGCCTAAAACTATCTCATTACTCCTCTAATTTTATGTCGAAAAACCACCACAAAAACCCTCCTCCTTTCCCCCTCCTCACCATTGCCAAATCGCCCAAAAATACCCCCAAAATCCACCTTTGGCAGCCCTTGATGTGCCATATCCACCACTACCAGTAGCACCTCCCATTCCCTAATCCCTAGATGCAAAAAAAAAATCACCATTCCAACCCCCTAGCTGTAGTAAAACTCACCATAATATACTTCCTACCACCAGCTAAAGCTTCCACACCAACACCCACTATCTACAGCAACAACTACCACACCATTTTCTTTATTTTATTCTCTTCATTGCTACGACAAATTTCGCCACAACCCAACCCCTAGATATAGAAATATCCACAGTTCCTACCCCTACTTGCAGAAAAACCATCTGATCACTCCTCTATGCTTTGCAAACTCCACCAAAATACCTCCCTATCCTTAAGCAATTTCCACCATTGCTCACCCCTCCCTTCGGCCAACTCCACTGATCCTACCCCCTCCTTTTGGCCTTAATTTCTATTGCACCACCTCAAGAAAAGAAAAGTTGTGTTTTTGCTAGCCTCCCTTGCTTAGCAACTCCAACTAACCCCTCTTTGTTACATAAATTTTTAGCCGAGACCCTCCTTCAAATCTTGGTTTAGATTTTCCCCATTCTTTTCTCTTCCATTACCTTAACCCTTCATTAATTATATTAATAATTATAATTATATATTTTTAATTATTCTTAGATGATACTTCAGAAGTTCCAAAAGAAGCATATTAGGATAAGCGTGCTTAGAGATTGTAACCTTGATTAGTAAGGATGCTAGTCGATGTTTTAGGTTTTATGTTAAATTCTTATATGATTATGTGTGTTATCATGTTATTGTTATTATACTACTAAAATTAATATTGTTAATGATATGATATATTAATATGAATTATATGATAGGAAGGAAGTAAGAATAACGAAAGATATGCTGACACAATGATATTACACTAAGTCGTATTTTTGTAGATGAGTATAAATTGTGGGAGAGTAATATGGGCCATTAAAGTATGATAAGTGGGAAATGATTATATTTAAGGTGTATTTTGATAAATGGAGGATTTGAAAATACTGATATTGTGGATATAAGTTTTCATAAAATAAGGGCTAACGACTATCTTTAAGGGCATTTTGGTCAATATGGATTAATATGAAAATTTTAGTATTTTAACATTATATATGGATTAAAATATTCTAATAATATTATGTGAAGTGTTTGGGATTCATTATGAGTGTCATAAGTTATTCAGATAAGAAAATAACTTAATTTGGGAATGGTCGCCTTAAAACAATAATATTATTATTACATGTACAAAATATTAGATTTAGGCTATGGATTTCGGATATATTATTAACATGGGTATTTTAAGGATGTTTATTAAATCTGGTAATTATATGAGTCTTCTAGGAAAAGTTATGATTTACTTGTGAAATTAGGATTTTAGGAGTCTTATAAATAGTAACTTTTGAGAAAGGGCTATTATCACATGTATAAGACGTGGGAGTTAGATCTATAATTTAGGGTGTGTTAATGACACTTTTATTTGAGGAATGTATACTAAATTTGGTGGATAAATGATTAATATGGGGGGAAGTTATGCTTAAATTGTGAACTTAGGGTTTTCGGAGAAAATGAGCATCTTAATCTTTGATAACAGTTATGTTATATGTGTATTGATGGTATTTCTTGCATTAATTATGTTTCTTAATCATAAAAAAAATCATGAACAAGACACTAATAATTTAAAATGAAAGATCACATGAGCCAGGCTGTGGTGTTTTATGAGTCTGTTCCACCGGCTTAATAATAGTAGCCAGACCCATTTTTCTTTGGGAGGTGCATCAGACTATTCCACTAGTTTATGAATATTGGGTCCTAATCTCAACATGAAAGATAATATGAGTATGAGATAAGTAACCAATGATTAAGCAACTAATCACTTACAGTGAAAGATTACGTGAGTCAAGACCGAGGTGTAGGAGTCCATTCCATCGGCTTAATAAAAGTAGCCAGACACATTTTTCCATGGGAGGTGCTTCAGACCATTCCACAAGTTTAAGAATAGTGGCTAGGAGTTTTTTTGCCTTGGGAGGTGTTTTAGTCCGTTCTACCGGATTAAGAATAGTAGGGTCCCTAAACTCAACATAAATGAAAGAATGGGTTATATCATATTCAAATAATACAAAATGGGACCAGTAATTACCTTATGTTGATTCTTGTATCTTGCATGCATACTACTATCCACTGTGAATATATGTAGTTATATGTTTTCCTAATTTTGACTGCACTATTATCTTACTCAGTACGTAGTATACCGATCATCCTTTTCATGGGTGTTACTCAATCCAACAAGTAGATCCACCTTATTTTGTAGGCGATTGATGATTATTAGCTTGATATGCTTGCCTTAGGTGAGAGCTAAATCGATTCGATAAAGGGTATGGTTATCTGGATACCTCATCTCTCTTTAGATTTTCAGTCCTCTATTTTTACTATTTATTCCTTTCTCTCTTTTTCGGATCTTGTATTTGGATGGAATCAAGTGCTTTCCACACCTGATTCCTAGGTTACTTTTTCCTTGCACCAGACATAGACTAGGCATAGGGAGTGTCTCTTCTATGTTGGATGCTGTGTGACACCCCTATGTTTTGTTTTTGACTTCCGCTATTAACTCTTTTAAACAAAATTTTTAAGTTCTGAAATTTGGGGGTATTATAGATAAGGTTTTAGCCCTTGTTTGAGTTGGTTCATTGGTGTATTGTTGGGCTCCAGTAAGGCCCTAGTATATTCTATAGGTGATCCATGGGCCCTATAAGGGATATCAATACTTAGAGATTAAGCGATCGAGGTTGGAGGATATTATGTTGCCTTTTGTGCACCAGTATAACCAGGCATACCACTATGACCTTGGGTTCTAGACTAAGGATATTGTGTTGCCTTCGGGAACCATTATAACTAGGTGTACCTTAGTTTCCCTGAGTTTATTGTATCCCCCTTGAGTAATTAAAAATGAATGTAAATATTGTGTAATAATATGAAAAAAAGATTTGATTTGGATCTATTGGCTCGATAGTTACCTTAGTGCCCTACCATTTGTAGTTGGAATTGCTTTGGATTTTAGGTTTGGTAGTTGTCTTAGTGTACTACCTCGATATTTATAATTTAATTTATTGGTCAAATATGGCTAATTTGTACATTGTGATGACGTGAATTGACTTTGTATTAGCAATTGTTATGTATGAATCTGTGATGCTGTATACATTATTCTATGATTATTACGTATTGTTGTGGCTTATACTGAAATACCCTAAAACCCTAATTTGGAAAATTATGGCGAAATAAGGATTTATTAGAAAATTTAAGTAGATAAATTATTTTATTAAAATAAAGGGGGAATTAATTAAGGAAAAACAAGGAGAAAATATTAAATAAATTATTTAGGCAAAATTTGAACATTTTACTAATCAATATGAAATTTAAGGAAATTTGTCCAAAATAGCTAAATTATGCTAAAAAGGAATTTAATTATTATTATTAGTATTATTTTAAATAATATTATTTTTAAATATTCAAGGATACCAAAATATCCTAAACTCCCCAACCAACCTTATTTTCTCCTTTTCCTTTTTTTTTTCTCTTTTCCCTTCTTTTTTTTCTTTCTTCCTTCCCTTCCTCCTTTTTCTTTTGCTTCTTCCTTCCCTAAATTAGGCCAGCCCGTCGACCCAATTCCCCTTCTCCTCCCCTCTCCCTTCGTGCATCCCAAAGCCCGTGTCTTTCCCCCGGCTAGCTACCTGTTGGTTCCCCATTCTCTTTTTTCTTTTCTTTCCCCTGGACCACCAATACACCCCTTTCCCTTTCCTTCATCTTCAACTCGACCTGCACTCCCGACCTACAAATTTTGAAGCCTACAACCCACGCCACCGATAGCTACCAACTCTATCCGGCCAACCTCCTCCTCCCTCCCCGTTGCTTTCCTTCCCTTTTTTGACCCCAACCAACCCGCAACTCTCCTTCATGCGTGCCTCCCTTTCCTTTTCTTCTCCCCCGACCAAACGTGCCTTGCAACTTTGCAGGCCTACACTGCCTGTCACCGGTGGCAAGTGGTCCTGTGTCACCTTCCCCCAATTTTCCTCTTCCTCCTTTGTTGTTTTCCCCTCAAATTAGCCTATAACTACCCCCATAGGTAGCCATAATTAGGTATTTGTTTTCACAGCCCAGAAACCCCGATTTTATGCCACCGCCTAAATAGATCCCTATTCTATCGTCGTCAACGATCGTCGCCGCTAACACCTCCCACCAAATCCTTCCCTACACCACCCTCTACACAACTAAGCCTCCCTCCTCCCTTTCCTTTCCCTGCACGAGCCACCCCGACTATGCAAAATCACTATCCTGATCAGCTTACTTCGACCTCTCGCTGCCCCTCGCACCACCGTCTACCGCCAATTTCACTGCAACTAGTACCTCCTCCACCCTCCAAAATAACTAGGGAAATTCACCCTACCTCCCCATACCTCCATCTTTCCCTGCCTCCCTCTCCTTCTCCCTTCTCCACCTTCCACCACCTTCGGCCTCCGCACTTGCCGTAGTGCGCCACCACTTTCGGCTACATCACCACCTCCATTCCACCCCTCTCCACCTGAGACACCTTCCACCACCTCAAACACCCCCTCATTCCCTCTTCTCTAGCCTATATCCCCATCTCTCCGCCTCTTTTCCTCCTCCATCGCCGCTGCCGCACGCTGCCGCCGGTTCCGCCACCAACCCTAGGTGGTATTCTAATTTCCCTAGCCCTTACACTCTTTTTTTTAGTGTTAATAATTTTTAGTAATATTAATAGTATTACTCTTATTATTATTATTATTATTATTATTATTATTATTATTATTATCATTATCATTAATGTTGTTGTTGTTGTTGTCGTTGTTGTTATTGTTATTATTATTATTATTATTATTATTATGTTATCACTCTTATTATCTAACGTAACTTCAGAAATATTTATAACTATGGTATTATTATTTAAAAGGCTACAACTTTTGTATTAATATAGTTATCTTTATTATTATTACTACTACTGCTGCTGTTGCTATTGCTACTACTACTACTACTACTACTATTATTATTATTATTATTATTATTATTATTATTATTTTCTTACTAATACTATTAATACTAACTTGGCCATTATTACTTTTATTATTAGTGTAAATCTTGGGACTCTTATATTACTATTACCGTTTTCGATTATTATCCTTATTATGGTTAACATTATTATTATTATTATCATTAATATCATTACTACTATTATTATTATTATGATTATCATTTCTATCATCACCATCACCATCACCATCACCATCATCATCATCATCATCATCATCATCATCATCATCATCATCATCATCATCATCATCATCATCATCATCATCATTATTATTATTATTATTATTATTATTATTATTATTATTATTATTATTATTATTCTATTATACCTAACCACATTATCACTAAGGCTACTACTAATATGATTTCTAGGACCTTCGTTAGTATTATTCTTAAGATGAGAAATATTATTAATATTATCACTATTATTATTATTATTATTATTATTATTATTATTATTATTATTTAATACTACTATACATATTATTATCTTTAACTTTTCTTTTGTCAATATTTCATAATCACTAACCTATTATCACTACTATCATTATTAGTATAAAAATCATGATATGGGAATGAAAGGATAAAAAGAAAGAAAATGGGAAGTGAGTTCACTAAAGGGGATATAAGGTTGACCAAACTACCTCATGATCAATGAGAGAAAAATAAAGAGGAAGAGGTGAACAAAATGAATGAGAAATGGGAACCATGCATGGGAATTCTAGGGTTTGTATGGGGACTTCGAGAGTTTGCATGGGGTGGATAAAGCTTGCATGGGGATTATCTTTACATGAGGAAAGTTGTTTTAGGGTGTAAGTAAGCTAAGGGGAGAGTTGTAGAGTGACTAGAGACTTGGGATGAAAAATAGTATGTAGGTTGGTATAAGGGTGTACAAGGGATCTAATTAAGGTTTTGGGAGGAAGTACTAATCTAGGGAAAAATGTGGAAGTAAAAACAATTAAAGGGGAGTGGAAAAAGGGTTAAGAGTGGGAATTAATTATATAAGGGATGAGTATGGGTGCCATGGGAATGAAGAAATATTAGGTGAAAAATAAAGAGGTTACTTGTGGGAGAAGAAAGGTGTTAGGGTTTGAAGGGGCCAACTAGGGTTTTCCAGGCACATGTGAAATCGATGGGTAAAGTGATATGATTTGGATTGAACCTAAATAGGATGAGTCGTTAGGAGATAAATGAAACAAAGGTAGTGTAAGTAAGAGAAAGTTGGGCCACCTATGTCTAATTAGGGTTTTTAAGGGAAAGCCCCTGAGGGTGATAGTAAATGGAGTATGATGTCATGAGGTGATGGGCCTTAACCCACACCCTTAGGATTTTCGATTTCATTATGGGTAACTGCAATAGGGGAATGGATATCGGGGCGTGATAGGAGGTGCATGAGTCTTAAGATAGGAAACGAGCCCTCTTAGAGAGATAAAAGTGGAGGGTTATTGATGTGCATGTCAAGGGCGAAAGCTTTATCGAATAAGACACAAATAAGACACTAATCATTTAAAGAGTAATATTTTTGAGCCGGGCCCAGACCAATCTACCTACATAATAGTGGCCAAGTGTCGGGGTGCCCTAGAGACCGATCCACCAGTATATCATAGTGGTTAGGTGCGTTCTACCCTATAAGTGATCGATTCGCTGGCTATAATAGTGGGGGATCCCGAGCTCAACAAACCAAACACTAAGTTGCAAATGAATTATGGGAAAGATATTATATAATTACAGTGGAACACCATGAGAGTTAGGGCCAGACTAATCCACCAGCATAATAGTGGCTAGGAGCACCTTGCCCTATAGACCAATCCACGGGCAAAAATAGTGGTCAGGAGCGTTATGCCCTATATGTTTCTAATTCAACGGCTATAATACTGGGGTTCCCGTACTCACATGGATTGATAAAGACTATGATGTGAAACGATTATATTTACCAG
Source organism: Tamarix chinensis (assembly GCA_030549775.1). Classification (NCBI taxonomy): domain Eukaryota; kingdom Viridiplantae; phylum Streptophyta; class Magnoliopsida; order Caryophyllales; family Tamaricaceae; genus Tamarix; species Tamarix chinensis. The sequence goes on along the minus strand of CM060180.1, from coordinate 59,102,814 downwards.
AGATCTAAAGTATAAGTTTACCCGGACCATAGCTGGCCTTCATGATCTGTATTATTGTATACTGCCTCTATGATCATGTTATGTATGTTAAGTTGTATGTTTTGCATGTTTAGCCTTAGTGCATGGTTACCTTACTCAGTACGTAGCGTACTGATTGTCCATTTTATAGGTACTACTTATTCCCATGAGCAGAAGACCCATCTGAGTTTGTGTAGGTAGGGGATGATGTATTCGATGCCTACAACACCTACGAGGCATCGGGTGGGGTAGAGCGTTGAGCCGAAACCTAACCTAGGGATCGAGAGTGACTCGACCGGACTCTGTTTTTCCTCTTATTTTACCATGTTTCATTCTTATTCTAGTTATGTCATGTCGTACAATATTTTATGTTTTTGGAAAACTTTAGTTACTTACTCTTTCGGTTGTAATTATTAAATCACACTCTAATTTTTGTATGATTATGAGGGATTTCTCTCATGAACTCTCATTGTTTTATTAATGACTTGTGTTTTATGTTAACCCTATTTAGCCTTAGTACTTAGTATTGGAAGGGCAGGAGTGAATTGGTCAGGTATTAAGTGTATCCCTAGAATTTACGGTTTTATTATTTCACTTATGTTAAAACCTTTTTTATTTAAAACGAAATTTTTCTGTAGTAAATTTTGGGGGTGTTATATATGATTTCTGTTCGAGCATGATTTTTGGAGCATATGTGATTATGTGTATTATGGGTATGCTATATGTTGTGAGGTATTGTGATTTATTCAATATGAGGAAGTTATACTGATACTACTTTTACAAATGACTATATGAAGGATATGGAGTGGCTCTAGGCATTTTATAGTAACAAGGAAGAGAGCACTTGGGAAGAGATCCCGTTCTCAAAATGGTCTTATGGATCTAAGAGTTAAGGTAAACTAGTGTCGTACCTTCAGGTACTAGTTTTTGGTTGTATCGATTTTCCTTTGGACACTTATGTCCCTGGGTGTATTTTAATAAATGCACTTGTACAAAGATTATTATCTGTAACTTTTATTTATGTATTTTCTCTTATTTCTACTATTCTATTTTGTTATGTTTTGTTTATAGCCTTATCACTTTGTATAAGAAAGGTGAGGGAACTGAACTTATGCTAAGTGTTGCGGTAACACCTAGTAATTTGGTAATTAATGATTCCATAAAATAAAATTTTTAAGTAGTAAAAATGGGAGTGTTCCACTAGGCTATACCCTTTTGTACTTATTTCCCTCACACTTGTGCTCAATTAATCCTATAGCTGCCCCATGAAGGTCCATTATTCTCCCTTTTGTAAGAAAAATCCTCCAAGTATTCCTTTGTTCTTTCCTTTAAACTATTAACTTCTTCTCTTTTACTCCTCTCATTTTCTCTTTTTATTAATGATTTTAATCTCTAAATGTATTTTGCTAAATAATTTCTATGATTATTATTTATATGAACAATAATTCTAAAGGTTGGTGATGTGGATCAAAGTAAGAGGGAAGGATAAGATCTAATCAACTTTTGTTTTGATCGATGGCAGGATGAATTTGAAGGAAAAACTTGGTTTACTGGAAGATTAAAAACCCTGAGATTTGTGTATAATTGATGATAGTATTCCTTTGAATGTAGATGCTCATTCAAAGGCCCTAAAATGAAGAATAATCCTAGCTCTTCTTCAATCTAGAAGGAACTCTAAAAGGGAGAAAGTTACAAGCAATGCTCGAGACTTATTGTGTTCAAAAATGATTTCTATTATTCTTTTTTCATGCGTGTACAAGAGTTTTATATAGGGAGAGTAGCTGGCACTAATCATGGATTAAAATATCCGATTATTCTCCTTAATTCAAGCTAAATTTACATTACTTGAATTAAGCCTATATAATGCCTAAACTTAATCACAATATCATCATCTAACTGATACTAATGATTAATATTACAAAGCCACACAATCAGCTATGGTACATACATGAAATTACAACAAACCCTAGCTTACATAAAATACACTTAGGGTTTAGAACAAGTTTAATATAACTAATAATAATCATCACCATATCTTGTTGTAGCGTCATCCTATGTATGCCATAGCCTTGTATGCTTTGAATGCTTGTACACTTTAAGTCTTGTTTGATATGTTAACATCTTCTCCTTGCAAATACGTAATATACCTACAATAATATCTTGAATCCTTTTCAATACCAAGCATAGACATATTATCAAGAATATTTAATATGACTGGCTCCAATATTAAGAAAGCCAATTCTTCCTTACCTTGAGAATCAATAGGAATATAAGAATCATTAGATGCTCCTACATCAGTTGGAGTAGCATAGAGGAGTGCTCTTCTTTGCTTGAAGACTTAGCATTAGATGAACTTGGCTATACCTTGTAGATGTAGCATGATGTATTATGTGTTAAGTATTTTTTGTTTTTTTTTCTAGCATGATTCCATGATTAAATTTGGTGAAAAACATACTTTAAGTGGTTGGAAGCATGAATTTAACATTAGGAGCATGATAGGTTTTGTGGCTTTGAATGAGAAATTATGGAGTTGAATGTGGAATAATTAATGTGCAATTTCATGGTTTGAATGTTGATTTATGACGTATAAGTATTATGATTGGTTTTTGGAAAGCATCGTGTGGTATAGGCATGTTAGGATTAAGTTTGAAAATATGGAAATTTTGAACTGTGTTTTACCTAGTATAACCAATTAATTGGTTAGGTTAGAGGCTAAACCAATAGTTCTAATGTACTAATCAACTAGTTTGCTAAAATTTAGAGTCCTGGTATGGCGTGGTACTAGTCTGCTAGTTAGACTTGTGAACAGTTAATTGGTGGTACTAGTCAACTGGTTTACCTATTTTGCATCATTTTCTCTTAGTCTATTTTCTATACCGATCATGTGGTCCCACAAATCAGTTAGATGGTTTGTCTAGAATTTTTTTTGTGAACTTTTCAAGGGTTGACATTTATAACTAATTTCTTGTTTGACCTTAAATTTTCTTAAAGAATGGTTAAAATGGGAACAAATGGATTAAGTGTGGACATATGGTACAAGATTAAGTGTAACACCCTCAATATTTACTACTAAAAAATATTATTTCATTAAAACTGAGTGTAAGTAAATACAATAAATTTTGGAGATGCTAGCACCACACTTAGTACCAGATTGATTTCCTTCCACCATTCCCGTATGAAGTGGTAAGGCTTAAAAAGGAAGAGAACACATTTTACACAAAAACCAAGTAGTAAAACGAAATGTAATACCCCAAATTTTATATAGCTAAACCTAATCCCAAGTAATTAATATCGAAACCTAATTCAAACCTTAGAAATTTATTTTTTCCATCTTATGCTAATTCCCTAATTCTAAATTTTAGCATAATCCTAATTTTTATTTTGGGTTATAAATATTTTTCCTAACATAAATCTAATCCCGAAGAATTATCTAACCTAAAGCTAAAACGAAACCCCCACCTTTTCTTTTCCCTTTTCCTTTTTTCCTTCCCCTCTCCATATCTTATTTATTAATTAATTTTTTTCTCTTCATACCGATCACCTTACCCTCCCTCTACCAAACATGCCCCTACCCCACCAATTCCCAGCTCATGTGGTTGAGGGTTGGGGTTTGAAAATTTTACCGCAATCATAGCCCCTTCCTCTCCTTCTCTGTATGTGTGTAAATATATATAATCATATACCTCATTTAGTGCAATTAAAAATACCTCTTAAGTCCTCCAATTTTATGTCAAAAATACCACCCTAAACACACTCCTTATCTCCCCTCCTTACCATCGCCAAAACAGAAAAACTCACCAAAACACCTCCTAGATGTAGCAAAACCACTCATTCCTACCTCCAAGTTGCAGCAAAATCTACCAAAGAATTACCCCAAACTCATCGGCAAAACTCACCAAAAATCATCCCTAGCCCTTGGAAAAAACCACCAAATCATCCCTCGAGCTTCAGAAAAAATTGCTGAAGCCTACACCCCCTTCTAGAAGCCCTAACCATTCCCTACCTCCCTTTTATCCCTCCTTGCCATTTTCCATTCCCTAGCAACGATAGTTTATGCTGTTGCTAGCCTTCTTGACCGCGCGACCCGTACTTTGAACCATTTGATTTTTTATCCATTATTTTTCCTTTCTATTACCTTAAACCTTCTTTATTATATTATTCATTATAAATTTTTAAAATTATTATTAGGTGATATTTTGGAAGTTTCGGAAGAAGCGGATTAGGATAAACGTGCTTAGAGACCTGAGCCTTATTTGTAAGAATATTAGTCGATGCTTTGGGCTTTGTGTTAAATGCTTGTATGATTATATTTGTTATCATTTTATTTTTATTATATTATTAAAGTGCATGTTGATGATGATATGATATATTAATATGAATTATAAGATAGGAAGGAAGTGAGAATAACGAAAAATATGGTGATATGATGATATTACACTAGGATGTATTTTCGTGGATAAGTATAAATTGTGGGAGAGTATTATGGGACTAATGAATTATTAAAATTGGGAAGTAATTATATTCAATATTTTTTTTGATAAAAAGAGGATTTGGAAAAAGGAAGAAGGGATATTGAGGATATGAGATTTTTGTAAAATAAGGGTATCAGCTATTTTCAAGGGTATTTTTGTCAATATGGGTTAGTATAAGAATTTTTGTACTTTAATATGTTATATGGATTAAAATATTCTAATCATATCACATGTAGTATTTGGGAGTGATTATGAAGGTCATAAGTTATTCAGATGAGAAAATAGCCTAATTTGAGAATAGTAGCCTTAAAACAGTAATGTTATTATCACATGAGTAAAATGTTGGAATTAGGACGCAAATTTTGGATATATTGTTAATATTGGTATTTTAAGGATTTATATTTAATTTGGTAATTATATGAGCCTTATGGGAGAATTTATGACTTACTTGTGAAATTTGGATTTTGGGAGTCTTATGAATAGTAACTTTTGAGATAGAGTTATTATCACATGTATAATACATGGGAGTTAGACCCCAAAATTTGGGTATGTTAATGATAATATTATCTTAAGAACATATACTAAATTTGGTGGATAAATGATCAATATGGTGGAAGTTATGCTTAAATTGTGAACTTAGGATTTTCGGGGAAAATGAGCTTCTTAATCTTTGAGAACAGTCATGTTATATGTGTATTGATGTCTTTCTTGCATTAATTATGTTTATTGATCATAAAATAATCATGAAAAAGATATTAATTATTTAAAACAAAAGATCACATGAGCTGGGCCGAGGTATTTATGAGTCTGCTCCATTGGCTTAATAATAATGGTCAGACACGTTTTGCCTTGGGGGTGAATCAGACCATTCCACTGGTTTAAGAATAGTAGGTCCTAATCTCAAAGTGAAATATAATATGAGTTTGAGATAAGTAACTAATGATTAAGCAACTTATCACTTACAGTGAGAGATTACTTGAGTCAAGGCAGAGGTATAAGAGTCCATTCCACAAACTTAATAATAGTGGCAAGACACATTTTGCCATGGGAGGTGCTTCAGACTATTCCACAGGTTTAAGAATAGTTTCCAGGAGCGTTTTGCCCTGGGAGGTGTTTTAGTCTGTTCTTTCAGATTAAGAATAGCTAGATCCCCGAACTCAACATAAATAAAAGATTGGGTTATATCATATTTAAATATTAAGAATCCAAACTTGTAATTACCTTGTGTTGATTTTTTTTATCTTGATTGTATAATACTTTCCACTTTGAATGCATATAATGATATGTTTTTTCGGTTTTGATTGTATTGTTACCTTACTCAGTTATGTAGCGTACTAATCATCCTTTTCATGGGTATTGCTTATTCCTATGAGCATATGACTCTGATGGTTTTGTGCAGGTCTTTAACGACCTACCTGATGATTTTGTTGCTTTTTATGCCTTATGTGGGGAAGAGTGAAATTTATATGTACTAGGTGTTTGGGTGAAGAGTCATGTTATCGAGATGATATTTTTACCCATATACCCTTTTTGGACTCTTTGATCTACGATATCCCTTTTGTAGTATTTATTTTTGTAATTCGAAGTTAATCTCCAAACTCATATTTGGTATTATGAAACGTCTCTCATTTTTAGTTTTATCCTATTAAGCATTTAAAATTATTTAGCCTTGGTTGGGATGGTAAGCCCGACTTAAGTCAATTACAGTGGTGACACCCGATTATTTTAATTATGCTTCCGTTGTAAAATAAATTTTTTTATTAGTAAATTTTGGCGTGTTATACTAAATTAGAGTAGTGCATTAAATTACATTACAAGAATCAATTCCACTATTAGTGGTCACAGAAATAAAATCATTAAACAAGGAAATATGAAAGTTTAAAGGATAAACCTAGAAGCTTTCCTTATAGTCCTTATGCTTTTAACCAAAAAAAAGGTGAATAGCACTTATAGGTTAACCTGCAAAGGACACTTCCCATTGAATAGGGAGGGGCCCACAAAAGAAACCCTTTACTACTACGGTACTAAATAATCGTTAATGCATAACTAAAAGGTAGGGCCCACATGCAATACATCATTCAAACATAAGAACAAATAAATTATACATATATGTATAAGACTAGATACAATAATCATTAAAATGGACACGTAATTTCAAGATCATATATCATAAGGTTCTTTCACTTAGGAGTAACAATACTTACCAATAGAGAATCCAAGTGAAGCTCTTTGTAGTATAATTAAAAGTATCCAACAACACAAACTACCACTCAATCCAAGGGAAGCACAAAGGCCACAATCATATTGTAACAACAGATCATAATGGTAAAATGAATATTATCTGGACTTAAGACATTAATCAATTATTATTCATAATCATCTCTCAAATTATATCTATGTGAGCACATGAACCCCACTCTTATGGCCAGTGGATTGAAAATACTACTCTAGGATAGAGCACACCTGACCACTATTGTTTGCAGGTGGATCAGTATCTAGGGAAAAATACTCCTGGCTATTATTATTGCTGGTGGATTGATCTGGCCTCGATCCGCGTGGTGTTCTATTGTAAGTGATTAGTGTCGTCCCTATGATATGTTATCATCCAAGGTTTGGTTTATTGATCTTGAGATCCCCCACTATTATAGTCGTTGGATCAAAAATATAACTCCAGAGCAGAATACACATGGCCACTATTATCTGCCTGTGGAATATTCTTTAGGGAAAAAATGCTCTTGGCCACTATTATTACCGGTAGAACGGTTTGGGTTCGACTCAATAATCTTCCACTTTAAGTGATTAGTTTTTTTCCATTTAATAAACACATCAATTCCATTTATTTAACCTAAGGGGGATATCATGAACCCGGAGATACAAAGGTACATTGGTCATACTTGGGCATACAAGAAGCATAGTATCCTCCAACCATCAACCCAGTTATGCAAAGGTACCATGGTCCCATTGGTGCACAAGGATACACATAAACCTACCGACAAGGACACCTAATCCATAAGTATGCATACCCCCTAAGTAGGCCTATAGAGATAAATAAAGTAAGGTGTAGGGCTTGGTTGGGGCACTAAGGCATACCAATAAAATCCAATATAATCATGGGCTAAACCAAGTTGTTAGGGTAGTAATCCCTAAAGAGCCACCATACCCGATCTCAAGATCTTCTGCTTTAATTATTAGTGTATTAATTAAGGTGACCATGAGAAATACATCAATCACATACTCATTTATTTTTGTTTGTTTCTATTATTATTAAGTAATATTTGTTAGTATTATTATCTATGTTAACTTAAATGGTCCACTAAGGCCATCTTAGGTTACAGTTCTTATACTTAGGCACCTTAGGTCAAAATGACCAAAACGTCCCTAAGGCTAAGGCTTGCTCTTATCATCCACTTTTATCACATAGTTTATTTTTATTTATTCACATGCTATAATAGGTTATCATATCATAATTATACTACCGGTCAAGAAATCAATTACTCTACACACCAAATGATCATTGAACACGTAAACCATAATATGTACTTCTATCACATCCAATACACATTTCCATTTATAATTAACAATTAAGGCATATCTTACATGATTATGAAATTAACATCATAACACAACCTTAATTATCTTGTCAACCCTAAACCATGCATTTTTCATATGATACACACTAATTAACTAAAATACCCATATCCTTATGATATATATAATTATACTTACACAAGTGATATTGAGGCCATAACCTTATTCTATTATTCAACATCATTTATGACTTATTATGAAGGTTTATTAGATCAATTACCATTTTATATGTAAATTATCGATTTACCCCTTCTCATTTATAAAATTACTAAACTACCCCTCTCACTTGTAAATTTACTATATACCCTCTTGCTTGCTAAAGTACCAAAATGCCCTTCTTAATAAAGAAATTACCATTTACCCTTCTTATTTACATAATTACCATAATACCCCTCTTAGTTGAAGAGTTACCAGTTTACCCTTCTTACTTTTACAATTACTAAAATAACCTCCTTAGTTGAAAAATTACCAAATTACCCCTTTGAGTTATTAAATTACCAAATTGCCCTTCTTAGTTAAATTAACTTTTTTTCATGAAAAATTAACAAACTATCTTTCTTATTTATTAAATTACCAAATTACCCATTTTCTTATCAAATTACCTAAATACCCTTCTTACTTATTAAATTACCAAATTATTCTTTTTATTCATAAAATTATCAAGTTACCCCTTTCTCATGTTAAATTACTAAAATACCCCTAACACATAAAATATTAACACTCATGACCCACATGTATCATTTAACCCCACAAAATCCTTATTAATATTCTTAACACCCATTATCAACTACCATGTACATTCATTTAAGTCATTCACTATATATAAATAAAATTACTAAAATGCCTCTAGGGCTCATATTAGCATTATTTTTACTGCAAGTTACCATATTTACTTATCATGACATGTACATGCATGTAACATCATTATTAACAACAAATCTCTCTTTCTTAACCATCATTTCTATACATGTCACATTTCATACAATATAGTATGCTTTTCATTATATATTCCAACATACATTAAAAATCATGAGAAGCTTAACAACACACAATATGCATTTAAACACATACCAAAACCTTAATGTGCTAGCATACGTAAATCCACACATTTTGGTAGGGTATAATGGTTCCTTATTTTTGACAATAATTGGTACCCCAGTTAAAAGCTTATGCTTTAATTAGTAAAAATTGTACCTAAAAATAATATCACTTGTATCATAGTATTATAAGGTAATTAAAAGAATACATTTTTATCAAAGAAAAGCTTATTAACTACCATTATTACCAACTATATTATACCTTAAAAATTTATTGAAAAATCTCAAAACATGCAGCAACACCCACGCTACCCATGAAACATGAGGATGCATGCATGAGAGGGGAGAAGTATGGGGGAGTAAGGGTTGGATGAAGTTGGGAAAAAAGTGTCTTAGTGGTGGCTTGTGGAGAGGAGTTGGGGTAGTTGTTGGGTGTAGGAAGAGTAGCAGGGTAGAGGTGGTGGCTGAGGGTCAGAGACTGGTGACTTAGGTTGGAGGAGACGTCAATGGTAGGGGCTATAAAATAGGTGCAATGAAGGGAGAAGAATAAGGAAGAAGGAAAAAGAAGAGGAGAAAGGAAGGGCTATAGGGGAGATCTTAGGCAGGCTAAGGCAAGAGGTGTAGGGGTGGTGTTAGGTGGTTGAGGGATGGATTTGGCAGCGGTGGAAGAGGGGATATGGTGACACTAGGTGGCAATGCAAGGTAGGGATTGAGAGGAGAAGAAAAGAAAATGAAGAGAGAGAGTGGGCTATAAATGGAGGGCTTAGGTTACTAGGGGTAGTGCAAGGAGGAAGTAGGGGAGGCAAAAAAGTCGGTGTGGTGGTTGGTTGGGTAGCGGACACGATGGTTGGGAGTGGCGAAGCAAAAATAGGGGAGAAGAGAAGAAGGAGAGAAATAAGGGATTAGCAGGGGAGAAGGAGGCTCGAGGAGGGGAAGAAAATGGGTAGTGGAGAAAAAGAGGGAGAGGAGGAAAAGTAGAGACATTGGGTTAGGTGGTTGTGAGGGGGAGTGTTGTAGGTTGGGGTAGGGTGGTAGGGAGAAGTAAGGAGAAAGGGGAAGGGAAAGAGGCACATAGGAAAGGGGTTCTAGGAGGTTTTTGGTCAAAAATGGAAGGAAATGGACTGGAGAGGGAGAGGGCAGGTTAAGGCTACAATGTTAGGTGGAAAGGGGGGAGTTGCAAGGGTAGGTGTAGACATAGTGGATGGTTTAGCTTGACGTGCAAGGGGAGAGAAGTAAAGAGAAGACAAGAAGAAGGGAGGTAGGCTAGGCGGGGAGAAGGAAGACGGGAAAGTCAACTCGTGTGAGGGATTAGGGAGAAAAAAAACGAAAGGTTGGGCCAACCTAACTAGGGGTAAAAGAAGGAAGAAAAGGAAAGAATATGGGGTTTGGACGATGAGGAGAAGGGGAGAAGAGAAATGGGAAACCTAGTGGGGAAAGAAAAAGTTGATCGGCCAAAAGAAAGGAGAAAAGAAGGAAAAGGGAAAAAGGGAAAAGGAAAAGGAAAAGGAAAAAGAAAAAGGAAAAGGGAAAAGGGAAATAAAAATAAAATAATTTTTAGAATTAGGGTTATAAATTATTTAAATGGAGAAATTATTTTAATAAATTAGTTTATTTAAAATTTAAGGTAATAATTTAAGAGGATAATTTTAGTAAAAATATGGGTTGAAAAATTTATTCAAAGAAAAGGAGTGTGATAAAATAATAAAATATTTATTTTAATTTATTAAATGATCATATCCATTTTTATAAATCAAAGGTGCAAAAAATAATTAAATTAATAATTTAATATTCAATTATTTCAAATAAGGATTAATCATTAAATTCTTGACTTTACAAATTTTGGGGTACTACATTAAATCTTGGCCTTGGTAAGGAATTCCTTATTGAAGGGAAATTATGTGTTGAATTCTATTTTTAAATTAGCTAACAATTTTAATCCACCTTTATTTAAGTTTTGCTAGCTATCTATATTAGATCAGTTACTAATTTTAATTCAATTTTATTTGAGTTGCCCTGAATATCTATATTAAGTCAGTTGATGGTTTTAGTATACCTTTATTTGAGTTGCACTTCTATCTTTATTAGGTAATTTGGTGGATCTAGACCACCTTTATTTGAGATGTATTGACATTTTACATTGGAGAAATTGGTGTTTTTAATCCACCTTTATTTGAGATGCAGTGACTATCTTTATTAGATTATCTAGTGGCAAACAATCTATTTATTCGAGCATGAAAGCGTCATGGCAATGATATATTTTGTATGATGAATATGAATGATGATTCTTCTAAGTTGATTATGAAAAAAATTTAATATCATGTTTGGATGTATAGCATGATTTACTACTTCTATATCATGCGTTATATGTTGCATGTTTCCTTTATAGGGGTGGTCTTGCTAACTCAACACATTAGTGTAATGATACTACACTTGTAGGTGATTTACCATAGGTACCAGATGAGGATGATGTTTCTTTATATGATGTTATGCCTAGACATAAGCAATATCTTATATATGGATAGGGTCATAGAGTAGAAGCTATCTAGTAGTGCCTTCGGGATCTTTTTTTATTTTAGATAATTTGGACTCTATGTCCTTTCTCCTTTTTTGTTATATTTTAGGAATTTATCTCCACTAAAATTTATCTCAATATGTGTGTGTATTACTTTCACTTCTTGACTTTGGGATTTATTTGTAAACTATTTTAGCCTTTCCCTTAGAATAAGAATAATATGGTTATTAGACATATGCTTAGAGCGGCAACAACACACATGTTTTGGTTTTCACTTTTGCAAATCTATTATTTTAGTGTTACATTTATGTTTTGGATTGCTTAGATTAAATTAGTTTACACTTAGCATGTTTAGGTTTTGTTGGGCTACACTGTTAGATTTTTGTAGCATATAAGTTAAGATTATTTTATTAGCACATAACAAGTATTTGTTTGTAACTTAAAGAAAGATATAGATATAGACTAGTTGAATAACCAAATAAATTTTGAATGAATCCATTATTCTTGAATTCTTGATTATTGGATTCTTGTTTTTGTGACTTTTATTTTTTTGTTTTATAATTTAATACTCTGACAATTACTATTAGAGTTTGGTTGAAGGAATCACGTGATATAACAATGGAAGACAAACATATCATGATAAAAAAAGTTTCAATATGGAAGGAATATTATCTATATCAAAATGTTCTTTATGATCCACTAGAAGGAGATAAGCTACAATCGATAGATAAGATAAAGTGAGAAGATTTAGATAATAAAGCTTTAAGTGTTAGTTAGTTAAGCTTAACTTGAAACATTTCATTAAACATTTTAAAGGAGATGATGGTAGAAAATGTGATGAAGGCCTTGCTAACGCATATCAAAAGGCCATAAAAATAAATAAGGTATTTTGAATGCACAACCTATTTAATTTGTATATGTCTAAAAGCATGTATGTAGTATACCACATTAATGAACTTAATCTGGTGACTAGCTAACTAAGTTTAGTTAAGAACATTTTTTATGATTCAGTAAAAACTTTGATATTGCTATCATTCTTGTTAAAGAGTTGTGACATAACATTAACAACAATAAGATGTTCCCATGGTCAACCTCAGTTGAAGTATATAAAGGAAAGATATCTACTTCTAGGTGAATGTACTTTAAGTAATGAATTAGGAGGAGATTTCACAAAGAGTGCGCTGAGTGCAAATGGTAGGTGAATAAGTAGTAGAAAGGATCCCAATAAGTGTGGAAAATTTAAATCAAGAGAAAATTCCAAAGTTTATTGTAAAGAAACTTGTTGGAGTTATGGAAAAAATGGAATATCAAGAAATTTCACAAGAAAATCCATTCAAACAAGAAGCATCAACACATTATGTTGATAGTGATGATTTTGTAAATTCAAGAGAGGTTTTTGATGTTTTCATCTATAGTGTAGCGAGTATGTTGGATTCATGGATTTGTATTATGGGGTTTCATTTCATTCCACATGAAGTAAGTGATGGAGTCTTTGTTAGGTTACCCAAAAATATTGAATGGAGAAAGAAAAATATAATCAAAACTCCAAACTAGATTAATAAACAACCGAAAATGGTGAATAATGGGAAAAATACTCATAGAGAAACAAAGTGGCTAAGTATTATTCACTCTAATTTTCAATTATAAAAATTACAGTACTCTAGTGATTACAATGGTTGGAGAATATATATACACTTATCTATGGAGAATTGCCAACAACTACTATCCAATATTTGAATCATAAAGATACTAGAATAATAATGACACAAAGTGATAAGAACTAGAGGAACCCTAAGTTTCTAACAACTTGTAATAACCCAATTTCTAAAACTAAAAACAATCATTTTAATAACATTGTTTTATGGAAGCAATATATATATATATCTTTTAGTACAAGTTTAGTATTCCACGCCATTTTTATACTGAGGGAAAGGCTAAATTTTTTATTTAATCCAAGACACAAACTAATAATAGCACAAACAAGGAAATGGTTGTTCAAAGGAGATCAAATGTTGACATGTGATCCAACCAAAGTTAGAAACAATGTAAAAGTGAAAATAAAGGACATGTGAGTCCAAAAATATATGGATCAACAAAATATCCCACCAAGGTACAATACTGGATATCTCTCACTCCAAGTCTTAACCTAGATTATAACTTCATACCATCAATGATGTCCCCATCACCATCATATACTTGTAATAGGTCATCTAAAGTGCATTATTAGTGCATTAATGTATTGAGTAAATATGATCTCCCATATAGAGGCAACATGCAACATTGCAACATATATGGCATAGTATAAATATGATTAAACATAATATACTTAAAATAACATACTATCATGGATTACATATAATAACTCTTAACATTGAGAAATCTCAAAGGCATAAATCATGTATCATTAATCCAAACTTGATCACTTAAAATAGCAACACTAGTAAAATCACAATCATGTATCATAGGTTACATATAATAATCAATATAACTCATACAAATGTTGACTACAACTACCAACTGACTCAAACATAGATGCTAACATAACTCAACCACCTTAATCACTCAATCCTTAATCCTTGATACTCTTGAAGAGGTATATAAGTTCAAATAAAGAATATATAGGGCCTTAATTGGTCCACAAAGACAAAATAGGTATTACTAACAAATAGGGAAGGCATACAATGCATAACCCTACCTTAGAGGCCATCATGAGGCTATGTAAGTGGACTAAAACTGCCAACTCACCCGCAAATAAATAGCTAAATCATCTCATATAAAGATGGACTATAACCATCAATTTCACAACTATATCTTTCAATAAAACACACATAAATATGTCACTTTAATTACAATATATTAATCAAGGTTGAACCTACGTAAACATGTGATAAGGTCCACTTGAGTTCCATAACAACCCACCATGTGTAACACCCCTATAGTTCCATAACAACTCACATAAATTATGTCACTTTAATTGTAATATATTATTCAAGGTTGAACCTACATAAACATATGATAAGGCCCAATTGAGTTCCATAACAACCCACCATGTGTAATATCCCTATAATTCAATGGAATGGATAATATAGAGTATATCTAGGATCAATTTAGTTATCACAACAACAAGAAAAATATTAGATAAAACACCTCGGTCCTAACCCATATAATCTTCTATTTTTTAAAAAAAAATAAAGAAATTTTATAGCATTATGAAAGATTACATCCAAGTCTATAGAAATGATGTATATACCTTACATAACCACCAAACTTAGGATTTCTACTAGGATGATTACAAATAGAGGAAAAAGTGTATGAAATTTGAAAAACAATAATCTTCTTATTCCACCTTATATTAGAGAAAAGATAAGAATTTCTTTCTTTCTAAATCTCATAAACACTGATGGCATAAAAGGTACACTTGAATTGGTTCTTGACAGTTCTTCTTCCTTGAGAATATGCTAAATCTTTTAGCACTGCAGGCCAAGAAGTAGATAATATTTTACCTCCCGTAATAACTCTAATTGAGTTCCAAATCTACTTCATAATAGGACACAACACCAGAAAATACATAATACTTTCATTCTACTGAGAGAAACAACATTGTAAAGCAATGGAAGGGATAAACTTAGCCATGAGATCTTTTGTGGGTAGAAGAGACATGGCAGCAAACTAGAATATAAACTTGTATTTTAGAGCTATAGGATTACACCACATAGCTCTCTACCAAGGCACTTTAGGGGCCTTAAACCTTATAAAATCATAAATCTCATATATCTTGTATATAGGATCAACCTGCAGCAATTGAAACCTGGTAAAAGCAAAGATCTCAATGCAAAAATTCTTTGTATAATCCAGGAAGCAATGCTTGGAAGATGACAGGTAGAAAACTCTTGTTGCTTGATATAATATGAATGAACCCATTTAATCCATAAAGAATCCTTCTTCAGACAAATGTTCTATATGTGTTTCCCCATTGCAACTATATTCTAGATATGTAGATCAATAATGCTAGGCCCCCTTCCTTATTAGGTAGAAAAATGGTTTTCCATGATATAAGTTCTCTTTTGCTAGGTAAAGATTTACCAGTCTAGAGAAAAGATTGATACAATGCTATAATATGCACCAATAATTTTTTAGGAAGAAGAAACACGTGACTCCAGGAAATAGTAATGCCCAATATAACATACTTTAGCAACTACAACCTTCCTGCATATGATAGCAATCTATTGGACTAATGTTGCATTATTCTAGTAATCTTCTGAATCAAGGAGATCATAGCATCAGACTTGAGCTTAGAAGAGTCTAAAGAAACCCCTAGATATTTGAAAGGGAACCTACCCTCATTGAAATGCAGAGAAGATAAAATCAAAGCTTTCATATCCTGCTTAACACCCCCAAAGAATATAGAGCTCTTCTCAAGACTTATGTGTAGACCTGACACAACATTGAAGTCCTCAAAAATATGATTAATTGAAATAATAGAGGAAAAATTAGCCTTGTAGAAAAACAAAAGATCATC
This sequence comes from Tamarix chinensis, assembly GCA_030549775.1. Classification (NCBI taxonomy): domain Eukaryota; kingdom Viridiplantae; phylum Streptophyta; class Magnoliopsida; order Caryophyllales; family Tamaricaceae; genus Tamarix; species Tamarix chinensis. The sequence goes on along the minus strand of CM060180.1, from coordinate 59,086,668 downwards.
AACAAAATCTAAATTAGTTATCTTCAATCACTTACACTAAGATTTCCATGAAACTCGGCTTTAAGCCATAAAGACTGTAACATCCTAATCAAATATTCCATAACAATAATAACAAGGTAGGGAGATAAAGGATCCCCTTGCCTTAACCCTCTTTCCCCCAGAAAAGGCTCCAAAACCCCATTATTAAGAGAAAAAAAGTAATTAACTGTAGAAACACAATCCATGAGAAGCCTAACCACATGTAGGGGAAAGTGCATCCCTAATAGCACTTGCTCCAAAAAACACCAACTCAAAAAATCATAAGCCTTACTAATATCCACCTTAAGCATGCATCTTGGAGAAAGATTCTTTCTTTTATACATATGAATCAGTTCATGAGCCAACAAAATATTATCACCAATGACTCTTCCCTTAATAAAACTATCTTGAGAAGCATGAATCAATGAGGGTAAGATGGTTTGTAAATGAGCAGCAATAATCTTGGCCAAAACCTTGTAAAGAACATTGTAGAATGCAATAGGATGAAAATAAAAAACACAATGAGCTCCAGCTAATTTTGGAATAAAAGCAAGCAAAGTATGTCCCAAGAAAGGAGGAACCACAGCTGATTGGAAAATATTATTCATCAACTGCCAAACATCATCCCCCAATAATGACCATGAAGCTTTAAAAAACCCTGTAGTAAACCTATAAGTTCTAGGAGCTTTATAATTACCTATTGACCATAGAGCATCCTTGACTTCTTGCTTAGAAATAGGTCTCAGCAACAAATGTTGGTGCTTAACAGACATAACTGGGCCCAAATGCAAAATATCCTCTGATATGGAGCCAACAACAGGACTTTCAGATCCCAAAAAACCCTTATAATAAAATAAGAAAGCTTTTTGGATCCTCTCAGCAGAATAAAACTAGTGCCCATCAGTGGACTGTATTATCCGCACATATCTCTTCATCTGTCTAGCTTTCATAGCTCTAAAGAAAAAAATGAGAATTAGAATCACCCACGTTAAGCCCCTTGATACCAAAATTCTGTTTGAAGAAGCTCTCTTCACATAAAGCATAATGTTCATAAAGCTTTAAACACTTCTTTTCCTCCTTCTATAATCTAGGATTCTATGGTTGAAGAGCCAATTATGTATGAATTATTTTAAGTCATCCCTTCATCTCATGCACCCTTGTGGAAATACCACCAAACTTGGTCCAGTTAAACCGCTTCAATCTAAACATTAACTCCCTGAGCTTGTTCTTAAACTTTGAATCCACAGATCTAGCTGCAGGTTGACTCCAGATAGATGCAACCAGGGGAAGAAACTCTGGGTCAAGTGTATACATAAAAAAAAAATTGAATTGCTTCTTAAACTAGAAAGCCCTTGCATTAACATGAAACAAACAAGGACTATGATCAGAAAAAAGAGGATCCAAAATTTTTGCCTTAGATGATGAAAAAAAGGAAGACCAAAATATATTCACCAAAACCCTATCTAATTTGGCTATGAATCTATTATCACCCATAATTCTACTTGACCATATAAACTTCAGCCCTGAGAACCCCAAATCATGAACCAATAGAGAATTGAAACACTCTTTAGCATTATTAACATCATTCAAGTTTACTGCATTTCCTTGAAATTTCTCATCAGCCTGCAAAACAACATTGAAATCTCCCAAAATAATCCAAGCCTCCTTATCCACCTTATGCTTAGACAAATAGCTCCACAACCTTTTTTCTATTTTCTCCAACATTAAAAGCATAGATGAAAGTAGCATAAAACTTAACTCCAGAGTCTACAACAGTCACTAACAAATGCATTACATGCTCACAACTAGCAATAAGCTGTAAATCCCAAACATTCTTGTCCCATATACACCAAATCCTACAATTAGGATGTTGATCATAATTGCTTAACCTCTACCAATTATGCCCTAGTCTACCATAAACCTTATCAGCATTATTACATTTTATCCTAGTTTCTACCAACCCCATAAAGTACCAACCCCATAAGGGAAACTTTATGCATTGATAACCAATGCTTAAATTCCTTTTGTATATGAGGCTTATTCAAGCCTCGGATATTCCAAACCCCTATCATGAATATGATCAATAATTGAGTTAAGCATCACATAATTATCAATAAGAGATTTAATTGTATCCCTCACTTGATCAACACATTGATCCACTAAGGCCTCACAATCTCTCAAACAATCAAATGTGTTCACTGAGTCCTCCAAACAATACTTCCCTACAGTAGTAGAGGAGGGATAAACAATTAGAATTTTGTTTGGAACAGGATTCTCTTTCTGAGCAACATTATGAGAGGATTCCCTATGAACTATTCTCCATTGTTTCTGTGTCACCCCACCAACCATAGGGATTTTATCATTTTGTTTTGGGAGAGAATAGGTTTGGTTATGAATTGCTTTAGATTTCAAATAGTTCTTAGATGAATGGACAGAGAGAAACATTATAGCTAGAATAGAAAGTAGGTCTCCATTCATAAACCACCTTCTGATACAAAGTCTCTCCATCAGGGTCCAGAATCTCTACTGACTCCACAAGCCTCTTTGACACATCAACTTCCACTAGTATACACGCAAAGGAAATCCTATCACCTACATAAGTAATACCATCCAAATACAAAGGATGACCCACAAAACTTCCTATATTGCTTAAAGAATCAATATCCTAGTAATCTAAAGGGAGATTAATGAGTTTTATCCATAAGGGCAGAAATTGAAACTTTTCTTTTGAAAAGTGAAACTTTCAATGCCAAACCTTTAGAATGAATGGTCTATTCATGAATTACCAATAAGGCTTTGCAAGCACCCAGTCCCTATCCTGCTAGGAATTAAATTTAAAGATGATAAAGCCTTGATCATGCAGTGACACACCCTACCAATTACTTTTAACAAAACCTATCATTTGTCCCTCAGTTGGCTGATACCCAATTATATACCCAACTATATCCTATCGCCAATCAACACTGCAATTCTCCACCTTGTCTTTTTGGAGATCCACACAATTTTGTCCCCTGTAATAGAAGGAGGAACATAGTGCAACTAGGATCCCATATATGCAATCCTATTTCCAATAACCTTATCTTTCCAAGAAGAAGAAGCGTCTAACCGTTGATCTACTGATACATTACGTATCGGTGCATGATCAAGCCTATCAACCCTCTGGGCATCAGGTTCAGCGAGGATCATTCCTTCCCCAAGCTTTGAAGAAATCTTGGACAACTCCCTTACTTCTTAAAATGCCCCGAAAATTTCTAATTTTAAAAATTATAGTTAAATAATATTTTATTAGGAAATTTATTTAAATAGATTATTTTTATAAAATGAAATTAATTAGGGAAAATCAAAAAGAAATTTGTAAGTATTTTAATTAGGAGGAATTTTGGTATTTTAACTAATTAAAGATATTATTTTGGAAATTAATTAAATAAATTATTTTATTTAAGATAAGAAGGAGAAAATAGTTCCAAATTAATATTAATTTTTATAATAATTTAATTGGAGAAAATTAGGGTGTTTTGTTAATTAAAATGGTTTTATGAAAAATCTTTTAAAAATTATATTTTAGCTTAAAAAGGGATTGAAAAATTATTTTATTTAAATATTATTATTTTTAAATATCCCAAATATCATAACTAATTAAATTAAGCCAGACCCTTCTCTATTTTCCCCTACCTTTCTTTTCCTCTCCCTCCCTCTCCTCCTCTCTTTCTCTTCTTCTTCCTCTTTCGACCACCACCGTCGCCCCTGTGCGCCACCACCTTTGGTTGTGCCACCACCCTTATTTTGTCCCTCTCCACCTAGGCAACCCTAAACACCCCAAACCCGACCTCCATTATGCCTATCCTTTTCCCAACATCCAAATTTTCCCCTTTTCTTCCCTTTTTCCGGCCATCGTCGCCGCCGCCGTGCACCACTGTCGGCACCGCCCATCACCTCCAGCCTAAAGTTGAACCCTAGACCCTCTTAACCCTTTTCCCTATTTTTACAAGCCTTAATTTATTTAACTATAAATACTATTATTATTATTAATATTATTATTATTATTTCCATTATTAATATGTATTATTATTATTATTAATTCTTTATTATCATTTCTGTTGAGGGATAAAGCCCTATTGTAATTTTTATTTCGATTTTATCATTATTACTCTTATTATTTCTATTATTAATATTATTATCATTAATATGTTATTATTATTATTATTATTATTATTTCAAAATTGTTATTATTATTATTCCATTATTATTATTACAACTATTTTACCATTAGTGTTGCTATTATTATTATTATTATTATTATTATTATTATTATTATTTTCATTGTTATTGTTGTTGTTGTTGTTGATTATTATGATTATTATTATTATTATTATTATTATTATTATTATTATTATTATTTTCCCATTTTTGGTATTGTTATTCTATATAAGGTTGAAAGCCTATTGTGCCTATTTTGAATTGTAGTAGTGGTATTATAAATATCAAGTCTTATTATTATTAATATTATTTATTTTTATCATTAGCATTTATTTTTTATTATTAGTGTTATTAATATTATTACTAAATTTTATTATTAAATTTTATTATTAAATTCATAATAACTATTATTAGGGTAAAGTTTTCAACCTTATATTATCAACTTTTATAATATTTCTATTATTTCTTATATCTTTAGCAAAGTTAGAAATTTGTTAATGTTATTTTTATTAATATGTTATTATTTTATTAAAAACATGGTCTTGGAATAAGTTAGTAACTAATAGTATTTTTTGTAAGAGGGAGTTTAATTTCTAGTTTTTCCCTCAAATAGGTGAGACCAGTCAAAGCCCTAAGGAAGCGTAGGAGCGTGCTCCAAGACCGGTGTCGTTTTAGGTAAGGGTGTTACTAAGGCCTATTGTGTGTTAATGTGCATTAAATTCCTTGTATGTTATGCATCCTATGTTCATTATTGTAATTATTTCGTGTGGTGACCCTATAAGACATGCATGTGAGGATGTTGATGTGGTTTGTGTGGGAGAAAGGATGAAAAAGGAGAATGGGGGAAATAGGTTGGCCAAAGGATGTGAGTTGACCTAAGTATTTTAATGATTCATGAGTGGAAGAATAAAATGGGAAATTTAGGGTTTCGTATGAGAGAATATAATCTATGTTTTGTATGGGAGAATCTAATTTATGATGTTATATAGGAGAATCTAATTTATGGTTTTTATAGGAGAATCTAATTTATTGTTTTGTATGGGAAAATCTAATTTATTATGTTGTATGGGAGAATCTAATTTATGGTTTTATATGGGAGAATCTAATTTATGGTTTTATATGGGAGGATCTAATGTACAGTTTTGTATGGATGAATCTTTGGGTTTTATATGGTTTGAATCTAAGGTTTGGTATGGATGAATCTTTGGTTTTGTGTGGATTGAGTTTAGGGTTTTGTATGATGGAATCTTGGGCTTTGCATGAAAGAATTTAGGATTTCATACGGATGGACTTAGGGTTTTGCATGAAAATTTTGAAAGGTTGCATAGGATGTCTAAAGTCTACATGGGAGTGAAATTTATGTATAAAAAGTTTTATTAGGATGTAAGGAAGGTAATGTAAGTGTTGTTTGGGTGTTTGAACACTTTGGATGAAAAATAGTATGTGGAACAATATAAGGGTACGTAGGAGACCGAGCTAGGGTTTGTGTGGACAATTAGGGTTTGGTGTGGCTGCTTAGGGTTTTTGTGGTAACATATGTATTTGATGATTAAAGTATAATTATGAGGGTGGAATTTATGAATTGTGATATGTGGAGTGTTAAAATAATTTGGGTCGTGTGAAATGGAATGGGATGAACCATAAAAGTTAAAATTAGGGTTTCAGGTAAAACCCTAAAGTGAGATGTGGAGTGGACTTTGAGGTGTGTAGTAGTGGGCCTTGACCCACATATTTTAGTGTTGGAGTCCCGGTGTGAGTTAGAGTACAGAGGAGAGGTTGTTGGAAAAATTAGAAGGTGCAGGGTTATCATGATGTGGTACAGGTCAGTTGGAGGATAAGTGTAAAGGGAGTGATTTATGCATGTCTAAGGTGAAAGCTTCTAAATAAGATACTTAAGATGTTAATCATTTAAAGTGGAAGATTGTTGAGCCGGGCCCAGACCGGTCCACCGGCGAATAATAGTGGTTAGGATATGTTGTCGTACGTGTAACTGGTTCAACAATAATAATAGTGGTCAGGCTTTGTACCTGTGCGGTTTCAGCCCATCAGCTAAAATAGTGGGGGATTCCGTGCTCAACAAAACCTAACATATTTGTGCCAAGACATAGGAAGGACACTAAGTATTTACAGTGGAACACTATGCGAGTAGGGGCCAGACCGGTCCACCGGTGAATAATAGTGGCCCAGTACTACGGTATCCTGGAGACCGATCCACCGACTATAATAGTGGTCAGGGGCTATATGCTCTGTGTGTTTCTGGTCCACCGGTTATAATAATGGGGTTCCCATACTTGCGTGGATTTGATAAAAAGCATGGTGTGAATTGACTTCTGATTAGAGATTAATTAAGTAATTGAATCGGATTATATATGGGCCTTTGTACCTTTACTTGGATGGTCACATGCGTTTATGTTATCATGATTATTCTCTTTTATTCTTCCGCATTATTTATGTGATTTTGTGTGTTGGCCTTAGTGCACGGTCACCTTACTCAGTACGTAGAGTAATTGATCACCCTTTTCATGGGTGTTGTTCATTCCCACGAGTAGTATGCCCTTCTGACTTTGTGTAGGTGGGTGAGATATCTGTCGGGGCTGAGGGTTAAGCATGTTTTGACTCCAAGTTCGAGAGAGTTGTGGCCATATTTTAGCCTTTATGTGATTCTATTTCCTTTCGTTATTTCTTTTGTATCGGATTTATCCTTTTTAATTGATTACCTTATATTGAGTATTTTAAATGAATATTTTATCAATTGAAAGCTATTTCTCTTTTTAATTTGAATAATAATTCTTTACGCGTACTCTGATTTTTGTTTTACAACTGTTTAATGCTTATTTAGAAGTTGGATTGTCTTGATTTATAATTGATTATTACTTTTCTTCTAGCCTTAGCACTTGGTACTAAGTGTGGTAGTAACATCCCCATAATTCACGGGTTTTAAATTTTAAATTCTTCCGCAAAAAAAAGTAGTGAATTTTGGGGTGTTAAACTTCTACAGACAAATCAACATCTTCGCCTACATGCAAATTGCATGCATTAGAGTCACTGAAATCCTAAGCAACCACATCCTCTACCCGAGAACTAGTCCTAGATGAATCCACATCTTTGGATGACCCCGCACAACCCTTAACCACCTTCTTCTTTGCCATGGAGGCTACTCTCCTAGTACGTGCCATGGAGAGCAGCTAGGGTTTCTACTTTTGATTATTAATGTTTTATTACTCCCTTATTTGATACTTGGCATATAACAATGTATTATTAGTGTTTCTCCTGACAAGGCATCATTTATTATAATTGTCTTAACACAAGGATGAATTATTATTACTTATTATATGCAAGACCATTTACTTATAAATTCATTCCAATAGTTATTATAGACTATAACACTTAAAATTATGCCACGATCAATTAATTTAACATGTTATATCCACTAGATATCATGATAATGCATATAGAAAAATAATACACAAAACAAGAAACATAACCAAGGTAATAAGACCATAATATCCCGTGAAACTCTAATTCACAAATAGGCCATAACTTTACCATCATGTCTCACCAATTTACCAAATCTAACTTAACTTTCTAAAATAACATTAAGATCAACATAACCAATAATCAAGGATAATATCTCACATTTTATACATACAATATTGATGCTACCTTTTATCATGCTGAACAAAATAATAATTCATCAATAGGCCATAACTTCACCCTCATGTCTTACCAATTTAACAATTAGCACAACTTCCTAAAATAACATTAAGATCAACATATCCAAAAACTAAGGATAAAATCTCATGTTTCATACACAATACCGATGCTACCTTTTATAATGCTCCACAACATCCTAATTTACCAATGGGTTATAACTTAATCATCATGTCTCACCAATTAACCAAATTTAACATAACATCCTAAAATATCATTTATATCAACATATCCAAAAATCAAGGCTAAACTCCTATGTTTCATACATACAATACCAATGCTACCTCTTAGTTACCATTATTAAATTAAACATTTTCTCTTACTATTATGCTTATGTTACCCATAATTATCCCAAACTCTTCATAAATAATACTTACAATATTTATAACTCAAAAATATTCATATGACTCAAAATTTCTAGATTTAACATATAATGACCAAATTTTTCCTAATTCACCTAAACATCCCAAAATTCTTGTTATTATAACTTAACCTAAACCCTACCATGTTATATATAAAATTTTATGTAAAACCTCAAGGATTATAATGGTATATTTATTTGTAACACCCCCAAATTTACTACTGAAAAATTTCGTTTAAATCAAAAGTTTTAGCGGTAGCGAAAGAATTAAAAACCGTAAACTCGGGGGTATTACCGCCACACTTAGTACCAGACCGGTTCATACCTACCGACCCGATACTAAGTGCTAAGGCTAAAAGAATAAAACCAGAACAAATCCTTCATAAAGCACAAGTTTTACGGGATCAGGGTGCGAAGGTCAAAGTTACATTCTGAAATACAATTTAAAAGGTCCATATATCATAATACTTAAAATAACGGAATAGCAAAGTACGATAAAACCCTCGAAAAATTAAATACAACACTTGTAACCTCCAAAGACAAATACGATTAAACCACACAATTTTCGAAGGGTAAATATCCGAACCGCTTACTCACTCAGATCAAGCCTTCCACCCCAATTTAGTAACTGATCAACCTGCATCAAAGGTCTGCTCCCCACCATTGGTGGATCATCACAGGACCCAGTCAATCAAGGTAGTATCAGTACGGGTCCAGTACTGAGTAAGGGCGCAGGTGCGCTAAGGCCAAGCATACCATCGTACAACATAACACACACAGCACAATCACAAAAGCAACATGTAATATTATGGATGTTGTAGGTCGGTTATGGCCCAATCCAACTTCTTCTTTTCATAACTCTGATAATTAGTCGATTCACATCATAATCGTTATAAATCCATGAGAGTACGGGAACCCCACTATTATAGCCGGTGGATCGGTCACTTATAGGACAGAACGCACCTAACCACTATTATATGCCGGTGGATCGGTCTCCAGGGCACAACGCTCCTGGCCACTATTATGCCGGTGGATCGGTCTGGCCCCGACTCTCATGGTGTTCCACTGTAAGTATATAGTATCTTTCCCATGATTTAATTACAACATACTGTTTGGTTTGTTGAGCTCGGGATCCCCCACTATTATAGCCGGTGGATCGGTCACGTATAGGGCAGAACGCACCTAACCACTATTATACGCCGGTGGATCGGTCTCCAGGGCACCTGGCCACTATTATGCCGGTGGATCGGTCTGGGCCCGGCTCAACAATCTTACTCTTTAAGTAGTTAATGTCTTATTCATGTATTATTAAATAGGGCTCCACCCTTGACATGCATGTCTACTACTCTCTACTTCTTTCCTCCCCAGGGGGGGCAGTCCCATATCTTGAGACTCCTGCGCCCCTTATCACACCCCGACATCCATTCCCTTTTACTCTTATACATAAGGAAATGTAGTAAAGGCACACTCTTCCCGAGAATGTAGGTATCACCCTAACACCACGGTATCGGTCCCGCGTGTCCTCACCCCTCTAGGGCTCCTCCTTGGAAAACCCTACTTTGGGCCTACATGGCCCAACTCTTCCTTACTCATCCTGACTTTACCTTGTTCCTTGTCTCGCATCCCGTCTCTACTAAGAGATTTCCAAACTATATCCCTTTATTTCCCCAACTCCGTAGGTGACCGCCAAACCCTAGTTGACCACGCCAAACCCTAGCACTTTACTTCCTCCCCAAGTAACCTCCCCTCTTTGCCCCAAAACCTCTTCTCTCATTTAGAAGCCCATACTCATCCTTCATACAAGTGGATTCTCACTCTCAACCCCATACTCCATCCCTCCTTGATCATTTTTACCCTGGTACCCTTCAAATTGCTCATTTCCTCCCAAAACCCTAATTGGGTCCCTTAGATACCCTTACATCCGCCCACGTACTATTTTACATCAAAGTCTCCAATGGACCCATAACTTTGACATTATCTCATTTACGCCCTAAATCAACTTTCCTCACGTAAGATTCATCCCCATGCGTAATTCAAATAAACCATGCAGACTCCCCAACACCCACTTATACACAAAACCCTAATAAGGTCTCTTACGCACCAACTTACGTACTATTTCTCATACCAAGTCACCAATCATTCCAAGACTCTCCCAAGCTCTTACTTACAACCCAAATCAACTTTTCACACGTAAGGTCTAGTCCCCCCATGCAAACTTCCCAAACGTCCACTTCCCCGTTGTTCCTTTATTATCATTTCATGCTACCCAAAACCCTAGCATGCATGTCCTAGAGGGCCAAAACAAGTCACATCATCAACATCAACATTAAACATGGAACATGTCATACACGTATAGTACAAGGCACACACAACATACCTCATGATCCACGCTGCGCTACACAAAACAGGTTATTCATAACGCATGCATAATACACATCAACATGGCATGTTCATCATTCACCCACACCATACATCACACATAACACAAGGCCATAGCTTCGTCCTTACCTAACACGACACCGGTCTTGGAGCACGCTCCTATGCCTCCTCCGGGTGTCGACTTGACTCGCCTATAAGAGGGAAAACTAGGGTTACTTTTCCTCTGACCAAAACACTATTCTTTTCTACCTTACTCTTATCTTTAACTTACCATTAGGGCGAAGAATAGTAATGTTACTTTTATAAGTGAAGTATGGTCAATATTCTCAAGGTAGTTAATCAAGCTACTACTAATAAAAGTAGCTACAATAATTTAAAGTAGTTTAATAATATTTATTATTAATGGTAGTAGTTCAATGTTACTAATAATAATGATAATAGTGAATAATAATAATATTAATAATAATAATGATAGTAATAATAGTAATAGTAATAATAATAATAATAATAATAGTAATACTAGCAATAACAATAGCGATTATGATGTTAAAATAAAATACTAAAGTTATGGGCCACTAGTATTAGTAAGACCAATAGTTATAAATGTTTCAAGGTTAGGTGTAATAATAATAATAATAATAATAATAATAATAATAATAATAACAATAGTAATAATAATACCAATAGTAATAATAATAATGATAAGGGCAATAATAATAATGATAGTATTAATAATACTAATAGTGATAATAATAACAATGCTAATAATAATAATAGTAAAAATAATATTAATTATGCTACTAAAATAATTTGCACATATATAATAAAGGTTTAGGGGTTGGGAGTTTAGAGAACTACCTAGGGTGTGGGTGGCACAGGTGGCGGCGCACGGCGCACGGTGGCGGCGGCGGAGGCGGCGTAGGGGGAGAAAGAGGGTAGAGAGGTGGTGGAGGGGAAAGGAAGGAAAAGGAGGGGTTGGCAGGGGAAATAGAGGGTCTAGGGAGGTTGGGGAAGTTCCCTTGGTGGTTTTGGGAAGCAGAGGGGGCGCTGGGAGTGGCGACACGGCGGTGGGCGGCGGTGCGAAGGGTGGCGGGGTTCGAGGTTGGCTTGGTCGGGAAGGGCACTTCGCGCGCTTGGGGCGGCGCGTGCAGGGTAAATCGAGGGCTGAGGGAGGCTTGGTTGGGTGGAGGGTGCTGCAAGGAAGGGTTTCGGGGGTGGTTCGGGCGGCGGAGATGGGCGACGACGATGGGGCGGCGATTTGAAGTGAGGGCGGCGCAAGGAATCGTTTCTGGGTTGGGTCTTCGAAAAAGCCCGAGGTTGGGCTCGTGGGGGTATTTATAGGCTCGAAATGGGGAGGGGATCGAGAGAGGGGACAGAGGGAGGTACGGTTTGGCGACGTTTGGCACGCCGGTCGGTAGGGGAGTCGGCGCAGGTCTGCCATGGCAGACCTCTGCGCTGGTCGGGAAAAAGGGGGAAAAGGGTGAGGGTGGCCTAGGGGGGTTGGGGGGTGTATGTCGGTTGGGAGAGGGTGGCCGGCAGGGCAGAAAAGAGGAGGCGGCGCGCAGGCGGCCGGAGCAGGGGGCAGCGTGTTGCAGGCTAGCGTCGGGGCTGGCTGGCAGGCGCGAAGGAGGAAGAAGAAGAAAGGGTTGGGCCGGGCAGTTCGCGAGGAAAGAAAAGAAAGAAAGAAAGAAAAAAGGCAGATTGGCGGTTCGGGTGTAGGGGAGGTGCGTTTAAATAAAACGCAGTGCTGCCGATAAAAATGGGTCAAAATGCGGCGTGGAATGGGGCGGAAGGAGGACCTCACGCGGCACGGGCTGGGCCGAAGGAAGAAAGGAAGGGAACTGGGCCGCCGGGCTGGCCCAGTTCGGGGAGAAGAAGAAAAAGAAAAAGAAAGGAAGAAGAAGAAAAAGAAAGAAAGAAAAGGAAAAGGAAAAGAGAAAAATACTTATTTTGGGTATTTAAATTAATTAAAATATTTGGGATGTTTAAAAGTAATAATATTTAAATAAAATAATATTTAAATTATTTTTTTATTTTTTTTAAATGCTTAATTAGCTAAAATACCCAAATTCCTCCTAACTAAAATACTTATAAATCTCTTCTTGATTTTCCTTAATTAAATACCCTTTCATTTTAATAAAAGTAATTTATTTAAATAACTTTCTAATAAAACCTCTTTTAAATATAATTTATAAAATTAGGAATTTTCGGGGTATTTCATTATTTTCCCCACAGTCTCACAAAAAATAACAATTTATCCTATGGTAGAAATTCACTAATTTCCCACAAAATTCCTCAAGTCCCCATAATTCACCAAGAATACACACACACACACACACACACACACCCATTAAGAGAAACTCAAATATATAATTAGTCTTAGTTAAAAACAATAAAACCACCACAAAGGCCCTAGGGTTGAAAATAAATTCAAGCCTTCCAATTTTCAACTTAATTTATCCATGATAATACTTAACATAATTATCTCTACTCATCTATGAACTTATAAAATAAACAAAATATAGCATCATGCTTATAATTTTCTAGTATTATAACCTACCAAGGCATAAAATTTTAGAACTTACATAGAGATTATAATATCGCCGAAAAGTATGAAATCAAGCTCGGATGCAAGAATATCATATAAAACAACCTTGATCAATATTTCAAGGAATTAAAATATATTAACATGAATTACAAAAAGTTAACACACAACAACCAATATCCCTCATATAAAGAAGTGCATCCTTAAAAGAATGCCCTTCAATCTCTAACATAAAATAATTCTAATATTCCCTTTATACCATTTGATACCTAATATTATAATAACACAAAATAGATTAGCATATAAATATCATTATGTAATAGAAGTGAAAGAAGTGAAATGGAAGAACTATTCTTGGATATGGAGGCTTGGAAATCACCACAAAAACCACCAAGGAATAAGAGATCAAGGCTATGGAAGGTTAAAGAAAAGAAAAAAAAAGATAAATGAAGGAAGAAAAGCCAAAAAAATGTTGTTACAACATACCAAAAAGCATTAATAATAAAAAATGAAGTCGGTCAACAAGGTGTCAAGGAGAGGAAAAAGAGGAGGAAACGGGTGCTATTTGCTATGCCAAAAGGGTACCTAGATAGAGCATGCCATAATGGGAAACAAGCCCAACAATAATGAAGGGTGAAAACCCATAATAAAAGCCATGGATGAGGCTCAATTTGGCTAAAAAAATTCTATTCGACATCAACAACAACCAAGTTTGTCAGGAATCAAAATTTAAGGCTTATTTAAGGAGGATAAAGAAATGAAATAGGAGGAGAAGGAGTTAGTAATTGTAGTATGCAATGAAAGATTCAAAATAAGATAAAGAATAAAGTTAGAGGATAACCACAGAGAGTAAGTGTGGTTTGTAAAATAGTGAAGAAATCAACCATAGGATAGAGAAGTTTAGAGCTAATTTTTTGTGTTTTTGATTTTGAAATGAAACATGCAAATTTGGGGTTAATTTTGGTTGACCAAACCCCTTTCTCTTCCTATATCTAATAAGACTAAGATAGGGGGTGTGGGTCTTGATTACAAGCTCATAACAAACAAAAAGGAGGAGAATGATAAATTATAAGAGGGTTGGTAGCTTGGATGTGATTAGATTATGGCAAGGTTTTGGTTTATTAATAGCATCCAAATTTTGATATCTTATCAACCAACATGTGAGAATCACATGCTAACTAAAATAGGGGTATGATAGGCATTTCACAAAATTTAGAGTAATTACATAAGTAGAAAGGTTAGAAAAGAGGGATTTATTAGGAAAAGTAACAAATGAATACCAAAAATTATGGGAAGGCGCAGAATAACTTTAAGAACTAAAATATATGAAAGTATTGGATATCATAGTTCATTTAAAGCTTGATGGATGAAAAATGAGTGAAAATGGAAAATTGAATAATCTACAAAAAACACATTTTTCTACAAACTCGTGAAGCATTTAACAAAGGTTCCAAAAAAGTATGGTCGGATGTGACATAGTTTTAGAAATTCATATATATATAAATATTTGACTTTGAAATTCATTCGAATATCAAACAAATTAAAATAGAGAAATAGACACAAATTATCTGTTACGAAAAATAAAAATATCTATGACTTTGCAATTTAAAAGGAAAGGAATGGACTAACTTAAAAATGTGCAGGACTCTTATCTAAAATCAAACTATTTTTATAATTAAGAGTAATTTTTGGACAATTTAAGATGAGTGAGAAATGGCGTAGAGCAGAGAACTGTATAAAATGTGATTTTCTATGAATAACTAATTTTTTTGTAAGGAAATAAATATTAGCAAAAGGTTTGTAAATGATATCGAAAGTATCAAAATGAAAGAATATGCTTGAAAATATTTTGAGAAAAGTGTTACAAGTTATAATGAATCAAAATGTAATAAAATGACATGATTGGAGAATTCCAATAAAAAGTGTAATTTTTCCACAAAGGAATGAAATAAGTGTCAAAAGAACTCAATTTTAATATAAATGGCTTAAAAACCATGATAATGTTTTTAAGTGAAATACAAGCCTAATAACATAGTAATTAGGGTTATAAAAAATTGAGATATTACACCATTTATTCTCTTTTTATACATGGGAAACATCTTGACACACTCAAATTTTCATAAAAGTAATTTAAACACTAAAATAAGCCAAGGGGAAAAACCCTCAAATAAGCCCAAACATCTCATTTACATGCTCAACACTTCAGCACATGCTCATATACATTTTCAATAACATATATCATACTTGAATAATTAAATAACAATTAGTGAGTAACACATAAAAATATTTATCAATAAGGTCTTGCTAATTTACCTAGGATCTAAAGCTCTACAACAAAAGAGAAGGTAAAAAGCTCCTAAGCTTGCATTTCCTCTTCCACTACATCTTGAAAACATTCATAACAAACTTAGTAAAAATCATTCAAACAAAACATTAAAGAAATAGAAAAGAGTAGAAATAAGAAGAAAATGCCAAACCCCTTTACTTAAGTGGATTAACATAATAAAAGGTGAAAATCAAGGATTTCTTCAACCTTTGCAATATTTTATCCCACTTTAAAAGGATTGGTTACAAGAAGAAAAGAGAAAAAGAGAGAGGTGGAAATAGAGGAAAGAACACTTAGAAACTTTTAGTAAAAATGATAATTGGTGAAGTAAAGTGAGATGGAGGGATAAAGAATCCAAAAATCAATGATGCCCAAGGTTATGCTGTTTGAAATTACTAGGAGAGAGAGAGAGAGAGAGGTGATGATGATGATGATGATTACTTCTTCCACACTTGAAAGAAATGAAGAAATGATGGAGTATGAGGGGTATAAAGGAGGTTGAGTGTCATAGAAGGTTAATGTGGCAAGCATGTGATAAAATAGGGAAGGCCATCAACTCAACAACTAATTGCTACAAATGCACAATAGAGGAGAGATAAGAAGAAAGTGAAAAGAGTTAACATGAAAAGGTTGGTAGAATTTTCAATAGAATGTTACTTTTAGTATCTTTTTTTCTAATTAATTGGAATTATACTATAAAAAGTATAAAAAATATCACTACAACCCTCAAAAAGTATGCTTGATCATCAAAATTATAATTTTTCATAACTATAGGATCTAATTTCAAAATCAAAGCATATATAAAGTAGAAGTTCTAATAAAACCAACTGACTAGTCTTGTCCTACCAATCACTTGGCCTTGATGAACTCTTAGGTTAACCAATTAACTTGCTTTGCCTTAACAACTTATTGATATTTCACTTTGAATTTTTCCTTCTCAAAATTATCTTAACTGCATTTAAATGAATTTTTTTTCAATGAATAAATTAGGTTTTTAAACACTTGGTATTATATCATTATCCTTTTAAAGCAATTTATGTCCCCAAAGTCATAGCAAAAGCAAAGCTCTAATGCAAATTAGGATTGTGATCGCTTACTGCTAATCTCTAAGAAAAACAACACAATATAGTCTAGAATGAGAAACATGGTACTATCCCCTTACATAAAAACTATAATATAAGAACACAAAACATATGTGAAAAGATCAAGATGAAGACTCTTCACATTGATCTTCATTTCCCAAATAGCCTCCTTGATGTTATGGTCACTTCATAGGATCTTCATATGCTATATTGTTGATGTTTGAGTTTGTCACATCTTGGTGTTGACAGTCGTTAATAGTTTCTACTCATATAGTATCAAAACTTATATTACAATAGTATTTAATTGAAGCTCTATAATATCAATATAGTAAAACAAAATTTGTAATATATATATAAATAATAAGATATTGTGCATGAACTTTTTTTTATTTTATTAATTAATACCCTATTTTTTTTTATTAATTACACATCCCAATAGCCATAACTTAACCAAAGACACAAACTAAACAACATTGGCAAATTGGAATGATTGACAAAAATAGTTAACGACAATAGTCAATACAAAAACTAACAACAATTAAAAAAATAACACACATATTTCATCTCTTTAACTAAGGAAAAATATCATGTATTAACAAAAAAAATAAACTATAATATTTTTCAACATAATCAAATTATGATGTAAAATAGCTACTGCTAGCATATGAGTCTATATATTAAGTATTTTAATGCTTTGACAAGTTCAAATATGAATAATTATGCATCACTTCTTTAATAAATTTATATTTTAGTTATGGATAACATGTATTCTTATTCGGAAAGATGTGCATTTATATCCTAAAAAAATGTGTGCTCTTATCCTGGAAAATGTAATATTATGTGAAAGATGTGTATTATTTTATTAGAATATGTATGCTACATGTGTATCCCATCCTTACATGTATATAAATAAAAATACGTGTATTCTTCTTTTGAAAAATATGTATTATTATTTTAATGGGAGATGTGTATTGTAGCAATGGAGATTATGTATTTATTTTAAGACATGTATATTTCTCCATTATACTTTTATAAAATAATAGATGTGTATTTTTGTTCTAAAAATATATATCCATGTTCTGTAATATGCATGTTATTTTCTTAGAATATGTATACTTCTGTGGTGGAAGAATGTTCATCTATAAAAACATTCTTAGTTTGAAAGAATATGTGTACTATTTTCAGGCATGTTCATCTATATTCAAGATGATGTTATTATATCTTTAGCATGGTTTTTAGAATTGGGATTCTATTTAGGATCAATTTGGGGGCTCATGATTGAATTATAGTATTATAAGATCATAAAAATTTGTAAAAGTATGAAACATGTATACTTACATGCTATAAAATAATATAGTTCAAGTTAAAAGTATAGAATATTGCACTCTTAACCTCTAATATAGTCACTCATTGAATTCTAGCAACTTACAAGTAAAATAAATTGTTAAAGCTATTTTACATATTAGAAACTATAGTAATTCAACAACATTAGAACTACTTTTGTCGAATGTAATGTGAAAATTATAATGATATTATGGGTAGAGAAAACATACAACTCTTTTTGTTCAAAATATACAATAGCCTTAGCTTTAAGAAAGACATACAAATAATGAATAACGTGGATGATAACAAAGGAAACATTGAGAGAATACTATTTTCTATCATTTAAGATAGTATAAACCAAAAAATTTTTATTTTGAATTTTAAAATTTTAATGAATTAGGATAAAAAAAAGGATAAAAGAAGGTTGGCTATAAGCACACACCTTAAGTTATTATATGAGCTATGTGTATACCATAAACTAAAGTTTGTTTGCCATATGAAGCTAATAGGAAAATTTTTAAAAAAACCATAATTTTGAATTGAATAGAACTTAATAAGTAATAATATTGTAAACTTTAATATATTTATTTTACTACTTATATGAGGATTATATTCTTTTTGTCAACATTTTACATCAACAATCAACTTTAATATTTTAATGGTAACTAAGTCATATGCTCTTTGCATCAACTTATTTCTTAGACTTGTTGTAAAATAATATAGGGTCAAAAATTATAATATTAAGGAACAAACATAGTTGAAATAATATGAAAAATATATTTGAAAATTAATTGATAAAAGTTATATTTATTAAGTAAAATTATAGGATTATAAGATTCTATATTATTAGATCGCTTTTAGATTCTAGGATCATGGATTATTTTATGATTTTTGAATCATAGGATTGTATAATCATAGGATCTAATCAATATTTTAATAACTATGATCATGAAAGATGTATAATTGGTCAGAGGATATGTGTATTTATATTATGAAAGATGGTACTTATATCACAAAATATATGTATTTATAGGTAAAAATTAAAATGGACAATGGTCTTATTAGTTTAATGTCCAATGGTAACACAAAACACATAAGTGTTTTCAGCTTACACTAAACCATACACATACAATTTATTGGTCCAAGAGACTTCATAAAAGTTAATGGATGGATTTTCAGATATATTAAGGCTAAGGACTATAAAAAATGGCCAAATGAAACTCTCAAAAAATTTATCATTTATGGTTAAAGTCAATAGTCAATGGTTAATGATTAAAGTCAATGATCAATGATGAAGGCTAATGTAACACCCCAAAATTTACTACAAAAAAATTATGTTTTACGGTGGAAGTTTAAAACCAAAATACTAGGTGTTACCACCATAATTGATGTAAGTCTGGCTTACCATATCATCTTCACATCAATTACAAGGCTAAAATCGTTATAAGTAAAACACAGTAAACAGGAGTAAGAGAAACTTTATAATGTAAATATGAATTTGGAGATAACCTCTGAGTATAATATCCAAAATACAAACAAAAGGGATAACAAGGATGGAATAGTCCAAAAAGGTATTTGGGTAAAATAACGTCCGAATAATATGACTCGTCGCTCAAAACCTAGTATAGATAGAAGTCACTATTCCCCATATAATGCATCAAAGTCAGCAGAATCATCAACTGGGTCCTCAAAGTCCTGCACAAAACCATCAGGGTCTTTTACTAGTAGGAATGAGCAACACTCATAAAAAGGATGATCAATATGCTACGTACTGACTAAGGTAACAATATAGTTAAAAACAAGGAACACATACTTACATGCATTTATAATAGAAAATAATATACATACAAGATACAAGAATCAATATGGACCCCACTATTTTTAAATCGAGGGAACAGTCTAAAGCACCTCTCAGGGACAACACACTTAAGCCACTATTATTGTTCGGTGGAATGGACCCTACACCTCTGAGGGTAAAATGCTCTTGAATCACTATTCTTAACTAGCGGAATGATTTAAATCACCTCTCCAGGACAACACACCTAAGCCACTATTATTGTCCGGTCAAATAGACCCTACACCTGGTCCTGATTCACGCAATCTTTCAGTTTAAATAATTAGTGTTTGTTCATTACTTAACTCATATCATATTCTTATTCACGTTGAGTATAAGGCCCCACTATTCTTATTCTGGTGGAACAGACTGAAGCACCTCTCAGGGATAGGACACTTGAGCCACTATTATCGTCCGATGGAACTGACCCAACACATCTCAGGGCAAAATGCTCTTGATCCACTATTTTTAATTGGTGGAATGGTCTAAATCACATTTAAGGGACAATACACTTGAGCCACTATTATCGTCCGGTGGAACGGACCTATAAATGCCTCAGACCAACTCATGTTATCTATCACTTTAAATGATTAGTATATTATTCATGATTGGTTTATGAGTAAAAAAATAATTAAGGTAAGAAAGACATCAACATACAGATAAAAATGCCTTTCTCAAAGACTATAATCTTATTTACCCCTAGAAATCCTAATTTCACACTTTATGCATTACTCCTCCCATATTGATCATTTACCCACCATATTTAGTATATCTTCTTTAAATAATATTGTTATTAATGTATCTGCAACTCAAAGTTTAACTCCTACGTCTGGCATATGTGATAATAGCCTTATCTCAAAAAGTTAGTATTTATAAGTTTCCCAAAACCCTAATTTTACAGGTATCATAACTTTTTCCAGAAGGCTTAAATAATTGCCAAATTTAAAATGCAACCTCGAAATACCAATATTACAAACATGTCCAAAATTCGTGGCCTAACTATAATTTTTTACACATGTGATATTTTGACATTATCGCTTTAAGGTTACTCTTTCTAAATTAGAGTATTCTCTCATCCAAAGAACTTATGACATTCATAATCACTCCTAAACACTTCACACGATATTATTAGCATCTATAATTATTCTAACAAGTTAAAAAATTAAACTTTTCATATGAACCTATAGTAACCAAAATACCCTTAAAGACAGTTGATATCCTTTATTTTATGAAAAGCTTATATTTTCTATATCATTATTTCCCACAATCTTAAAAAATTATACTTAATTAATTTTGATAATTGCTGTGAATTATTTACTTACAATTGTTTGTCTTATTTGGTGGATAAATAGGAGTGTAATGCAGCATATGGACTCTGTGAATCTTTGGATGAAGCTGCTGGAGTGTGCAGATTATGTATCTGGAGTGTGCAGATTATGTAATTTTTGTTAATTAAATTGTAATCCCATATGATGCATTCGCCGGTTGAATTGGCTAATGGAAATTAGGTTGGTTGTATAATCTGCCACCCGGTCCTTAATTATGGACTAGATGGATTGTGGATTAATCAATCCTTAATAAACATGATTAGCTAAAGTTATTTAGCTGATGGGAATTATGTCTCAAATTTACCTTGTATTTGGGGCATTTCTTTTGTGTGTTATTTGGGTTGGTCGACTTATTTCTGCGGCCCAAAGTAGTAGCCCATTTCGTTGTATGGCTGGTTGTGGAGTCTCGTCTGGGTTGTATTGCGCGGGTATTTTGTATGCTTGTTATACGGTCTGTAATACAGTATAAATAGCCATGTAGGATGTAATACGCACAGAATTTTGACAGAATACAATTGCTGAGTTTATTCTCAATTCTTCTCGCGACTTCTCTCTCTCTCTCTCTCGGCGAACCTCTCACTCACTCTTCTTCTCTGAATCTGCTCTCTTGCTTTGATCGATCTTGATCATTCTTTCTTCGATTTCAGTTGTCGTTTTAAAAACTATGCCTATGAATCTTTGGGTCTTCCTTTGGAGTTTTTCCTTAGGCTGAACCTGCGAATCGAACATTGCGCTCGATTAATCTTTCGATCCTTTCGTGAAACCCTAACAGATTTCCATCATTTGGTATCAGAGCCTTGATTATTAGAGTGCTCGTATTTCTTTGTTACTGATTAAGTTTTTCTTCAATTTTTGAATCGATCTCTGTATTTCGCTAACCCTATTTTGAGGTGTGAAATTTTAGGGTTTTTAACGACGAAGGCAGTTTCAATTTCTGTTGTTCTGGAACCGGCGCTTGAAGTATTTTGGTCCGCTGTTTCAAAGTTCCGAAGAGAAACCCTAATCGACCTAGGGTTTGGTCAATAATCTGAATCTTGACTGACTTTGCGACAAATTTTGTTGGTAACCTCGATTCGTAAAATCTCTTGTTAAATACTACTATCTACTACACTTAATTTCCAAATTCTTCGCAATATTATTTGTTCGTTAATAAGTAATCAGGTGAAATAACCGGCAAACCGTTGGTTTCGAGAAAAGGGTAAGACCTCCAAGAAGAGGGGTCCCCTAAATAAGTGGATTATTTTCTTAAGCAGACGCGGTAATATCGTTCCCTTTTACTTAGTCATTTTTTTCGAATTATTATTGATTTGAATAAGTCTGAGTAAGCTATACTATTGCTATTTCTGTTAATCATTGATACTGTGATACTTCTTGTAATTAGTCTGTGTGTTCTTTTTATCTGAAGTTATTAAATAAATTGATTCTATTAATTAATTGCTGATGTGTTAGTTGTTTAAGTCAAAGAAATTCATTATGTCTAACAATGGTCAGTCTGTTAATCAATCTGTTTCCAGTAATGACCTTTTAGAAACTCTTCGGACTTTTCAAGAACAAATGATTGCTCAATTTGTTGTTTTATCTGCTAACCTAGAACAAAGACTAGGAGAACAGGAAATAAGAATCAATGAATTGCAACATAACAGAGTTGAAACTAATCAAGCAGGAGTATTAGGAAGGGCTCCTATGGACCCTAGGATTAGAATTCCACCCATAGCTAATCTAGAAGATTGGAAGATCAAATATCTAACAATAGTGATAGGATGCCTAGACAGAACAATAGGCAAGATAGGGAATTAGAGTTCATTGATAGGAATTTAAATAATCTTAAGCTTAGTATACCAGGGTTTAATGGCAGGAATGACCCTGATTATTATTTTGAGTGGGAAAGGAAAATAGAACTAGTGTTTGAGTGTCATAATTACTCTGAGTAAAAGAAAATTAAGGTGGCTGTAGTAGAATTTACTGAGTATGCATCCTCTTGGTATCATAATTTGGTGTTAACTAAACGAAGGTGTGGAGAACCACCTATACAGACTTGGGTAGAATTTAAAACTTTAATGAGAAAGAGGTTTGTGCCAAGTTACTACTATAGGGAATTGCATAAGAGATTGCAAACTATTAGTCAAGGAGTGAGGACTATGGATGATTATTATAAGGAATTAGAAGTTTTGATTATTAAGACAGGAGTTATTGAGGATGATGATGCTACCATGGCTAGGTTTCTGAGTGGATTAAATTCAGAGATAGCTGATAAAGTAGAGTTATATCCTTGTGGGACTTTAAATGAGATGGTAAATATAGCTACTAAGATAGAGATTCAATTAAGGAAATCTAGGCAATATAAACCCCCTGGGATTGGATTTAAGACTACAGTAAGGAGAAATTTTGGAGGAACTACTTCTAGAAACTGCAAGAATAATAGTAAGGTTGAATCTAAAGGTAGAAATAATGAAGTTAAGGTAGGGCAGAAGTTTGAAAAGGGTAAGAATGTGATGACAAACCCTATGAATGGATCAAACAGAACTAGGGATATTAAATGTTTTAGATGTGGAGGATTAGGACATATAGCTTCTGAATGTCCAAACAAGAGAAACATTTTAATTAGAGAATCTGGGGATATAGAATCTGAATCTGAAGAAGAAGATGAAGAGGTTGGTGTAGTCAGAGAAGATGATAGTGATCTAGAGGAAGAAGTAGAATTGTCAATGAGTAGGGATCTTTTTGTAGTTCGTAGGGCTTTAAACAGTAATAAATTACCTGATTCTAATGGTATACAGAGAGAAAATATATTCCATACCAGATGTTTAATTGATGATAAGTGTTTTAACATGGCCATAGATAGTGGTAGCTGTATTAATGCTGCTAGTACTCTGTTAGTGTCTAAATTAGGTTTAACAACTACTAAACATCCAAAACCATATAGATTGCAATGGCTTAATGAATTGGGAGATTTTAAAGTTAGTCAACAAGTTTTAGTAAATTTAAAATTAGGAAAATATGAAGATTCTGTTTTATGTGATATAGTTCCTATGCATGCTGCTCACCTGTTGTTAGGTAGTCTTTGGCAATATGATAGGAGGGTAATACATGATGGTTATAAAAATAGGTATACAGTACAGAAGGTTGATAGGAAGATTTTCTTAGCACCTATGACTCCAAAAGAAATATTTGAGGATCAAATTAAAATTAAATATGATTATAATGAGTTATCTAAACCTAGTTTGGAGAATGATATTAGTTCAAAGGACATGAAAGGAACTTCTGGGTTTTATGCTAAACGTAAGGATGTAGGAAAGGCAATGAAAAGAAATGCCAATGTGTACTTGATGATTTATAAGGACTGTTATGAGTGTCAGAAAGGAATAAGTGGAGAAATACCTAGTACAGTGAAACGGTTATTGGAAGAATATAGTGAGTTGTTTCCTTAGGACATTCCTAGTGGATTACCTCCATTAAGGGGAATAGAATATCAAATAGATTTTATTCCAGGAGCTGTTATACCAAACAGACCTGCTTATAGGGCTAATCCTGAGGAGGTTAAGGAATTAAAAAGACAGGTCTCTGAACTGTTAAGTAAAGGATACATTAAGGAATCTATGAGTCCTTGTGCAGTACTAGTGTTATTAGTGCCTAAAAAGGATGGTAGTTGGAGGATGTGTATGGATAGCAGGGCAGTAAATAAAATAACTATAAAGTATAGATATCCTATCCCTAGGCTTGATGAAATGTTGGACCAATTGCATGGTGCTATTATATTTTCAAAAATAGATTTAAAAAGTGGGTATCATCAAATTAGGATGAAACCAAGAGATGAGTGGAAGATAGCTTTTAAGACTAATTTTGGGTTATATGAATGGTTAGTGATGCCTTTTGGGTTGTCAAATGCTCCTAGTACTTTTATGAGACTTATGAACTATGTTTTGAGGGAATTTATTGGAAAATTTGTGGTTGTTTATTTTGATGATATACTTATATATAGTAAATCTTTAGAGGAACACTTGAAACACTTAAGGATTATTTTGAATGTGTTTAAGACAGAACATCTTTATGCTAATTTAACCAAGTCTAGATTTTGTCTGGAAAGTGTGGTTTTCTTAGGATTTGTGGTAGGAAAAGATGGTATATCTGTAGATAAAGATAAGGTTAGAGCTATTCAAGAATGGCCTGTGCCAAAGAATGTGACTGAAGTAAGAAGTTTTCATGGGTTGTGTTTTTTTTACAGAAGATTTGTGAGGAATTTCAGTACTATAGTTGCTCCCTTGACTGCCATAACAAAGAAGGATAATGGGTTTAATTGGGGTTTAGAACAACAAAAATCTTTTGAGACACTTAAGACTAAATTAACCCAAGCACCTATGTTGAGTCTTCCTGACTTTGAAAAAAATGTTTGAATTAGATTGTGATGCTTCAGGGTTAGGAATAGGGGCTGTACTTTCTCAAGAGGGCAAGCCAATAGCTTATTTTAGTGAGAAGTTGAATGGTCGTACTTTGAATTATTCTACTTATGAAAAGGAACTGTATGCTTTAGTAAGAGCTTTAGAAGTGTGGAAAAATTACTTGTGGCATAGAGAATTTGTAATTAATACTGATCATGAAGCTATTAAGTATTTAAAAAGTCAATCAAAGTTAAATAGAAGACAAGGTAGATGGATAGAATTCATTGAGAGTTTTCCTTACATGATTAAGTATAAGAAAGGTAGTGATAATATAGATGCAGATGCTTTATCCAGGAGATATGCTTTATTAAATGTTTTTGATACTACTTTGTTGGGTTTTTCCAGTATTAAACTATTATACTTAGAATATATTGATTTTAAAGAAATTTATAAAAAGTGTGAAGTTTCTACACAAGGAAAGTATTTTATTAATGAAGGTTATTTGTTTAGGGAAAATAGGTTGTGTATTCCTGCATGTTCTTACAGAGGTTTATTAATTCAAGAAGCTCATATTGGTGGGTTAATGGCACATCTAGGATCTCAGAAAACTTTAGATGTTTTAACTGATTATTTTTACTGGCCACACATGAAAAAAGATGTTTTGAAATATTGTGTCAATTATATTGCTTATAGGCAGGCAAAAACTACTTCAAAACCATTTGGTTTATATACTCCCTTACCTGTCTCTAATCACCCTTGGGTTGATGTATCTTTGGATTTTATTTTAGGATTACCTAGGACTAATAAAGTTAAGGATTCAATAATGGTTGTAGTAGATAGGTTCAGTAAAATGGCTCATTTTATACCTTGTAATAAAACAAATGATGGTGTGGCTGTGGCTGAATTATTTTTTTCTAATGTGGTTAAATTACATGACATTCCTAAGACTATAGTTTTAGACAGAGATGTTAAGTTTTTAAGTTATTTCTGGAAAGTTTTGTGGGGAAAATTAGGGACTAAGTTATTGTTTTCTATAACTTGTCACCCTCAAACTGATGGACAAACTGAGGTAGTAAATAGAACATTAGGAAACATGTTAAGGGCCATCCTTGGAAAGAATCGTAAATAATGGGAATATGTTTTACCTCAAGTGGAATTTACTTATAATAGGACTTTGCATTCTACAACTAATAAAACTCCATTTGAGATTGTGTATGGTTTTAATCCTTTAACTCCTTTAGATTTGAGTCCTTTACCTCATGCTGAATTGCAAAATTTTGATGCTGAATCTAGAGCTAATAATATGAAAAGGTTACATGAATCTGTAAGTCAACAGATCAATAAAAAAGTGCAACAGATGGCTGAACATGCTAATAAAAGAAGGAGATGAATGATTTTTAAACCTGGAGATTTAGTTTGGGTACACCTTAGGAAGGAGAGATTTCCAAATTTAAGAAAGTCAAAATTGGATTCTAGAGGAGATGGACCATTTACTGTGTTAGAGAAAATTAATGATAATGCTTATAAAATTGATTTACCTGTTAAATTTGGAAATGTGAGCAATACTTTTAATGTGGCTGATCTTAGTCCATTTCTGGTACTTATTCAGGTTTTAGAGGCAAAACCTTTCCAAGAAGAGGGGAATGATATGAATCTTAAAAATTTATACTTAATTAATTTTGATAATTGCTGTGAATTATTTACTTACAATTGTTTGTCTTATTTGGTGGATAAATAGGAGTGTAATACAACATATGGACTCTGTGGATCTTTGGATGCAACTGCTGGAGTGTGCAGATTATGTAATTTTTGTTAATTAAATTGTAATCCCATATGATGCATTCGCCGGTTGAATTGGCTAATGGAAATTAGGTCGGTTGTATAATCCGCCACCCGGTCCTTAATTATGGACTAGATGGATTGTGGATTAATCAATCCTTAATAGCCATGATTAGCTAAAGTTATTTAGCTGATGGGAATTATGTCTCAAATTTACCTTGTATTTTGGGCATTTCTTTTGTGTGTTATTTGGGTTGGTCGACTTATTTCTGCGGCCCAAAGTAGCAGCCCATTCCGTTGTATGGCTGGCTGTGGAGTCTCGTCTGGGGTGTATTGCGCAGGTATTTTGTACGCTTGTTATACGGTTTGTAATACAGTATAAATAGCCATGTAGGATGTAATACACACAGAATTTTTGACAGAATACAATTGCTGAGTTTATTCTCGATTCTTCTCGCGACTTCTCTCTCTCTCTCTCTCGGCGAACCTCTCACTCGCTCTTCTTCTCTGAATCTGCTCTCTTGCTTTGATCGATCTTGATCATTTTTTCTTCGATTTCAGTTGCCGTTGTAAAAACGGTGCCTCTGAATCTTTGGGTCTTCCTTTGGAGTTTTTCCTTAGGCTGAACCGGCGAATCGAATATTGCGCTCGATTAATCTTTCGATCCTTTCGTGAAACCCTAACAGGTTTCCATCACTTATCATGCTTTATTATCCCATATCATTCTCCCACAAATTATACTCTTCCAAAAAAAGTTGTTATAGCATAGCAATATCATATTAGCAATGCTTTTGTCGTTCTTATTCTCATGTAATCCAAATTATCATAACAAATCGTTAATAGTATATATTTAACAATATAATAATAATAACATGATACTACACAGCCATTCAAAAATTTAACACAAATATCAAAACATCGACTAGTATCCTCACATAAAATGCTCTAGCCTCTAAGCACGCTTATCCTCTTTCGGCTCTTCCGGTATTCTTGATAATTCACCTGAGAATAATTAGCAAAATCATAATTACTAAATTAATATTTGATAGATATAATAATAATAATAATAATAATAATAAAATATTTATTTTTAAAATTACCAAAATATCTTTATATATATAATACGCTACACTTACTTAAGGCTAGCACAAACTCACGCTCCGCATGTAGCGTGAGCCGTTCACATGCAAAGAGGAAGAAAAAGGGCCGGTTGGCTGGGTGAGGCAAGGGAAGAAGGTGGTGGTGGAGACTGGTGGTGGTTGGAAGGGTGGTAGTGGTGTGTTTGTTTGTTGGGGTATGTTACGGTGGAGGGTCAGAGCTACGATGGTGGCAATGGGGTGGCTGCAGAGTGATGGAGTAGGCAATGTTTGGCCTGCGAGGAGGAGAGAAAGGGGTAGGCTGGGATGTGCTGCGGGGAGGCTGGAGTTAGCTCGGTGGTACAGAGCTACTGCCAAAGAAGGGTGATCGGCCAGGAACTATAAAGAGGAAGGGTGGTCAAAGGTGGTGGCAGGAAAAGACGGGGCTAGCTCGGGAGTTGCTGAGCTGGTTGGGGCGAGGCGCAGGGGCTAGAGCATGGGAAGTCTGGGCTACGGTGGAACAGGGCAAGGACACAGGTGGAAAGTGGAGGAGGAGCTAGGCGTTGGTGACGGGGCAAGATGGTGAAGGATAGTGCTGGTCAATAGTGGTTGTTGGTTGTGCTACAAGGTGGCTGGTGCACGACAGGCTAAAGGTTGATGAGAGAATGCAGGTGTATGCATATAATGCAGAGGGGGTTGTTTGGTTGGACTTGCTGCAAAGCAAAAAAAGAGGGAGGGAAAAGGTTGTTGGTGGTGGCTGCTGCGGAGTGGTTGCTCTCGGTGGTTGGTGCGCGACGGGCTAGAGGTGGAAGGGCAATGGTGGCTGCCAAAATTTTGCAGAAAACAATAGGGGAACAAAGGCAGTTGGGAGCATTTATTATAGCAGAAAACTGCTATTTACTCAACGGAAAATAATTTCCGAAACTAACCTTAATATCGGTAATTTTTATCGAAACGAGTACCGTTGCATCGGTAAAATTTACCGAAGCCAAACCCCATGATCGTTAGTTTTAGCCGAAACCACCATCGACATTCGGCAATTACAGCCGACAAGTTACATGAGGTTCTGAAATTTTAGCCGAATGTTAGCAAGGTCATCGGCAATTATTGCCGATGCCTTCAACAATTTTTTTTTCGACAATTTCGACCGAACACCCCTACTTTTTTTTTTGCTTTCGGCAATTTTGAAATAATTTTTATTTATAATTTAAAATATTCATAATCTCGATGTATAATATAAATATTTTGTACAAAAATTTAAATTAACATATTCACAATCAAATAAAAAAATTCAATAATTTACTTTAATTAAACTTATAAATTTATGCATATTATAGGAAGAAAAAAACATATTAAAATAAAAAATTAATTACCCCACATCTTCGTCATTCTTCACCAAATATAACATAAATCGGCAATAATTGCCAACCCTCCCACACCTCTTTATTTCATCTCCATCATGAATAGTTGTCTCCATTCACAATAATTACTTATATCGGTCATAATTGTCGAAATGCTCTTTTTTTTAAATTATAAATAATGAAATATAATTTTATAATATAATTTTTAGCTATAATTGCCAAAAATGTCATGATCTAGATCTATATTATATATAAGTTTTATGTTGAAAATTTTAAGCTTTTCAAAAGTAGCCTTTAAATGAAATTGTATCGATAAAATTTGTTACCTTCCCATCGGTTAAAAATATCGATGCTAAATCATAACTAATTTAAATTATTTGTAAATAAAAATAATTTTAATCAATATCTATTATAAATATATCTAAAATATATAAATTATATATAGTAATGAATATTTTTAAATCAATAATATATGATTTATTATGAAACAAATAAGTTTTTGTCAAAAGTAGCCATTATTTTAGTATTTTAAATCTTGTTGAATTAAATTTATACAAAAATATATCGATAGAAAATATATGTATGGAGGTTAGGACAATTTGTTTTCCATCGAGTAAAAATTTGTTTTCCAAATAAAATAACTGTATACTATCATCTAATTCGAAAAGATTTGAAACAGTAAACTAATGCGTACTTCTGACAAAAAAATATATTTGCTTGA
This sequence comes from Tamarix chinensis, assembly GCA_030549775.1. Lineage (NCBI taxonomy): Eukaryota > Viridiplantae > Streptophyta > Magnoliopsida > Caryophyllales > Tamaricaceae > Tamarix > Tamarix chinensis. The sequence continues at coordinate 59,056,251 of CM060180.1, read as the reverse complement.
CAATGAATCATATATTATTGATCTTGTTGGAGTTTCAGCATGTTTGGTCGATAGTAGTGGAATCATATACAATGAATCATATGCTGGTGGGGATAGAAAATTGTTGTGGCTTTTGCAAAACTGATGGTATTGTAGGATGGTACGTAGAATAAATATACAGTTGCAAATCTTTGTATATCAAATTATTATAGGATGGTATGTGGTTCTCGTGAAGTTGGGAATAATTTTTTTTTTGTGAGATGCATGTATAATTATTATAGTTTCTGTTCCAATCCTTACATATAAATGAACAGCTTATCATTCGTATTCTTCAACTCATTATTTCTATTCTGTAAAGTAGGAATTGTTAGTTGAATGTTGAGATAAAAAATTTCAATATTTGTTAAACACTTAGAATGAATAATGAATTTGGAAGTTCTTCAAACTACGAAGGGTTTGAAACTTCAATAGGGTACGATGAGTTCGAAAGTCCGATGAACTACGAAGATGAGGTCAAAACCCCATCGTATTACGATGATAGATTTATAATACCGTCAAGTTATGAATACGCAGAAGATATGCAAATGCATTCTCCCAATATTAATTACAATTTTGACGAAGAGGTAAAATATTTTTTTTAGTATTGTAAATTATGGCGACAAAATTAGTTAGATGAAATTAATAGTTTTTTTTTATTATATTATTATGGTAAACTCTTTTTTTTTTTTCAGGATATGGAGAATACATCTTTTACGACTCAAAATTATCAGAGATTTTTTGTAACAGATCAAATATTTTCGGATCGAGATGAACTTGTGACATGGGTTAAGAAAATGGGTAGAACTCATAAGATGATTTTGATTATCAAAGGTTTTAGAAAAGGAAATGGTATAGGGGCGGGTAGAGTCTCAATAAGATGTGAACGAAGTAGAACGTACGTCTGTACTAGACCAACAGATATCTAAGGTGCACGTAATACATGTTCTAAAAAAAATGATTGTCTTTTTTATTATTATTGGTATTGAAAATAATAACGGTAGATGGCAAGTAGTAGTTAGGAATGGGACACACAATCACGAATTGGCTAATTATGACCAAGGGCAAGCTATTATTGGTAAGTTGACAGAAAATGAAGTTCAATTTGTTGATGAACTTATCACAACTAACGTAAAGCCACGATAAATCATACCGCTTCTTCAAAAATTATTTGAAGGTAATGTATGTATGAGAATGCTTATTTATAATACTCGACAGAAGCTTAGGTCCGAAGAAATGGATGGTCAAACAATGTTATAGCATTTTATGAGTATATTGGTTGAGAATCATTATTTTCAGTGGCATTGAAGTGAGCCGCAATCAAACGTAATAAGTGAACATCTGTTCGCACATCCCATATCTGTTAACATTTTACGTGCATTTCTTTTTATTTTACAAATGGATTGCACGTATAAGATAAATAGATATGGAATGCCCTTACTTGAAGTTGTCGGACTAACACCAACACAATTAAATTTCAACGTTGCATATGCATACATGTCATCTGAGAAGGAGAAAAATTATTTTTGGGTACTTGAGAGATTGAAGGGCTTAATGGATCCATATATGCTTCCAACCACCATTATTACCAACCAAGAACTTGCTCTTCTTTCAGCTATGAAACATATTTTTCCTACTTCAAAACATTTATTATGTAGATTCCATGTGAATAAGAATGTGGAGGAAAAGTGTAAGAAACTCTATGGTCGTTCATCGTTCACTCGTGGTTTTATATCACGATGGAAAATTTTGATAGATGCCACGGACGAACAAACATACGAGGAACGACTGTTATCAATGGAGGAAGATTAGAGAAGCATGCCGAGCCTAAATTCGTATCTAAAGACAAATTGACTACAACCATACAAACATAAAATTGTTGCTGCATTCTTTGGTGACGTGTTTCATATCCATCAGCTTACAACGAATAGGTATGATTTATATTTTATCGCTTAGTATAGCTGATTTAGCTTCTTTTATGTTGATAAAGTCAAGTAATTAAATTTTTTTATGAATAGGGTTGAAGGTGCTCATGGATCTTTAAAAAGATTTCTAGAGACATCATGGGGCAGCTTCAATACAATGCACAAACAAATGCACGCATTCCTCGAATTACAACATGATGAGATAAAAGCATCGCTGGAGAGGTCTCGGTTCAATACTCTTCATTTTGCTACAAGTGATCTGTATGCCAATTTGAGGGGTCATGTTTCTTTATATGCAATGGAGTTGGTAAACAACGAGTGTCAGAGACTTGATCATGTACATACGGATGATGATTTATGCGGATGTTACATGCGTCGTACGCACGGGATACCATGTACGCATGAGATTAAAACATACATTCATAACTACATGTAAATCTCCATGTCAGCTATTCATCCGTTTTGGAAGAAACTCGACATAGATGGGTTGATTACTCCATCGAGACCCCAAGAACCATTAGAGGTTGCATCTCGTTTACTCCATATTTCCATGGAATCTGTTATGCGCCAACCACCGGAAATATAGAATCAGTTGTCCAGAGAGATATTTAATATTATAGTTCCCCATAAAACGCCCCTCCACGAGCCACCAGTACGGAAGCACAGGGGTCTCCCAAGGAACTCCATCAGAAGGGAACAATCTAGTTCGGAGTATACATAACAACAATTTTCTATTCTTTTCAGATCAACTCAACGTCGGGGTCGAGGACGACAATCAGCATTTCTGTCATCAGGCCAATTTCAATTTCCATATGTGACTCAGATGAATCGACATATAGTTCCTTATATTAGTAGCTGGTGTAATGTTTTAGGATATGAGAATTGTGGTTTCAGAGCATTGGCTTCTATTATACTAGGAGATGAAGAACGGTGGGTTCAAATTCGTACCGACTTATATCAAGAGATATTGGCGAGACTACAGTTGTAGGAGAATGTGTTCGTATATGAAAGCATTGATCAAGTTCTTAATATTATTGCCCACCGGGAAGGGCTAGCTCCGATGGCACACTAGATGGAAATGCCTGATATTGATCATGTCATTGCAACCCGTTACTGTGTGTTGTTCGCATATTACTCATTGAATGCATGCAGCTCATTCCTACCTTTAGTGGCTATTAACGGAATTCAAGGTCCTGAAAATGAAGTCACTACATTTTTCTTGTAAGACACGAGTCATTACATATCGGTGAGCACTAAGTTTAATGAAGATTTTATCCATTTCAATATTATATGAATGGCTAACATAATATTTTTTTTGTTCGACGGATATATCTTTTAGAAAATTTTCCACTCCCACCAGTACATACAAATTGGAATAGATATTGTGATAGCAGCGTTTCAACGTGGAATACCCAATATTCTTCAAGATTCAAACAATGGCGCGCATTGATACATGATGACACACAAGACCCTCATCCTTTATCTTCGTACTCAACTTTAATGTAGAATTGTTGTAATTTTTCTTTATTTATTTGTGTTTACATTCTTTGTAACCTGTACGTGCTAAATTTAATAAATATATCATTATTTCTATCATAAAGATCTAAACTATGGATATATAATAAAACACTTGACTCATGTAATTAATTAATAAGGATAGGAAGATATTGATTGATTAATAAAACACTTTATTGGTGTTGGGAAATACTGAACCTTCTTATTTTTCCTTGAATTCTCAGCCAAATGCTTACTTTTGAAAACTAAGATTTTGTGAGCTGACATAATAACACGGTTTCCATCATTATGAAGCTCATTCCTACCGTGTCTCTTATTCCTTCGTTATCTCTTGATGAAATTTGAACACAAATAGTCTAACCTAACATATAAATCTCATATATCAATGGTAAAATAAAAATGACACCTGACATTAATTCTAACAAACATATTTTAATATCTTTACATAACAATACAGTAATACATCAAGTTTATTACAAATGGCCACGCCGAGGTGGAGTAACTCCTAAATCATGCACAAGGGTTTTGATACATGTAACTAACTGCTTATAATTTGGAGCTAGCTCTCACCTCCAATACAATCGATAGATATTTTTACGTGCTTTGTTCAGATGTTTTTCGGCTAGTATATGATGATCATCGCTCGCATGTTCAGCTAAATATTCTTCCGTCGTAGCCAATATATATCTATGAGTTCTTGGAACATACCAATCCATATAATCATCGGCCACATCCCATGGGTATTCAACCGTTGGCCCAAAAACATCTGGGCCAAATATATATTCATACCTCAAGAACCATTGGCCGAGCATGTGTATATAGTAAACTTTGTACTTATTGAGGGAAGGACATCTGTATGAGTTTCTAGTTGGCTTGATGGGCTCCTTAGGGATGACTTGTGTATAACCGAATTGCCGTGTCACTCTATCTGGCATATGTGGTTCAACTTTCTCCAAACAATGTATACAACCATGATTGAATGCCATACGACAATATCTATATGGATCAGCTACTCTGTATGGATCCCAATTAACCTTTCACCAAAATATTAAAGTAAATATAGATATCACAAACATAATATAGTGACAATATAATGTTTTTAGCATACCTTTACGCAGACATAACATCAATCTTTGCGCAAAAGTACTCGAGCGTCTCCAATTTAGTTTCAAATTTCTGGCCATAAAACCACCTCATACAATGAGGATGGTCTAGATCATACCTAGATCTTTCCACTCCAAACCTCGAAAAGTATTCATATATCCACGCCTGTTATAATATTTGATTGTTATCCATCATAACGAATATAGAGTATGTAATATATGTATATATATATATATATATTGTTTATAAAATTACCTGTAATAGAGTGATACATCCTGACATTTGAGCAGCGTTGGCTCTATAAGCCATACCAAATTGTCGATATAAAAAAGCAAGTGTGGCTGTACCCCATGCATAACCTTCAACCCAGCTAAGATCTTGAAGAAAAATGATAAAGTACGGATTAACTTTATCAACCATCTTATCGACAAACAAAGATAAGCCGATCAACCATAATATATACCCGATATCTTTTTCCTGATCCCCTAACCAGTATGATTCACATACTTCTTGCATCCATTTAAGTGGAAGCCCGCCCTTTCGAGTGAATTCATTCACTTGCATTTCCTCCATCCCAAATAAGGCACCCATTGCACCAATAATTTGCCTACGCGTGTCCGCTGTCATGTCCAAATGTAATGGATGGCCATCAACTCATAACCCTAATATACGATGTACATCTAAAAGACTGATTGTCATCTCCCCCCATAGCATATGAAAGCTATTAGTGTCTGGTTGCCATCGCTCAATAAATGCTAAAATAAGCAGCACGTTCACATGCTCAAATGTGCAAGATGAAAGGTGTGATAATCTTGTTCATCGTATCAGAGCGAACATCCTATCATTGACGCTTCCTAAAAAACTTCTTAAAACCTCCTGCCTCGTGTGGATCTTGGGACAACCCCGATCCTGATTAATACAATAAACAAATGTAATGCATATATATGATTGATTACATATAAAATAATAATTAAGAAATAATAAATATGATAAACTTACATTTCCTAACCATAAATCTAAAGCTACGTGACCACCAAAGCTAGGAATCAAATCAGGAATTATTGGACCTCCACGACATGGCCCAACCAAGTACCATTCATCCTTTAATTGTATACACTCTTCATCTTCACTAGCGTCACCAGCATCACCGGCATCCCTATCATGATGATCTCTATCCTCCTCCTCCTCCTCCTCCTCATCATCATCATCATCATTACGCACATAAGTCAATGACGATGCTCCACTAGTATTGTAGGGTAATGATGCTGGCAAATCTAACGATGATCTAGATCCTCCAACAACAGTTGGGTAAACTGAGGATGATGTAACTCCCATAGCAGGCTGCACCAGTGAGGTAATAAAATCTATATATTCTGTAGATAATGGAAAACCTCCTGACTTGGAAACTTTGACCCCTGAACCTCCCACCCCCAAACTTCCAAACCCATAACCTCCGTACCCCGAACCTCCAACCACCGAACCTCCATACCCAGAACCTCCAACCCCAGAACCTTCATACCCAGAACCTCCAACCATAGAACCTCTAACCCCCAAACCTCCAAACCCCGCACTGCCAACATCAGCCACAAATGATGGACGACCTGCATAGTCTGCAAATGATGGAAATTTGTGACCTTGTTGACTAGACCTTGGTTCTTCGGGAACTTCTGTATATTCTTGTTGTTCTGATGCTTCTTCCAGTTCTTGTTCCCCAGATTTCTTACCTTGTCGTAATCTTTTGGTAATACTACTTCTGAAATTTCTCAAACAAGCCATCGGCGCATGTAGCTCAGTAGCAGTTCTGTTACGTCGTGAAGAAGTAGTAACATGACGACCATCGGTTCTATCTACTACTTTGTCTTGTCTGCGACTCATCTGAATTTCAATAATAAATGCCTAAAGTAAATTATAATTATGTATATGAATTGAAAGTAATACGTGATAACATAAATAAAACCTAATTACATACATGAAATTAATATAATTAATAAATATCAACCCATATTATGATAGCGAAAGAGATATTTATATCCATCCATATAACTGAAATACAATCTCTTAAATTAATCCTCTACTTTATTAATTAAATATATCAACAATATTTGTATTACTTACTCCCTGGCACTTTGACAGGAATCAGAAAGGACGAGCTCAGCCCTTAGAGCATATGTGGCATAAAATTTATTAATTAACCATAATCAAAATATTTTTATTAAGATAAATTAAAATTAACAAATTATTATTTATAAAGATAATTATAATTATAATAAAGATCATTAAGCTGAAACCCTAGCGACAATACACGCGAATTTATCTTTAATTAAATTATGACAGGATAATTAATATAATTAATAAACCATAATTTATATATATAATTATACATCAAAGATATAGCCAAAACCCTAGAATAGAGAGAAAATTTATGGAACCTATATTTAATTAAATTATGAGAGCATAATTATTATAATTAATAAAACATAATTAATATATATAATTACACATTCAAAAAATAGCCAATACCCTACAATAGAGAGATAATTTACCGAACCTATATTTAGTTAAAATATTAGTGCATAATCAATATAATTAATAACCCATAATTAATATATATCATTATATATCCTACAAATAACCAAAACTATATAATAAAGATATAATTTACCAAACCTATATTTAATTAGAATATTAGAGTACAATTAAATTTATTAATAAACTATAATTTATATATATAATTTTACATCCTAAAAATAACCAAAATCCTATAATAGAAACATAATTTACTAAAACCTAGATTTAATTCAAATATTAGAGTATAATAAATCTAAAAATATATTTTCTAAAATTAATCATTTAACCATAATCAAAATATATTATTAAGATAATTATAATTATAACTGAAACCCTAGCGGCGCGAGAAACTGATTCACATTCATCGGCATTTTTGGCCGAAGTCCTCCCCTGGGCATCAGCACAATTTGTCGAACCAACCCTTCTACATCGGCAAATTTAGCCTATCTAACCCCTTCCCTTCGGTCAATTTTGCCAAAACACAGCAGCACCATTGGCAGATTTTGCCGATCTCATCGATCTAATTAATAAAAAAAAATTATACTTACATCTATGATCTAATTAATAAAAAATAAAATTTATACTCACACATTTATAAATTAAAAAATTTAAACTTAGATAGTTATACATTATACATTAAAAATTAAAAATTAAAAATCAAACTTACTTTAAACCTGATGCTGTAGGAAAAAAAATTTAGTCATTTCTCGTAGCAAGAATGAAAGAAGAGAGCACATCTGCGTAGGAGAAGAAGGCAAAAGTGTCGGCAGCTAAAAAACTGGATAGGTGATATATAATAGAAGAAGGATAGTATTGTCTTTTACTACGCAAATGTTTTATACGTAGTAAAAAGCAGTTTTCTAAATAACAGCTACGAATGTATATACACAGGGGAAGCAAGTGCGGAACAAATGCTCCGCGGGGAAAGGTCAAAGAAATAGTGAAATAAAAATAAAATAGTCTCCAAACCTAAAATCTCAGGTCTGTAACAAGATGGGGGTACAGATAGTAGAGAAAAAAAACAAAACGTGCGCGCAAGGGTAAGGAAAATAAAAGATAGTGAGATTAGATTAAAATAATCTAGGTTAAGGTATTAGGGTACATTAATTAAATAGTTATCTAGGAAAAATAATTTGAACAAATATAGGTTTAATAGAATAAAAAAAAAGATAAAATAATTAGGGATAAATTTTAGGGATTTATTTTGGATTACAGATCAAGGTTATAAATAAAATAATTAGGCTAAGGCTTAGGATTAGATAGTTAGGATAAAATAGAAAGAATAAGTTGTCCCGAGGTTAGAATTGAATTATGATATTAATTATCCGAAATTAAGATTAGCTAAAATTTTGAGGTATTACTTCCCAACTTCTTTAAAAGAGACTTCATCCCTGAAGTCAAGAAGTTGAGGTTGGGGAAGAAGAGAAAAAAAATGTAAGGAAGGTGATCTCGGCGATTAACTCTACCGGAGTTGACACTATACTACTGGGGAATGCCCCTTAAAAGAGAGTGAAATGCCCCGAAAATTTTCAATTTTAAAAATTATAGTTAAATAAGATTTTATTAGAAAAATTAATTAAATAAATTAATTTTATTAAAATAAAAGGGAATTAATTAAGGCTATTTAAGAAGAAAATAATAAATAATTTTTATTAGAAAAGTTTTGGTATTTTAGCTAATTAAGGATTTTATTTTAGAAATTAATTAAACAAATTATTTTATTTAAAATAAGAAGGATAAAATAGTTTCAAATTAATATTAATTTTATAAATAATTAGGGTGTTTTGCTAATTAAAATGGAATTTATGGAAAATCTTTCAAAAACCCTAAATTAGCCTAAAAAGGAATTTAAATATTATTTTATTTAAATATTATTATTTTTAAATATCCCAAATATTTTAATTAATTTAATTAACCCAACCTATTATTTTTCTTTTTTCCTTTTTTCTTTTTCCTTTTCTTTCTTCCTTTTTCTTCCTTTTTCTTTATTCTTCTTTTCTTTTTCTTTTCCTCCTCCCCAACCTAGGCCAGCCCAGCGGCCTAGTCCCCCTTTCCTTCGGCACGGCCCATCCCTCACAGCCGATCCCCTCTCTTCTCCCTTTCCATGTGGCACTTCCCTTCATTTGCAGTTGAAACGCGGCATTTCATTTAAAAAAAATTCATCGTGCCGCCTGGCCGGTTCTTCGCCCCTTTTCCTTTCTTTCTTTTTCTTCTTGACTGCCGGTCCAGCCCTGTCTTCCTCCTTTCTTCTTCCTTCGCACCTACCCAGCCCCGCCACCGACCTGCAACATTGCCGCTGCCCGTCCCATAAATCTGCCGCCAATCATGACCATTTTGGCTGGCCTTTTTCCTTCCTCTCTCTTCCCCTGACTCTCTAGCCCTTTTGACCCAACCAAATCTCCATTTATCGCGCAATCTTCCTTCTTTTTCTGCGCACAACCCTTCCATGTTGCTCTTTAATTTCGCCGGCGACCAAAACCCTACTTGCTTACCCCCTATTCGACCCACAAAACCCTAACCTCCTTTCTAAAATCTATAAATACTCCCCATAATCAGCAAGGGTCGAGCTTTTGATTCTTACCTTGAATTTTCTGACCTTCCCGCTGCCGCCTCTTTAGATGCTAGCCCTACCGCCGTCGGCTAACTTCGCTAGCCCTACCGCCATCGTCCAAATTTGTCTACCAAACTCTTCCTTGCACCACCCTCTAGCTAACCAAACGCCCCATATCCCTCGATTCTTCCTACGCAAGTCACCCCGACTGTGCGAAATTCCCTTCCCGATCAACCCTCTCTTCCACCTCCGCCACCCTTTGCGCCACCTTTAGCCACCTCTTCTGCCGCTTCCGCCGCTTATTTCAGCTCCCAAACTATACTGCAGACCCTCCCCTATCTTCCCCTACCTTTCCTTTCCTCTCCCTCCCTCTCCTCCTCTCTTTCTCTCCTACTTCCCCATTAGGCCACCACCGCCGCCGCCGTGCGCCACCACCCTTATTTTGTGCCTGTCCACCCGGGTAATCTTAAACACTCCAACTCCCACCTTAATTCTCCCTATCTTTTTCCCCGCATTCAACTTTTACCCTTTTCTTCTCTTTTTCTGGCCACCGCCATGCACCACCGATGGTGCTGCCTGTCACCACCAGCCTAAGGTTGAACCCTAAACCCTCTCAACCATTTTCCCTATTTTTACAAGCCTTATTTTATTTTATTTCATTTATTTGAATATAAATACTATTATTATTATTATTATTTATATTATTAATATGTATTATTGTTATCATTATTAATAATGTTTTTTAGTATTATTTATGTTGAGGGTTGAAGCCCTATTGTATTTTTTTATTTTATTATTATTATTCTTATTATTTCTATTATTACTATTATTAATATTAATATGTGTTTATTATTATAATTATTATTTTTATTATTACTATTTCAAATTACTATTATTATTCTTATTTCATTATTAATATTACAACTACTTTACTATTAGTTTTGCTATTATTATTGTTATTGTTATTGTTATTGTTATTATTATTATTATTATTATTTCTATTATTAATATGTATTATTGTTATTATTATTATTAATGTTTTTTTATTATTATTTATGTTGAGGGTTGAAGCCCTATTGTATTTTATTATTATTATTATTATTATTATTATTATTATTATTATTATTATTATTATTATTATTATTTCTATTATTACTATTAATATGTGTTTATTATTATAATTATTATTTTTATTATTACTATTTCAAATTACTATTATTATTATTATTTCATTATTAATATTACAACTACTTGACTATTAGTTTTGCTATTATTATTGTTATTGTTATTGTTATTGTTATTGTTGTTGTTGTTGTTGTTATTATTATTATTATTATTATTATTATTATTATTATTATTATTATTATTATTATTATTATTATTATTATTATTATTATTATTTTCAAGTGTTAGTATTATTATATAGGGCTGAAACCCTATTATGCCTATTTTGAATTGTAGTAGTAGTATTATAAATATCAAGTCTTATTATTATTTATATTATCATTAATATTATTTTTAGTACCTTTGCTATTATTATTTTAGTATCATTATTATTATTAGTATTAGGGTAAAGTCTTTAACCCTATATTATCAACTTTTATGATATTTCTATTATTTCTTATATATTTAGTAAAGTTAGAAATTTGTTAATGTTATTTTTATTAATATGTTATTATTTTGTCAAAACGCTAAGGAGGCGTAGGAGCATGCTCCAAGACTGGTGTCATTTTAGGTAAGGAGATACTAAGGCTTATTGTGTGTTGATGTACATTATATGCTTTGTATGATATGCATCCTATGTTTATTATTGTAATTATTTTATATGTGGTATAACATGGAATTGAAGTATGTTTTTTGTATGGCATGTGTACTATATGTAATGAAATATTGTGGTATGTGATGATATGTGTTGTGACCCTATAAGACATGCATGTGAGGATTTATAAAAGTGGTATTGTGTGGGGAAAAGGTTGAAAATGAAAAATGGGAACTAAGTTGACTAAAGGGAAAATGAGTTGACCTAAGTATTTTAATGGTCTATGAGTGGAGGAATAAAATGGAGAATTTAGGGTTTCGTGTGGAAGAATTTAATTTATGATTTTTTTATAGGAGAATCAAATTTATGGTTTTGTATGGAAGAATCTAATTTATAGTTTTGTATGAAAGAATCTAATTTATGGTTTGTGTATGGGAGAATCTGATTTATGGTTTGTGTGGGAGAATCTAATTTATGGTGTTATGTGGGAGAATCTAATTTATGATGTTATATGGGAGAATCTAATTTATGGTTTTGCATGGGAGGATCTAATGTAGGGTTTGGTATGGATAAATCTTTGGTTTTGTGTGGATAGAATTTAGGGTTTTGTATGATGGAATCTTAGCTTTTGCATGAAAGAATTTAGGGTTTCATATGAATGGACTTAGGGTTCTGCATGAAAAATTCGAAATGTTGCATGGGATGTATAAAGTCTACATGGGAGTGAAATTTACGTATGAAAAGTTGATTTGGGATGTGATAAAGGTAATATAAGTGTTATTAGGGTGTTTGAACACTTTGGATGGAAAAATATTACGTGGAGCAATATAAGGGTGCGTAGGAGACCAAGTTAGGGTTTGGTGTGGCTGCTTATGGTTTTTGTGGTATCATGTGCATTTGGTGATTAAAGTGTAATTATGATGATGGAATTTTATGATTTGATATGTGTGAAGTGTAAAAGGAATGATTCATGCATGTCTAGGGTGAAAGCTTGTGAATAAGACACTTAAAACATTAACCATGTAAAGTAGAAGATGTTGAGCAGGGCCCAGATCGATCCACCGGCTATAATGGTGGGGGATCCCAAGCTCAAAAAAATCAAACCCTATAGTTGCTAAGCCATGGGAAAGACACTAATTACTTACTGTGGAACACCGTACGAAAAGGGGCCAGACCGATCCACCGGCATAAAATAGTGGCAGGGTATGTTACCCTTGCGACCGATCCACAGGCTAAAATAGTGGTAGGGCATGTACCCTCGCGGCCGATCCACCGGCTAAAATAGTGGGGTTCTCGTACTCATATGGACTTAATAAAGAGCATGGTGTGAAAATAATTTGATAAAGGATTAATTAAGTAATCAATCTGGATTATATTGGATCTTGGTGTATTCACCTGAATGTTCACATGCCTTTACATTATTATGTTGGTTTATGCTCTTTTTATTTATCCTACATGATTTTATGTGCTTATGTGTTAGCCTTAGTGCTCGGTTACCTTACTTAGTACGTAGCGTACTGATCGCCCTTTTCATGGGTGCTGCTCATTCCCACGAGTAGTATGCCCTTTTAACTTTATGATTGTGGGAGAAACATCAGTCAGAGCTGAGTGTTGAGCATGTTTTGGCTCAAAGTTCGAGAGTGTCATGCCGTATTTTCTCTTTATGTGATTCTATTTCCTTTTGTTATTTCTTGCGTATCGGGTTTATCCGTTTTGATTTATTACCTTGTATTGAGTATTTTAAATGAATCTTTTATCAGTTGTAAGCTATTCTCTTTTGAATATGAATAATAATTCTTTACGCGTACTCTGATTTTTGTTTTACAACCATTTAATGCTTATTTGGAATTTAGATTGTATTGAGTTATAATTGATTATTAATTTTCTTCTAGCCTTAGCATTTGGTACTAGAATGGTCGGAGAGAATCGGTCTGGTACTAAGTGTGGCGGTAACATCCTTAGAATTCACGGGTTTTAATTTTAATTTCTTCCGCTTTAAAAAAAATTGGTGAATTTAGGGGTGTTACAGAGAGAGAACCCCCGAACTCTACACACTTGTGCTAAAAGGCTTAGGATGTATTTCACACATAGCCTCCTTAGTCTCCCAAGTCACCTACTCTACTCCATGTCAGCTCCAAAGAATCTTCACGATCCAAACTAAGCTTGCCTGGGTCTGTCAACTTTTAGTGCCGAGAATCCTCAATGGCCTCTCTTTGTAGGATAAGGATTCGTCGAGCTCGATCTCATCTGGTCTGATCACATGGAATGGATCTGTGATAAACTTCCTCAATAATGAAATGTGGAAGACATTATGAACTCTGGCCAACTCTAGTAGAAGTGCTAGGTGGTATGCAACCTCACCAACCCTATCAAGGATATCATAAGGACCAATGTATCTCAGGCTCACCTTACCCTTCCGACCAAACCTCTATACCCCTTTAGTAGGTGAAATCCTCAATAGAACTCTATCCCTCAGGTCAAAGGTGTCACTACGGTGCCTCTGATCTATGTAGCTCTTCTGGAGGCACTGTCTTGGATCAACCAAACCTGCTAGGTCATCTCCTCAATCATCTTTGGTCTAAGTATAATAGTCTTACTGATGTTGCTCCAACACAAGGGTGTCTAGCACATACATCCATATATTGCCTTGAAGGGTGTCATCTGTGTGCTAGCATGATAACTGTTGTTGTACTAGAACTCAACGAAATGTAAATGTTCTTCCCAACTACCTAGGAAGTCCAATATACAAGCCCATAACATATCCTCGAGGGTTTGTATTGTCTTCTTAGTCAGCCCATCTGTAGCTAGATGGAAGGTAGTACTTAACCTCAGTCTTGTGCCCATAGCCTCCTGCAACTTCCCCTAAAAGTGCGACAGGAATCTCAAATCCCAATCGGAGACTATATCGGTACATGTATCGTGCCTACTCACCATAAACCTCAAACTCCAAGTCAAATTTATCGGCACAAATACCACTAACTTAGTCAACCTATCGACAATAACCCAAATCATGTCACACCCGCTGCGAGTCCTCGGTAAATCACTCATAAAATCCATCAAGATAGAATCCCACTTCCACCCTGAAACACCTAGAGGCTGAACCAACCCTACAAGCCTTCGATGCTTAATCTTTACCTTTTAGCAAGTCAGAAATCTTGACAAGAACTCTACTGTATCTCGCTTTATGTGAGGCCACTAGTATATCCTATTGAGGTCCTTATATAACTTATCCCCTCTTGGGTGGATAGAATATGAAGTATAGTGATCTTCCTCTAAAATCTAGCGCTTTAAATCAGTGCAACTCTGAGGTACACACCAAAGACCTCTATGGCAAATGTTGCCATCCTCATGAATCTAGAAGCCATCAATTTGACCGTCCTAAATCTTCTGTCGAATCCTCTCAAGCTTAACATCCCTAAGCTATCTTGCTTGGATCTCATCAAAAACCATCTATGTAATCGCTAATGCACTCATCCGAACCTCTAGGTCACCATGCTGGATCATCTCTATCCCCATCTCACTAGACTCCTCCAAAAAATGACTAGAAACCACGGTAGAACCCAAAGAATGTGATGGCTTCCTACTCAAGGCATTTGCAACGACGTTGGCCTTACCTTTATGGTAGGTTAACTCAATATCATAGTCCTTTACCAACTCTAGCCATCTCCTCTGCCTCATATTCAACTCCTTCTGAGTGAATATATGCTTGAGGCTCTTATGATTAGTGTAGAACCTGCACAGTGTTCCATACAAATAATGTCTCAAAATCTTCAATGCAAAAATGGTGGCTGCCAACTCTAAGTCATACGTCGGGTAATTCTGCTCATGCTGCTTCAGTTGTCAAGAAGCATAAGCTACCACCTTACTATGCTGCATTAATAGACAACCTAGTTCGTGCTTTGACGTGTCACTGTAGACCTCAAACCCATATAATCCTGATGGTAGAGTCAACACTAGTGCATTAGTCAAATGCTGCTTCAACTCCTAGAACACTCCCTCACATGCATCATCCAACTATAACCTAGTTACCTTCTTCAAAAGGTTTGTCAAAGGATGAGCTTCTTTTGAAAAGTCCTGAACAAAGCATTTGTAGTACCCGCCCAAACCCAGAAAACTATGAACCTTGGAGACGCTAGTAGGGGCCTTCCACTTGATCACTGCCACTATCTTCGTTAGATCCACAACGACTCCTCCTACTGACACCACATGTCCTAGAAATGCTACCTCTCAAAGCCAAAACTCGCACTTAGAGAGCTTGGTATAAAACTTATGCTTCCTAAGTAGCGATAATATCTTCTAAAGATGCTGCTCGTGCTCCTCTCCACTCTGAGAGTACACAAGATGTCATCTATAAAAACCACTGCAAACTAATCAAGAAATGGCCGAAAAATCCTCATCATCAAATCCATAAAGAAAATAGGTACATTAGTGAGTCTGAAGGGTATCACTGAGAAATCGTAGTGCCTATGTTGTGTCTTAAAGGCCGTCTTCATGATATCTGCCTTGACGATGCATAGCTAATGATATCCCGACCTCAAGTCAATCTTCCTAAAGATCAAAGTGCCTTGAAGCTGGTCAAATAATTCATTGATCCTTACAAGCAGATAGCGGTTCTTCCCCGTCAACTGGTTCAAACCTCGATAATCAATACATAAATGAAGGCTCCCATCCTTCTTCTTCACGAACAAAACTGATGCTCCCCATGGAGACACGCTCAGGCAATTTTACCCGTGATCCACTAACTCCTCTAGCTGAGCCTTTAACTCTTTTAACTCCATTGGTGCCATCCAATAACGCGCCTTTGAAACTAGCTTGGTCCCTAATACCAACTCAATAGTAAATTCTATCTTGCGCACTGGCGACATGCCTGGAATCTCCTCCGGAAACACATTAGAAAATTCTCGGGCAACAGAAATATCCTTCAACATGGACATATCCTTTTTCAACTTCTAAAATCCACACAAATATACAGGGTAGCCTCTCTATACCAAAGAATACAATATATGGGTAAATACGACCTTAGTTGTAGGCCTAAGCTTACATCTCCTATAGGAGACCTTACCACCCTAAGGTCCCACAAAACCACTTGTTCCTAAGCGCAATCTATCACTGCTCGGTACCTCCCCATCATATCTATCCCTAGGATAACATTGAAGTCCTGGAGGTCTAACTCAACCAAGTCCACTAGGAAGTCTACCCGGCCTATCTCTAAGGCCATGTCCGATTAGAGCTTAGTACAATCCAATCTATCCCTAGAAGGTAACATCAAAGAAATAGATATATTAGATAATGGAGACAAGGCAACTCTAGCAATAAATGCAGTAGACACAAAAGACAGAGATGCCTCCAAATCAAATAATACATAAGCTGGAAATGAAAGGATGGAAAGTGGACTCGTGACCACATCCAACTTTTGAGCAGCCTCTATCTGGCTGATGACATTTAGACACTCACCTGACTGCCCACCTTGGTATCCTCCATGATGCCCTCTGGAACCCTAAGTTTGTCCTCCCTTATGAGAGAAAGCGCGAGGCCCTTGTGGTCTCCCCTAAGCCTCTCTAGGCTATCCACTAGCTAGGATAGATACCCTTTGCTGATGCTGCTGCTGAGGATGGTAAGGTTGATGCTAATAGGCCTGTTGTTGAGGTACTAACTGTCCCTACTGCTGAAACTAATCTTATTATTGCTGGCACTCAAAAAACTAGTGTCCCATCTGACCACATGCCCTGCACTGGACTGATACCCCCGATAGTCTCGCCCTAGATGATCCTGGCCACAAAAATGGCACAAGAATCACCTCGTTTTTCCCAAGAATATGTCATGAGCACTTGTCTGACCCTGGGGTCGGAACAGGCCACCCTACGGCTAGAACCCTAGAGGCTCGCCTCTGTGAAATTGGATATTGCCTCCAGAACCCTGTGTCTGCTGCTTCTTCTTATCTAGAATAAAATCTTACTCTTGCATCATGGTAGTGGCAACACACACCCGCTTATATAACATCACCAAATCTTGGAAGGCCAAGGAACCCATCATCTTGCGGATGTTGAAATGGAGTCATTGCTCAAACTGGTACACTACCGCCAACTCACTAGCTGTTATCCCTAGTGCAAACATCAGAAGATCCATGAACTAGGCGTGGTATTATCTCACTGTCATGCCTCCCTGAGTAAGCTACATAAAATCCTTCAATTTTTCCTTGTAAAGACTCTTAGGGTAGAACTTAGTATGAATCGTCGTCTTGAATTCCTCCCAAGACATCGATGGTCCTCCCTACTCACGATGACCTATCCACCAAGTGTCAATAGCTCCAAGAAGAAAGTAGGATGTAATGCTCACCCTCTAAGCAAGTGGATAATCCACGACCTCGTACGAATTTTCCATGTCTTGAATCCATCCCTCCAAGACAATTGGGTCTCATCACTGGCAAAGAGAGGTGGGTGATGTCTCATAACCCTCCAAAGTTAGTCTTCTCTGATACCCTCCTATGGGTAGTACGAAGGTGGCAGTGGCAGCTGAGGCTAAGGCGGCGGTGGCTGATGCCTAATGAACTCGATGAATACCTCATAAGCCTCCTCTAAACGATCAATGCGAGCATTAAGTGCCATGGCAAATTAGTTGCAAAACAAAAAACATGTTAGGAGAATATTCATAGCTTACTAACACATAATCACGTATCAAAGGCTACCTAGGCTACCCGTTCTCGATTCCTCACAAGTTAAACTGAGTTTCTAAAGAATTGGGTTTTTCTAAAATATGAAATAGGCCGATAAAATTAGATAAGGGATCGTTTGAAAACCGAGTCTTTTGAAAATAAAGCATAGTAATCAAAACCAAAACTCTGATATCAACTTATAGCCCTCCAAAATTTACTACTGAAAATTTTTGTTTTATAGCAGAAGTTTAAAACAAGAATACCGGGTGTTATCGCCATAATTGATGTAAATCTAGCTTACCATACCATCCTCACATCAATCACCAGGCTAAAACCATTATAAGTAAAATATAGTAAGCAGAAATAAGAGAAACTTTATAATGTAAATATGAGTTTGGATATTATCCCCGAGTACAATATCCAAATACAAACAAAAGGGATATCATGGATTGAAGAGTCTAAAAAGGTATCCAGGTAACATAACATCTAAATAACATGACTCTTCGCCCAACACCCAATCCAGATAGAGATCACTCTTCCCCATACAATGCATCAAAGGCGGCAAAATCATCAATTGGATCCTCAAAGACCCTTATAAAACTATTAGGGTCTTCTGTTCGTGGGAATGAGCAGCACCTATAAAAAAGGATGATCAATATGCTGCATACTGAATAAGGTAACAATGTAGTTAAAAACAGGGAACGCATAATTACATGCATTCATAGTAGAAAGTAATATACATGCGAGATACAAGAATCAATATGAGGCGATTATTAGTTTGGATTTGTATTACAAGAAAATAACATGATCCATTATTTTATTTATGTTGAGTTTAGGGACCCCACTATTCTCAAAACAGGGGAATGGTCTAAAGCACCTCTCAAGGACAACACACCTGAGCCACTATTATTGTTCGATGGAATGGACCCTACACCTCTCAGGGTGAAATGCTCCTAAGCCATTATTCTTAACTGGTGGAACGATTTAAATCACCTCTTAGGGACAACACACCTGAGCTACTATTATCGTCTGGTAGAATAGACCCTACACATGGTCTTAACTCTCGTAATCTTTCAGTTTAAATAATTAGTGTTTATTCATTACTTAACTCATATCATATTCTTATTCACGTTGAGTATAGGGCCCCACTATTCTTAATCCGATGGAACGGACTAAAGTACCTCTCAGGAACAAGATACTTGAGCCACTATTATCGTATGATGGAATGGACCTAACACCTCTCAAGGCAAAATGCTCCTGAGCCATTATTCTCAACCGATGGAACGGTTTAAATCACCTATTAGGGATAATACACCTGAGCCACTATTATCGTTCAGTGGAACAAACCCATAAACACCTTGGCCCAATTCATGTGATCTTTCACTTAAAATGATTAGTATCTTATTCATGATTAGTTTATGAGAACAAAACATAATTAAGGTAACACTACAAAATAATTGACTTTTGCCAACAAAAACTTAGGCACAGATATTTTTTCTGTTGGTAAAAGTAACTAATACCAACAGATAATTTTCTGTGGGCAATAATGTAGTTTTTCCCACAGAAATTTTTTATCTGTTGGTATTAATATGTTATGCCAATAGATCTTTTACCACCACTTATATCTGTGGTTATTAGTAGCATTATACCAACAGAACTAATACCCACTTTTACATCTGTTGGTATTAGTGTTTATGAAATTCAACAATAATATTTATTTTTATATAATTTTAATAATGATTAATTCTATTCTTTTTAATATAATAATAATAAAGTCATTAGTAATTATTAGAAATCATAGTTTACATATATTATTATTTTATTTCTAATTTTTTATATTAATATTGTTCATAATGGTGTCTTTTAACAATTATAATGAAATAATATATATTATATCTACTACTAGTTACTATTAAATTAATTTATTATTAAATACTACCAATTATCATTCAAATATATATTATCTTAACAATAATAAATATTATCAATAATCATTCACATTATTAATAATATATTAGTAATTATTAGATACTATTATTAATTTATTTAAAATAATGATTCATATTATTCTTATTAATATAATTCTTTATTAATTATTACTAAGAATAATTATTTTAGGACATTAATAATAATAATAATAATAATATTATTATTATTATTATTTTAATAAAGAAATATTATTACTAATTGTTGGAAATTATGATTAATATTTATATTATACATATTTGTATTTATTTCCCATTATTAATTATTTTTAATAGTTATTATTATTTTATTATAAATTATGATTAATATTATCTTTATAATATAAATTATAAAATATTAATTTTGATTAAATTTAATCTATTTAAAATTATATTTTTGACATAAATTCTTTTAAATATTTGAAAAAGAAAAAAAAGGGTCGGTCGACCTAACACACACATGCAGCAACCCCCCGCCCCTTATTCCCTTTCCTATTTGAGTCTCGACAGTCACCATATTTCTTCTGAGTCTCGACACATCCGCCTTCCTCCCTTGGTTCCTGTGGTTCGTTTCCTACAGGTAAGGATCGAGCCACCATCGCACACCGCCTCGCCGCCACTCGACCGTGCCGCCACAGCTTCCGGTCGTCGCACACGGTAGCATCAGGGGAGCAGTAGCAGCGGAACAACAGAAGTGCAAGGGCAGCAGCGGCGCAGCAGCAGGGCAAGAAGGCAGCAGCGGCGCACCACCAGCCAGACAACTCCAGCGTCGGTCGGCCACCGGCGACTTCTCCTCTCCCACCGACGAAGCTCCGCCGCCCTTTACCTGCATTGATTTGGCTGATTTCGTTTGGTATAATTTCCCGAAACCCTAATTTTTTGTTTTGATTAATTATGAAAGAATGGGATTTAATTAAGCTAAATTAGTTATTTAATTAAGTATATATGTATTGTATGATTGAATTGGATATGCTAATTATGTGATATATGTTGATTTCTGGAATTTGTGATTATTGACCTGGTTATGTCCAGATATGTTGGATTCTGATGTGAATCTTGTAAATTTATATCTGAGTAATTTTGAAATTTGTTGTGAATTAATTACTTACAATTGTTTATCTTATTTGTTGAATTACTAGGATAATGTCGCAGCTTATGGGATTCTATGAATGGGAACATAAGTGCTGGGCAGTTCAGACTATGCTTGGAATGTTCAGATTATGTGTATTTTTATTAAACATTTTTTTTGTAATCCCATATGATGCATTCGCCGGTCGAATTGGCTAATGGGAGTTAGGACGGTTGTATAATCCGCCACCCGGTCCATAAAATTGGACTAGCTGGATTGTGGGTTAATCAATCCTTAATGACCATGATTTGCTAAAGTTGTTTTAGCTGATGGGAGATTAAGCCTTAAGCTTAATTTGTATTATTTGGGTCATTTTCTTTATGATGTCTGGTTGGTCGACACCCTATGTTGTTGTTGCTTGGGTTGGGCTGTTCGACACTTTATATCTTTGGGCCCAATCGGCTTGTGTGTCGCCGTCCATAGTAGGCTGTAATATTCGTATGTATTTTGTATCCTATACGGCCTCTGTATACATATATATATATATATGTTAGATACGATGTAATACGCACCTTTTTTGACAGAAAATAAAGTTCAGTGTTATTTTTGCTCTCGATCTCTCTCTCGACTCCTTCTCTCTCGTGGCGATCTTCTCATTCGCTTTCTTCTGCTTCTGTCTCGTTCTCTTCTCAATCGATCTTGATCATTCACCTTCTAAATTCAGTTGCCATTGACTCAATTGTGCTTCTGAAGTTGTGGTTCTTCCTTTGGAAGGTTTTCCTTAGGCTGTACCGGCGGAAATCGAACTTTGCGCTCGATTAAATCTTCGATCCTTTGCGAAACCCTAACCGATTTCCATCATTTGGTATCAGAGCCTCGATTTTCTAGAGTGCTCATAGTTTTTGTATCATTGATTAAGTTTTCTTCAATTTTTGTTAATTCGATTTCTGTATTTCGCTAACCCTAGTTTGAGGTGTGAAATTTTAGGGTTTTACAGCGACGAACTCAGTATCGATTCCTGTCGCTTTCAAACCGACGATTAAAGCATTTCGACCCACTATTTTTGAAAGTCTGAAAAGAAAACCCTAATCGACCTAGGGTTTGGTCAAGAATCTGAATCTTGATTGACCGCGCGACCTACTGTTGTTGGTAACTTCGATTTGTGATTTCCTTTGTTAATACTACTATCTGCTATACTTAATTTCCAATCTTCGACAAATTATCTGTTATTGTTAAGTATATAGGTTGCAAATTACAACCGGCGAACTATCTTGGTTTCAAGAAAGAGGATAGTCCTCCAAGAAGAGGGGCACCCTAAATATTTGAACTAATTGCTTAAGCAGACGCGGTAATATCGTTCCTTCCTACTTATTTCGTATTATTGAAATAGTTTTGTCAAATTATCATAAACAGTGAGTTATTCTGAGTAAAATTTTTACTGTTGCTATTACTACTGATATTTGTGAAGCCATATTCCTGTGGTATATTGTGTGTATGTTATCTGTGATTCTTGGATCAGTTGCTTCTGTGATTAAATTACTGCTGTGATTGATTGTTAATTACTATTGAATTTCATCATGTCTAATAATGGCCAATCAGTGAATCAATCCGTATCTAGTAATGACCTTCTAGAAACCCTTAGGACTTTTCAAGAACAAATGACTGCACAATTTGCTGTCTTATCTGCTAACTTAGAACAAAGATTAGGAGAACAGGAAGTAAGACTTAATGAATTGCAAAATAACATAATTGAAACTAATCAAGCAGGGGTTTTAGGAAGAGCTCCAATGGATCCTAGGACTAGGATTCCACCTATAGCTAATCTAGAGGAGTTAGAAGATCAAATATCCCACAATAGTGATAGGATGATTAGACAGAACATTAGGTAGGATAGGGACTTAGAATTCTTAGATAGGAATCTAAATAATCTTAAGCTTAGCATACCAGGGTTCAATGGGAGAAATAACCCTGATTACTATTTTGAGTGGGAAAGAAAAATAGAATTGGTTTTTGAGTGTCATAATTACTCTGAGGAAAAGAAAATTAAAGTGGCTGTAGTAGAGTTTACTAAGTATGCGTCTTCTTGGTATCATAATTTGGTATTAACTAGACGTAGGTGTGGGGAACCTGCTATACAGACTTGGGCAGAGTTTAAAACTTTAATGAGAAAGAGGTTCGTACCAAGTTACTATTATAGAGAGTTGCATAAAAGGTTGCAAACTATTAGTCAGGGAGTGAGATCAGTAGATGACTATTATAAAGAGTTAGAAGTTTTAATTATTAAGACAGGAGTTATTGAGGATGATGATGCTACTATGGCTAGGTTTCTGAGTGGATTAAATTCAGAGATAGCTGATAAGGTAGAGTTGTATCCTTGTGGAACATTAACTGAAATGGTGAATATAGCTACTAAGATAGAGATTCAATTGAGGAAATCTAGGCAATATAAACCCCCTAGGGTTGGGTTTAAGACTACTATGAGGAGAAATTTTGGGGGAAATACCTCTGGGAACTGGAAGAACAATAGTAAGATAGAGTTTAGGGGGAGAAACAATGAAGTTAAGATAGGACAGAAACCTGAAAAGGGTAAGAATGTAATGGAAAATCCTGTAATTGGGTCAAACAGGACTAGGGATATTAAATGCTTTAGATGTGGAGGTTTAGGTCATATAGCTTCTGAATGCCCTAACAAGAGGAATATTTTGATTAGAGAATCTGGGGAAGTAGAATCTGAATCTGAATCTGAAGAAGAGGAAGAAGGGGCTAATGTAGTAGGAAAGGGAGATAGTGACCTAGAAGATGAAATAGAATTACCTGTGAGTAGGGATCTTTTTGTGGTTAGAAGAGCTTTAAATAGTAATAAGCTACCTGATTCCAATGCTTTACAAAGAGAAAATATATTCCATACTCGATGCTTAATTTATGATAAGTGTTTTAACATGGCTATAGATAGTGGTAGTTGTATTAATGCTGCTAGTACCCTATTGGTATCTAAATTAGGTTTAAACACTACTAAACATCCAAAACCATATAGATTGCAATGGCTTAATGAGTTGGGAGATGTTAAGGTTAGTCAACAGGTTCTAGTGAATTTAAAATTAGGAAAATATGAAGATTCTGTTTTATGTGATATAGTTCCTATACATGCTGCTCACTTGTTGTTGGGTAGGCCTTGGCAATATGATAGAAGGGTAGTACATGATGGTTATAAGAATAGGTATACAGTACAGAAGGATGATAGAAAGATTTTTTTAGCACCTATGACTCCAAAGGAAATCTTTGAGGATCAAACTAAAATTAAATCTGATTATAAGGAGTTAATTGAGTCTAATTTGAGAAATGATCATAGTACAAAGGACATAAAAGGCACTTTTGGATTTTATGCTAGAGGTAAGGATGTAGGAAAAGCAATAAAAAGAAATGCTAATGTATATTTGATGGTATTTAAGGACTGCTATGAGAGTCAGAAAGGAACAATTGAAGAGGTACCTAGTACAGTGAAAATGTTATTGGAAGAATATAGTGACTTATTTCATGAGGATATACCTAGTGGATTACCTCCATTAAGGGGAATAGAACATCAAATAGACTTTATTCCAGGAGCTGTCATACCAAACAGACCTGCTTATAGAGCAAATCCTGAAGAGGTTAAGGAACTAAAAAGACAAGTAACAGAATTGTTAAGTAAAGGATACATTAAGGAGAGTATAAGTCCTTGTGCAGTACCTGTATTATTAGTACTTAAAAAGGATGGTAGTTGGAGAATGTGTGTGGATAGTAGGGCAGTAAATAAGATAACTATTAAGTATAGATATCCAATTCCTAGGCTGGATGAGATGCTGGATCACTTGTGTGGTGCTGTTATATTTTCTAAGATAGATTTAAAGAGTGGTTATCATCAAATTAGGATGAAACCAGGGGATGAGTGGAAAACAACTTTTAAGACAAACTTTGGATTGTATGAATGGTTAGTGATGCCTTTTGGGTTGTCAAATGCTCCTAGTACTTTTATGAGACTTATGAACCATGTATTAAGGGAATTTATTGGGAAGTTTGTGGTTGTTTATTTTGATGATATACTTATATATAGTAAATCCTTAGAGGAACACTTGGGACATTTAAGGATTATTTTGAATGTGTTTAAAGCAGAACAACTTTATGCTAATTTAGCTAAGTCAAGATTTTGTTTAGAAAGTGTGGTTTTCTTAGGATTTGTGATAGGAAAAGAAGGTGTGTCTATAGATGAAGAAAAGATTAAAGCTATTCAAGAATGGCCTGTAACAAAAAGTGTAATTGAAGTAAGAAGTTTTCATGGATTATGTTCTTTTTATAGAAGATTTGTGAGAAACTTTAGTATAATAGCTGCTCCTTTAACTACCATAACAAAAAAAGATAATGGATTTCTTTGGGGATTAGAACAACAGCAATCTTTTGAGACACTTAAGGATAAGTTAACTCAAGCACCTGTTTTGAGTCTTCCTGATTTTGATAAAATGTTTGAATTAGATTGTGATGCATCAGGGTTAGGAATAGGGGCTGTACTTTCTCAAGAAGGAAAACCAGTGGCTTATTTTAGTGAAAAATTAAGTGGTAGTACCTTGAATTATTCTACCTATGAAAAGGAATTGTATGCTTTAGTAAGGGCTCTGGAAGTATGGCAACATTATCTGTGGCATAGGGAATTTGTAGTTAACACAGATCAGGAGGCTATTAAGTATTTAAAGAGTCAGTCAAAGTTAAATAGGAGACAAGGTAGATGGATAGAATTCATTGAAAGTTTTCCTTACATAATTAAATATAAGAAAGGTAGTGATAACATAGCTGCGGATGCTTTATCCAGGAGATATGCTTTATTGAATACTACTGACACTACTTTATTAGGATTTTCCAGTATTAAGCTATTATACTTAGAAGATAATGATTTTAAGGAAATATATAAAAGGTGTGAAGTTTCTTCTCAAGGAAAATAATTTATTAATGAAGGATACTTGTTTAGGGAAAATAGATTATGTATTCCTACATGCTCTTATAGAGGATTATTGATTCAAGAGGCACATAGTGGTGGATTAATGGCACATTTAGGAACTCAGAAAACTTTAGATGTTTTAATTGAACATTTTTATTGGCCACACATGAAAAAGGATGTTTTGAAACATTGTGTTAATTGTATTAAATGTAGACAAGAAAAAACTACTTCAAAACCTTTTGGATTATATACCACCTTACCTGTATCTAACCATCCTTGGGTTGATATTTCTTTTGATTTTGTGTTAGGATTACCTAGGACTAATAGAGCTAAGGATTCTATAATGGTTGTGGTAGATAGGTTCAGTAAAATGGCTCATTTTATACCCTGTAATAAAACAAATGATGCTGTAGCAGTGGCTGATTTATTTTTTTCTAATGTGGTTAAGTTACATGGAATTCCTAAGACTATAGTTTGAAATAGGGATGTTAAGTTTTTAAGCCATTTTTGGAAGGTTTTGTGGGGTAAATTAGGGACTAAATTATTATTTTCTACAACTTGTCACCCTCAAACTGATGGTCAAACTGAGGTGGTTAATAGAACTCTGGGAAATATGTTGAGGGCTGTCCTTGGAAAAAATCTTAAACAATGGGAGTATGTTTTACCTCAAGTGGAATTTGCTTATAATAGGACTTTACATTCTACAACTAATAAAACTCCATTTGAGATTGTGTATGGTTTTAATCCATTAACTCCATTAGATTTGAGTCCTTCACCTCATACTGAATTGCAAAATTTTGATGCTGAATCTAGAGCTAAAAGTATAAAAAAATTACATGAGAATGTAAGCCAACAAATTAATAAGAAGGTACAACAGATGGCTGAACATGCTAATAAACGAAGGAGAAAAATGATTTTTAAACCTGGAGATTTAGTTTGGGTTCATTTAAGGAAAGAAAGGTTTCCAAATTTAAGAAAGTCAAAATTGGATTCTAGAGGGGATGGACCATTTACTGTGTTAGAGAAAATTAATGACAATGCTTATAAAATTGATTTACCTGTTAAGTTTGGAAATGTGAGTAATTCTTTCAATGTGGCAGACCTTAGTCCATTTCTGGGACTTGTTCAGGTTTCAGAGGCGAAACCTTTCCAAGAAGAGGGGAATGATGTGAATCTTGTAAATTTATATCTGAGTAATTTTGAAATTTGTTGTGAATTAATTACTTACAATTGTTTATCTTATTTGTTGACATACTAGGATAATGTCGCAGCTTATGGGATTCTGTGAACGGGAACATAAGTGCTGGGTAGTTCAGACTGTGCTTGGAATGTTCAGATTATGTGTATTTTTATTAAACATTTTTTTGTAATCCCATATGATGCATTCGCCGGTCGAATTGGCTAATGGGAGTTAGGACGGTTATATAATCCGCCACCCGGTCCATAAAATTGGACTAGCTGGATTGTGGATTAATCAATCCTTAATGACCATGATTTGCTAAAGTTGTTTTAGCTGATGGGAGATTAAGCCTTAAGCTTAATTTGTATTATTTGGGTCATTTTCTTTATGATGTCTGGCTGGTCGACACCCTATGCTGTTGTTGCTTGGGTTGGGCTGTTCGACACTTTATATCTTTGGGCCCAATCGGCTTGTGTGTCGCCGTCCATAGCAGGCTGTAATATTCGTATGTATTTTGTATCCTATACGGCCTCTGTATACATATATATATATGTTAGATACGATGTAATACGCACCTTTTTTGACAGAAAATAAAGTTCAGTGTTATTTTTGCTCTCGATCTCTCTCTCGACTCCTTCTCTCTCGTGGCGATCTTCTCATTCGCTTTCTTCTGCTTCTGTCTCGTTCTCTTCTCGATCGATCTTGATCATTCACCTTCTAAATTCAGTTGCCATTGACTCAATTGTGCTTCTGAAGTTGTGGTTCTTCCTTTGGAAGGTTTTCCTTAGGCTGTACCGGCGGAAATCGAACTTTGCGCTCGATTAAATCTTCGATCCTTTGCGAAACCCTAACCGGTTTCCATCAGATTCGGTCGATTAAGCTATTTTGGATCATTTGATTATGCATTATACTTTAAAATATACTTAATTTCGTATTGTAATTGTCAATTTAAGAAAATTGTACGAAATTATTCGGAATTTGATTTTTAGGTCAAATCCTTGCGAATTTAAATTGAATTGTATAACTGAGTTATTTTATTAAATTTATTATACATTGTGTAATAGAATATGTTTAATTTCATTTCTGAACCATCAATTTAAATATTTTGGCAAAATTTGAGTGAATATATAGTACGGGCTCAAAAACGCTAATTATGTTAAATTGGGTATTTTTTTTATTTTTTTTAATCAATTGAGTATATAATATGTTATAAAATAGGTCTTATTACATTTCAAAACATTTACTTTAAATAAATTAATAAAATTTGACCGAGTTGTATTTTTTTTCCTAAAACCCTAACTTTCAAATAAAATTATGTAAATTATCATTTGTATAGTTTATTCTAAAATTGATTTTATAGAATTATTTAAAATGACCTTAATTGTATTTTAACACGTTCAATTTGGATTAATTGGTTTGAATGATCCAGATTTTTATTTTGGGCTTTAAAATCCTAAGTTTTGGGAATATATTCTGAAATCAATTAAATTGAGTTAAAATCAGCTAGCTTTGATTTAAAATCAATTAAATGAAGTTTTTAACTTATCGTTTGGATCAATTCTATGAAATTGATTGATTTGATATTTTGGGGTTGTAAGCCCTAATTGTGTAAGTGATTTTTATTAAAATTTACTCACTTTCTATTCTTTTATGTTTGAAATAGTTTTTCTAATTTAGTGTTTACGTTTTCTATCGATGATCTAGGAAGACGCTATAATGGATCCGAAAAGCCCAATATGTATACTAGTTAATTTATAGTTTTTTTGTTTCTCTTTGGTCATTTTGCTTAAGGTTTTGATTTGGTGATAGGTTGCTTGTATGATTTATGGGTTTATGGGTCTTTTCTAGGGCTTTTGAGCTACAAGTGCTCAAAGCTAATGCTTTATAGCCTAATGTACTTGGTTTTTCCCTTTTATGCCTATAATGGCCTAACATTCTTTTGGTTATCTCTAAGATTTTGTGTTAATGTAGCTATATTATCTTTTTTTATTGGTTCATAATATGCAACAAAATAATTTTTTTTATAAATGATTATTCTTTTACAATCGAATTTTATATGTGCATAATGGTACTCTTTTATATTTGTTTTTGATATATAGTGGTTGTACACTTGTCTAATTGGAGTTTGATTATTATACGAATTTGTTGATTGCAGTTCTTTACTAAAAGTTAATGGATCTCGGTGCTTTTGCTCGTAAGCTTACAAAGGTGCTCGATGATTTTGTATATCAGCATATGAAGATGTTTTTGTATAATAGCCGATGATTTTGTATATCAATGTATGAAGATGTTTTTGTATAATAACTTATGCTATAAGTCGTTTATATAGTATTATACTTAAAGGCCTGTTATGCCTTTGGGAGCTAAGCAACTAATTATTTTGTACTACACAATGATAATTATATATATATATATATAAGCATAAATTGTTACTACAAGTGGATATTGGATATTTGATATTTTGTACTGTAACATCCCCAAATTTACTATTGAAAAATTTTGTTTAAATCAAAAGGTTTAGCGGAAGCGAAAGAATTAAAACCGTAAACTTGGGGGTATTGCCGCCACACTTAGTACCAGACCAGTTCACTCCTACCGTTCCCGTACTAAGTGCTAAGGCTAAATCCGATCAACCTTTAGTACAAAGTGTCAGAAACGCAAGACAACATTTAAAATACATCCTTAATAAGTGGTAAGTCAAACAGAAGTTAGAATACGATTTAGGATTACAACCCCAGAATATGTTTCTCAAAACAGGAATGTAATACAAAGTACAGCTAAACAAAAACGAATCCCGAAGGATCAATATCCGGATTGCCTACGCACTCAAGTCAGGCCTTCCACCCCAAGATAGTACCCGATCATAAACCTACACAGGAAGTCTGCTCCCCACCATCGGTGGATCATCATAGGACCCATTCAATCAAGGTAGTATCAGTACGGGTCCAATACTGAGTAAGTGCGCAGGTGCGCTAAGGCCAAGCATACAATCATACCATATAGCCCACATAGCACCATCATATAAGTAACATGTGATATTATGGATGATGTAGGTCGATTATGGTCCAGTCCAACTTCTTCTTTTCATAACTCTGATAATTATAGTCGATTCACATCATAATCGTTATGAATCCATGAGAGTGCGGGAACCTCACTATTATAGCCGGTGGATCGGTCACTTATAGGGCAGAACGCACCTAACCACTATTTTATGCCAGTGGATCGGTCTCCAGGGCAGAACGCTCCTAGCCACTATTATGCCGGTGGATCGGTCTGGCCCTAACTCTCATGGTGTTTCACTGTGATTATAACGTATCTTTCCATGATTTATTTATAAGTCATTTCACACCATAATATTTGTTAATCCATGCGAGTACGGGAACCCCACTATTATAGTCGGTGGATCGGTCACTTATAGGGCAGAACACACCTAACCACTATTATATGCCGGTGGATCGGTCTCCAGGGCACAATGCTCCTGGCCACTATTATGCCGGTGGATTGGTCTGGCCCCGACTCTCATGGTGTTCCACTGTAAGTATATAGTATCTTTCCAGTGATTTAATTACAACATAATGTTCAGTTTGTTGAGCTCGGGATCCCCCACTATTATAGCCGGTGGATCGGTCACTTATAGGGCAGAACGCACCTAACCACTATTATACGCCGGTGGATCTGGATCGGTCTCCAGGGCACCCCGGCACCTAGCCACTATTATGCGGTTGGATCGGTCTAGGTCCGGCTCAACAATCTTACTCTTTAAGTAGTTAGTATCTTATTCGTGTCTTATCAAAAAGCTTTCCACCCTTGACATGCATATCAACTACCCTCTACTTCTTTCCTCCTCAGGGGGCCCGTCCCATATCTTGAGACTCCTACGCCCTTTATCACACCCCGATGTCCATCCCCTCTTACTCTTATACATAAGGAAACATAGTAAGGGCACACTCTCCCGAGAATGTGGGCTAACCCTAACACAACGATATCGGTCCCGCATGTCCTCACCCCTCTAGGGCTCCTCCTTGGAAAACCTTAATTTGGGCCTACATGGCCCAACTCCTTCTTACTCATCCTAACTTTACTTTGTTCCTTGTCTCGCATCCCGTCTCGACTAAGAAATTTCCAAAATATATCCCTTTATTCTCCGACTCCACATATGACCGCCAAACCCTAGTTGGCAACACCAAACCCTAGCACCTTACTTCCTCCCCAAGTAACCTCCCCTCTTTGCCCCAAAACCTCTTCTCTCATTTAGAAACCCGTACTCATCCTTCATACAAGTGGACTCTCACTCTCAACCCCATACTCCATCTTTCCTTGATCATTTTTACCCTTGTAAACTTCAAATTGCTCATTTCCTCCCAAAAACCCTAATTGGGTCCCTTAGACACCCTTACATCGACCCACGTGAAATTTCGCACCCAAGTCTCCAATGGACCCGTAACTTTGACATTATCTTATTTACTTCTTCACTCAACTTTCCTCACGTAAGATTCATTCCCATGCATAATTTAAACACTCCATGCAGACTCTCCAACCCCCACTTACACCCAAAACCCTAATAAGGTCGCTTATACACTAACTCACGTACTATTTTTCATACCAAGTTCCCAATCACTCCAAGACTCTCCCAAGCTCTTACTTACAACCCAAATCAACTTTTCACACGTAAGGATCATGCCCATGCAAGGTCTAGTCCCCCCATGCAAACTTCCCAAACGTCCACTTCCCCGTTGTTCTTTTATTATCATTTCATGCTACCCAAAACCCTAGCATGCATGTCCTAGAGGGCCATAACAAGTCACATCATCAACATCAACATCAAACATGGAACATGGCATACACGTATAATATAAGGCACACACAACATACCTCATGATCCACGTTGCGCTACACAAAACAGGTTATTCATAACACATGCATAATACACATCAACATGGCATTCTCATCATTCACCCACACATTACATCACACATAGCATAAGGCCATAACATTCGTCCTTACTAAACACCCATAAGTAGAGGTAAGTAGAGACTTACCTAGATCCGAAGCTAGCTAAGCGAGATAAGAGGGAGAGAGATCACTAGCTCGTGGATCCACGAGAAAGCTTTCCTATATCCGATAGAAATCGAAAACTAAATTAGAAACTATTCTATCAATCAATAATTCACATATTCTAATTAAATAAACACAAACAACATAAATGATCTTTCTTAGAAAACGTGTTCAAAGCTTAGAACTTAAAAGCATAGCTTTATTAAGATTTAAGGTTGAAACTAAATCAAAACGGATTAATACAAATATCACTTGGGACATTTCAACTTAATTTGGAAAGCCCGAGAAAGAATAATCGATCATAAGTTAATTTATCGAAATAACTTATTTATTATGTTTTACAACTAAATAGGTAACCCAACCAGTTACATAGAACCAAATCCAAACCGATTAGGTTAAAACATAATTTAAATGATTTAAAACCCGAGGATAGAAATCGATTAGATAAAATACACATAGCAAAAATCAATTTTATAAAATCATCCCCGAAAATTAAGGTTTTAAAGCCCACGACATAAACTCAGGTAATTCAAATCAATTAATTCTAATCAAAGGTATTAGAATACAATTAGGATCATTTCAACTACTTTTATAAATTTAATTTTAGCGAAACAACTATACAAATAACCAATTTCATAATCTCACTTAAAATCTAGGGTTTTAGGCCCGAAAATACGATTCGGTAAAATTCTATAAATTTAATCAAATTGAATGCTTAGAAATGCAATTAAACACATTTTATAACATATCAAACAATCAATTGATCAAAACCGATAATAGAAATATTCAATTTAGCACAATTAGGGTTTTGAGCCCGGAACGCAAATCCGATCAATTCTTACCAAAACATAATCAATTTGTCCAAAATCGCCAAATCGGATGAATCCGAAAATTTTGGGCATAACCCGGCCAAAAATCCAATTTTTCCAAAATCTCAACATAACTATACAATTAGCCTATCCAAATCATTCTTATAGCACATATATACATAATCAAACAATCAATTTATCTTTTTATCAGCTAATTCATACTCAATTAATCAAAATAAGGGTTAGGGTTTTTCGGAAATTATACCAAACAAAAACCGATAAATCGGGGCAAAGGAAGGCCGAGGAAGCTGTGCCGGAGGTCGAGGATGGCTCGCCAGTCGTCACCCGAGCTCGCCGTGGCCGGATGGCAGCACAGCCGGTGCGGCTCGTTGTTGCGCGCTTCGATGCTGCTATACTGTCGCTCGCTGCTGCCGCTCGCCGCTATTGAGCGTCGATTGTGGTGGCGGCCGTCCGACGAGGGAGGAGCAGGGAAGAGGAGGCCGGCCACCGGAGCAAAAGGGCAGGGAGAAGGAGAGAGGCGAGGGAGGTTGGCTAGGGTTAGGGTTGCGGGACAGGGAGTCGGGGAACAGGGGGTCACGGGAAAAAAATAGAGGAGAAGGGAGGGAAGAGAGAAAAGGGAGAGAGGGGGGGCTCGGGGTCCCGACAGTTTTTTTTTTACGAATACAAGTAAAAGTAAAATACTAAATATTTAAAGTTTTTATCGGAAGATTTTATCTAAATTTTATTCAACGAAATTTCATTTCGAAACGATCCTAAGGCTTAAAATTAATAAAAAGCTATATAAATAATTTTGGGAATGTTTTCGGAAAATTTACCAACGAACGTAAAAATTTATATTATTTACAGATATAATTTATAAGACTTTGAAATAATATTTAAAAATATATAAGAAAATATTTAAGTCAAATTCTAATAAATCGAGAATAATTTTAATAATTTCCAAAATCGGTTTTCCGTAAACTAAAAAGCGTAGAACGGAAGAAAATTAATTTCAAAAA
Organism: Tamarix chinensis; assembly: GCA_030549775.1. Classification (NCBI taxonomy): domain Eukaryota; kingdom Viridiplantae; phylum Streptophyta; class Magnoliopsida; order Caryophyllales; family Tamaricaceae; genus Tamarix; species Tamarix chinensis. Next base: position 59,022,100 of record CM060180.1, on the reverse strand, counting down.
GAAATTCTTAAATAAGTTCCTCAAATATTTTTAATTTAAACTTCCCGAAAATATTACATTCAATTAATTAAAACGTCGATAAAATATTACTTCCCGAAAATGATTAATTACATTCAATTATGAATTCAAAATCGTCGATAAATCCATAAAACGAATCGAAATTAAAATAACTAATTGTTTACATCAAATTACGCTAATAAAATCATTAAACTTAATAAATCTGGATTTTAAAAATACGGGGTATTACATGTACGTTTTGGCCGGTACAGGTTTTACCAATATATATATATACATACACACACATACAGGGTTAATATGTATATCCAACAATATATATATATATATATATATATATATATATATATATATATATATATATATATATATATGTTGGCAATAAGTTTTAGTAACAGATATAATATTGTGTTTAATACTTTTACACACAGATATGATTATGTGGTTAATTCTTTTTATCACAGATATAATTTTGTGCCTAATAGTGCTAGTCACAGATATTATTTTGTGGGTAATAGTTTTAGTCACATATATTATTTTGTGGTTAATACTTTTACCTACAGATATAAGTGTGGGCATAAGTTTTACTAACAGATAAATATCTGTGGGCATTATCAATTATTCTCAACAGATGATACATATATGTGGGTAAAACTTTTAAGCACTGAATTTTTACCCACAGTTTTGTCACAAAAAAAAATATCTGTTGGTAAAAGCTTTTGCCAATAGAAAAATAACTTTTACCAACAGATAAGACCCTATTGGCAAGACATCAACATATAGATAACAATGCCTTTCTCAAAGACTACAAGCTTCTTTACCCCTAGAATCCTAATTTCACACTTTAGGCATAACTTCTCCCATATTGATCATTTACCCACCATATTTAGTATATGTTCCTTAAATAATGTTATTATTAATACACCCAAAACTCAAAGTCTAACTCCCACGTCTTGCATATGAGATAATAGCCCTATCTCAAAAGTTACTATTTATAAGGCTCCCAAAACCCTAATTTCATAGGTTAGTCATATCTTTTCCCAGAAGGCTTATATAATTGCCAAATTTAATATACAACTCCAAAATACCAATATTAACAACATATTAAAAATCTGTGGCTTAACTATAATGTTTTACACATGTGATAATGACATTATTGCTTTCAGGTTACTATTCCCAAATTAGAGTATTCTCATCCAAAGAACTTATGACTAGAGGTGGCAATCGGGTCGGGCAAGTCGGTTTCGGGTCGGGTCATAGCGGGTCGGGTCATTAACGGATCGGATCATTTCGGGTCATTTGACTATTGCGGGTCGGGTCGGGTCGGGTCACTAACGGGTCGGGTCATTTCGGGTCAATTTGTCGGGTCAGGTGTAGGTCGGGTCATTTCGGTTCAATTTGTCGGGTCGGGTCGGTTGCAGGTCGGGTCATTTCGGGTCAATTTGTCAGGTCGGGTCATTTCGGTTTCGGGTCATTTTGGGTTAATTTGTCGGGTCGGGTTAGGTCCGGCTATTCGAGTTAAGAAAACTCGGATTCGGATAATTTCGGATTAACTTGACGGGTGGTAGGGTCAGGTTGGTTTCGGGTCATTTTCTAGTTCACGTGAGTAGGTGGCTTCGACCGGTTCAAGTCATTTCATATTTTCATGTAATAATATAATATGACGGGTTAGTTATGTCCGAGTTGTTTCGAGTTAAGTTGATGGGTGGGGTCATTTGACTCATTTCATACAATTTGACGGGTTGAATTCAATTAGTTACGGGTTAACTTAATGGGTCGACTTTTGATGGGTTTACTCATATTCGAGCCTAAGTAATTATCATTTCATAAATCATAAATATTAGAGACAGACAATCATAAGATTAATATTGCAGATAAAAGAATTAAAAATATTAAATGCGCTTTATTTTCATAAATAAATAGTAAATATATTTATAAATTTTAATAATAAAAAGTATTGCTCTTTGAATCAAACAAAGATATTTATCATTGATTATAATTTATTTGATAACTTAAAATATTTAATTACTTAAAAAAGATAATTTTATAAAATAAAGATAATCAAAACAAGATTATACAATGTATAATTAATTATCATTTATTACATTGTATATATTAGATACAATAATAAGATTACTAGTAAAGATAAATGAAATAAGAATATTATGTGTTTTATTTTTACAAAGGTAAATAATAAAAATATTTATAAGTTTTAATAGTATTATATTCGATTGCTTAAAATATTTATAATTTTAAAAGTAAAAATATTAGATATTTATAATATATTATATTTACTTAATTAGTTAAAATATTTGATTACTTAAAAAAATAATTTTATAAAATAAAGGTGAGCATAACAAGAATAAACAATGTATAATTATCATTTATTACATTGTAAATATTATATACAATCATAAGATTATTAGTAAAGATAAATGAAAATAGAGTATTATATGTGTTTTATTTTTACAAAGGTAAATAATAAAGATATTTATAAGTTTTAATAGTATTATATTTGATTGCTTTAAACATTTATAAATTTTACATGTAAAAATATTAGATGTTTATCATATATTATATTTAATTTATTACTTGAAAAAAGATAATTTTATAAAATAAAGGTGAGTATAACAAGAATATATAATGTATAATTATCATTTATAACATTATAAATATTAGATACAATAGAATTATAAAATCACTAGTAAAGATAAATAAAATAAGAATATTATATGTGTTTTATTTTTATAAAATAAAGGTGATTGTCGGGTTGGGTCAACGTTGGGTCGGGTCGGCTTCGGGTCGGGTCAAAGTGGGTCGGGTTAATACCAGGTCGGGTCACTATCGGGTCGGGTCAATTGCGGGTCGGGTCGGCATCGGGTCAGGTCGGGTCAATGACGGGTCGGGTCGCTATCGGGTCGGGTCAATAACGGGTCGTGGGTTGGGATCGGGTCGGGTCGGGTTTGGGTCGGGTTGATTATTATCGGGTCAGTGCCGGGTCGGGTTGCTAAATTTTTTGGATCATATCGGGTCGGGTTTCGTTCGGATCGGGTTGGGTTGGGCGGGTCGGGTCAACTTTTGTCAGCTCTACTTATGACATTCATAATCAATCCCAAACACTTCACATGATATTATTAGCATACTATAATCCTTCTAATACATTAAAATGCCAAAATTTTTATATTAACCCATATTGACCAAATTACCCTTAAAGATAGCCAATATCCCTTATTTTAGATAAAGCTTAGATTTTTTTATATCATTGTTTCCCACTTATCATGCTTTATTAGGCCCATATCATTCTCTCACAAATTATACTCTTCCACAAAAATTTCAGTTTAGCGTAAAAATATCATATCATCACTACTTTTATTGCTCATACTTTTTTCCGGCATATGATCCAAATTATCATAACAGAAATTTAACAATATGCATTTAACAATATAATAATGATAACATGATAATACAAATAGCCGTTAAAAAATTTAACATAAATCCCTAAACATCAACAAGTATCCTTACAAAAAAGTCTTTAGCCTCAAGCACACTTACCTTATTCTGATTCTTTTGTTACTCCCAGTAATTCATCTAAGAATAATTAGCAAAACCATAACTACTGTACTATTATTTGATAGATAAAATAATAATAATAATAATAATAATAATAATAACATATTTACCATTAAAATTACCAAAATATCCTTATATATATATATATATATATATATATATATATAATATACTACCCTTACTTAAGGCTAACACAAACTCACGCAGCGCATGCAGCGTGAGCCGTGCACACACGAAAAGTGAGAAAAAAGGACGGTTGGCTGGGTGAGGCAGGGGAAGAAGGTGGTGGTGGAGACTGGTGGTGGCTGGAAAGGTGGTATTGGTGTGTTTGGTTGTTGGGGGTGTGTTGCGGTGGAGGGTCGGAGCTGCTGTGGTGGCGATGGGGTCGCTGCAGAATGATGGAGTAGGCTTTGTTTGGCCAGCAAGAGGAGAGATAGGGGCAGGCTAGGGTGTGCTGCCGGGAAGCTGGCGTTATCTAGGTGGTGCAGAGCTGCCGCAGAAGAACGGTGGTCGGCTGGGAATTACAACGAGGGAGGGTGGCCGAAGGTGGTGGCAGGAAAAGACGGGGCTAGGCTCGGGAGTTGCTGGGCTTGTTGGGGCGAGGCGCAGGGGTTGGAGCATGGGAAGGCTAGGCTACGGTGGAACAGGGCAGAGACGCAGGGTGAAAGGTGGAGGAGGAGCTAGGCATTGGTGACGGGGCAAGATTGTGAAGGATGGTGCAGGTCGGTGGTGGTTGTTGGTTGTGCTGCAAGGTGGCTAGTGTGCGACGGGCTGGAGGCTGGTGAGAGTATGCAGGTGTCTGCATATAATGCAGAGGGGGCTGTTTGGTTGGAGTTGCTGCAGAGAAAAAAAAAGAGGGAGGGAGAAAGCTGTCGGTGGTTGCTCCCGGTGGTCGGTGTGCGACGGGCTGGAGGTGGAAGGGGAATGATGGCTGCCAAAATTTTGCAGAAGACAGCACGGGAACAAAGGCAATTGGGGTAATTTATTACTGTGTAATATATATACGCAAACGCATGCATATATAGGGGAGGCAAGTGCGGAATAGATGCTCGACGGGGAAAGGTAAAGGAAATAGTAAAATGAAAATAAAACAGTCTCCTAACCCAAAATCTCAGGTCTGGGACAAGATGGGGGTACGGATATCAGAGGAAAAAGACGTGTGAGCAAGGGTAATGCAAGGGAAGAAGAGAAAAGAAAAAAAAAAGGAAAAGGAAAAGAAAAGATAGTGAGATTATATTAAAATAGTCTAAGTTAAGGTATTTGGGTGTATTAATTAAATAATTATCCAAGAAAATAATTCGGACAAAGATAGGCTTAATAGAACGAAAAAAAAAGTGGAGATAAATTTTAGGAATTTATTTCGGGTTATAGATCAAGGTTATAAATAAAATAATTAGACTAAGGTTTAGGATTAGAGAGTTAGGGAGCTAAAATTTTAAAGTATTAGAGTTAAAGTCAATATTCAAGGTCATTGATTTATGTTGACTATTGAGACCACGGACTAAGACTTAGTCTAATAAAGGTTAAAAATATCCATTTAATTCCTTAACCATGATTAATTTTTATTAATCCAACCTATGTCATTACTAAGGTAGATAAACAAAGATGATCATGTGATTAGGATAAACTATAAAGAACATGTATCATATCTTCAATGAATAGTTATCATCCTGTCTTATCTTCCATATTGTTCCTAACTTTGATCCTTCTTTTATTTGATTATACCACTCCAAGTGATGCCATATTTTGCATCAAATTGCACCTAGAAATTTTAATTAAAAATATGAGGTCATTAAATCACTACAAAATCAACTCTATCATAAAAAAAAATAAACATAGACCTAAAGCTAAAGTTTGACACTGGAATTTGATAGATTTGCGCACTTATGCAAAAATAATCACAACTTCTTCGATACTTATTAATTTTAAAATCCATAAGACACATGGGAAACTAGGCACACCGATATTTAATTTGGTAAAACAAATTCCATATGAATCTTATCCAATTGGTACAATTTTAAGTATGAATATCCATCATAAATTCTAGAAACTCAACAACTTATGCATGCCTTTGGATGGAAACTAGGGTTTAGGATTTTAAGGTTTTATAGTTTAGGGTTTAGAGCTTTTAGGGTGTAGGATGTAGGGTTTAGGGTGTAGGATTTAGAGGGTTTAGGGGTTAGATGGTTAGACGGTTTAGGGTTTAGATGGTTTAGGGGTTAGAGGGATTAAGGGTTAGGGTTTATAATGTGTGTAGTAATATGGAATTATAGTTTGAGTGGTAATATATTTTGGTTAGGATTATTTAAGGAATATGATGGTTTGAAGATGATGAAGAGATGATGATGGTGATGATGATGATGATTTGACAAAGATGAAATCACAATGATGATGGTTTTGGACGACTTAGTTTGTGGGTTAGGCTTAGGGTTTACGATTAGGTTTAGTTGTATGATGAATATGATGATGATGATGAACGGTTGGAATAATGATGATTTGATGACTAGATTTCAAAGGTAAGATGATGAATGTGTGATAATAATAGAATTATTATATAACGTTTGGAAATAAAATAGGTAGAGTTAAGTAAGAAGAATAAGATGAAGATGAACGTTGAAGACGATAATGATGGTGTTGAAGGTGATGGCTAGGGTTTAAGATGGAGTGGGTTTGTGAAGGGTTTGAAGATAGTTCTTAATCTCTAATTCACATAGACAAAAAGATTAAGGATTTCAATAATGATCACTCAAACAGAATTGATTAACATTGAGAAGAACTTACATATAATTCAAATATAAGCAATACTTGTAAGTTTGTTCATTCCATTTAATCTAATTAATTTCATGTATCTCTATGGCCTTTATAGCCTCTTTACACGTCTCCACTAGTATAAGATAATGGTATCTAATTAGATAAATAAACTAGAATATATAATTCCTATAAAGATAGAATTAAGCTACTTTGTTGAATAATTCAACTTCATTATCCACTAGCTAATATTAACGCAACAATTAACAAAAAAATAACTAAATTAAACTAATCTCACACATCCAAAATGTCCAACTTAGTCTTCTCATACAAATGCTACATTCATTCCTTCCATGCAACGTATTTATACCCTCCATGCATGCCATGCACATGTCTGCATTGCTAGTTACTTATTTTGCAAGTTTTGTCTATAATTAGGAATGTAGTCATCAGTTTATCTTCCAATTTATAAGGGATCCTCTCTCAATAGATAACAGTAGGCTCCAACATAATAAATTCTAAGTCTTGATCATTTACTCCCGCATCATTCTCCCCTTGTTGACTTGAATTTTCCCTTAAGTTTGCATCTCTATAATAAGGACTAATATCTCCAATATTGAACATTCTATACATCGCATCATATGAATCCAACAAATCTAGTTCATGAGTACTTTTGCCAAATTTTCTAACTACTTTAAAAGGAATATTTTCCCTTGGCATAAGGCTTTTTTCCCTATATTAGGAAATTTCTTCTTCCTTAAGTGTAACCATATCAAATCCCCTAGTTGAAATACATGTTGACTCCTATGCTTGTTGCTCTTGTCTTGTATACTTCATTTTCCTTCTTAATGTTGTGCTTGATTTGTTGATGAAGTTTCTGAAATAACTCCACTCTCTCTTGTGCATCATAATTCTTCACGTCCCCCTTCTTTAATAGTATCATATCAATTAGTATATATAAATTAATACCATATACTATCATGAATGGACTAGAGCTTGTTGTAGTTGAAGAACTCCAATTATAAGCAAACTCCACATGTACTAACTTAACATTCCAATCCTTAGAACTCTTACTCACCAATCCCCTTAGAAAAGTATCCAAAGTTCTATTAGTAGCCTTGGTTTGACCATCTATTTGAGGATGATGTGATATACTAACTAGAAGCTTTGTTCTTAGTATATGCCATAATGTCTTCTCAAAATAACTTTAGAACTTCACATCTCTATACGAAACTATACTCATTGGAATCCCATACAATCTCAAAATCTCCTTAAAATACAAATTTTCAATATGAGTAGCATCATTGGTTTTGTGACATGGAATAAGATGAGCCATCTTAGAAAATCAATCTATCACTACCATGATAGAATCTTTACCTCTTTGTGTTCTAGGTAATCCCAAAATAAAATCCATACTAACTCATTTCTATGGTTGAGTAGGCATGGGTAAAGGCATATATAACCCTTTTTGGAAGAAACTCTTACTTCTTTGACATGTAGCACATCTAGCAACCATGAATTGCAATCTCCTTTGCATTCTTGACCAATAAAAATATTCTTGCAATAAATCCTAAGTTTTATGAAATCCAAAGTGTCCTGCAATGCCTCCTTCATGCACCTCTTTGATTAGTAAATCTCAAATTGAGGTCTCTGGCACCCATAATTTTTTTTTCTTGAATAAAAATCTATCTTGAAGAACATAAGCTTCATGGCTTACATGTTTCTTGCACTCTTCGAAAATCATAGAAAAATCATCACAAATAGAATATTGAATTTTAAACATCTCGAACTCCAAAAGCTTTGCATCCATCATTGTAAGTATCATAGTCCTTCTAGACAACACATCTACAACCGCATTCTCTTTGCCACCCACGTGTCTTGTAGATAACATAAATGTTTGTAATAAACTAATCCACTAGGCATGTTTTAGACTCACCTTCCATTGACCATGTCAATACTTCAAACTCTCATGATTCAAGTGAAGTACAAAAGGCTTGGGCCTCAAATAATGACTCCATGCTGATAACGAATAATACCATAGAACTCCTTATCATAAGTTGAGTAATTGAGGCATGCACCATTCAAATTTTTACTAAAAAATATAATTAGTCTCTTCTCTTGTAAAAGTACCCATCCAATACCTACACCACTAGCATCATATATTACTTCAAATAATTTATCAAAGTAAGGTAAAGATAATACCAGTGTGTTTGAAAACTTTTTATTCAAGTCTTTAAAAGCTTTTATTGCATGTTCATTCCACTAGAAATCTTCCTTCTTCATCAATTATGTAATAGGTGCTCAAATCTTTGGTAAATCACCTATAAAATGAAGCCAACCCATGGAAACTTTGAACCTTATGAACATCAATAGGAATATGACATGTTTTAATAGCTTCCACCTTTGAATGATCAAATCTAATACCATCTCTACTCACAATGTAGCTAAGGAAAACCACACTCTTCATCATAAAATAAAACTTCTCTATTTTACCATAGAGCTTCACCTCCCTAATTTTATCATATAATCTCATAAAATGCTACATATGTTCAAACTCACTCTTGATATATATCAAAATATCATTAAGGTAAGAAATAACAAATATTCCAAGGAAATGTCTAAGTACTTCAGTCATCAACCTCATGAATGAACTTGGTGCATTACATAGCCCAAATGGTATCATCAACCACTCATATAATCCATAATTAGTCTTCAAAGTCGTCTTCCGTTAGTCCCCTTCCCTAATCCACAATTTGATTGTGATATTGTTGACTACTCTATGCAGCTCATTTAACATATCATCCAATATTGGCATAAAACTCTGTATTTGATTGTGATATTGTTGACTACTCTAGAATCAATGCACATCCTCTACTTACCGTCCTTTTTAAGCACCAATAAAGTTGGTACACTATGCAGACTCACGCTCTCTCAAATATAGCCTTGATCTAACAACTTTTGCACTTGTCTCTACAACTCTTTAAACTTCTCCAGATTGTATCTATAACCTTGCTTGTTTGGTAATGGAAATCATGGCATAAAATTAATAGCATGCTCCATAACTCTCAAAGGAGGTAATCTACATGATAACTTAGCTGGGAAAATATCTGCATACCCTCTCAATACTTGTAATTTTGGATCCATGTTAGCACGCTCCCCTTGTTGAACTTCTTTCACCACCAAGGCATAATATACTTTCTCACTCTTGATAGCTTCAATCATCTCTAACTCCTTAAGGATCAACAACTCCATACTGCTCTTCTTTCTTCCTCCCTTACCTTCAACATCTTCCTTCTTTTTTTCTTCCTCCCATTCACCCACAACTCTCTTTTTTCCTCCTTTTTTTTCCTTCCTACCCTCAGCCTCCTCCTACATCTCACTCCTTAGAGCCAAACTCTCCCCACATATATTAGGCCTGAGTCTAAACTTCTTTTTGCCTTTGCACACCACATATTTGTTAAGGACTTCATCATGTGTAACCTTCCTATCAAATTGCCAAGGTCTCCTCAAAAAAATATGACAAGCATCCATAGGTAGAATATCGCATAAAACATCATCAAAATAATTTTAAAATTTTAAAAAGATAAGAGCTTGTTTGGTTACCCTTACACCTTTGTCCTTGCTGAGCCATTGAAGGGGAATATGGTCGTAGGTGATCCATGGTCTTCAATCTGATCTTGTTCACCATTCTTTCACTAGCAACATTGGTACAAGAGCCACTATCTATGATGACTTTGCACACTTTATCTTCAACTCTACACTTGGCTTTAAAGATCTTCTCTCTTTGAGTAAGTTGAGGTTGTTGTTGTACTTGGAGCACTCGTTATAACACATAGAAATTTACTTGACCATCTTCTGAAGCATCTTCTAGATCTTCACTACCTTCTTCAAGGTCTTCATTAAGATCTTTATCTTCCTCATCACAAGCTTCCATACTAGCTATCTCCTTTAAAGTCAATTCCCTTTGATTTAAACAATTCCAAGCAAAATAACCATAGCCTCTACACTTGAAGCATTACTTATTCTATAATCCCCCAAAATTTTAAAAGCCTATAATTTAATAAATAAATTTTATTTGGGATAAATTAGCCTTTAAACCTATTTAATTTAATTATTTTTTAGATTTTTGAGTAAATAAAATTGGGTATAAATATTTAATAAATTAAAATAAATATTTTGTTATCTTATTATACTCTTATTATTTAAATAAATTTTCAAACCCTTATTTTACTAAAATTATCCTTTTTAACCCTTATTTTTAATTATACTAAATTAAATTATTAAATCAATTTATTACCCAAAATATATTATATTGTATTATTTTATAAATTAGATTATTTTATTTAATACCATTTCCCCTTTTCCCTTTTTCCTTCTCCTTTTTCTCTTTTCATTCTTTTTCTTCTTCTTGGGCCGCCTACTGGCTGGCCTGCTTCTTCCTCCACCCCCTACGCTTAGGCCACCAACCCGTCTCTCCCCCTCCTCTCTCATTTCCTTCCCTTCCCCGACCCAGCTCCTTTCTTCTTTCTCTCGCGTGAGCCGGCAAGCCGGCTTTCTCCCTTTCTTTTCCTTCCTTCCTTCCCCGACCAGGCCAGCCCGCGTCTCCACTCCCTTCGGCCGCTCACACGCACCCAACTCCCCCTCCCCTTTCTTCTTCTTCTTCTTTCTTTCTTCTTCCTCTTTCCCCGGCGAGAATCCCATCAACCCGCCATCATTGCCACCCCCACCTACAACCCCCTCTCCCCGTTAACCTCCCTAACTCTCTCTCCCTCTCCCCATCCCGGCCCCACCATTTCTCCCTTCCCCCACTCCCTGCCATCGCCACTCCCTTCTCCCTCTCCCTACAACTCCCATTTCCCTACCCCTACCGTCACCCCTTGAGCTCTCTATCCCCTCCTTCTTTTCCTCTTCTATTTCTTCCTCCTTCCCTGCTCATTCTGCATTTTTTACCGAACTCCCAATGCTCCCCAACCCTCTCTTTTCTTTCCTTTCTTCTCCTTCCCTCACCCTCTCTGTTTTTGCTTCACCACCCAGCTCTGTTGTTGCCGCCGCCTCAACAACCACATATACCACCCCTGCCACTCTCTACCTCACCCTCAAATCATCCTAACACCCATTGAGCCACCCCGCAACCTCCTTCTTCCTCCTCTCTTCTTTTTCTCTTCTTTCCCTTCCTTCTTGGCAGCCACCCTACACTACCATATGCTGCCGCCATTCCGTCACCTATTCCACCACCTAAGCTACCAAATTACTCCCTACAACCCCCTCTACCACCCCAAATCATCCTTTGGCCGAAACCAACACCTGCAGGCCCTCATTTTCCCCCTCCCTTTTCCTTCCTTCTTAGCCTTCCATTTCGATCCCTCCTCAGCTGCCACCTTCGCAGCCTCGCTGTCGCCACCTCCGCCGCCCTTAGCCGCCTTCAACCCATCCCTGACCCCCACTTACAACCCCTCTCCACCTCTGCATCCTTCCCTTACCTTAAATCTTCCCCCACATGCCTTTCTTCTTAGCCCCAAAACCCCAACCCGAAAATGCCCATTTTTCCCTATTTTCACCATCTTTGAGCCCCCTCCTTTCCCTTTCTTTGCAAGCAGCTCATGCTATATAAGTAGGATGAGCTGCTACCCTTCTTGATTTATTTGGGTAAAAATTTTAAGGTATAATAATATTTTAAGTTAATTGTTTTATTAATTAAGTGTTATAAAGCCTTATACTTTGATTTTTATTATTTCTAATGTAATAAGTCTTGATATTATTTTTAGGTATTGGTTTTGATAATCAAAGTTTGAACCTTTAACTGGAATACCAGTAAAGTTTGTTTTTGTGGGAATAGAGATAACCATTAAATCTCACTTAAACGCATGGACTAACGTATGTTAGCACATTGGGCATTTTTAATGTGTATTATGCTTGATATATGTTGTTTAATATATTATATGTGGTTTCTTGTGTTTATTGATAAAAAGAAAGCATGATAGTTTATATGCTATGTATGAAAATATTGTTTAAGGTAGGAGTTTGGTTGTTAGTGAAAATGTTAAGTATTATCCATGTTGTGTTATGCTATTGTGATCTTTAATACATGGTTAATATTTTGTGAGCCTTAGGGAATTTTAGTAATGTATCTTGTACCAAAATATGACCTAATATATATATATGGGTGCTAATAAGTATTATATTAATTATAAGAGTTGTGGATGAGGTGTTAATATTAATATTTTATGTAGTAACAATAATAAGTTAATATAAGTGGTGTACTAAGGGGCAAAATGGTAACTTTAAATTAAAAAGGATATTATGGTAATTTTAGAGGCAAGGGTAAAGTGGTAATTTTGTAATTAAAGGGGAAAAGGGTAATTTTGGAATTTAAGGATAAATTGGTAATATTATAATTCAAGGGTAAAATGGTAATTTTGTAATTAAAGGGCAAAATAGTAACTTTGTAATAAAAGGGTACAATGGTAATTTTGTAATTAAAGGAAAAAATGGTAATTTTGTAATAAAAGGGTAAAATGATAATTTTATGGTTAAAGGATAAAATGGTAATTTTGTAAATAAAGGGTAAAATGGTAATTTTACAATCAAAGGAAAAAATGGTAATTTTGTAATAAAAGGTAAAAATGGTAATTTTGTGGTTAAAGGGTAAAATGGTAATTTTATGATAAAAGGGCAAAATGGAAAATTTAAAATTAAAAGAGGTCAAATGGTAATTCCATAATTAATAATAAAATGATAATCTTATAAGTGAGAGGGTATTATGGTAATTTTTGGAAGTTAAGGGGTGCAATGGTAAATTTGAAAGTAAAGGGGTAAAATGGTAATTTTATAAATAAAAAGGGGTAAAAGTGGAAATTGGAAAGGAGTAACTTGGTAATTATAATAATTGATAAGGGTAAAATGATAATTTAATAAAAGAGAAGGGAAAATGATAATTTACTTACAGAGAAGGGTAAAATGGTAAATATGATAAAATGTGAGGGGTGATTTGGTAATTTAACCAACTAAAGGGGTAATTTGGTAATTAGGATAATGAACAGGGGTAATTTGATAATTTGACTTACTAAAGGGCAATTTGTTAATTATAATAAAGGAAATGGGTAAATTGGTAATCTAACCAACCAAATGGGAAATAGATTAAGTGTAACGAGTACGAAGGGTGATTAGTGGCTTAATAAGTGTGGGAGATAGCTCAGTAACCTAAACTGAGAAAGGGTGTAGCTAAGGCCGAATGTGTGCTATGTGTCCTACATGCCTGAGATGTCCTATATAATTATATGTCGTGTTTTATATGCTATTATCTTAACTGTTTCATGTGTGGCGTAGCTTGTAATCGAGATGTATTCATGTGTCCTCTTTTGGTATATGATAATATGGATATGCTGTAAGTTATGATGTGATGTGATGTGGCTCTTTAGGACATTCATGCTAGGATAATTGACGTGGTGATGTGGGATGGAGGCATGAAAAAGAAAAATGGGAAAATAGGATAACCAAGGGGAAGTAAGTTGGCTGATGAAGGAGTGGGAGAATCGAGGGTTTGCATGGGATGGTTAAAGTCCACATATGGGAAAACTTTACGTATGGAAATTTGCCTCAGGACGTGAGGAAGGCAATAGAAGTGATGTTTGGGTGTCTAGGGGCTTTGGGCGAAAAATAGTACTCTATATAAGGGTGCGTAGGAAACTAATCTAGGGTCTGGAGGAAACCCTAATGTGAGAAGGTGGAAAAGAAAAAGAAAATAATAAAAATAAACGAGAATGAGTGGGGTAGAAAGTGAGGGTTAGATCTCAGGGTTGTGACGTGTAGGGTTTTGAAATAGTTGGGATGTGTTCGACAGATAAGGATGGGCCACATAGGCCCGAGTTAGGGTTTTTGGAGAAAACCGAGTTAGGAGGTGCAGAAGTCTCAAGATATAGGACAGGCCCTCCTGGAAGGATAAGTGTGGATATAGTTAGCCATGCATGTCAAGGGTGAAATACTTTTGAATAAGATACGATAAGACACTAATCACTTATAGATGAAGATGTTGAGCCGGACCCAAACCGATCCACTGGCGAATAATAGTGGCTAGGGTCGGGGTGCCTTACATGACCGATCCACCAGTGAATAATAGTGGTCAGGTGCATTTTGCCCTATATGATCGTTACACCGGCTATAATAGTGGAGGATTCCGTGTTCAACAAACCATACGTAAAAACGATAAGACACGGGGAAGATACTAATTACTTACAGTGGAACACCCTGTGAGTCAGGGCCAGACCGGTCCACCGGCGAATAATAGTGGCCAGGAGTGTTTTGCTCTGCATGACCAGTCCACCGGTGAATAATAGTGGCCAAGAACATTTTGCCCTCCATGACCATTTCACTGGCTATAATAGTGAGGTTCCTGCACTCACATGGACATTTATAATCTGAGATGATTGATTAATGACAGACTAATGACCTTAAGGCCCTAAAAGTATTGATTGTTCATTATGGCCTATTAATGTTTGGACGAAAGTGAATGTTATGTACACAACATTGATATCAGATTGACTCATTGAATATGCGAATGTATGGACCTGAATGTTATATTTACACGTGTCGTTATGTATGGATTCAGTAGTGTATCATGCATTACATTGCAGACCTGTTTTTAAGTGTGCATTTAAAGGGTTACTCAGTACCGTAGTACTGAAGGGTTCCATTCGTGGGGGCCCTGCCTATTCAATGGGCAGTGTCCCTTGCAGGTTGTTTTTAGGCACTATTCAAGTGGACATCGGAAAAGAGCGTAAAGAACTATCCGGAACTGTTAGGGTTTTACTCTGTCTCTTTTAATGTCATAATTTTAATGTATTCGTTATTTTGCAACCACCACTTGATGGATTATATTTACTTGCGCTACTCTAATTTAATTATTAGTCGAGTTTCTCATAATTTGTATTTTTCTCCTTTAGCCTTAGCACTTGGTACTGGAACGGTAGGAGTGAATCGGTCTGGTACAAAGTGTGGCAGTAATATCCCCAAAATTCACGGTTTATTATTTTTCTTCCGCTAAATTTTCTTTTAATTAAACAAAAAAATTCACTAGTGAATTTTGGGGGTGTTATATATTCACCTATCAACCATCTTGTCCTTACACTTTTCTTCACAATTGAACCTTCTAGTGTTGTCTTGAATTATGACTTGAGAGGTTGATGGCTTTGATACCCTTTTGAAATTCAAACCATATAGTGTATTGGTTGATTTGTTTAGTTGGTTCTTTTCAATTATTACTCAAATTTTATTGCTAATTTTGCCAAGTCTTCAAATACCTCATAAGGATAGACCTCCACCTTCTCTCTAATATTCATATTTAAACCTCCAATAAATCTAGCACCTCTTTTCTCTTCCCTTTCTTGAACATCACAACTAAGATCTAATCTTTTAAACTCTATAATATACTCCTCCACTCCAAGCAACCCTTGCCTCAAAGTAATCATTTTTATAAAATTATCTTGCTTATATTCTCTAGGCTTAAATTTTCTTTTTAAGTGCTTCCTCAATTTCTCCCATGATCTTATTTTTATTTTTCCCTCTCTTTCCCTTCTCCTCTTCAAATTTTCATACCATACTCTAGCAAACTTATTAAATTTTAATACGGCAATTCAACATCTTTTCTCATCATCAAGCTCCATATATTCAAAAATAGATTCAAAAATTTGTAACCATTCAAGGAAAAATTTTGGGTCGAGATTGCTTTCAAAATCAAGTAGGTGAAATTAAATCCCCTTTCTCCACATCATCATATTATTTTTGTTAAAGTGTCATGAGCTAGTCCATAGTTCCATACACTTTCTTCTCCTCCTTCCTCTATTAAGCCATGTCCTCCCTTCTGTGATCTTCTTCTACTTGATCTCTTTATATTTGATGTTGGAAATGTGATCCTTATGTTTTTGAGGCTTCCATCCTATCCATACACACCTTAACTTCATTGATATCCTCCATTAATACCTTGAGAACATCTCTTAGTTATTCCTCTTAACTCACCATGCTTTTTACACCTAATGAATGGTGTGCTTCCGAAAATACCTTTTCATATTAACCAAAGTTCAAATCTTGGCACCTCCTTGATGGGTTCTTAAAATAATCTTGAATTAGGAACACATTTTTGAAATAATCTTGGAGGAAATATTGGATCTTGATCATGTATATCAAACTAGATCAAAAATCTATGCTTTGATATCAAAATTGATGTGTGCAGGAATATGGAATTATGGTTTGGGTGGTAATATGGTTTGATTAGGATTATTTAAGGAATATGATGTTTCTAAGATGATGAATAGATGATGATGATTATGATTTTACAAAGAAGAAATCACGATGATGATGCTTGAATGGTGGTGATTTTGGACGGCTTGGTTCATGGGTTAGTGTTAGGGTTAAGGTTTACAATTACGTTTAGTTGTGAAATGAATATGATGATGATGAATGATTGGAATGATGGTGATTTGATGACTATAATTTTAAGGTAAGATGATGAACGTGCGATAAGAATATAATTATTAATCAAAGGTTTGGAAATAAACTAGGCAGAGTTAAGTAAGAAATATAGGTTGGAGATGAACGATGAAGATGATGACGATGGGGTTGAAGGTGATAGCTAGGATTTAAGATGGCATGGGTTTATGGAGGGATTTAAGAATAGTGATTAATCTCTAATTCACACAAAAAATATATTAAAGATTTCAATAATAATCACTCATACATAATTGATTAATATTGAGAAGAACTCACACAAAATTCAAATAAGCAATAGTTGCAATTTTGTTCATTCATTTCAATCTAATTAATGTCGTGTGCCTCTATGGCTTTTATAGCCTCTTTACATGTCTCCACTAGTATAAGATAATTCTATCTAATTAGCTAAAGAAAATAGAATATATATTTCCTAAAAAGATACAATTAAGCTACTTTGTTGACTAATTCAACTTCTTTATCCACTAGTTAATATTAATACAACAATTAATGGAAATAATAACTAAATTAAACTAATATCACACATCCAAAAGTTCCAAATTAGTCTTCTCATACAAATTCCACATTCATTCCTTCCATGCAATGTATTTATGTGCTCCATGCATGCCATGCCCACGTCTCTATGACTAGTTACTTGTTTTGCAAATTTTGTCCATAATTAGCAATTTAGTCATCCGTTAGTCTTCCAATTTATAGGGGATCCTCTCTATTGTTAGGTATTTATTAAATTTTGATTGTTGATGAAATATTAATCTAATGGATAAGATTGGTTACTATATTTGTATCTTAAGAAGAGTTTGTATATGACCTTCCCTATATATATAAGAGAAATATCTATGAGAATTACCTCTCTCAGTGAGAATTGAGAACTAGTATCTTGAGTTGAAGAAACTACCCACATTAAGTGATGTAAATTACTAGTAGTTAGTAGAGGAAATACCTACTATAGTATTTGGGTATTAGAAAAAAGGTGGTGGCATTTTTATAACTTTTGTGTATTTATATTTCATCTTTGGAAATACCTACTATAGGTAATAGAAACTACTCTTAGTAGTGGAAGAAACTACTATAAGTCTCTTAGGAAATTATAGTATTTGAGTGTTAAAAACATAGTGTCATTTTTATAAATATTAGATATTTATGTTTTGGGTCAAGAAACTAGCCATAGTAGGTGGTGGAAACTACTCTTACTGGGTGAGGAAACTACAGTATTTGAGCGTAAAAAAATGCGGTAGCATTTTTATAAATATTGATAATCATATTTCAAATTATGAAAATATCTATCCTAAGTGGTGGAAACTTCACATAGTATATGGTAGAAACTATTGTAAGCATATTTGGAAAGTAGTTTGGCTCTCAGTTCTCATCGTAAAGAATAGTCCTCACTAAATATAACCCTATATATATTAATCATTAACAAAAAATTAATTTGAAATTTTAATAAAATGAGAACTATTTATGTCAAGTGGATAACACACTATCATAATATCAACAGCTTTACTGTATGTTTGACAAAAATAAATTAAAATTTAGTAGAAAAATTATAAGTTATAAGATACTTGAATTATTTTTTTTAAAACTAGCTTATAAGTTCGTAGCACACTACTCACACAGATTTTTTTTTTGAAAAATAAATAGTTTTAATAAAATAAAAGTCAACTTATAAGCTACTCTTAGCTTTGCTGGATACACTATAGGTGTGTTTAGATTAAGGTTAACCTCATTTTTACTTATTTTTGGGATTTAACCTAGGTTTAGTTAGGTTAAATATTAACCTTGTTTATGATCTCAATAAATTTTATTAATCTTGTTTGACCTCGATTTGCCTTGAAATTATTAATTTTTAAATTAGTAATACAGAGAAGTTAAGATTAACCTTTTAAGAATTTTTTGACTACTCACCTTAATTCAAATAAAATTATACCTTTTTTACCTATGTTAAATAATAAACACCTAATGAATAATTTAAAACATTAATATAATTTGACTTAATTTATTTAAATTAACATAATAGATATTCAGATTAATCGAAATATATTATATAATCCAAAGTGTTGACAATAAACCTAAGTGTATTATCTAACAAGATACACCTAGAGAAAAAAAATTAGGTGATTATTTGCATATTTTAAAATATTATTTTAGCTGCATTCATACAATGATTGAGTTGTTTAGGCAGTAATTTAGGACATTTAAGTGAGTATTTCAACCAAATGTTTTTTAGATTTGATTATTTCCTCCTATAATCTTCATTTAAATTAAGTTGAATAAAATTGTATGTTAGAATAAAAAAAATTATGATATCAAAATATATCATCTACAGCAAAATATAAAATATAGTCACCAAAAAGTACTAAAAAATCAGACATAATGACTAAAATATGCAACATAAGCACAAATTGTATTACAACACCAAAGTATACATAACAAAGTATATAATATAATCACCAAAAAAGTTTCAAATAATCACTACTAAATCAGATACAATGACTAAAATATGAAATATAATTACAATAAAATATTTCTACAAATAATAGAAAACCAAATAATCATTAGAAAATAAGATACAATCATTAAAATATATAAAATAATCACACATTGTATTATGATGCCATAGTATAACCTAAAGTAAAATACCAAGACATAATCATTAGAAAATCATAAATAATCACTAAAATATATAATATAATAACAAGAAAGTATCTTCTACATATAATAGGAAAAAATAATCACACAAATCACCATCACCGATGACAAAGTATATTATGAGATTGAAATATAACATATAATAAAATAAATGATATAATCACTAAAAACTGTCAATGAATTATTAGAAAATTAGACATAGTCTTTATATTTTTTTGATAGTATTAAAACTATTATGTACGTACCATATTATCTAGGTGATCATCTGAGTAAAAAAAATAATTATATGATATGTTTAGGATGGTGGCTATCTAGATCCTTAGTAACTATACACAATGAATCACAAGGACACTAATATGGTACTGTATCGCGTCCTTGGGATATTTTTGGGGGCAAAACATGAGACAAGATACTAGTTTCAAAAAAACCCTTAAAAATGACATCATTTTGGTGGGTTTAATGAGTTGTTTGCGCAAGAGCCTTCACTATGCTTGCATGGTAGCTCTACCTCACCCTTCTCTTCTTCGACATTTCTCACTAGCACGAGCATAAATTTAGAGTTTAGATGCAGTCACCCATCAACCTTCTCCCTCCTAACCCAGCTCCATCCATCGGTGACCCATCAACATTGATTTCTCCTTCCACTGGAGACTCTGATGACTTCGACATTCAATTATTGTTGAAGGGAAGGGTTGAAGATGTTGTGCCATTATGTTGTGTTGTAGCTCCATTACTCTTCCATTCCATAGCTCCGCCACTCTATTACTGTTGCTAGACATTGAAGCTCCATAGCTTTGCCGCTCTACCACACTGCAACTCCACCACTCTACCATGCCTCAGCTTTGTTGCTCTGATGGTAATAATTTCTCTTCCACTCTGTTTTGGTTATATTGGGATGTGTTATTATAACATCACCAAAATTCATTACTAAAAAATTTATTTTATTAAAGAATTAGCGGAAGCAAAATAACAAAACTGTGAATCCTAGGGATATTACCGCCATAATTAGTACCGGATCAATTCATTCTTATCGTTCCATTACCAAGTGCTAAGATTGAAGAGGATTATTGTCAAACACGAGTCAATACTGAAAACAAGAATTCATAGTAGAACTAGAAAGTTCATAATATGAAAATTAGAGTATGCAGAAAAAGAGTTTACAAACTAGAGGACATAATTAAAATTCCTTGAAAGGAATTCAGATTACAACACAATAAAAATCAAGTTTGAGAAAACCGGTACAATGTAAAAGGACACGAAAAGTAAATCTAGCCATGACACTCTTGAACCCCCAAGCCAAGTCCATGCTTAACACTCAACCCCGTCTGATACCTTATAAGCATTGTAGGCATCAAAAATAGTATCTCTGACCTGCACAAAGTCAGTGAGGTCTTCTACTCATGGGAATGAGCAATACCTATAAAAAGGATGGTTAGTACACTACGTACTGAGCAAGTTGACCATGCAGTTAGGACCAAGCATATAAAAACAGGTAAAACAAGTATGATCACATAACAACATACAATTATTACAGATAAATAAGGGCCAAGTTATAGTCTAGATGAACTGATTATTTATTCTTTGATCAATACTCATTTTACGCCATACTCTTTATCGATCTATGTGAGTACAAGAACCTCACTATTATAGCTGGTGGATCGAAAACATATAGGGTAGAAAGCACCTGACCACTATTATATGATGGTAGATCGATCTCCAGGGTAAGATGCTCCTGGGCACTATTATTCTAGTGGATTGGTCTGGCCCGACTCTTATGGTATTCCATTATAAGTACTTAGTGTCTTTTATGTGTCTTATTAAACTTAAGGTCTGGTCTATTTAGCTCCATATTCCCACTATTATAGTTGGTGGATCGGTCACGTACAAGGTAGAATGCACCTTACCATTATTATATACCGGTGGATTAATCTAGGCCTGGCTCAATAATCTTCCACTTTAAATAATTAGTGTTTTACTGTGTCTTATTCAATAGTTTCACCCTAGACATGAATGACCAACTCTATCAACACTTATCTTCCCAAGAGGATTTTTCCCAGATCTTGAGACTTCTACACCTCCTAACATGCCCCTAGCAACC
This sequence comes from Tamarix chinensis, assembly GCA_030549775.1. Lineage (NCBI taxonomy): Eukaryota > Viridiplantae > Streptophyta > Magnoliopsida > Caryophyllales > Tamaricaceae > Tamarix > Tamarix chinensis. Next base: position 59,000,523 of record CM060180.1, on the reverse strand, counting down.
TCCCTTTATTCCACTTGCTCACACTAGAGGCCCAACTCCAAGTGAGTGGGTCAAGGCCCACCTCCCTACACCTCCAAGTTCACTTACTACCTTACCCTAGGGTTTTCTCTAGAAACCCTAATATGGGCCTATATGGCCTACCCTTCTTTTCCTTCAACAACTGAGGCCATTTGATACCCCATACATCACATCCCTTAGATTCAACCCTCATCATTTCACTTTACTCTTCCAAATACATGTGTGACCACAAAACCCTAGGTAGCCACACCAAACCCTAGCTTGCCATGTCAAACCCTAGCATCTTCCTTTCCACATGTTACCCCTACATTTCTCACCTTCCACTTTTGCTTTCCTATGATACCCATGCTCGCCCCACACATGACAATCCTCCATCCTCATCTCATACTCCATTCACCCTCTAATTATTTTTACTTTTACCACCATCTCAAATTAGGGTTTTCCTCCCAAACCCTAACCAGGTCTCTTATGCACCCTTATACTAACCCACATACTATTTTTCATCCAAAGTCTCCTATCACCCAAATAGCTCTTCTCTTACCTTACTTACATCCCAATACAACTTTTTACAAGTAAAATGTGTCCCCGTGCGGACTTCATGCACCCCATGCAAATCCTTGAAGTTTTCATGCAAAACCCTAGAATTCCCATGCAAACCCTAGATTCTCCCCTACAAGGTTCACCGACTCTTTTATTTTATTTATAGCCTCCTTTTATTCTTCCACTCATGGATCACTAGATATTTAGGTCAATCCCACACTCCTTGGTCAACTTACTTCCCTTGGGTCAACTTACTTTCTCATCTTTATTTTCATCTTTCCACCCCATATTACCATATTAAATATTATAGCATGCATGTTCTAAAGGGCCACATCACATCATATCACAATTTATAGCATATATATATTAAACACATGCTATAAGAAAGCACATGAGCATACATCAACTCTAAGCTGCGCTATATATACAATAGTTATAATAATAAACATAAGATACATAACATATCATGATACATGGCATACAAGGAATATAAGGTACATAGCACACATAGGGCCTTAGCTACATCATTACCTAAAACATCACTAGTCTTGGAGCACGTTCCTATACATCCTTAGGGTTTTGACTGGTTTTACCTATAAAAGGAAAAAACCAAGGATTAGTTTTCCTCCTACCAAAATACTATTATTTTCTATTTTATTCTAATATTAGAGTAACTATTATTAAAGAAAACTTTACAAGTGAAAAATAGGGTTTTTATCCTCAAGTTAGCTTACTAGGTTATTACTAGTCAAAATAGATTTATGTTAATATTTATATCCACATTTATATTATTAAATCTAATAGCTTTATTTATTCTAATAATAGTATTAACACTATTTATAGTAAAAATAGTGATATTAATAATAATAGTAATACTAATACTCATAGTAATAGAAACCCTAGTATTTTTAGGGTTAAGGCTATTAATAAGGTTAGGGATAAAATAATAATATAATAATAGTAATACTAACAAAATACTAATATTACTAAAGATAATAATAATAATAATAGTAATATTTGAAATAATGATAATATAAAGGTTCAAATATTTTTACAATAATAGTAATAATAATAATAATAATAATAATAATAAATAATGATGATGATGATGATGATAATGATGATGATAATAATGATGATAATAATAATAATAATAATAATAATAATAATAATAATAATGATGATGATGATGATGATGATGATAACTATAGTAATAATAATAATAATAATAATAATAATAATAATAATAATAATAATAATAATAATAAAAGCAATAAGAATAATATTATTAAAAGTAATATTCGAATAATAAATATTAATAATGACGTTTGAACATTTTTAATAGCGATAAAATGATAATATGACAAGGCTAGCATTGATAATAATATTAACAACAAAAAAATCAACAACAACAATAATAATAATCGAAATAATAATAAAATAGGGTTTTGACCCCTTAATAATAATAATAATAATATTCTAAGGCTGTAGATAATAATAAATAATAAATAATAATAATAATAATAATAATAATAATAATATAAATACAAGTAAAATGGATAAGGCTTGTGTAATTAGGGTTTAAGGGTTGAGAAGGTTCAAGGTACCACCTAGGGTTGGTAGTGATCAACGGCACCGGTGACGGCGGTGGGAAAAGAGGGAGAAAAGGGGAATAGTTGAGTGTTGGGAATAGGAAAGGGGGAATGAGGGTGGAATTTGGGGTGGTTGTGGATGCCCAGGTGGAGAGGGTTGGAGTGGTGGTGGTGGCACAACCAAAGGCAGCGGCGCTTTGGTGGCCAAGGGTGGTGGAGAGGGAGGAAGGGAAAATGAAGGGTAGGAAAAGGTAGAGGAAGGTCTGCAGGTGATTTTGGGAGGTATAAGGGATGGTGGTTGCGGCAAAAGGGGTAGTGGACAACCGCGGTGGCTAGAGGTGTGGCTGATTGGAAAGGAAATTTTACATAGCCGGGGTGACTCACACAGTGAAATTTGAGGGTGGTGGTGGGTGTTGCTTGGTGGAGGTAGAGAAATGGGAGGCAACAACAAAAATGGAGGGTTTCTGGGTTGGGAGAAAAAAACTCGAATTAGAGGTGGTAGAGGGGCATTTATAGGCTAAGATTGAGGGGGAAGGAGAGAGGGGGAAGAGGAAGGGTCGGTGGCAGGCGTGTGCTCACCAGCCGGCGACCCAATAGCTGGGGAAAGCCTACAAAAACTTGCAGGTTGGTTGCTCGGGAAGGGGAAAAGGGGAGGAGAGAGAGTCACACGTAAGGAGAGTGAGGCACTATGATTGGGTGAAGGAGAGAGAGGGAGTGTCAGGGAAGAGGGTAAGGGTGGTGGCCTGGTGTGCTGCGGCACAAGGGTTACATGCCTGCACCAGGAAGTGGAGTAGTCAAGCACGAGGAGAGAGAGGGAGTTGGGGGAGGAGGAAAAGAAGAAGGGGGTGTGCAGCGCTGGACCGACGGTCCAGGAAAAGAAGAAAGGGAGGGGAACGACCGATTGGGGGGAAAAGTGTGGCGAGGGCCTGGGCCGCGTAGGATGAAGGGAGAGGGGAGGAGGATTGGGCCGCACACTGGGCTAGCCCAAGTTAGGGAAGGGGAGGGGAAGAAAGAAAAAGAGAAAGGAGAGGAAGGAAAGAAAAGGAGAGAAAAGAGAGGAAAAATAAAACAGGAAAAAAAGGAAAGAAAAGAAAAATAGGTGAGTTAGGGGTATTTAAAATATTTTGGTAATTTGGGATATTTAAAAATAATAATATTTTAATAAAATAATAATTAAATTTCCTTTTTAGATTAATTTAGGATTTTTGAGATATCTTTCCTAAATTCCGTTTTCATTAGCAAAACACCCTAATTTTTTCCAATTAAATTATTTGTAAACTTCCTCTTGATTTTTCCCTAATTAATCCCTCTTATTTTAATAAAATAATTTATTTAATTAATTTTTCTAATAAATCCTTAATTAGCCATAATTATTAAAATAAGGGTTTTGGGGTATTTTAGTTATTTGGTGTTGAAAGAAGTCATTTTTGCATAACCAATGATTTTTACCTGTTGGGATTGCTAGTTTAGGTTGTTGTTGCGTTGTTATTGTTATTATGTCATGATTAGTGATTTTGGCTGTTGATACTGTGTTGTGATTGCTGATTCTGATTTTGGTTTGTATTGTTATTGTTGTTTTTGTGTCGTGATTACTAATTTTTTGTTAATGTTGTGATTGATGATTTTGGTTTGTGTTGTTGTGTTGTGATTGTTGATTTCTGTTTGTGTTGTTGTGTTGTGATTGTTGATTTCTGTTTGTGTTGTTGTTGTTGTGATTGAATTAGAGTCACCGATCATTTATTATGTGTTACTGGTAGTGATTTCTATTATTGGTGTAGTGTAGTGTTGTGGGCTTGTGGCAATTTGATTGTATTATGACTTTTAGTGGTAGTAATAGTAATATGAGTTTTATGAGTTCTTGTGTATCTTCTACAGATGTAAATGAAAATCCTCTTTTGAATTATATTACTAAAGGAGAGAAAACTAGTGGAGGAGGAAATTTTTTTTGGACTTGTAATTTTTGTAATCAAACAAAGTAAGGAATGCTATACAAGGGTGAGAGCTCATATGTTGAATATTCTTGGTAAAGATATTACAATTTGTAAGAAAGTTAGGGTGGAGGACAAGCTTGAAATGGTAAATTTAGAAAAAGAAGTTCTAAAAAAAGTCGAAGCGATGTTACCAAATAATGTGCCTTTACCTAATATAAGCATATCTAATTCGAGAATCGATGTCTTTATTTAAGAAGAAATGAGTGACTGAGATGAATCCTATGGAGAAAGCTTTTAGCAATCAAATGTGATTGCTAGAATATGTTTACACTAGTAGTGTTTCATTTAATTTAGCAAGAACTCCTTTTTTTTAATGGAAGCTTTTGCTTTTACTACTAGCCATAGTTTACATGATTATGGTCTAAAAAGTTATAATCATTTGAGAACAATGTTACTTCAACAAGAAAAATCAAACATAGAGAGATTATTGGAACCAATCAGGAAGACATGGATGGAAAAGGGTGTTGCTATTATGTCTGATAGTTGGAGTGACACATAAAAAAAGACCATTAATACATTTTTATTACAATTTGTGTTGCAGATCCTATATTTTAAAGGTAGTTGATTCTTTGGGTGAGCCAAAGACAAACCCTTTGTTTCTAAACTGTAGAAATAAGTCATTGATGAGGTGGGTTATCAAAATATTGTACAAGTTATCACCTATAATGCCTCAAATTATAAAGTGGTAGGTGAGATCATTGAATAAATATATGCTCATTTTTATTAAACTTTATGTGTTGTTCATACTCATAACCTTACTTTGAAAAATATTTGTGCTGCAATAAATGTGGACAATAATGTTGAAACATATGAGGAGTGTCATTGGATAACTAATATTCATGGAGATGCTATTAAAATAATTTTTTTATATAATGATGCATTCAATGAGATTAGCCATCTTCAATAGGTTTTCTTCTATAAAGTTGCTTGCAGTTGCTAATACTTATTTTGCTTAAGTAGGTTTTACATTTAAGAGAATAAAATTTATAAAGTATAGTCTTCAAGCTCTGGTGATTAGTGAAGAGTGGTTTTCTTATAAAGTTGATAATATTTGAAAAGTAAGGTTTCTGAAGGAAAAATTGCTTGATGATTTATGGTGGGAGAATGTTGGTTATATTCTTGAGTTTATACATCCTATTTACTATATGATTAGAGAGTGTGATGCTGATAAACAAATTATTTATCTTATTTATGAAATATAGGATACAATGATTAATGAAGTGAGAAATGTCATTTATAAGCATGAATGAAAAGAGATTTGAGAAGTGTTTTCTTTCTTTTAAATGGTATATACTATACTCACAGCTCTTTAGACCAAAAGTAATACACATCTTCATTGTTTGACATACTCATTGAACCCAAGGTAACCTATTTTATTTTTATTTTTATTAAATTGTTATTTATTTTATTTCTTTAATTTAATAACTAATAATAGTAGCTATAATCTGGTTGATTTCTTCCTTAGAGTTAAGGTATTACATTGATGTTTGGTTTGATGCTAAATCACCTAGAGTTGCTCCTTCTAGAGATGAAAATACTTGCATTGGAAGGAACGGGTATTTTTAAAAGACTTTCCCTTAATCATGAAACTTGCTCCAAAGTTAATATGAAATTTGTGTATTTTTCACTTAAACATGCTCTATTTGGAGAATTTAATTCTCTTTATTATAGAGACGTTCTTGATCAAAAGGCTTAGTGGGGAGTTTATAGCTCAAGTGCACCATTGCTTCAATATATTATCCTCAAATCCCTCAGTCAAGTATCTTCTTCTTCTTCATGCAGTGAATAACATTGGAGCACATATATTTTTATTCATTCTATTAAGATGAATATATTGCTTACTAAGCGTGCTGAAAACTTTGTATATGTTCATAACAATTATCGTCTTATAGCAAGGAGACTTCTAGAATATAAGGAATAAAAATCAATGATGCAAGATATCTATGGTAATATTTTCTTGTTGTTTACTAATTTTGTATTACATTATAAGATATGAAAACTATTGTAACATCCCAAAATTCACTATTTTTTTAAAAGCGGAAGTAATTAAGTTAAAACCCGTGAATTCTGGGGATGTTACCGCCACACTTAGTACCAAAATGGTTCTCTCCAACTGTGTTTAGTATCAAGTGCTAAGGCTAGAAGAAAATTAATAATCAATTATAAATCAAGACAAACTAAAATCCAAATAAGCATTAAACGATTGTAAAACAAAATCAGAGTACGCATAAAGAATTGTAATTCATTTCCAAGAGAGAAATAGGCTTACAACCAAAAAAAGGTTCATTTAAAATACTCAATCGAGTAATGAATCATAAAATGGTAAATATTATACCAAATAAATAACAAAAGGAGTTAAATCACATAAAGAATGAATACGGCCACGACACTCTTGAACTTGACCCAAAACATGCTCAACACACAGCCCCAACTGATGTATCGCCTACCTGCACAAAGTCAGAGGGGCATACTACTCGTGGGAATGAGCATCATACATGAAAATGGTGATCAGTACGCTACGTACTGAGTAAGGTAACCGAGCATTAAGGCCAACACATAAGCACATAAACCATGCATAAGAACAAAAGAGCATAATCATGTTAACATAAATGCATATGACCATCCAGGTAAAAGTACAAAGGCCTAATTATAGTTCAGATTAATTTTTAAATTAATCTCTTATCATAACTCATTTCATACCATGCTTTTTATCAAGTCCATGCGAGTACAGGAACCCCACTATTATAGCTAGTGGACCGAAAATGCACAAGGCATAAAGCTCCTGACCACTATTATTCGCCGGTGGACCGGTTTGGCCCCTTCTCGCACGGTGTTCCACTGTAAGTAATTAGTGTCTTTCCCATGTCTTGGCACAAATATGTTCGGTTTTGTTGAGGACGGCATCCCCCAGTATTATAGTAGGTGGACCGAAAATGCACAGGTACAAAGCCTGACCACTATTATAGTCGGTGGACTAGAAACACATAGGGCATCATGCCCTAACCACTATTATTCGTCGGTGGACCGGTTTGGACCCGGCTCAACATCTTCCACTTTATGTGATTGATGTTTTATGTATTTTATTCAAAAGCTTTCATCCTGGACATGCATGAATCATTCCCTTACACTACACAAATCACAAATCATAAATTTCACAATCATAATTACACTTTAATCACCAAATACACATGATAACACAAAAACTCTAAGCAACCACAACAAACCCTAATTGTCCACAAAAACCCTAGCTCGGTATGCGCCCTTATATTGCTCCACATACTATTTTTCATCCAAAGTGTTCAAACATCCAAACAACACTTACATTACCTTTCTCACATCCCAAATCAACTTTCCACACGTAAATTTCATATCCATGCAGATGCTAACCTCCCCATGCAAACCTTTGAACTTTTTCACGCAAAACCCTAAGCTCCCATGCAACCCTAGATTCAATCCATATAAAACCAAAGATTCATCCATACCAAACCCTAAATTCAACCCATACAAAACTAAAGATTCATCCATACCAAACCCTAGATTCAACCATACAAAATCCTATATTAGATTCCCCCATACAACACTATAAAATCTACCATGCAAAACCTTAAATCCATCCATATCAAACTCTAGTTTAGATTCTCCCATGCACAACTATAGAATAAATTATCCCAAACAAAATTATGCAAAACCATATATTAGATTCTCCCATACAAAACCATAAATCAGATTCTCCCATATAAAACCATAAATTATATTCTCCCACACAAAACCATAAATTAGATTCTCCCATATAAAACCATAAATCAGATTCTTCCACACGAAACCCTAAATTAGATTCCTTCTTTTATTCCTCCACTCATAGATCATTAAAATACTTAGGTCAACTCATGTCCCTTTTAGTCAACTTACTTCTCATTTTCCATTTTCAACTTTTTTCCCACACAATACCACTTTTATACGTCCTCACATGCATGTCTTATAGGGTTACAACGCATAACATCACATAACACAATATTTCAACACATATAGTACACATGTCGTGTGAATACATACTTCAACTCCACGTTATACCACATACGAAATAATAACAATAATGATAAACATAGGATACATAGCATGCGAAGCACATAATGCATATAAGTACACAAAAGGCCTTAGCACCCCTTACCTGAAATGACACCGGTCTTGGAACACACTCCTACGCCTCCTTAGGGCTTTGATTGGTTTCACCTATTATGAGGGAAAAGCTAAAAATAAGACTCCCTCTTACTAAAATTACTATTAATTAATAACTTATTCTAAGACCAGGCTTTTGATAAAATACTAAAATAATAATAGCAAAAATACCAAAATATCAATATTAATATTAACAATAATAAAAATAAAAAGGATATTATTCAAAAACAAAGTAAAATAAAGTCTTCGGCCCGTTTACCAAAATAATACTAACAATAATATTAGTAAAATAAATAACAAAATTTAGTAATAATAATAATGATGAAATAATAGTAATAATAATAGCAAAACTAATAGTAAAGTAGTTGTAATACTAATAATGAAATAATAATAATAATAATAATCATAATTTGAAATAGTAATAATAAAAATAATAATTATTATAATAATAACATGTTAATATTAATAATAGTAATAATAGAAATAATAGTAATAATAATAATAATAATAATAATAATAATAAATAGGAATAAAAATATAATAGGGCTTCAACCCTCAACAGAAATAATAACAATAACATTAATAATAATAACAATAATAATAATACATATTAAAAATAGAAATAATAATAATAATAGTATTTATATTCAAATAAATAAAATAAAATAAATAAATTAAGACTTATAAAAATAGGGAAAAGGGTTGAGAGGGTCCAGTGTTCAACCTTATGCTGGTGGTGACAGGCGGTACTGGCGGTGGTGCACGGCGGTGGCGGTGATGGCCGGAAAAAGGGTAAAAGTTGAAGGTTGGGAACAAAATAAGAAGAATGGAGTTAGGAGTTGGGGTGTTTAGGGTTGCCCAGGTGGAGAGGGGCAGAATAAGGGTGGTGGTGCAGCCAAAGGCGGCGCGCACGACGACGGTGGTGGTGGCCGAATGGGAGAGAAGAAGAAAGAGAGAGGAGAAGAAGGAGAAAGGGGAAAAGAAAGGTAGGGGAAGGTAGGGAAGGGTCTGCAGAAGAGAATGGGAGGAGAAAGAAGTGGTGGAAGCGGCAGAAGAGGTGGCTAATGGTGGCACAAAGGGTGGCGGAGGTGGAAAAATAGGTTGGTCGAAAAGAGAACTTCACATAGCCTGGATGGCTCGTGCAGGAAGAATCGAGGGAGAAGGGAGACGTAGTTAGTTAGGGGGTGGATCAAGGAAGAGTTTGGTGGCCAGAATGGGTGGCGGTGTTGGCCAGAGGCAGCTGACAAGGCGTCTAAAAGGGCGGCGGCAGACAAGAGAAATATTTTGGGTATGAAAAAGGAACTCGACTCTAGGGTTGGTTTAGGGATATTTATAGGCTAAGGGTGGGAGGTAAGGTTGAAGGGAATATGGGAAAGTTGGGGCAGGTCAGTTGGGCTCGCCGGTGGCGATGGTTGCCGGTGAAATTCTAGGCCAAACGTGGCAGGGTTAGTTGGTTGGGAGAGGGAGAAACGTGCGAAGATAGGGGCGTTGATTGGGTCAAAATAATAGGTCAATCAGGGGGAAAGAGAGGGGAAAATTGGAAGGTCAAATCGGGCGAGATCGCCAGCAAAAAACCAAGGCAGGGTGGTGAAGGTTGTAGTCGATGGCGAAGGCAGGATCGAAGGCTAGGGGAGGAAGAAGAAGTAAGGCGACTGGACCAGGCTGCTGGGAAAGAAAAAGAAAGAAAAGAAGATGAGACAGCTAAACCGGGCACTTACTAAAACGGTAGGGTGAAACACAATGCTGAGGGAAAAGAAAATACAAAACGCGGTGCTAGACGGAAGGAGGGAGAATCGGCTGCGTAGGCTGGGCCACGTCGAAGGAAGGAGGGAGGGGAACTAGGCCGATGGGCTGGCCCAGTTCGGGGAGGAGAAAAAAGAAAAAGAAAAGAAGAAGAAAGAAAAAGAAGGAAAAAGGAAGAAAGAAAAGGAAAAAGAAAAAAAAGAAAATTAGGAGGGTTGGGTTAAATAAATTAATTAAAATATTTGGGATATTTAAAAATAATAATATTTAAATAAAATAATATTTAAATCCCTTTCTAGGCTAAATTAGGATTTTTAAAATATTTTCCAAAAGTTTTATTTTAATTATCAAACCACTCTAATTTAATTTAATTAAATTATTTGTAAAATCCATATTAATTCGGAACTATTTTCTCCTTCTTATTTTAAATAAAATAATTTATTTAATTAGTTTCTAAAATAAAATTCTTAATTAGCTAAAATACCCAAATTTTACCCTAATTAAAATACCTATAAATTTCTTCTTGATTTTCCCTAATTAATTCCCTTTTACTTTAATAAAAATAAATTATTTAATTAATTTTCATAATAAAATATTATTTAATAATAAATAATAAAATTAGAATTTTTAGGACATTTCAACTATTAAATGACAAAACTATTTTTTTTACGCATGTGATGACTTTAGTTCTTCTGAAGATATTGAATTGCTTCTCTTTCTCTTAATGGACTCGAGTTAGAAGCAAGGGTTTCTACTGAAATAAGGCTTTAAAATGAAAAAGTAAAAGTAGCTGATATCATTAATGAAAAAAATACTATATTTAATTCATGTGAGTGTATGGTTTTTTGTAATTTAGTATAAGTTTGAGAATTAAATTATATTTATATAAATTTTAAATTTAGTATATATTTTTAGTTTAATATGTATATATATATATAAAGGGTCACATAAAAACTTTTACTAATACAAACATAAGAACCAATCTCATCCATTAGATCAAAATTTAATTAACATTCAAGATTTTATTAATACCAAACAAAAAATCTAATCCAAGCCTCTATCCAAACCAAATATCTAAACCTCTAAAACCATAAATTATACAAACCCTAAACCCCAAACCATAAACCCTAAATCCTCTAAACCCTAAACCATAAACCCTCTAAACCCTAAACCCTAAACCCTAAACCCTTTAAACCCTAAACCTTAAACCCTCTAAACCATAAACCCTAAACCATTTAGCCCTAAACCCTAAAACCAAAACCCGAAACCCTAAACCCTAAACCCCAAACCATCAACCCCCCAAAACCTAAATCCTAAACCCTAAACCCCAAACCCTGAACCCTAAACCCCAAACACTCTAAACCCTAACCCCTATAAACCTCAATTCCTAAACCCTAAAACCCAAACCCTCTAAACCCTAAACCCCACATCCTAAACCCTCTAAGCCCTAAACCCTAAACCTCAAACCACAAACCATCAAAACCCCAAAACCTAATCCTCAAACCGTAAACCCCAAACCCTCTAAAACCTATACCCTAACCCTAAACCATAAACCCTAAACAATCTAAACCCTCAAAACCCTACAAAACTAAACCCTATACCCTCTAAACCCTAAACCATCTAATTTCCATCCTAAGGCATGCATCAACAAAAGAAAAAAAACATAGTAATCAAATATACATTTATTTAGTTATACAATATGAGAAGGGAAAAAAATCTTCCATGATTCAAAATTTGACAATTCCTTAAATTGAACCTTATACAAGTTTGGAAAGAAACCTTACATTATCATCTAAACTACAACAAAAAGCATCAATGAATAATACCTTCAAGAAGTTGAAATTTTTTTTACATCTAGCTCTGGTTTTTCATTCCAAAATCCATCATCCACATATAAAAAATTGACATTAGTTACAATTTGAAGTAATGAATTAAAAAAATATTGCAATTTTAGATGGAGAAGCAAAATAATTTCTTTTACCTTTGATTTTAATTTTAATTTTGTGGGACAGTTCCGACTATTATGGCCTACATACTCTCCACATGCCTTGCACTTTCTTATCATCTTCTTTTGTTGCTTAATAGCCTTTTCTTTCTCCCCTTTGATCCTCTTTCCACTTCCTTTATTTTTGGATTGACGTGGAACTTGAATGGTAACTTCACTCAGAGCACTTATCTCAATTAAGGATTCAATGATATCTGATTTGTTTGAAGGTTTATCACTAATATTCTTCTCACTCCATTCCTTCTTAAAATATTTAAGAACTCTTATAAATTGATGGATGCCTTCTTCATTCCCTTCAACTAGGCTAACACATTCAAAAATTTCAAACCATAACCTCCTCAAATTAGTCTTCATATCATCAGATTTGGAACATTGTTCCAATGGGTTTCCTTCTATATCATATATTGGCTTTTTCATAGCATCTTTAGTCCGCCAATTCACTAACAATTGAGTAGGAATATGGTCAACTCCTTTTCCTTTCAAAACCCAAAGCATATGCCTACATGGAATCTTGCATCTTTGAAACATATTATAAGGACACTTAATATCTCCGTTTATTATATTATATACCACCCGAAAAGTATTCTTACAATTTGACATGCCAAGTTCACCAACCACTGCAATCTCTAAATCCCCTTCCCTCATAAAATTATCAAGGCCACATGAAAATGAAGCAGCCAAAATCTCAATTTGAAACTCAAAAAATATAGTATGGGTATAAACTTCAGATGCATGCTTTTCCAATTTAAGGGGAGTTCTAAGTTCGGGATATGACAACTGTGATACCTTATTTATCTCCAACTATTTATACCTCTATAAATCCAATGCACTCTCATACCGCATACAAAATTCAACCAAAGTACAATAATTATTAGTGAAAGTCCCAAAAAAGCTATTCTCGCTCTCTGATCTTGAAGTTGTTCGTAGAAGCTCTCCCATAAACAAGTCTCTAAAATATGTAGGTATCCATAAGTTTCTTATATCGAACATATGACCAAGCTATTCGTGTTCCTCCAAAATAAATTCAATAATTATCCCCATCCACTTACACTCGAACTCCTTAGGTTCAAGTTGTACCCTCCACACACCTGCAGATGACCTACTTATGAAATCAGAGTCACATATAGAAGGACCAACTTTTGTGGGCAATTTACTCATAATGTGCCATATACAAAATCTATGGTGAGTCTTCTTGAAAACCCTCTCTATGGCAATTTTCATTGTTGGATCTTGATCAGTTATTATACAATAAGGCTCAATATTTCCTATAGCCTTCAATAATGTTTCAAATAACCACTGAAATGAACCAATATTTTCATGAGCTATTAACCCTGCTCCAAAGGTGACACACTTTTTATGATGATCAACTCCAATAAATGAAACAAAAATCAATTACAATCAAATGAAATCATATCACCAAATATAGAGTAATTCTTCTTAGATATAGGATCAGTCCAAAAAGCATAAACAAGAACTACACTATCATCATTCATATAATCAAAATAATATCCATTCCAATTCTCCATCTTCTTACGAAAGATTTTCACAAACATATCAAAATCAGAATCTCCAATGTAACACTTCTCATCCCTAGAATAGTTCTTAAAATCCTGTAATGAAGTGCCTATATTCTCATACCCTCCCACATGTTCTTTGAATAATCGAAATGATTTTGATGCCCCGATGTTCATCTTAGAATTATCTATAATGAATTTCTTATGCAAGATAGTCAAATTCCTCCCCTCTTTTAGAAATTGTCTAACACTAGGGGTAGATAGAAGATGATTATGTCCCTCATAAAAATTTGAAATCACATAAAACCCTTCAATGTTACGCTTAAGACACATTCTAGCTCTACATCCCACTCTATTAACCACTCTCCTTCTAGATCCACCTTCACTACTACCTTGGGTACGACATATATTCCTTGATGGTTTAAATCCTTCCCTAATACAAATAAGATATTTTAGTGTCACAACATTACTCACAGTTTTCTTTTCACCAGACAAACGGACACTAAAACTACAAGTGAATGTATAGTTCTTATAGAATTTAATCCCAACATCTAATGATTCAAATTTCATTCCTATAAAAGGGGCTATTTCTGCTAAACAACAAGGTATCCATTCTTCTGTTGTTCCACTAGGAGATGTGTGAGGTATTGACTTTGGAGTCACGAACCCACACTCAACATCTTTTAAGTTTGAGGGAGGAGAAGAACCATGTTTGTCACTCATAATGCCTATACAATAAAAAAATCTATCACAAACAAGAAAATTAAAGTTAAAAAAGTGTATGCATATTAAAAATAAAAAATAGCAAATATGCATTTTCAACTCATTGCCACTATATAATCCATTTAAATTATCAAACTAACAAACAAAAATTATAACACAATACTCAATTTCATAGAATACAAAGGCATAATATCATGGCTGGAAATTTCGATTAAATTTAATAAAAATATCACATAACTCAACATTTCAATTGATTATGTTCATCATATATACATAGAACTATAATATATAAAATAAATAGTCTCTAATACATAATCTGAAATGCCCCGAAATTTTCTAATTTTAAAGATTATATTTAAATAAGGTCTTATTTGAAAAGTTAATTTAATAAATTATTTTAATAAAATAAAAGAAAATTTATTAGGGAAAATTAATAAGAAATTTTATAAATATGTTAGGTAAAGGAAATTTGGGCATATTATCTAATTAAAGATTTTAATTTGGAAATTTATTTAAATAATTTATTTTATTCAAATTAAGAAAGATAAAATAATTTCAAATTAATTTTAATTTTATAAATAATTAAATTAAATAAATTTTGAGTGATTTATTACATTAAAGTGGAATTTATGACAAATCCTTTAAAAAGCCTATTTTAGCCTAAAAAGGGATTTAAAATTTATTTTATTTAAATATTATTAATTTTAAATACCCTAAATATTCAGATTTATTTAATTTGACCCAACCTAATTATTTCTCTTTTCCTTTTTCCTTTCCTTTCCTTTTCTTTTCCTTTTTCTTTCCTTTTCTTTCTCTTTCTTCTTCTTCGCCGAATTGGGCCTGTTGCGCGGCCCAATTCCCATTCTTCTTTCCTTTTTCTTCTGCGCGGCCCAGCCCACATGTCGTCGTCGTCCTCCCTCTCTCCATGCCGCGTTTGAATTCTTTCTCCCACTTAAACGCCGCATTTTATTTCATTTTCCTTACCGTCGCACACAGCCCAGAACGCCGTTCTTTATTCCGTTTGCACCCAAAACTCATCGTTTCATTTATCTCCTTCACCCTCGTGCCAAACCGCCCGGTCTCCCTCCTTTTTCTTTCTTCTATCCCCCGTGAACCGCCCGGTCCAGCACCCCCACCTTCTTCTTCTTCCTCCAGCCCGACGCCATAATCGCCAGCACCTCCATTTCTCCCCGAAAATGGCGCCGCCGGCCACATGTGGCATGACCGGCTCTTATCCCACTCGTTTTCTTCCTCTTGACCTTCCCATTAATTTGAACTGTTCCACTCCCCCTCTCTTCCCCACGTTTTGCCCCATTTCTCTCGCGAAGGTTGGTAAAAATTCAAAAACATTGTCGCCAACCTTCAGCTCGAGTAAACCAATTTCCCTCCCAATTTCAACTCTTGGTAACCTCCCCAATTCAAAATTAACCTCCACAACTATAAAAACCATCCTCATAACCTGGATTCGGGATTTTTATTCCCCGAAACCCTAAGTTCAGACCGTGCGCCACCGCCCCGTTAGACGACTATTACTCCACCTCCGACCAACTTCAACGCCTCCTCTTGCTCCCAATCTCTTCCCTACAATACCCCCTAATTAACTAAACTAACCAAAACCTTCGATTCATCTTGTACAAGCCTCCATAATCGCACAAAGTTGCTTAGTTGCTTCGACAGAAAATTTCACCCCGAGACGTTGAACCATCTTCCACCACCACATGCGCCGCTTCTAACACCTTCCAAACCAACCATTAACTCCTGATAAATCTCCTCCACAGCCCCATAGATTTATTTTATTTTTCTCCTTCTCCCTCACCTCTTTTTCTTCATTTTTAACCCTTCGGGAACCACCGCCGGTTCCACCTACATCCTCCGACTCAAGGTGAAACCCTAGACATTTTAAATACTTAGTTTTAAATTATTGATAATTATTCTATTTTTAGCCTAAATTTTAGTGTTAATTCAACTTTAATTATTATAATTATAATTATTATTATTATTGATATCGACGGTATTCTAATTTCTAAATTTTGTTGATAGGTCTGGGAGTATTATTGAGTAAGATATATTATTCCTCTCGGCCTTTACCTATTTAATTAAAATTTTACATGTTTAATGTTATTATTATTATTAATAATATTAATATTAATATTATTATTATTATTAGTGTAATTATTGGATTGATATTGTAATTATTTCAGGAGGGGCAGAGACCTACAATTTTAATGATGTCTCGCACTTTTACTTTTCATTAGTATTATTAACATTTTTAACATTATTTTAATTATATTATTATTATTATCTTTATTAAATTATATTATAAGTATATATATATATATATATATATATATATATATATATATATATATATATATATTGTTAATATCATTATTACAAATTCGAATGATGTTAGTATTATTAAAGTGGGGTGGTTAGAAATCCAACTTGTAATTTTAAGAATTTTGATATTATTAATATTTAATACTCTACTAATAAAAAAATATCATTAATAGTATTATACCTTATTAATATTATTATTTATTTTATTACTATTATTATTATTATTGTTATCATCATCATCATCATCATCATTATTATACTATCATTTCTATTTTGGGTGAAGGATAGAAACCCTTAGATCACCACCCTCTTCGAATGAAAATAATAAATTTATTGTAATAGTTTCTATAGTTAATTTTTAAGTAGTAGTAGTTTAATTAAAAACCAAATCTTGGAATTAGTTAGAGGATAATAAAGTTATAAAAGAGAGTCTAATTCTAGTATGCTTTGATATAATAGGCGAACCCAATCAAATCCCTCAAGTGGAATAGGAGTGTGCACCAAGACCGGTGACGTTTTAGGTAAGGGTCTACTAAGGCCATTTATGTGTTTGTATGCACTATGTGTTTGATATGCCATGTATTTTATGTTCCTTATTATTAATTATTTTGCATGTGGCATGATTGTAGAGTTGAAGTATGTTGGTGTGAATAAATTGTGGCATGAGAATTATGCGTATGTTTATATCATTATTGTATTATATGACTTGAGGCATGTAGATTAGAGTTGCATGGAAGCATGTCTACGTGGAGCTAGGGTTTGCATATGAATTAGGGTTTGCATGGAAGGGTGGTACATGTGAAGCTAGGGTTTGCACATGTGTGGTACGTGGAGTTAGGGTTTGCATGGGAGTGTGGTACGTGGAGATTGGTTTTGCATGGGAGCTAGGGTTTGCATGTGCGTTAGAGTTTGCATGGAAGTATGGTTTATGTGGTGTTGGGGTTTGCCTAAGATGGTATGAACTAGGGTTTGCATGGGAGTGTGGTATACATCGAGTTAAAGTTGTGTATGAATTAGGGTTTGCATGGAGATATGGTTTACGTGGAGTTAGAGCTTACATGGAGCTAGGGTTTGTATGGGAGCTAGGGCATGCATGGGAAGATGACTTACGTAGAGTTCGGGTTTCATGGTAATTAGGGTTATTGTAGTATTGGGATACGTTACTGGATGCGCATGTCTTGAAACAAATATCTGAATAAGATACATAAATTATTAAATACGTAAAGTGGAAGAACTTGAGCCGGGCCCAGACCGATCCATCGGCATAATAGTGGCCAGGTACTGCGGTAGCCTGGAGACCGATCCATCGGCTTAATAGTGGTAGGGTATATTACCCTAGTGACCGATCCATCGGCTAAAATAGTGGGGGATCCCGAGCTCAAAAAATCAAAACTTATATATGATTAAGATATGAGAAGATACTAACTACTTATAGTGGAACACCATGCGAGAAGGGGCCAGACCGATCCACCGGCATATAATAGTGGCAGGGTATATTATCCTCGCGACCGATCCACCGGCTATAATAGTGGCCAGGAGCCAAAGTGCCCTGGAGACCGATCCATCGGCAAAAATAGTGGGGTTCCCGTACTCGTATGGACTTGATAAAAGATATGGTGTGTATCGACTCCTGATAAAAGAAAGATTAAATGATTAATCCGGACCTTTTTGGGCCTTATGTGTGGACTGTTGATTATAAGCTATGGATTTTACTTTATGCTCTCATGTATCATATGTATGGGTTGTAATTTTATGTGATCATTATCTTGCATGAATTACTGTGTTATATGTCGGACTTAGTATTCGATTACCTTACTCAGTACGTAGCGTACTGATCACCCCTTTCATGGGTGCTTCTCATTCCCACGAGCAGAAGGCCTGTCTGACCTATTGCAGGTAGGAGACACCTACTTTGATGTTATTGATTTCTACGGGACATCAAGAGGGACAGAGTGATAGCTGGGCTGGATCGACTTCTAGAGAGAGACGTGGCCGTTTTCCTTTTAATTTATGACTCATGTTATCTTTTATTATGTTTGAATTGTTGGAACAAGTTTACTAACATTGTTTAGTTATTATCTGGAAAGACAATAGTTGGTATTTCGAACTATGTAGGACTTGCGTGTATTCTAATTTCGTTCCTATAAATTTGTATTTTTATGGTGTTATTAAAAGTGTCTTCTTAGCCTTAGCACTTAGTACCGGAACGGTAGGAGTGAACTGGTCTGGTACTAAGTGTGGCGGTAATATCCCCAGGAATTTACGGTTTTTATTTATGAGTATTATAAAAAAAATTGTGTAAATTTTGGGGGTATTACATAATCCATTGTAGAAAATCGCAAATATAAATCAAACAAGAAAAATAGAACAAACGTACCAGAAAGAAATAGCCTATAGCTATTTGCACCAAAATTACTTGTGTATAAGAACCTTGATAAAGAAGATAAATTTCATCATAAATTGTTCTAAGCCAAACTATCAAAGAATTTAAATTATTTATTGCTAACACATGTATTCACAATACAACAGCAACAGAAAATAAACTCCACAAACCCTAAACCCTAAACCCTATAAACCCTAAACCCTAAACCCTAAACCCTAAACCATAAACCCTCTAACCCATAAACCATAAATCCTCTAAACCATAAGCCACACACCCTCTAAACACTCTAAACCCTAAACCATAAACCATAAACTACAAACAATCTAAACCATAAACCACAAACCATGTAAACCCTAAACACTCTAAACTGTAAACCCTAAAAACCCTAAGCTCTATAAATCCTAAAAGCCCTAAACCCAAAACCCTCTAAACCTAAAACCATATACCCTAAACCCTCTAAACCCAAAAAACCCTAAACCCTAAATCCAAAACCCTCTAAATCCTAAACCAAAAACCATCTAAACCCTAAACCCCAAACCCTCTAAACCTTAAACACTAAAAACCCTAAATCATAAACCATAAACCATAAACCACAAACCATAAACCCTCTAAACCCTAAACCTTCTAAACTATAAACCCTAAAAACCTTAAGCCCTCTAAATCCTAAACCCTTAAACCCTCTAAACCTTAAACCATAGGCCTTAAACCCTAACCCCTAAACCCTCTAAACCCTAAACCCTCTAAACCCTAAACCCTCTAAACCTAAACCATAAACCATAAACCCTAAACCCTAAACCCTCTAAACCCTAAACCACAAATCCTCTAAACCCTAAACCCTCTATACCATAAACCCTAAAAACCCTAAAACCTCTAAACACTCTAAACCATAAACCCTCTAAACCCTAAACCCTCTAAACCCTAAAACATAAACACTATATATCCTAAACCCTAAAGCCTAAAACCCTAAACCCTAAACCATACACCACAAACCATCTACACCATAAACCACAAACCCTCTAAACTATAAACCCTAAAACCCTAAGCCCTCTAAATCCTAAAACCCCTAAATCCTCTAAACCCTAAACCCTATAAATCATAAATCCTCTAAACCCTAAACCCAAAACCCCAAAACCCAAAACCCTAAACACTCTAAACCCTAAACCACAAACCCTCTAAACCATAAACCCTCTATACCATAAACCCTAAAACCCTAAAACCTCTAAACACTCTAAACCCTAAACCCTAAACCTATTATTGGATCAATAGAGCAATTTGAAGATTAGGAGGCTGTTGTTTAAACCTCCTTAAATTATGTTGGAGATAGAACTCTAATTAGATAGTTGCTATTGCTATTTTAAATAAATACAATAATATTTTTATATGTATGAAGACACTTTATAAAAAGTAAGGCGTTGCATTCGCTAAAATAATAATAATAATAATAATATGATTATGTGAGCACACGCTACTTGTAATGAGTATGAGAGGTTTTGGGTTTTTTTTCAAACTAGAATTCCTTGAACATTGATTCACCTTCTACTAGTAAACAGACAAATATATATTCAATCAAACACTGAACATTAAAATTCTTGAAGTGAAAATTAAAGTGACTATTGCTCTGCATTTCCCCGTAACCTACCAGTTCGCTATTCAGCAATTGAATGGAAGGAGCCTAAGGAATTCAAAATACCACAAGTGTTAATTGACAATACCACCTCTTGACTGAAACTTCGAAACCACTAATTTTAAGTTATGTAACACATCTATAATTGATTAATCCTGTTGTTGTTGGCATTTAAACATATTGGAGTCGACTATACTTACTCCCAAAACACAAAACTCTATTTAAGATCGGATTATGCGACTGTTTCTTAGTAAAGGCTTCATCGCAACATATTAATTGACTCTCCGACCATAAAAAAAGAACATAAAGTTGAATACCTCTATGCTCCTACTAATGTCGCGATGTCGCCGTGTACTGCTTCTCCTTGTCTCCTGTTTGGCAGTGTAGTGCGGTTGAAGTCAAGAAAAGGTAGAGGAAGGTTGAAGAATGGAGGAGGTGAGGTCTGGTCAAAGAGAACAGTGGCTGAGCTCGCGCTGACAGATCTTGCTGCCGTTTGCTGGTCTACAAAGCTCGCCGGAGTAGAGGATGAGTGGAAATTAAGGGAGGCTGGATACTTCGTTAGATCTGTCAGTAGATGGGATGGGCAGGTCGATGGAGAGATGCAGGGGTAGAAATGGCGACGGAAAGATGGAGAGACGGGTGAGAAGGAGGTCTAGGGTTGGATGCTAAGGCAGAACAGAGGGGTCCATATGGTATGACTCGAAAGTTGAAACAAAACAGGGTGCGTACGTACAGAGGTAAAATGCTTATAAGAAAAAAAAAGATTTTTTAACCCTTTTTTTATTTATGACTATAAGATCTAATTTAGATCCAATGGTCAGTAATTGTTTCTATATTTGTATATAAAATGTTGTTTGTATATGACCTTAAATCTCTCTCTCTCTCTATATATATATATTGCCCTTTTTTCCGTTCCTGTTTTTTTAACTTCTTAAATCATGACGTTCGGTGATGACTGATTATACATTTAGTATGTTGATCATCTATATTACTTGCTATAAATGATTCTTTCATTAAAAATATTCTCGTACCACAATCAATGCTCAAAAGCATAGTCCAATTTGCCGTATAAGCGGAATCCGAGACAGACTTGCGTAATGCCGTAATTGGTCGGATTGGTTGAAACGGAAATGGACGCACCACTGCATCAGTCACCTAATCAAGCAATCATATTCAAATCTTGCTGTACTAGTTCTCTACTCATTTTCAGTCCATTTCCAATTAGATTACGCCTAAATGATTTGAACTTATTAAGGTTATTGATGAGCCACGCAACAAAACAATTTTCAACGCCCACTTTCCTCAACCCTCCTCTATCCATCTTGGCTCTCCTCCGCTATGGCGGCAGCAACAGCAGCAAAGCCTGATCCCATTTCTGACCCACAATACTACACTCGAATTCCGCCCTCCCCGGATCAAACCCACCAACGTGAACCCCATAACTACATCATTCTACCACATTACGCCTCCGGCCGCCGCTCTTACCGTTGTTGTCGCCGGAGTTCTCTCTCGGCAACTATCTCCATCATTCTGATAGCTGCCGCGGTCTTCGTCTTCTGGCCATCTGACCCCGAGCTGACGATCGTTCGTCTACGACTTAATAGCGTGAAGTTCCACAGACGACCGCATATAGCTATCGACGTTTCGTTAGCTGTGACTGTTAAGGTGCGTAACCGGGACTTTTATTCCATTGACTTCACGAGACTTGATGTGGCGATTGGATATAGAGGGAAGGAGCTGGGTCACGTGACATCGAGCGGAGGTCACTTGAAGGCGAGGAGGTCGTCGTATGTGGAGGCGATGGTGGAGTTTGATGGCGTTGAGGTGATCAGTGATTGGATTTACTTGTTGGACGATTTGGCTAAGGGGATGGTGCCGTTTGATACTGTTACGAAAGTTGATGGACGCCTTGTTATGGGTTTCTTTGACATGCCTCTTGAGGTGAGTTGTTTGATTATTATTATTATTAAGTGTTTTGTCTGTTTCTTGTTCACTAGTATTAAATTGATTGTAGCAACTAGGAATGGAATATATTTGTTTTTGAGTGTTTGAGGTGCTCGAAGCAATGTAGTATGTTTAGTTTAATTTTGAGGTGTTTTACGTGCTGGGCGTATGATCCCTTGAGTGACCGAAATAATTTTAGTTAAATATTTGGATGCACGCTGAACTGTGTGATCGTACCTAGTCCTAGTTCTTAAATAAAATCATACTGCTGATGACCTTATGTTGATAATGATTGAGGATTATGCGAATTCGTGAAATAGTTGATACAATCTAGTAGGATTGCACCCTGGGACGTTCAGATGTAACTGATCAGAATTGCAATATTGGATCACAAATGGTGCTAAGAATCTGTAGGAGTTGTACAAGAGCAGATTTATTGTATCGTTCATAACTTCAGTGTTATGTGCTAGTACTGTCAGGTAGGAAACTTATTGCATTTTATGTGCATCTACACTATGTTCAGAAAGTGCTAAATGGAGGTAGGATAAACGGATGTGAGATATTAAAAATTGTTTGGGAATTTATGTAGGTGATATGGTAAATACTCGAAAAAGAATGAGAAAGTTGGTAGAAAGAATAAAAATGAAAAAGTGAAGTTTTGGAAAAGGTTAATAAAAATTGGGGACATTTTTATGCCTTTGGTATACAGTTTTGTTATTAATTTCATATTTTCTGATTCTCCTCCATTCACAACTTTTTTTGGGGGTGGGGATGAGAGGGAGGGGGAGGGGCTATATCAAATTTAGCTTACAGGAGGTGAATGGAGGCAGACTCGTTCATTAACCTTCATCCATTTCTATTCCACCCCTTCCCCCATAAAAAAAGAAAAAAGAAAGAAAAAGAAAGAGAAAGAAAACTGCAGATGAGGTTTTTGTGCAGTAGCCAAACAATGCAGTTGGAAGACATGTAAGAAATGCTGTTGGTGTTTTCCATGGCTGATTGGTAAATATGTAGAGTTTTTGTGCTTGAACTTGGAACAATGTCCCTGTAGAATCATCCTTTTTGGGAAGTTAGAAGTAAGTCTGTAGAGACAATTGCTACTACTGCTTAGTAGATTTTTGTCAATGTCAGGTTATATAAGGACAAAAGGAGCTGTGTGTTTACAATTGTTGGATATCTATAAAACGGTGACATTGGACCTTGTTGATCTGCCTTATTTTCGTTCAGCAATCAATTCGATTAAATTTGGAAGCATTTTTGTGACTGCTAGGTTCTTAATTCATTTTGACTAAACCTCAATGGTGTATCTGGACATTGCTTCTGTTGTTGTCAACAAAAGTTCAGCTATGCTTCTATGTGTGGAGGGTGGGAATATGTAATAAGCATAAGAAGATTTTCTTATGATCCTATAGGAAAATCTTATGATCCTACATAAAAAATCTTACCATTTTAGGTAAAATCCTACAATTCTACAGAATAACTATAATTTTTTTTTTTATCAATTTATCTCCAAATTTATTTGATTCTTTCTTAATCCTCTAGTTATTGATCCTATATTATTTTGCAACATTTCTTGAAAATGAGCTAATGTAAAAAAAATATGACCGAGGTGAAGTTGATTGTTGATGTAAATGTTGACAAAGAATGTAATCACCATTTATATGGGAAAATGAATCTATTGAAATTTACAATATTATTCATTATTAAATTCTATTGAATTCAAAATTAATATTTTTTTATGATCATGTGAAAATAAGTTTTATTTTATTTTTTACACATGGTTTATATATTAGTTTATCGTATGCACATATATCCAAAAATCCTTTTCTTAACTTTTTTTTTCTTATTTCATCAAAATTTCAAAACCCAACATATATATATATATATATATTTGAGTCTTATTATCTTAAATGATAGAAAATAATGTCTTCTCATTGTTACCTTCATTATTATTCACTTTCTTCATTTTTTGTGCCTTTTTCTTACGGCTAACAAAATTGCATATTTCGAAAAGAATGAAATATATGTTACAGCTAATCATAATTTCATTTTATTTTTCACATTTTATTTGATAATTTATTTATGATGCTATTAACTTAATATCGTTCCTAATATGTATAATAATTTCAACAATTTATGCAACTTGTAAATTGCTTCAACTCAACCAGTGTGATATGAGAGTTTAAGAGTGTAATTCTTGTTACATATAAACATATAAGTTACATTTTTTTAATGGTTTTTGTAAGATCTTACGATTCTACAATTCGATCTTGAGCGTCTAAATCGATCATTGGATTGAATCTTGATTCTAATAACCTTGCATTTTGTTATAACAATGATAATAATTATAACAATGATAACAAATTATAAAATTTAACTAATTTTTTATATTAAATTAATAACAAACAATGTTAATTTAAACTTTGAATTGAATTTATTTGACCCAAATCAAACCTGATCTAACTTGATGCGATTTGAAAGCACACGCAACCAAAAATAATTAATTTACACAAGCCACACAAGAATTGAATCAAAACAAGAAGAAGAATTGAATGAAAGAGTTAGGGTTTCGGTTGGGGGTTAGGCTTTCACAATTTTTTATGAGGGTTTGGTGCATGTTTTTATGGGGATATTAATTTTGGGTTAATAGCTAATGATTGGGTACTTATAGCAGGTAAGTGTCATGATTAATGGTGTATTAATTGCGGAGAAAAAATGTTGGTAAAAAAGAAAAGTTAGGGTTAGGGTTTTGTTTAAAGAATGGATTTTTTGGCTTTGTATGTATGGATTATGATGGATGATTATGAGAACGAATTGAAGGGTGGTTACCGGTGGTTTAGGGGATTTAAATGAGGCTAAAAATGTGGTTTAATGGATGTTATTAAGGTAACAAGAATCCTTTGTATGGAAGAGGGTTAGGGTTAGGGTTTAAGTGGTTGAAGATGATGGATGTTGGAGATAAATTTGTGTATGGCTATGGATGTGGATGATAACGATTATAATGCGATATGAATGTGTTCAATTGAATACAAACTAACTCTCTCAAAACCACATAGAAATTGAGAAGAGAAATTGATTATGAATCACACAGGATTCAAACTTATATTCAATTGTATTTGATATCTTCAACGTTTTTGTGTAGATGATTTACATTCATAAATTGTACCTCCTGAATCTTCATGAAAAGATGGGCTAAAACAATTAGATAAATCACACCAAAAAATATGCCATAATTGACACACACACATATGCACAAAAAGATAGAAATTCTAACTAGTTAAACTTTCTAAGATTATAACAACTACTAATTAAATATTTAATTGTGACTCGTTTGGCTGGTTCTACCTCATATTGGACGTCTATAGTATTTGTCAACCATGTGTCTTCATTAAAAATTAGCTTAATGACCATCAAGTCCCTCCTTGATCCATAATTAAGCAAGCAAGCACCCTATTAGGTCCAAGTGTGCTAGTTTGACCCAAATCTTTCATCAATACCAAACTAATAGATTCTAATATTAAATAAGCCAACCCTCCATGTGCAGGACATGTTCCTGCATCACGAGTTGATGTGTGTAGACCCTAATCCAAAAGAAGTCAATGGGTCAAACCTTTGTTTGACTTGATATTCACTTGACCCTACCCAATCTGATCACGACACTAAAACCCGACCCAACCCATCCCGAGTTCATAGCAAACTTGGTTTTAACTTGATCCAAAATAACTCAAACCAAATTCATTTGCTACCTTTGGGGGGGGGGGGAGTTAACAAGCAAACAAGGAAAATTATGAACTCATTTTGGCGCTAAAACACTTGATTAGTTTAAGACTACTGCAATTATGCCTTGTCTCTAGATGGCAAAAAGAAACTTCATAGTTCTTACCAGAAGAAGGATTGAGCGTGAAAAGAATTTCATTAAGAAGCCATGCTATGCATCCTGTCATTGGTGTTTTACCAAGCACACTTTAAGGGCCGAACTTATAACACTAGCAATGAAAAGCCATTACCTCATGGCATGACTAGTATTTGAAAACTTATTAACACCTTGCATGCCTTATTTGAGATATACACACACAACTCTCTCCCCCTCTCTCTATCAAGCTACTGGGTCTTGTTCCTTATACCAACATTGATAATGGTCTATACATTTAGAATACTTGCTCGGCTTGCTTTTATGCAATAAATTTAGCGTCAATTGTGAAGACATGAACAAAAAGTGATGTTGTAGGAACTTAACTATGAGCAGCTTCCCAGGGATGGAGTCCAACCATATGATTGTTGAAAAAAATAGGAAAAGCAAGAGTGTTGTCAATTCTATCAGGCATGCATGCATGGGGATAACACCTATTTATGTGGCTTCTGTTGGTGAACACAAAAGGGAGAGGGACGAGGAATGGTCTATTCACTCAATTGTTGAAGATAGGATATTACCCTACATCTACATAACAACCCATTGGTTGTTTCGGTTGGGCTAAGTAAATCCTACAGATTATATAGTCTTTGGTGAATATTTTTTTTTTGAAGAATCCTATCAATGTATGGAGTTTCCAAAGGAATGTTTACGAACATCCGTCACTACATTAGTTGGATTTACAAGAACCACAATAATGGCAAAAGACCTGGTACATTTGCCCCTACCAAGGGGATACATGATGTAGGATTTTAAAGCGGTTGATTGCCTATCGACCTACATGTTTTTATGGAAGGATTAATCAAGAGGTTTCTAGCTGGAAATTGATGAGGAGGAACAAGGTGCGATTAAGAATAGGCATGGTAATGTTCTACGTAGGAAATTAAATGTTGTGGGAAGGAAGGCATGGTCTTAGAAGATTTGAATGTAGGAGCTAAAAGTGACAGATCAGAGTCAACTGAAACCGAGAATTACTACCTTGATGACAAGTAGCAAAAGATACTAATGATTGGGAAGACTTGGGTCTAAAAAAGGATAAGAGTATTTGCTTCATTTTCTAAGAGAGAGCACCAAGATCTTTTCATGGCCGGTTTCTGATTTAGAAGCATTACCTCCAAAAAATCATGAACATGCATTAGACTTTTTGCTGGATCATGCTACGAACAACAACCTGTTGACGTTGAGAAAAATAGAGCTATTTGTGGAGAAGTAAAGATGCTGCGTGGCATGTATTTTATTTGATATATTAAGTTTGTCAGGCGAATATCAAACCCATTTAAGAAAGAAAAAAAGAAAAAAAAAACTCAATCAAGTGGTGCATGTGCATCATTTTTCTGTCCTCAGTAAGGCTTGTCCAAAAAATGAGTATCCTCAATGGAGGGGATCAATGTTTGAGTTTCATGGTATTCGTTACAAAGTTGTCATCAAAGTGAAACTATGTGAGTAAGATTAACCCAAAACGACATTTCTTATTGAAGAGGGGTTGTATTGTTACAACATCACGTCTTTTGGATTAAAAAACGCAGGGTCATGATAGAAAGGTAGATATTTATGGGTCCCCCCTGCCCTCTTAAACACAGATACATCCCTCTCTAGTCAGTCTTTAACCATGATACATCTAAAGCTGAAAAGATAAAAAATCTGAACAACCACATGTAGACTGGGGATAAGAAAACTAAACAGATTGATAAGAATAAAATCTTACTATTTTATCTAAATCTTCTCCCAAAATATTTTTTGCCAAATCTGTCTTTAGCAGCGACTATGTCACCCACACTCTGTGAACCCCATTTGGATGCTTATCAATAGGAACCCTCCCAAACTTATTTTGGGCACTTTCATTTAACCAACATACAAACACAACTCTTTCTCTACCTCTGTTAGACCAATCTGTCTTTTACCTTGCATACGCTTGGTTTACACCTAATAATATCATCCATTTAGAGTACTTGAGAGGCTTGATTTATGCAACACCACATATTTAAATGCCTTCAAGAAGATTCTCTTTTAAAAAAATGCATAAGAAAACTACTTAGGTGAAAAAAATCATGATGAAGCCAAGAAAAATATCCTTTTCGCAGAACGCTGTGAATGTTAGAAGAAGAAAATAATTTGATACAAGCCAATGCAGCAGCCAAACACTCTCATGCTGACTCACACTCATGCAGCACAGGGAATGCTTATTGTTTTGATCTTTCCACGTCTATAGGAGAGTATATAGGAGAAGATCTTGCTTATCCAACTTAGCCACATCATTCTTCTTATCTCCTCAATTCTCTCATCAAGATTTTTAGAAGTTACTTATTTACTAGCTAGTTTTTAGCTCTCCGTTTTTTACTTTTTATACTCTTGTGAGTGTATATATGTATATATATATATATATATAATTGCAGTTCCAGGAAGTAATACAGATATGAATTTAATTCTTCTCCTCTCTCATCTAACTTTCTAATATCTCATCCTATTTACATGGTATCAAAGCATATTCTCTTTTTCTAAATTTTTAAAAACTCTCGACCTCATTCATCATTGTTATTATGGAGAATATCACAAATCAATCTCAGCCTAATCAGACTATTGACTTCACTCCAGATCTCTCAGATCCTCTTTACCTTCATGCTTCGGATAATTCTGGGGGCAATCTTAGTCTCAAAGGTCTTTGATGGCACCGGCTATCATGCTTGGAAAAGAGCCATGATGATAGCACTTGGTGCTAAGAATAAAATAAACCTCATTGATGAAAAGTTGAAAGAACCCAGTTCCTCCTCTCCTCTCACTCAGTGGGCTAGATGCAATTCCATGGTAACAAGTTGGTTACTAAACTCACTGAGCAAAGAAATTACAGAAAGTGTGATATACACAACCTCTACTAGATTCAAAAAGAAATCTCCTCCATTTCACAAGGTGTAGATAGTGTTGCTGTGTACTTCACCAGACTAAAAAATTATGGGACAAATTAACATTGCTCACAACCAGTCTAAGTTGTAGTTGTGGTGCTGCCAAAAGCTTAATCAAACATTATGATGATCAGAAATTGGTGCAATTTTTAATAGGACTGAACAATTGCTATTCAGTCATAAGAGGAAGGATTCTTTTGATGAATCCACTACCGAGTGTCGGAATAGTTTATGCTATGGTCATTAGTGAAGGAAGGTAGAGAGAAGTTAGCTCTCACGGTACTCTTTTTTTCAGAGGGAATTTCATTCAATGTAGGAGCAACAAGAAGGGACAACCCCATGGATCAAAAACTGAGAACAGGAAACTTGTTTGCAATTATTGTAAAAAGCCTGGCCATACCAAGGATAAATGTTATAGGCTGGTAAGATTTCCTGCTAATTTTAAGTTCACAAAGAGCAAGAGATTCTCAGGATCAACATTGGCATAATTTAATTCAGGCAAACCAATTCAGCACACTAGGGGACTGAATGCAGATCAATACAACCAACTGGTTTCTTTGCTGAATCAGTGCTGGGCAATAGACAAGAATGTACACGTGTCCCCAGTGAATTAGACCAAGCACCAGCAGGGAATCATTCATCTACTAACACAATGATTTCCCCCTTTGCAGATAAAGAACTCACCTTTCACAGCTCTGTTGCTTCGAGCTTTTCGTTTCATGCATCCTTGGTTTGTTCTGACATGTAGATTTTAGACATAGGTGCCACATATCACATGAGTGGCAACAGAAAATTAATTTTAACCCTTTAGACCATACCTAATCCGATTTCCATCATTTTACCCACCGGGCATATAACCTTGGTTCCATCAACCTACATAATCTCCTGACCCTGAAGGAAGTGTTCTATATACCTGATTTCAAATACAACCTTATTTCAATAAGCAAACTTATAAAACAATCATCATCAACTATTTGTTTCATTGAACATGAATGCTTCATGCAAGACCCTTCAATGAGGAAAGCCCTTCCAATTGGTAAATTGAGTCGAGATCTATCTCTTTTATCCCTCAACATCATCCATTCCAAGCTTCTACTCAGACCGTCTCTCAAGCTAGTTTCTCAAGCTTTGATCAAGCCATGAACAAATCAAAGATAAAAAATGTTTTAGCTTTGTTTTCCTCTTCTGATGCTGATTTATGGCACCTCCGACTAGGACATTTACCTTTATATAAACTCAAGCAAATGTTTGGTTTTCCATATTCCATTAATAAGATCTCTAATTTACCTTGTGAAATTTGTTTCAAGGCCAGACAACATAGATTACCTTTCCCCTCTATTCATACTCGCGCGACTTCTCCCTTTGATCTTGTATATGTTGACATATGGGGACCTCACAAACTCATCACTTACAAGGGTAAGTGTTTTCTTAACAATAGTGGATGAATACTCTAGAGCCACTTGGACCTACTTACTGAGTGGATTCACAATTATAAAATCCTTTATTGCTTTATTACGAACCTAATTTCATAAAACCATGAATGTTATTTGATCCAATAATGCCTATGAATTGGGATCCAACATAGAAGCCAAACATTTTCTTTTTCAACAGGGCATAATTCATCAAATTAGTTGCCCATAACACTCAACAAACTGGTTTAGTAGAAAGAAAACACAAACATCTCTTGGAAGTAGTTAGAGCCTTCATGTTTCAGTCGAATATGCCTCAAATATATTGGGGAGAGAGTCTTTTAACAGCCACTTATATCATTAATAAAATTCCCATCAAAATTCTCAACAATAAAAGCCCTCACCAACTATTATTTAGCACAAAACCTGATTACCACCACCTAAAAGCATTTGGTTGTCTTTGTCATGTTACTGCACTTAATAAGTGTAGATACAAATTCATGCCCTGATCCACTCCTTGTGTTTTATTAGGCTATCCACATGGAAGGCAAGCTTATAAAATCCTAAATCTTGAAACCAAACAGGTATTTGATAGTAGAGATTTTGTTTTCAAGGAGCACATTTTTCCCTTTATCAACTCTCTCTCCACTGATATATCATCTCACAATTCAGATCCTATGCCTTTGCCTGTAATACCTGATTCACCAACACAACCAGAATCTTCACCTCCTCGAATAGAACCTGAAATACAGCCTATCATTTCCCAACCAGCATCTTCCTCCAATTTAGCACCCTTACCATCTTCTGCATGCTCTTCCCCAACACAAAACACAATCTCTTCATATCCTTTGAGAAGCTCCTGCAGAGTCATTCATACACCCTCACATTTAAAGGATTATTTTTGCCACTGCATGTGTAATTCTTCAACTTCCACTCCTGTATATTGTCCACACACCATTACTAATGCATATGCACACAAGACACCATCATTTTCCTTTCGCTCCCGCACAACTCCTGTCATACTCTTACGAAGAAGCAGTGACTTAACCACATTGGCAGCAAGCCATGGAAGCTGAATTTGAGGCACTCAATGCAAATAAGACATGGGAGGTAGTTCCACTACCCAAAGGGAAATGACCTATTGGCTGCAGATGGGTATATAAGGTCAAATGTAAGGCGGATGGAAGTATTGAAAGGCGCAAAGCCTGTCTTGTAGTAAGAGGTTTTACACAATGGGCTGGTGAAGATTTCAAAGAAACTTTTTCCGTTATGGTTCACATGACAACCATCAGAACTATATTGGCTATAGCTGTGAAAAGAGGATGGCATGCTCACCAATTTGATGTGAATAATGCCTGCCTTCATGGGGATTTATATGAAGATATCTACATGAAACCTCCTCCCGGCCTAAATATTCCCCCTTCTCATACCTGTAGATTGAAGAAATCGCTTTATGGATTGAAGCAAGCCTCACGGCAATGGTATGCCAAATTATCATAATCTTTGCTCTCTCGTGACTATACACAATCCAAAAATGACTACTTACTCTTTACTAAAAAGGTTGGTTGATTAATTGTTATAGTAGTGTATGTGGATGACTTATTGGTCGGAGGTAATGATATAAATGAAATCCGGCAGTTAAAGGATTTTCTGCACAGCATCTTCAAAATAAAAGACCTTGGGCAACTTCACTATTTTCTAGGCATCGAGTTCCTTTCTACTTCTCAAGGCCTTGTCATGAGTCAACACAAGTTTATTTCGAATCTTTTGCATGAATATTCACTTGTTGATACTCCTGCAGTTGTAGTCCGCTCGACAATAGGACTAAACTCTTGCTGGATATGAAAGCACCTTCAGCTGATCCCACAACATTTCGTAGCTTAGTTGGCAAGCTGAATTATCTTACTAATACCCGTCTGGACATCTCCTTTGCTGTTCATTATGTTAGCCAATTCAATAGTGCTCCCCAATTGCCTCGCTATCATGCTACCTTGCACATCCTTCAATATCTCAAAGGCCGGGACACTTCCCTTCAGGATTTTTGTAACTCTAATTGGGCTACTTGCCCCTTCTCTAGGAAGTCAATGAGTGGGTATTTTATCATGTTATGTGGCTCGCCTATTTCATAGAAATCAAAGAAGCAAGCTACAATTTCACTATCCTCTGCTGAAGCATAATACAGGTTCTTACGGCATGTCACGTTTGAGCTTGCTTGGTTAAGTTGCTTACTACATGAATTATCCCTCACTAATATCACCCTGATTCCAGTCAAGTGCGATAATCAAGCTGCTATTCACATCACAAAAAATCTAATTTTCCATAAGCGGACCAAGCACATGGAGACAGATTGTCATTTTGTTCGTGATCAGATTCTTGTTGGACTTGTTGACCCATCCCACGTTCCTACAAGCGAGCAACTTGCTGATGTTGTCACCAAACCTCTACATTGGTATGGCTACTATTGTTCTCTTCCCAAGCTGGGCATGCTTACCCATACTCCAGCTTGCTCCCGAGGGGGTTTATTAGAAGAAGAAAATAATTTGGTACAAGCCAATGCAGCAGCCAAACGCTCCCATGCAGACTCACACTCATGCAGTTCAGGGAATGATTATTGTTTTGATCTTCCCACGTCTATAGGAGAGTATATAGGAAAAGATCTTGCTTATCTAACTTAGCCACATCATTCTTCTTATCTCCTCAATTCTCTCATCAAGATTATTAGAAGTTGCTTATTTACTAGCTATTCCTTAGCTCTCTGTTTTTGACTTTTCATACACTTGTGAGTGTGTGTGTATATATATATATATATATATATATTTAATTGCAGTTCCAGAAAGTAATACAGATACAAATTTAATTCTTCTCCTTGCTCGTATAACTTTCTAATGTCTCATCCTATCTACAGCAAAGTGCTAGGTATGATGGAATGTTGAATGTAGCGTGCTTCCCTGTTGAGAAGCTATTTCTCCCTCCTTTTGCTCTTCTTCCATTATAGTATTCTAGAATCTTGATAGTCGTATATGCATGCGGAGCGTCCTCTCTGATTATGTGCAATCAAGATGGGTCATATAACATGAACGAGATGCATGTTATAACTTGAGAATCTGCCTCTTGGGTCCTTCAATTGTCTCCGCTTTCAAAGAGGATGTAAATTTCTCTGGGTGGTTCACTTGACCTGAAGTATCACTAGTGAATGACATATTTCCTTACGTAGCATTATTGTATCTTTATGAGTTGTTGATGCATGATAGTTTGTGTTCATTTTCTATTTTCGATTTTTGTTTATAGACACTGTTGGGGAGCGGTATAACCTGCTGTTCCTTTCGAAAACAATTTTCTGGTTTTATTTCAGCGTAGGTATAATATCATTGCCTTTATGTCTGTATGTTAGAATTTTGGCTCCTAAAATTGACGAAGCTTTACACTGGCAATGGTCTTTGACAGGCTAAAATAACATGTGAGATAGATGTGAATACCAGGAACCACACAGTTATCCGACAAAATTGTTACCCTGAGGCCTGAGGTAAGCCATGATGTTAATCTGAGCTTAAGAATTCTGTGAAGTTTGGTGTTCCAGTATTCCATCCACCTTGTAAGACATACCCCGAGAACATAGTATTAGCATAAATGTGTATTTATTTGTACATTCAATTTGCATTAATCGGTAATTGTCCTCTATTGCTGATTCATATATCTATGATTATTCCCGTAGGGTCAGTGACGGATTGAATATAACCCCTTCAAGAGGCAAAAGGTTCGGATGGCATGTAGTTGCAGGGCTTCTCAATACAGAATTCTGAAAATATTCAGGTCTGTGGATCTGGAAGTGTGTATAGCATGATGTATCATATTGTATAATTTCATTTTATCTCTATATTTACCGCAATGATTAAATAGCACCATTGCGGGTATGCATGGCGTGCGGTAGCCCCCCCTCCCTCCAAAAATGTTTGGGAATTTCAGTACCTGCTGGATTTAGCCTCCTTAGAAAAGAATGTGTGATTGTGTTTTTTCCCTAACCCAACGGTAAATGTTCATTCTGTGTTAGAATTGTTGCAGTAGTATCGAGCCACTTAATTTATCAATGAAGAAATGAGAATGAAAATTTTATGCAGGAAATGAAAATATTTTACTGCAAAAAGGATTATAACAATTATTTGGAAGTATAATTAATAATAACCTCTCTTATAGGATACTATGTGCCTATGAAAATACGAAGTATGAGGAGAGATTTAATATTTCTTTATCTGATAAGTGCCTTAAGATGGCATGCAATGACTTTCCTCTAACATAAGGAGGACACTATTAATAACACCCTCTCTTTTATAATAGGGGTAACCTAAAAGTATTTTTTAAAAAAATTATAAATAATTCCCCCACCCCCATCTAATACTCTCCCATAGTTCTTCCTCTTCCACTTGTGTGCTTCTCTCAAGTGGTATACTAATTCATGAAGAATCTCATGCATATATATAGTGGAAAGAGAGGGGGGGGGTATGGTGGTGTAAGATGTGTTAGGTCAATGTTTGCATGTTAAGACACCCATCAACTTTGGATGAGGATGAATTTTTGTTATTGATACCAAAATAGCAAGTGGCTTTAATTCATTTTGGCCATTAACTCATTTCATAAAATGCAAGTTCATGACAATTGGGCATTCATGAACCAATATGCCAGTTGTTTACATGTTTTACTACAAAAAAAATCCAACATATTTATAGTTTGATTTACATTTATGCTGACATGTGATATAGTTGAGTGGGTTTGCATCTAAGGAAATATGAAAAGCTGCAATTGCATTTGTATCAATAATTCTCTAAGGGGGCTCCAATCTTGGCTTCTTCTGTAGAGAGACCATGATGCTTGAATCAAATTTTCATTAATGAGATATGATGGTAATGAAGATCTAAAAATGTTCAAGGAAGGTTGTTGGGAAAACTTCTTGTGATTGAATATATGTGGCTTAACTTGATTCCTTCCATAAAGTTATCCATCCTTAGTAAAATTCAATGCTTATTCACTACCATTTTTAGATCCTTGGTGCCCGTCATGAACAATTTTAGATCTTCACTACCATCATTGTCAACCTTGGCTTGTATCAACCTTGTTACTCATAGGCATAACTATATGCCAATTAAGTTATTTCCATGAATAAAGAACTAACAGCTTTAAAGGAAAACCAAAAATAGGAAGTGATTGATTTATCACCTAGATAAGAAATAACCCATTGATTGTAACTGAGTATATAAAGTAAAATTGAAGGCTAATGGGAGTCTTTAAAGATCTAAGGCTCATCTCATGGCTAAGGGTTATTCACTAAAAGATGGAGAAGACTATAAGGATACCCTTTTCTCCTTTTGTTAAGATGTCAACCATTCGACGCATCATTATGTTGCTTTTAATTAAGGTAAGTTGTGGACTTGAACAATGCATTTCTCTATAGTGATCTCCATTAGAAAGTTTGCATGCAGATGTTTAAGGGAATTTCTAATCCTTCTAATAAGGCTTGTAGGTCCAAAATGTGCTTGTATGATCTCAAAATAGCTTTTAGATAATGGTTTTCCTAGCTTACTACAATGCTTATTCATAATGGCTACATTCAAACTAAAATTGATTACTTTCTCTTTCTCAAGAAGAAAGCATAAGACCTTATCATTGTTGTTGTGTATGTACATGATATATTAATATATTTCTTATATCTTATAGAAATTGACTACTATGAAGCATATTCACACTTAGCTTTTTACATCAAAGATTTTGGTGAGCTTCTCTAATATTTTTTCTTAGGTTTTGAAGCTACCCATTTAATAGAGGGACATTACTTCTACCTAATCCAACTTCATTCAATAATTGCCCTCTTCATCAAATTTACCAATTATTAAGCCTACTACCACACCATTGGACTTTAACTATAAAATACTATTGTATAAAGATCCTTTATTCGATGAGTTTACAATGGAAAATTTGATGTATTTATTCTATACTATTTGTCTGACTTAGCATAGTAACACCCTTCTAGACTCTCATATACAGGTATAATAATAAAGCATTTGAATAAAGTAAACCTTGGTTTCTTTATTCATGGTTAACACATATATTTATAGATAGTCACATCAATAGTGAATATTTTGTTACCATGATTACATAAGTAATTTGTAGTTCAACATATTATATATAACTAAGAAGATTAGACTACTATAAGTAACTATAGCATAAGAGGTGTTGAGTTCCTCAGCCATGATTTGTGGTAACAACTCCATTATGCCCTTGTAAGACGATGGCGAAAGGAATGACACTGATCTCAAACATAATAACTTGATGATGAGTACCTGACATTAGTTTAGTGAGTAGATCGGCAAGTATGTGGTTGGAAGACATGTGTGAAAGCTAAAGCTTCTTTGCTAGACTCAATTAACACATAGATATGTAGCACTTATGTTATTAGAATAAGTCAAGAAGTTTCTCCAGTAAGAATAGTAGCAATTAAATGCTAAAAGATGGACCAACATCATTGAGGCTATAGATGACAAGATTAAGACCATCAATTGGATAACTAATAAGTGATAATTCATTGGCAAGTCCTTTGATTGAATTAAGATATCAGTTACTAGTGAGACATTGTTAGTGATGGAGGCCAAACACTCCATGAGAGACCTAACTCTTAAGCGAGAACAAATAGCATAAGCATTTTAAAGTTTTTCCAAGCTTTAACAATGGTATTTGGTGAACAATCACGATGCTTCAAGCATAACTTTCATAAGAGGTGAGAATAACAGGATGGAGGAGTTGATTTTGGTGTACACAATAGGTGTAAACAAGATTGGATATTTCTTTATCTTCTTGAACTATAATGGGAGGAGGAAAAGGTTGGGATCCATTAATGTACCTGCTGAGATCATTGTGAATGAGGAGGGATTTGAATTGCTTGTTCCAAGTAGGGTAATAGGTTCCATTAAGCTTTATGGGTAAGTGTGTGATTGTTTTAATTTGAACAAGGTCTTTAGGTTTGGAAAAAGGATGATGGATTCATAGTTGTTGAGGATTTGAAGGCCATATTTGAGTTGAGAATGCTAGTTAAAGCTTTTGAAGCTTTGATACCATATAAGATCAAAATATTTGAAAGGGAGAATGTCTTAGTTTCTTTATTCACAGCAAGTAAATATATTCATAGACAATCACAACAATAGTAAATATTTTGTTATTATGATTACAAAAGTAATTGGAAATTCAAAATATTATTTGTAACTAACAAGATCAAACTACCATAAGTAACCATGGCATAGAAGGGGGGAATTCATCAACCTTGACT
Organism: Tamarix chinensis; assembly: GCA_030549775.1. Taxonomy (NCBI): domain Eukaryota; kingdom Viridiplantae; phylum Streptophyta; class Magnoliopsida; order Caryophyllales; family Tamaricaceae; genus Tamarix; species Tamarix chinensis. Next base: position 58,962,405 of record CM060180.1, on the reverse strand, counting down.
TATGGTAACAACACCAACACTCATGTCATTTGTTATGTCTAACAAAAAATAAGACATATATGGTATAATTATATAAGGGTATGATTAAATTAATGTAATACGCCATCCTAAAATTCTTAAATTGTATTTTGAATTATGTTGATATAAAATAAATGTTTTTTGATTTTGACAAGGGCTTGAAATTTTAATAAAGTTGTGAATTTCAAGCATATCAATTTACTAATTTTCCTAACTAATCAACCATTATGTTTAGATGTTGGCAATTTTATTTTCTGATAAACTAGTTGATTGGTTAACTCAAATTGATCAATTGGTTGCCCTATGATTTCATATTCTTTTTTTTATTATTATTTTGATTCGAATTCTTTTCAATATTTATGAAAACTTCTAATTATAATCTATTTATGCAAATAATCATATTTTGGTGCTTTAGAATTATTTTTACATTATTTAGATTACTTTATGACTTTTATTTGGCTAATTTTTTCCAAAAGCAGTTTTTGAGTCATATCTCACCTTCTATCTTCTCCCTCACTTTCTTCTCTCTTCTAGCATCTATGGCTACATGTGTGACTTTCTACACCACTCCCTTGAGCTACCAAACATCTACCATGTCTCTTTCTGGTCACACCTTAACTCCCTTACCTCAACTTGTGATCTTCTTACACTTTGGGTTGCCCACACTTAATCAAATTCAGACCGCCCTCTCTCCCACTTGGGTATGCTGACCGAAATTCCCTCTTGTACACCCCATTTCTGATTAAATTCACTCCATATCATCTACATTTGTTAATTCTCACCCTTTTCCTTTGAATTTTTTTTCAAGTGTTGGGCATTCTCCACTTTACTCTCTTAACTTCTTTATTGAAAAAAATAAGGGTTTGCTGCTTGTTCCCTATCCTTTGGTCAAAATTATTTTCTCTTCATTCTTCTCCTAATCTTAGCTTTAGCTTTGCCTTGTTTCTCTTAAGTAAGAAAGGGTTAAAGTTTGGAGAAAGGTTGAAGACCTTAGGTTTTGCTTTTGGGTTTCAATTTTGAGAAAATGTTATATTCTATCATTTTTCTTCTACTTCATCTGGTTTCTTTATTTATTTATTTATTAAGTTTTGAAAAAGAATTTTAATGGTTTCGATTCTCAATTCTTTTATGAATTGAGGTTCTTGTAGATAATCATCAAGTTAGGAGTTCATGCTAGAATAATTGTTTGAAGGTAATGCATTCTTATCTTTAATACGAATAAGGTTTTTTGCTGCTTATTGTGGTTCCCTGTTCTTGGCATATTCATTTGAGCATGAGTTATTGCATTCTAGGAATCGAGCATGGTAGAGTTACTTCTTAAAATTTAAGCATGTTTTGGGTTCCATGATATTATGCATGATTTTGGCAAGCTTGAGCATGATTTTGTTTAATGCTAATATTACCATGTATTATTGTGATTCTATGTCTGTAACATGCCTCTTTGTGTGTTTGATGACATAGAAGTATGCTATGATTAATATGGCAAGTTGGGTGAAATTTTGGTATACAGGTTGCAAGTTTGAGTATTGTTTTACCTAGACTAGTTGATTGGTTCTTTGGACCTATCCACTGGTTGTGTGATCAGTCACTTGGTTTAGGGGTTTTGATCATCTGGCCATGAGATCAGTCAATTGGTTTGATGAACTAATCAATTGGTTCCTATAAGTACCTGTTTGGTTTGCCAAACCCATTGATTGGTTGCCTATGACCAAAGTGGTGTGGTCTCTATTTAGACCCATTAACCAGTTTGGGTAAAGTAATTGATTGGTTTTCTATGAATAGTTGATTGGTAGGATCAACCAGTTGACTGGTTTGTTGGTTTATTTTTGTGTGTAGGTTTGGTATGACCAGAATAGTCGACACATTCCAAGGATCGGTTGACTAGTCAGCCTATTTTTGTAAGATTTACTTATTTATTAGTATCCTTTTGTTGGGCCTTCTATAGTATCATTTTTATGAACTTACAACATTTTAATCATGATTACAACCCTGTTTACCATAGAATTAATATGGATCAAAATGATGATAATTGGGCCTCGATTTGGTTAAGTTTGGTATCATCTTTAAACATCCAATTGGTGTCTTATATAATTTGTGATGTGCTTGATGTAATCACTTGGAAACACCCAATTTAGATAATAATGAAATTAATTTGTATTTTTGATATCACTCGGTAATTAATAATTAGTGAATTAAAATTTTGTTTGAATTTTTTTCTCTGACTCTTGGGGTAGCTAGTTGGGATTTAGTGGGCGGGTCGTCCTATGCTTTATATTTTTACTAAGTACCTATTTCCTTCTCTACCGGGTTGCAGTCGGTAGGGGATATGAGCATATATTTGAGGTATAAGATTATATTGTAATAAGCTAATATGGCATTGGTGTCTAGTTTAGGTGGTTGAGGTATCCTAGTATAAGCTCCTGGCACTTTGAATTTTCCATTGCTTAGGTAGGTGTGGTTGATAGATGAGATTTATATGTTATTTTGCTAAGTAAAAATGTCATTTATTCCTCATTACTTTTATAACATGTAATCTTTTCTCGAGTTTTTCTCTTTTGGATAGATTTTGCAGGAAAAGATAAAAATGAAGAAATTCAAAGGAGAAATCGATGGAAAGAGAAAAGGCAACAAAGAACACATCAAGAGATATGGAATCAATGGAAGAAAAGACTATAAATGAAGAATATATATCAAAGGGAAGATTGTGTTGAAATTTCATGAAGAAATAATGAAGGAACAAGAAACACGCCCCCCCCCCCCGCGTGTTTCCTAAACACGGCTCGTGTTTTTCTATCAGCACACAAAATTTCAGCATTTAAAATTCAGCATTTGGCCGAGAGTTCAAGGAAAAATACGGGAGTCCCATGTTTTCTAATACGGACCGTGTTTTTCTCAAATTCTGTAACCGTTCGCGCAACGTTTCCCCGATAAATTTCTAAATTTTGAACATTCGAAGGGTGGTTCGGGGGAGTTCGAGAATGGGGTTATCTCTTTCTCTCTATACTCTCTAGATACCACATATAATTTCTAATTCCAATTCTCTTTCTCTCCATTGTATTCAATTGAACAATCAACAATCTGGAATTCAATTCGATAAGTTCTTCTCCATTCCTCTTTTAATTGCAAGTTTTGATTTTTGATTGAATGCAATTCAATTCTTTTTGTTGCATTATTTTTTTTTGTGTTTAGTGTTTCATTATTAATTTATTTATAAGCATTGATGTTAATTATAGATTATTGCATTTAATTGTGTGTTATTGCAATTATGTAGATAGTATAAGGTAGGAGGATTTGATGATGGAATTAGGGTTTTGGATTTTGAATTCATGATTCTAGATGGAATTTAATTGAATTGATGGACGGAATTGAATGATCTCGCATCATAGATTAAGAATTTAAACTAATTAGACTGATCACCTATCTAGTTTAGATCTTAATTTACGCTAGGATAACGAAATTAATACGTAATTGTTAATTAACGTTTCCAGAGTAGCAAAAGATTAATTATTAATCTTGCCCATTAATTCTTACGATTGCATGATCCGAGCTTATGTGATTATGGTCGTAGTTGACTGCTTTCTATTCGTAATGCTGCCATTAATTGAATCTAGCGTTCTTAACCTAGGTTATTAATTGGTTAGGTGATAAATTGATAGCTTATTTAATTTATTAGAATTGAGAGAAAGCAAAGAAATAAATTATTATGAGTTTCTACAGGTCAACGTTAAATCATTTAGAATATTTTGTTTCTCCATGATTATTTGATATCCTAATTCCATAATCAATACTTTCTATCCTTATTCATTAATTAGTGAGTACAGTGTTTTATTATTTATCTATAGTTTAGATATTGATGATAGACTTATATGTTATTACATAACCAGGGTTTTAACATCGATTACAGAATTATTGATTATATACCATTCCTTGTGGGTTCGACTCCTTTTTGCCATATACTACGTATTTGGGAATTAGGATTTATTTATTAAATTTGTTGTGCATACGACAGTGTATCAAATTTTGATAGATGAGATTTATATGTTATTTTGCTAAGTAAAAATATCATTTATTCCTCATTACTTTTATAACATGTAATCTTTTCTCGAGTTTTTCTCTTTTGGATAGATTTTGCAGGAAAAGATAAAAATGAAGAAATTCAAAGGAGAAATCGATGGAAAGAGAAAAGGCAACAAAGAACACATCAAGAGATATGTAATCAATGGAAGAAAAGACTATAAATGAAGAATATATATCAAAGGGAAGATTGTGTTGAAATTTCATGAAGAAATTTATTTCTTCATGCATGATTCTAGATGACGGAGGCATGCAAGGTGTGGTCGGTAGGTGTTGAAATTTATTTCTTCATGCATGATTCTAGATGACGGAGGCATGCAAGGTGTGGTAGGTGAGGTATCCCAGTATAAGGTCCTTTGATGTACTTTGACCATGTGTAGTGAGTATGGTATCCTTGAAGAAAAGCTTATTCGATGTATCCTGATCATGTTTTGTGAATGTGGTATCCCATTGTGTGTGTATAATGCCATGAGTTTTGTTTAGGGTGGAGAACTAGGTATGGTTGAATGCATTGTCTTAATAACTAAAAATCATGTGATCAATAAATAAAGATTTATAATATGATTTACATTATGTGGTTATGATGTATTTACTGTATTATTATTCTTCCATGATCCCCATGCAAGCATGCCTTATTGTATTACTACCATGAGGTTGAGTGTTATTTTATGTTGTTGTGCTTATCACCATGCTACTATTTAAATTCCATGTATCACATGATCTTTTATTGTGTTTTATGTAGTATGTTTTATTAGTACTTCATCATATTGACACTATATTTATGTGATCACTATGATAATCCAACTTATAGTCCAGTGAGCAAATGACGATTTGCAGGTTATAATTCTTAATTAAAGTAAGTTTAGGACGGTATCATGGACCAATAGCTGGCAATTTATTGGAGATTCAAGAGTTACTTTCTTATGTAGTTAATAGTTAGGCTGACTAGTTAGGTGTATTTTTTTTTCCACTATGTTGGGATGTTTTTGGTTCTTCCTGATTATTTAAACTATTGACTTTGATTCCTGTATTCGGACTTGTAAAATCTCTTTATTTTATCTTTAATACCATTCTCGCCATTGTTATTATAGAATTATGGTATTATTAGTTGATAATGGATTCTTTTATAATTGTTCTGTTTTTCCTTGTATCAGGCATGGGCTATATGATGATCACACCTCTCTCATATTTGATGTAGTGGTAATATTTATTGATTTTGCTTTTACAAACGCTTCCGTATTGTCTTCAAAATAATTTTTTTTTTCTTCAAAATTTAGGGATGATACACTTAACCTATAATTTCATATTGATTCCAATTAAGCTTTATGTTTTGTCTCCAAGCATTTTGTTTTTGGCGTAATTGTTCTCCTTGGTTAATATTTTATTAGCTGATAGTCTAAAAAAAAGAAAGAGAATAAGCGTACATCGATTTGTAGTATACCCCTCGAGCTTCCATTTACTTCCCAAGATCTTAGAACCTGTCACCTTTGGTGGCCTTAGATACCTTTTCATACATCGATGTCAACGTAGGAAACATCTAATAGGAAATTGACTCCTGAAAAAAGGGCTTTCTCAAACATGTGTACCTTCATTTACTCACTCACATCCATGTAGGGTGCAAAGCAAATGAGGTCTAAGAATCAAATGTATTACTCATTAATAGATAAGAAATACTAACACATTGTTACAAACTAGTCATACAACTCTAGCCTCATATGAATAAGGAAACACCGCATCCTCATCAACTTCAACAACTACTCCCAAGTTTTCACTATACCACATGTGCCCAATTTCCTCTCCATCAATCGTTAGTAAAATCTTGAAGGGAAAATGCTACCACACCCACTTTCTTCTCTGATAGCGACTTTAAGGCCAATAAGGCCTTCTCTAGCTCCTTGAGTCAATGCTCTAATTCCAAGGGATCCTCCTACCCCAAAATGTCAATGATGAAGAAAATATGTCTGATGCAATCATTCCTACTGAATTAGTGTGGGACCTTGAGGTTGTAATAGGTGTTGGATCTACCATTAGACTAGCTCTCCTAAGGTCAACACCATATCCTCAAGGCTCACGAAACTGGTGTTTTGTGTTGTGATGCTAAAGAAAAAAGCATGAGGATAGGGTTACTATCCTAAAAAGAAACATAAGGCCAATAATTCTAAAACATAATCACACTAAAAATCTCAATGCACAAGAAACATAGGTTATTGGTCGTGTTTGTAATGTTTTAGAGAATGATAAAAACCAAAGCTATTTTTTCCTTTTGTCTAATTGGTTTTCCATCTTTAGTGGAACGTTCTTTCTCTTTTTCTTATTTTCCCTCTTTAGTTATCTTATTCTACTTGTTTGATCATTTCTACACAACAAAACCTTCCTAATTACCTATTATGAAAAAAAATATCCTAATGACTTGTCATGTCCCATGGAACTTGGTCATTTTCTACATGATTACAATAAGCCCCTATCAACATTAAGAGGTTAGCGGTCATTTTTTGAAGGCTTATAATGAATTGCTAAAATGAAAGTCGACATTTTTTTGGCTCTATTAAAATAGTTAATTATCATTACCTTTCCTAAAAATCTAATTATACTCACACTTAATAGACCAATCCATATTTCAATTAGAAAATAAAACAACAAATGCAAAGATAAAAGAAAGAAACCAAACTTGAGAAAAGGGATACCAAAATTAAAATTATTAGAGGAAGGAGCCATAACATATGCAATGGCTATTATTATAGCAAGTTGGGATTTTTAATACTTTAGAGATAATACAAATAGAACGGAAGGAGTAAGATTGTATCACCCCATTTTTATCAATTGGAAAATTTTATTTTGAAAGATCAATGTAGAAGCTAAAACAAGCAACAATAGATGGTACCATTACATCTATCATAGGAATAAGTCTAGACATTCATCTAACCTATGGTAGATGCAAGGTCAGGTATGATAATCAAAAAATAGGAAAATAAATCACTACCCAAGGTAAGGTTGTTATAGATTATATTTCTCAATAAAAAAAATGACTACAGAAGCCAAAACAAAATCAAAATTTCCTAATATAAGATGACTACACTAGATAACCCTACTTTCTAACTGAAACCTAAAGCTACACAACTAACCTAAGCATGTGCACCAAAACCACTGAAAATAGTTTTTTTTGGTATACAAGTACTAAGTAGACATACCTAAATCAAAACAAATCGTATGATCACATAATCATATCACACACATAGTGTAAGATCATGCATGAAAAGCATATGATCACATGATGATATTAAACAATGTATACTCAAGTAAGAGACATGCTGTACCATGTAATACCCCCGACCATCTCAAACAACCATTGCCAACCAACTAATAGATTATACAACAAGGGTAGTATGTGGCTACTGCTACCAACATCTCAAAATAAGGGTAGTACATAGTGGTAGCTGCCAAACCACTCTAATCCAACATTACAAGGGTTATTGGCAGCTCGCACTACGCGGGCTAACTAACAAACACCAAAACCATTTTTATTAACTTAGATAGGGATGACAATATCAACCTTGGAAACCACCAAGGTCATCAACCAAAAGTAACTCAATCATTTATAAAATAGCTAATCAAGGAAGCATATTATTTTTCATTGTAAACACAATACCTAGAGTTCTAAGACTATAAATAAATATTTGATATGCTCCCATAGAGTATGTGATTTAACTTATGAAGTAGAAATGTGACCTTTAATGTGAAGGTCTTTGGTACTCAGGGGCCTAACCTGAGGCATGAGATGTCTACCTAGCTTAACTTGTATTTTAATTTAAATGATTATTATTTTAATTCAACCAAGGATCTTAAGATCCAAACATCTAAATCAAGTCATTAAGGCTTTGATCACTCAAGGTCACAATTATCAACTAGCTATGAAATGTAAGGTTAAGAAATAAGCTATAACCTCACAACAAACAATATCTTGTGATAAAAGGATAATATTAGGCAAAAAGCCATAACCCTAAAACATATAACCAACTTAGTCCTTTAATTTCAATTATTCAAAAGTTACATAAACTCAACTACCAATATTGTCAATAGTCAAACCTAATGAAATGCCCCAAAAATTTTTAATTTTAAAAATTATATTTAAATGAGGTTTTATTATGAAAGTTATTTAAATAATTTATTTTTATTAAAATAAAAGGAAATTAATTAGGACAAATCAAGAAGAAATTTATAAGTATTTTAATTAGGAGAAATTTGGGTATTTTAACTAATTAAGGATTTTATTTTGGAAAGTAATTAAATAAATTATTTTATTTAAAATAAGAAAGAGAAAATGGTTCTAAATTAATATTAATTTTATAAATAATTTAATTGGAGAAATTTAGGGTGTTTTGCTAATTTAGAGCATCCACAACAAAGGAGCAAAAAAAAATCAATACATCTTTTAAAATTAAAAAGTAATCTTTTTGCCTCTTTTAAACTATAACTCCACAACAAAGGCTCAATAATATAATATTAAAATATACTATCTTATCAATCTATATCCCAATATAAACAACTAAAATATTTATTTAATTAATAATATTATTAATTAAATGCTAATTTTTATTATTAAAAAAATAATTTTTTTAATTTAATAAAATGATATAATTTTTTTTACATATATTAATTTATTTTTATCATTTTAATTAATTACAAAATTAATTATCTTTTTTATAATATTTGTATAATACTAATATTAAATATTTTTATTTTTATTTTTATTAATCAAATAATGAAAAAATTATTGTAAAGTTATTATTATTTATTGTTAAAATATTAAGAATATACTGTATTAAATTTTTTTGCGTCGGCGCAGAAAGTTGCGCCCGACGTAAAATATTGAGCTTACTGCGCCACTGTTGTAGGTCGTTGCGTCGACGCAACGGGCGCGACAAATTTTTTGCTGCGCCGTTGTGGACGACCTAAAAAGGAATTTATGGAAAATCTTTTAAAAATCTTAATTTAATCTAAAAAGAAAATTTAAATATTATTTTATTTAAATATTATTATTTTTAACATTCCCAAATATTCTAATTAATTTAATTTAATTAACACAATCCACTATTTTTTTCTTTTTTCCTTTTCCTTTTCCTTTTTCCTTTTTCTTTATTTTCTTTCTTTCTTCCTTTTCCTTTTCTTTTCCTCTTTTTCCTCCCGATTGGACCTGGCTTCCCACGACCCAATCCTTCTTTTCCTTCTTCCTTCGGCGGCCCAGAGCTCCGCGCCGCGCCGCGCCTTGCTTCTTTTCCCCTCAAAACACATCGTTTTATTTTAAAAAAATTTTAACTGCCGCTAGGACGGTCTCCCTCTCCTCTCTTTCTTTCTTTTCTACCCCAAACCACCTGTCCACGCATCCCCTTTCTTCCTCCTTCTTCTTCTTCTCCCCCACCGATCGCACCTGCAACCCTGTCGACCTGCACTCCCGCCTGTCCCTAGTTTTTCGCCGCCGGTTATGCCTCTTTGACCGGCTGTTTTTCTCCCTTTCTCTTCCCCCTGATTCGGCAACCTTATAGACTAGTCCATCTCCCCTATTCTCACGCGATTTTCCCTCCTCCCTGGCCTACGCAACCTCCTGCCCCAATTTGAATTTCGCTGGCTTTGTTGCTACTAGTGACCCTAACCCTAATTGCATTATCCCTCACCAACCCACATAACCCTAAACTCTCCTCTACACTATAAATACCCCCATAATACCTTTATCGAGCCTTTGATTTCCTTACCCATAATATTTCCCTTGTGCGTCGCCGCCCCTTCAGATGCCATTTCCACCGCCTCTGTCAATCACTGCCGCCCGTTTTGGCCCCGAGTACTCCTTGCACGACCCTCTAACTACCTAAACCTCCTTCATCCCTCAATTCTTCTTGCACAAGCCACCGAGGCTATGCGAAGTAGCCTTCCCGATCAACCCTCTCTTCAACCTTTGCCACCCTTCGAACCACCATTAGCCACCTTTTCCGTCGCTGTCGCGCTTCTTTCACCTCCCATTCTGTTCTGCAGACCACCTTCTACCTTCCCCTACCTTTCTTTTCCTCTCCCTCCCTATCCTCCTCTCTTTCTCTCCTTCTTCCCCATTCGGCCACCACCACCACCTCCGTGTGCCGCCACCTTTAGTTGCGCCACCACCCTTTTTTTGCCCCTCTCCTTTTGGACAACTCTAAACACCCCAACTCCCACCACTATTCTACCTATCATTTTCTCAGCATCCAAATTTTTTCCTTTTCTTCTCTTTTTCCGGCCACAGCCGGTGCCTCCGTGCACCACCACCGGCGCCGCCTATCATCTCCAGCTTAAGGTTGAACCCTAAACCCCCCCTCAACCATTTTTTACTATTTATACAAGCTTTAATTTATTTTATTTCATTTATTTAAATATATTATTATTATTATTAATTTGACTATTATTAATATTATTTTTATTATTAATGATTTTATTATTATTTCTATTGAGGGCTGCAACCCTATTATATTTTTAACTCGATATTATTATTATTATTATTGTTGTTGTTGTTGTTTTTGTTTCTATTATCTTTATTATTAATATTAATAGGTTATTATTATTATTATTATTATTTACTATTTTGAAATGATTATTATTATTTCATTATTATTATTACAAGTATTTTACTAATAGTGTTGCTATTATTATTATTTTATTATTATTGTTATGCGATTATTATTATTATTATTATTATTATTATTATTATTATTATTATGATGATGATGATGATGATGATGATCATCATCATCATCATCATCATCATCATTTTTTTTCAAGTGTTAGTATTATTATTTTATACAGAGCTGAAACTCTATTGTGCTAATTTGTAATTATAGTAGTGGTATTATAAATATCAAGTCTTATTATTATTAATATTATCATTATTTTTATCATTAGCATTTGTTATTCTTATTAGTGTTATTATTATTTATTAAGCTTATTATTTTTCAATGTAGGGTAGAAACCCTATTTCATTTTATCTTCGAATATTATCCTTACTATTATTACCATTATGGTTATTATTATTTTGTAATATTATTATGGTTTTTATCATTATTATTATTATTATTATTATTATTATTATTATTATTATTATTATTATTATCTCACCATTATTTTTATTACTAAGTTTGGTTATTTATTTTACTAATATTATTATTAGTATTATTTTTGTAAAGGGGTCGAAGCCCTTATTTCACTGTGTTTTTGAGTAATGCCATTTTTTATTATTATTGTTACTATTATTATTATTCTTATTTATATTATCATTGATATTATCATTGATATTATCATTAGTATCTTTAATTTTATTATTATTATTATTATTATTGTTATTATTATTATTATTATTATTATTATTATTATTATTAGGGTTAAGTCTTCAACCCTATATTATCAACTTTTATAGTAATTCTATTATTTCTCATACCTTTAGCAAAGTTAGTAATTAGTTAATATTATTTTATTAGTATGTCATTATTTTATCAAAACCTTAAGGAGGCATAGGAGCATGCTCTAAGACCCGTGTCGCTTTAGGTAAGGGTGTTACTAAGGCCTATTGTGTGTTGATGTGCATTAAATGCCTTGTATGTTATGCATCCTATGTTTATTATTGTAACTATTTCGTATATGGTATGATGTGGATTTCAAGTATGTTCTTGTGTTGTTTTATGGCGTGTGTATTATGTATATGTGATAATGTGTGTTGTGACCCTATAAGACATGCATGTGAGGATGTTGATGTGGTTTGTGTGGGAGAAAGGATGAAAAAGGAGAATGGGGGAAATAGGTTGACCAAAGGATGTGAATTGACCTAAGTATTTTAATGATCCATGAGTGGAAGAATAAAATGAGAAATTTAGGGTTTTGGGTGAGAGAATATAATTTATGATGTTATATGGGAGAATCTAATTTATGGTTTGTATGGGATAATCTAATTTATGATGTTATATGGGAGAATCTAATTTATGATGTTATATGGGAGAATCTAATTTATGGTTTATATGGGAGAATCTAATTTATGGTTTTGTATGGGAGGATCTAATGTAGGGTTTTGTATGGATGAATTCTTGATCTTTTATTTATAATTAATTCCAGTTATTTCTTTCTCTATTTTTAATCTATATTTTAGATATATATTTCTGTGTAATTAATTCTATAATTGTGGGTGACTGATTATTTATTGTTAGGGAATAAATTGAAACCCTACATTAGGGTTTGAATTATAATTTTATTTTATTTGTTTCGTGAGATTGCTTCTTGATTCTATTTTAATTTCTATCATTTTTATATATAATTCTGTCAAGTATAATTTATTTGGTGCATGCTTTGTTCTAGTTTCCTCATAAGTGACAATATGTAGGATTATTTCCCTGCTAGGTGGCCATATAAATATACTAAATTTATATTTATAAATTACAGCTAGGTTAGATAACAATTCACCTAATAGTTTTGTGATTCTAACCGAAGTAGTAAAACATTTAGATATGTGTGGGTCAATGAAAGGAAATTCAATTAGACATGCTTTGTGTACTAGTTTTAGTACTTAAATTGATAGCTTTCCAATTACACATAATGCATTAAATACTAGTAGTAATAGTTTTGTGATTCTAACCAAAGTAGTAAAACGTTTAGATACGTATGGGTCAAGGAAAGGAAATACAACTATACATGCTTTGTGTACTATTTGGGTACTTAGATTGACAGCCTTCTCGTTACACTTAATGCATTAAATTTAGATAAACATAGGAGCCACTTGTTGTTATTATATTACTAGTATTTAATAGGATTAATATTGGCGTTTTTTCATATTAATTAAATAAGGGAATCAATATAAGGTGCCTGCTTTTGGTGAACAACTTGGTCGATCTCATTCTCATGATTAAAAGATGAATTAGAAATAAATATTATATTTCAACCTAATCTAGTGGTGGATTTTTATTTTCCTAGCATATTTATCACATCTGAGGTTTCCATTATTTTTATTATTAGTTTATTTTATTTTATTTATTCCTTTTATTATTTTATTGTTTTTATTTTTATTTTTATAATCCCCCATTAGTATTTTTCTTATTTATTTATTTTGTGTCATTTAGGAATTTTATTTTTATTTATTCTTAATCTAGTTAAATAAAGGTGAGTCATCTCAATCCCCGGCCTATAACGATACCCTTATTTACCAGTGCTACAATTGACAACAAAAGGGTTTAAATTGCGTGCCGGCTATGACCACACCAATTATTGGCGCCGTTGCCGGGGATTGGTAACTTCACCTTTACTTTGCTAGTATTTTTAGTGTGTTGTGTTTTTTATATCATCCTTTTATTTAGAGGTTAGAGTGCTTATGGGCACTCAAGTCTCTAAATTAATAGGAGTTTAGTAGTTAGTGTGTTTCTTTTTTTTTTAGTGTTTTTCTTTTAGTTTTATTTAGGATTGTTGGTGTGTTATGTTTTGCTATTGACCTTTTCCTTTGAAGTGTTAGTGTTTTCAAGTGGCTATGAGAGGATCCTTTGGTTATGGATAACTTTGTATGGATCTTAATGTAAGAGTAAATGAGGTAAGTTCAAGTAATCTTGAGGATAGACTTAACCAACTCACTACTATTGTTTTACAGGTAGCTACAACTACTGGAGTTATTAATACAAGTGGATTGTGCCATACACAAGGAAATCCATATGCCTATCATTCACAAGCTATGAGAGGAGGAGGAGGATGGACACAACCCAATGTTCAATCTTTCAATGGTTTTCAAGGACAAAATCCTTATACAAGCACATACTATTCTAGAATGAGTCATCAACCCAACTTCGGATAGGAGATGAATGATCATTATCAAGTGCCATATCAAGACCCTTACACACACGATTATGAAGCTTCAAAATATAATCAATGTCCTCAACAAGAATCTTCTCTAGTTTCAGAACCCTTAAGTTTAGAAAAAATGGAGAAGCTTTTTGAAGCATTGACAAACGAGCAAAATCAACTTATGCAAAGTCAGATTATACAAAATGAGAGGATGTCAGTGTTGGAGGATCAAATGGGTTATGTGGTTGACATGATCAATTACAAGCACAAAAAGAGCTCTCTAGTACTTCAGTTCCAAATTCAAGTGAGAGTTATGAGGGTGATGATGCCATATCCGAGTGTAAGGATGAGCTTGTTGAGAAGTTTCACATGGAGAACATTAAAAAGCAATATCAGGTGGAAGAAGAGCTTGTAAAAGTAGAAGAAGAATCTCATCAAAATGAAGATCAAGTGAAAAAGAGAAGTATATGGATGGCAAGACTATCACTTTCATCTACCACAGACCATCTTTGAATATTTATTCCCCACTTTTGCTTGGAGATGAGCATGAAACACAAGTTAAGCCTTTAAACCACTTCAATTTTATTTATGCTAACCATACTCCTTGTTTTCCCTCTTTTAGCAGATTATATAGATCCAAGAGTGAAGAGAGTAATCAAATCATCTTAGATACATTTAATAAGAAGTGTAATGCTCCAAAAAAGTGGTTATATTGGAAGGATGTGTTTAAAGATTTTGAGATGGGAAAATATGTTTCTTCGATAGAGAGATCACGATACATGGACATGGAACAAAACATTATCTCTTTACACATCTGCTTAAATCCCATGATAAGTAAGTTACGTTCTTGTTGGGTCAAATCTTTCATTAAATCTAATATTTTATCTTTTTCTTATAGAATAAAGATGATCATCGTGAGGAAGGATTTCATAATTTTTGCTAAGGCACTTAAAAGATACTAATTACTTACAGTGGAACACTATACGAGTAGGAGCCGAACTGATCCACCGATTAGGAATAGTGGTTAGGGTTTTTACCCTATGTGTGACCAATATACCGGTTATAATGGTGGTTAGGGCAGAATACTTTATGTGTGACCGGCCCACTGGTTA
Organism: Tamarix chinensis; assembly: GCA_030549775.1. Classification (NCBI taxonomy): domain Eukaryota; kingdom Viridiplantae; phylum Streptophyta; class Magnoliopsida; order Caryophyllales; family Tamaricaceae; genus Tamarix; species Tamarix chinensis. Next base: position 58,947,373 of record CM060180.1, on the reverse strand, counting down.
TAATAGTGGGAGGTTCCCGTACTCGCATGGATTTGATAAAAAGCATGATGTGAATCGATTTCTGATAAGAGATTAATTAAGTAATTAATCTGGATTATAAATGGGCCTTTATGTATCTACCCGAATGATTGTTCGTTATTATGTTATCATGATGGATTATGCTCTTTTATTTTATGCATGTTTTATATGCGTATGTGTTGGCCTTAGTGCTCGGTTACCTTACTCAGTACGTAGCGTACTGATCACCCTTTTCATGGGTGCTACTCATTCCCATGAGTATTTGACTCTTCTGACTTTGTATAGGTGGGCAAGACATTAGTCAGGGCTGAGTGTTGAATTTGTGGTTGGCTCAAGTTTGAGAGTGTCATGGCCATATTAACTCTTTATGCGATTTATATCCTTTTGTTAGTTTTTTTGTATTGGATTTACCCTTTTATGAATTATTACCTGTATTGGGTATTTTAAATGAACCTTTTATCGGTTGTAAGATTATTTTCTTTTGGATATGAATTATGATTCTTTACGCATACTCTGATTTTTGATGTATGATTCTTTCTAGTTCTTGATGAACTATTGGTTTGAGTTTAAATGTTAATATTTTCTTTAGCCTTAGCACTTGGTACTGGAATGGTCGGAGAGAACCGATCTGGTACTAAGTGTGGCAGTAACATCCCCAGAATTCACGGATTTTAATTTAAATATTTCTATTGTAATTTCTTCTACTTTTTAAAAAAAGAATAGCAAATTTTGGGGTGTTACACTTAAAGTCAAATTTAATTCAACTAAGGTTAATGTATTCTCTTTTATTCAATTCGTAGACCAAATAACTCACCAAAACATATCACAATTGGTTATAGATGTCATGGAACGTGGACTAAGGTTTCATGATAATACATGATATTTAAAAATAGTGTTTAACAATAACAACAAACATCCAAATCATCAAATAATCCCAAAGTTATCATAGAATGGTAGTGTCATTACTACTATCATATTAAATCTATATCTAACCCAACTAATAATTAAAAATATAGCATATGGTAAGAAATAATAATTCCCATAAGGAAGATGCGATTCTAAACTATAAAATATTAAGTAAAAGAATTAAATTATTTACTAACATAAATAAATATATAACAAATAAAATTTAAAATCAGAAAATAAAACTATTATTGAAAATATTAACAAGGATTTAGGGGGATCAATATGAGAAAAAATAAAATAAAACTAATAACTAAACTAATAATCAAACTACTCTAGTTACTAAACTAATCTACAAGATAAATAATTAAAATTTAAAATATGAAATTAAAGTAATTAATAGATAAACTAATATAATCATATCCTACCCTTCTCTATCCCAATATCTATATTAAATTCATATAGCCAATTTTTATATTAAGTAATAGATATATAAGTATTCAATTTTTATAGGCTAACCGTAAATAGTTAATCCTCTAACTATTTTAATTCCAAACGTTATCTAATAAGACTAACTCTTAAATTTTTTTCTAATACTAATAAATCTATCTAAATTAATCTTTGCATGGATAAATGAGTTGCATTATTTTTTCAAGAATCTCATTAACCCTAGCTAAATTAAAAACCTCACACTTTTAAGTTGACTAGAATAAATTATATTTTAATTTAATTTTACTTGTGAAGACCCTAAACTAAATTAATTACTACTTGTTCTGATTAATTACTAACCCACTAGAATTAACCAAATAACTACAACTCTTAATTCTAAATATACGTGTTCATCAAAGTCGCATCCAAGGAATACTTCTTAACATAAAAGATTAACATTTTTCATATATATATATATTTGAAAAATTATACCCACCTTACCACATCCAAGTCTTTCTAAAAAGTAAAAGCAAAGTCAAAGCCAAAGTCAAACTTTTTCAAAATAACCATTTCTGATCCTGAGTGACGACATAAAAGGTAACTAGGCCAAAATGTTAGATATATTCGGGTCAATAATCACAAAATAAGTCCATATATCATTTTCATAAAAAATAGTATTTTTGATTAATTTAACGCCCCAAAATCTACTACTAAAATTTTTAATTTTTGCATAAGCTAAATATTAAAATAATTATTATTACCACCATACTTAATACAAGTCCAATTTTTATAACATTTTAATATCAAGTACAAGGCAAGAATGTGAACTCATTAAAAAAGATAATAATAGACTAACAGGGATTTCATAAACATAGATAAACTCCAAGCATAATACAAACAAAAATAGAACAAGGGAAATTTATAGATCTAAGGGTCCATGAGATATTTAAACAACCGAAAAGCTAAGACTCTATGCCCAAATCAACATATACAAATTAGTCCTCTCTATGATGTGCATCAAACTCTATAAATTCATCCAAGCAGTCATTGAATATTCGCATTTCAACAAGTAGGCTATCTGCTCATGGAAGTGAGAAGTGCCCATGAAAATGATGATCAATAATTACTTATTGAGGAAGGTAATAATATATATCACTAGAGTAAGGCATAAAGAACATATAAGATCATAGTAAGAGGAAGTTATACATACACAACTACTCATGGTAGAAGACGACCGAAGATGTAACCATAGTAAATATTTGTAATTAGGGAGTCACATTAAACCATTTCATTAATGCAATGAGGCCAAGGAATTGTTAATAACAATACTCTTCCTTTTCTCCCACACATGAGAGAAAAGTAGTCAACCTCACTGATACTTTCACTTATAGGGTAACATACTCATGTTCTACTACTAAACCTTTATTATTTAAGTACTTACACCCCTATAGGCTAATGGATTTGACTAATATACAATAGATTCGAGTCCTCTGATTTTAATAGAACTAGATGATTATTTCAATAATTCAAATACTTAGTCATAAATCATGTGCTCTTCCTCTTTAGGTATTAATGTCTTATTAATACATTAGTCAACACTTAGCACATAACAACTACATTACTTTATTTGCTTAACGTCATTGTACTTTGACATTTATTACTATTGTCTTAATATGAGGAAAGTTGCTTATCAACTTATTATAAGGATCTCCAATTAAAATGAATTCATTTAGACAATTGATAGTATTTGAAACACATAGGAATGCATCATTATTACAACAATTGGTCAGGTTACAATCACATGAAGTAAAGGTAAGGCATAAGAGCATAAATTAAGCATAGAAAGGAGCATTCTACAAGGTAAAATACCATATCGCCCTTAAAAACCCTAATTCATAATTACACCATAACCCCATCTATAAGGATCTCCAACTCACCAAATTTAACACACTATCTCAATATATTATTAAAATTACCATAGCAAAAAATAATAACCTAACTGTATTAGGGCTTTTGGGCGTTGAGTCATGTTATCCGGATAATGGTTTTACCTAGATATCCTTTTGGGACTCTTAGACTCATAATATCTCTTTTTTCTATATTCGGATTATTTTACTCGAAGTTAATCTCCAAACTTGTATTTAATTTTACGAAACACCTCTTATTTTCTTTTTGTTTGATTGAGAATTTTAAATTATTTTACCTTGTGATTAACATAGGGATGGGATAATTAGCCAAAATTATATCAAGTATGGTGATAATACCTTGTTATTTGATTTTATGCTTCTACTATAATTTTTTTTTTCACTAGTAAATTTTGGGATGTTACAAGTTGGTATCAAAGCTTAGGTCTTGATTACCGTGATTTGTTTTCAAAAATCAATTTTCAAATGATCCCTTGTCTAAATTTAATGGTCTATTTTACATTTTAGGAAAAAAATGATTCATAGAAAACCTGAATTAAATTATGCGAAATTAAAAATGGGCAGCCTAGGTGGCCTTTGAATGTAATTATGTGCACTACGTTTTAGTAATATAGGAATTTTCCCTAATATCTTTTCCATTTTACACCTAGTTTTCCATGGCTCTTTACTACGCACTAGTTGCTTAGAGGATACCTTCGACGTTTTCATTAAGTTCGTTAGGCATCAACCACCACCACTGCCTCTATATTTCCCATAGGAGGGTAATAGAGAGGACTAACTTTGGAGGGTTACAAGACATTACCCATCGATCTACACTGGTGACAAGGATTTGATCATCCTAGAGGGATGGATTTATGATATGGACAGAATGCACGAGGCCGTGGATTTTCTACTTGTTCTGAAGGCAAACATATCATCTTCCTTTCTCCGAGGAGTCACCGACAACTGGTGGCTTTGGGGGTAGGTCATTGTGCATAGGAAGGACCACCAATGTGCTAGGAGGACTTCAATCTGACAATCTATACCAAGTTTTATCCCAAGATTTTTAAGAAGGACAAAATGAAGGACTTCATATAGCTTACTCAGCCATTATAGTGAGAAAGTATCATGCTTGATTCACCGAACTTTTGATGTTTGCACTAGGGATAATAGCTAGTGAGTCTACAATGGTCTACCAGTTTGAGTAGGGGCTCCATTTTAGCATTTATAGGATAATGGGTGTCGTGGCTTTTCAGGACCTAGCCATGTTGTATGAGCGAGCTTGTGTCCCCGCTATTATGGTATAGGAGTAAGCATCCATTCTGATAAGAGAAAGTTAGAGACACAGGGTTATGGAGGTAAGATCTAGTTCTAGGGAGGAAGACCCCCAAGATTTTAGCTGAGGAGTCAACTGAGTGGTCTTATTAGATGTTAGGATCTACCGAGATGCTCTTTCTATCAACAATGTGGTGGATATAATCCAGGCCAATAATATGAGGGAAAACCTTTTTGTTGTTGTATTTGTGGGAGAACAAGACCCTGCCTTTTGAGTCTTAACAATAAAGGGGTTAGTTCTGGTTGGGGGGGGTTCAGTTTCAGCAAAGGGGACTGCTTGTAACCTAGTAGCTAGCTCATCAAAAATATACCTACCAGCCATAACAGGTTTAGCATAGGGTACCTGCCCTAGCCAATGGACAACCTATGGAGATTTAGGGGAGACCACGAGGCCTCATCCTTTGCCTCATAAGGGAGGAAAAAATTAGGGTTTCAAAGGGTATCATGGAAGATACCAAAGAGGACAACAAGACAAGCACCTGAATTTCATTAGCCACGTAGAGACTGATCGATAGTTGGATGTAATTACTAGTATGTTCTCCATCCTCTAGCTACCAGCTTATGTATTGTTTGATTAGGGGACATCTCTATCTTTTGTGTCTACCACATTTGTTTCTAGAGCTACCTTATCTCTATCTTTTATTGTATCTACTTATGTGATGTTACCTTCTAATGATAGATTGGATTACACTAGTATATACTCAAACATGGCTTTAGAGATAGGCGAGGTATACTTCCTAGTGGATTTGGTTGAGTTGGACCTTTGAGACTTTGATTTTATCCTAGGGATGGATATATTGAGGAGATATTAGGCAGTGATAAATTGTGCACAAGAGTGAATCTTATTGCGGGGACCTTATGGTGATAGGGTCTCCTATAGGATATCCAAATCTAGGCCTACAATGAGAGTTATATTTGGCCATATGTTACATTATTTAGTGCAGAGGGATTACCCCACATATTTATGTGGAGTCCAAGAGATGAATAAGGATGTGTCATTATGGGAGGATATTTAGTTGTGTGGGAGTTTCCTAATGTGTTTCCTGAGAAGACCGTAGGCATGCCACCAGTACATGAGATATAATTCAATATTGAGTTGGTATCGGGGGCTAAGCTAGTTTCGAAGGCACCTTAGCGGATGTCACTGATAGAGTTATGGGAGTTGAAGACTCAGTTGGAGGACTTAGTGGCTCAAAGGTACATTCGCCTGAGTGTGTCTCCATGGTGGGAGCCTTCATCTGTGCATCAACTATTGGGGTTTAAACCAATTAATGGTGAAGAACCGTTATATGCTTCCGAGGATCGATGACCTATTTAACCAGCTTTAGTGTGCTTTGATATTCTAAGAGATCGACTCAAGTTTAGGATATCATCGGTTGTGCATGCCTTTTGGGCTTACCAATATCCCTACTGCCTTTATGAACATGATGACGAGGATTTTTCAATCGTTCCTCGATCAATTTATGGTGGTTTTCATAAACGATATCTTGGTATACTCTAGGAGTAGAGAGGAGCACAAGCAACATCTATGTAGGATTTTGTTACTCCTTAGTGAGCATGAGTTGTATGCTAAGATCTCTAAGTGAAAGCTCTAGCTTTAGGAGGTTGCATTTCTAGGATACGTGTTGTCAACAAGAGGAGTTATTTTGGACCCGATAAAGATTTTGGCAATTATCGAGTGGACGACACCCATTAATATCCTCAAGGTTTGTAGTTTCTTAGGTCTATCTAGGTACTATAGACTCTTTGTTTAGGACTTCTTAAAGTTCGCTCGTTCCTTGAAAAACCTTATGAAGAAGATGACCAAGTTCCAGTGGGATGACGCATGTGAGGGAGTGTTTCGGGAGTTGAAGTAGCATTTGACTATGACATCAATGTTGACTCTACCATTGGGTACATACAGGTTTGAAGTTTATAGCGATGCTTCAAAGCATGGACTGAGATGTTTATTGATTTATCATGGTAAGACAATGGCTTATGCTTCTTGTTAGCTAAATTAACATGAGCAAAAATACCCAACACATGATTTGGAGTTGGTTGCCGTTGTTTTCATGCTTAAGATTTGGAGGCATTATTTTTATGAGATTCAGTGCATATTCTATACCAACCATAAGAGCCTCAAGTATATATTCACTCAGAAGGAGTTGAATATGTGGTAGAGGATATGGAAAGAGTTGGTGAAGGATTATAATATAGAGTTGACCTACCATAAGGGTAAGGCCAATGTCATTACAGATGCCTTGAGTAGGAATACATCAGACTCTTTGAATTATGTTATGGTGTTTAGTCGGTTGTTAGAGGAGCTTGGTGAGATGGGGATAGAGATGATCTAGCTTGGTGACTTAGAGGTCTAGATGAGTGAGTTAACAATGATGCCGATGGTTTTTATGAGATATGAATAGGACAACCAAGGAATGCTAAGCTTGAAAAGATCTAGTAGAAGCTATAGGACCAATGAGCTGAGGGTTTTCAGATTCATGAGGATGATAGAATTTGCTACAAGGTTGATTTTTTATACCTTAGAGTTACACTAATATGAAAGGCTAAGTTTTAGAGGAAGGTCACTATACTTCGTATTATTTCCACTGAGGAGGAGATAAGTTGTATAAGGACCTCAAGGGGGTCTATTGGTGGCCTTGCATGAAGCGAGAGGTGTTGGAATCTGTATTGAGATGTCGAACTTAAAAAAAGTTCAAGATCGAGCATCAGAGGCCTATAGGGTTGGTTCGGCCTTTAGATGTTCCAAGGTGGAAATGGGACTACATCTATATAGATTTTGTGAGTGGGCTACTGAGGAATCGCATTGGGTATGGCACGATTTGGATTATTGTTGACAAGTTAACTAAGTTAGTAGTATTTGTGTCGTTGAAGTTAACTTGGAGTATGGACTAGTTGGTTGATGAGTATATGTAGTTTGTGGTGAGTAAGCACGATACACCTACTGACATAGTCTCCGATTGGGATTCATGATTCCTTTTACACTTCTAGGAGAAGTTGCAGGAGGCTATAGGCACGAGATAGAGGATGTATATCACCTTCCACCCTACTAATGGGGAGACTAAGGACGATTCAGGCACTCAAGGATATACTACGTGCTTGCTTGTTAGACTTCCAAAGTAGTTGGGAAGATCGTCAACATTTGGTTGAATTCTCGTACAACAACAATTATTATGCTAGTATAGGGATGACACCCTTTGAGGTACTATATGGACGTAAGAGTTAGACACCCTTGTGTCGGAGCAATATCAGTGAGTTTGTTGTACTTGGACTAAAGATGATTAAGGAGATTACTCAGCAAGTTTGGTTGATCTGAGATAGGATGAGAGCAGCTCTGAGTTGCCAAAAGAGATATGCAGATCATAGACACCGTAGTGATGGATTTGAGCTAGGGGATAGAGTTCTCTTGAGGGTTTCACCTACCAAAGGATTGCAGAGATTTGTTCGGAAGGGTAAGTTGAGGCCAATCTATATTGGTCCACATGAGATTCTTGATCTGGTTGGCGAGGTTACATATCCCATAGCACTTCCACTAGAGTTATCTAGAGTTCATAATACCTTCCATATTTCTCAGCTGAGGAAGTATGTTTCAAATCCGACCCATGTGATAAGAGTAGACGAGTTTGAGTTTGACTATTCTTTATCCTATAAGGAGATGCCATTGAGGATTCTAAACATTAAGATTCAACAGACCCAGACGAGCATAGTTCACCTAATGAAAATTCTTTAGAGCCACTATGGAGTAGAGGAGGCGATCTAGGAGACTGAGATGGATATGCATGAGACACATCTTGAGATTTTTAGTACAAGTATGATAGATTTTGGGTTTCCATCTCTCTTAAGGGGATAGTAACTGGTCTCGTAGTTTTAACTCTTAGAACATGACCACCGAGACCGCTTCCTTACATCCTTTTTCTTTTCTTTCCTAACCTCAACTTGTTGAGTTCAAAAAGGAAGTCTCTTTTAAGGGGATAGTGATGTTATAATCCAAAATTTTGCTAAAACTAATCTCATATAGTTAACACTTTAATCTAATTCTAATATCGAGAAAATTTATTCTAGCCTTACACTAGATCCTTAATCCCCAAATCTTAACCTACTCCTAATCTTTGACCTTGGTAAATTATATTTCTTAACCTAAATTTAATCCCGATAGATTTATACCACATCTTAGCTAATCAACAGTTAATGTAAATCATAACTTAAGCCTTTTCTATTTTTCCTTTTCTTTCTCCTTCTTCCTTTTTTCCTTCCTTCAATGGTAATTTCTTCTTCTCCTCTTCCTGTCATGTGTGTGTATTCCTCATCTTCTGGGACACACAACCATCACCTCCCACCATCATCTCCCATCTCTTCTGTTGAATTTTAGTTTACCCTCATGCCTCTATTGTCAATCATGGCCATCATCTTCCTCTACCTTACCCTACCATTCCCCATTAACATGCCATACATATAAATATTTATACTACCTCCTCTCCACTCTCCCTCCCTCATTTATTTTCCTCATTTTTTCTTATTTTCTATCGAGAAATGAGCTTATGATGAGCCTATCTTCGCCATCATCATTGTTGTCGACCATCACCACACACCAATACAACCACCAAAGCCGCCTTGTACTTGGTAAATCAACCACCTCAACCACCCAATCATTCCCCCTCATTGTTGCTAACTATCACCACCCATCACCATTATTTTCTCTTTCTCTTTCTCACACATCTATTTTTTTGTTGGGGGCGCCCATGTCCCTATTCTTCTACGCTTGTACATGCATTGTATGCACACGACTTTGCTTCCTTCACACATCCTACTCGTGTAGCTTCACAACTCTCAGCCTGAGTGTACACTACCTGCTACAAACTTGCACCACCCTCTTTCTTGATCGTGCTTCCCTTTTTGTTCACCCAAACACCATCATACCTTCCACCATACTTCTACGTAATTCAAGCTTCCCTTTGACTCTGGTTATTTCTGTTTTTACCCTCCTTTACCTTAATTTTTTCCTAGATTATAATCTTCAATCCAAATTGTATATTATATTATTTTGTAGGTGATATTCTAGTGATCTCAGAGGAGGTAATTTAAGACTTACGTGCTTAGAACCTAGTGTCCTTGTTGGTAAGGATATTAGTTGATGATTAGGTTTTGTGTTAAATACTTGAATGAATATATGTTTTAGCATGATATTGTTAGTATATAGTTAAATGCATGTCTTTAATGATGTGTTATGATAATATGGATTATATAATAGAAAGAGAGTAAGAATGGAAAAAGATGTGTTGATATGATGTTGTTGCGCTAATTGATAGTATTTTGTGGAAGCGTATAACTTGTGAAAGAGTAACATGGACCAAATAAATTATGATAAGTGAGAAATAATTATATTTAAGAGGTATGATGATAAATGGGGGATTGAAAAATAATGATATTGAAGATATAAGATTTTCATAAAATATGGGATATCGGTTATCTTCAAGGGCATTTTGGTCAATATGGGATAATAAAAATTTTAGTATCTTAAATTTTTAGGTGGATTAAAGTATGATAATAATATCGTGAGAAGTGTTTGGAGTGATTACTGAATGTCTTAGATTTATCAAAATGAAATAATGGCCTAATTAGGGAATAGTAACCTTAAACTACACTGTTATTATTACATGTGTAAACATTAGAGTTAGATATGAATTTTGGATATGTTGTTAATATTGGTATTTTAAGGATTTTTATTAAACTTAGTAATTATATGAGTCTTATGGAAAGACTACGTGAGACATGACTGGTAGTACCTGTCCATTTCATCAAATGAAAATAGTAGTTGGGAGTGTTTTGCTTTGGAGTTTTACAATTTTGATAACCACTCCACCGGTAGAGAATAGTGGAAAGTTGTGTTTTGCCTTGGGGTTGTAGAATTTTGATAACTATTTCACTAGTTGAGAATAATAGAGTCACTGAACTTAATTTAAAATAAATCTTGATAACTATCATATTCATGGATAAGATAATAATAATTTAGAGTGAAAGACTATGTGAGTTATGACCAGTTGTAGCTGTTCATTCCACTAGATAAGAATAGTGGCTGGGAGCATTTTTCCCTGGGGTTTTATATATTGAGAATTATTCCACTAGTAGAGAATAGTAGCCAAGAACGTTCTGTGCTAGGGTTAGATAAGTTTGAGAACTATTTCATTAGTTGAGAATAGTGGAATCCTTAAAGTCAATGTAAATAAAATAATTATCATGTTAAATTCTAATGGTACAAATATAAAATCAATAATTACCCTATATTGATTATTATATCTCGCATAGCTAATATTTTCCACTATGAATGCATATAATTATATATTTTTCCTATTTTAGTTGTATAGTTACCTTACTCAGTATGTAGCATACTGATCATCCTTTTCATGAGTGTTGTTCATTCCTATAAGTAGATGACCTGGATCTTTATGTGTAGGTTGATGAGGACAAAGTAGATAATTTTGTAGCTTATGATGCTTTATATGAGGTAGAGTGATTTTATGTATTAGGGATTTTGGACGTATAGTCATATTATCCGAATATTAGTTTTACTCGGATATCTTTTTGAGATTCTTAGACCTATAGTATCCCCTTTGTCTGTCTCTGGATTATTATAGCTAGAGTTAATCTCCAAACTCGTATTTAAGTTTATGAAACTCTCTTTTTTTTCGATTGAACATTTTAAATTATTTTACCTTGTAATTGAAATAAGGATAGGCTAGTGTGATTGACGTAAGGATGGACTGGTAAGCCCGATTTATGTCAACTATGGTGATAACACCCGGTTATTTGATTTTATACTTCTGCTAAAAAATAAATTTTTTTCAATAGTAAATTTTTAGGTTTTGCAATTTGTATCATTTTAACCTAAAGTGCCTAAGTGTGAGTATTTGAGCCTAAGATGGCCTTGGTAGACTACTTATGTTTGCATTGATAATGATCTTCATTCTAGTTACCATATAATGTTAGAAACAAATAAAAATGGTTAAGTGTGAAGAATTGATTATATGTGATAAATGTGAGCCTTTTGTAGTCACCCTCATAAAATACTAATACTTAAAGTGAAATAACTCAAGATCGGGAATGATGGCTCGTTAGGGGTCGCTATCCTAAAGTCGTAGTTTATCCTATGATTATTATGGTTTTTTATGGTGTGCCTTAGTGCCCCAACTAGGCCCTACATCTTATTCTATTTAGCTCAACGGATGTAAGTGGAGGGGTATGTATACTTATGGATTACGTGTAATTTTCAGTAGGATACTGTGTACCTCTATGTACCGTTGTAACTAGGGTACCTTTGTGTCCTTAGATTGATAGTTGGTAGGATACTGTGTTTCCCTAATGTGCCAGTATGATCAGAGTACCTTAGTGTCTTCAGATTCATTAATCTCACCTCAAGTAAATAAAAATATAATTATTTGATAAATGAATGGAAATTATTATTGGGATGAGTTGGTAGCAACCTTTGTACCAACCTATAAGTTGGTAGCAGCCTTGGTGCCAACCTATGATTCAATAGTAGCCTTTATGCCTACCTATGATGATGTGTGTATTGGTTGTGTTGCTAGGCTTACCTGTGAATTGAGAAGTTGTGGATCAATTAAGAGAATATCATCTATTATTAAGAATGATGTGACTTCCTCATTATATTACGAAGAACATCACTTGGATATTCCATTAGTAAGTTGTAGTTATTTCCAAGTGAATGAGTATTGGTAGCATATGATATTGAAGCATGTGGTTATATGAATGATTATCACATTTCTATTATTATATACGTAATTAAATGGTAATGTATTGTTGTAATGAATCTGATGTGTTCCATGTAGGACTTACATATTAGTCTTGTATAATGGATTAGTTAGTATTATTATACTAAAGGGTTCATTTCTTAGGCCCATGCTTATTCAATGGACAACGACCTTTGTAGGTTAGCTCACAAACTCTATTCAAGGTTATTCTTCAAGTTAAGAGCATAAGGTTATCCAAGATTCTATTTAGTAAATTAAACTAAAAGTTTATATATTTTCCTTATAACCTTTTTATATTTCTCTTCCATGCCACTGACATTTTTGTAACCACAATTAATAGGTTTTATTTGGAAGATGAATTAATCTCCTTAACTATTGCACTATTTTGATTTATAATTGTATTCTTAAATTTGAGTAAAGTAATATTTTAGCCATGTACTTGGTATCAAAACGGTAGGGTACTAAGTGTGGCGGTAGCACCTCGAGATTTACTATCTTAGCTTCCGCTTCTCACTTTTAAAAATACAAAATTTTTATAGTAAATTTTGAGGGCATTAGAAATAGCCTAGGGAAGTTTTGGTCAAATCACTGAGTTGTTGTGGAATTTAAGTATGTTATTGTGTTTATCATGGTTTCTATATAAATACTGATATCTAATATGATAGGATTTGGTTAAATATGGGTTAAGATATGAATTCCGCAAGATTTGAGGTGTTTAGGTAAAATAAGGGTAAAATGATCATATAGGGTTAATTTTAGAAATTTGATGATGTGTTTGTATGTTATTTGGGTTAAAATTTGATAAGTGAGATATATGATTAGTTTGGGTTGATCATTTTACTATAAGTCTTGATTGTATACAAAAATGGATTAAAATGGAATTAGAAACCTGAGGGCTATAATTAGTATTTCATGTGTAAAATGTTACAGTTTAATTCTATTTTTAGTTTATTTGTTCTTAAAATGATATGTTGAAGTGCTCTAATAAGATTGGTGAGTTGAGAAATTCTATAGATAATTTTATGGCTTGATTGTGAATTAGGGTTTCATAAGGGCATTTTAGTCTCGTCACTTGAAGAATTTTCTTAATTATCCTTGTTTGTGATTTATGTGCATTATTTAATTATATTAATTTTTGTGGCATCTTTTCATTAATGTATCTTATCATGATTATAATTATTTAATAATCAAACAACCGTTCGATTGAATTAAAAAAGAAAGTGGAAATGGATCTTTCACGTAATAGAAACCAAGTGAAGTAACTAGTATTATGTTAAATGTTGAAGTGTGAACCTAAGTGTTAGATTTTGGTTCAGTGGTTAATAAGAAATTAATAACTAAATTAAAATATCACAAGAGTATATATTGAGATTTATCAGTATTACTTTATGGTTTATTACAACACCCAAAGTGGATTGGTTGTTATAATAAATAAAGAGGTTATATGATTAATACTAGGTTGGTATAGTGCTCAATTTGTCCTAGTTGTTGTGATAACCAAAATAACCCTATACCTAATCTATATTGTTTATTCCACCAACTTATAAGTGTATGCATACTTAAGGATTGAGAGCTTCGTTTTATAGTCCTTGGGATCATATAGCCCTAGAAGGAGTTATATATCATATTCCATCCCACCAAATATTAATAGAGGTCCTTAAGAGCATTATGCCCTAGAAGGAGATTTATGTTGTGATATCGTTCCACTAGTAATAAATAGTGGGGCTTGTAAACTCTAGTAGCTAAGTAATTGAAATATTGTAATCACCCATGAGATGATATCACATTATTTTGTAGATAATTATTGATAAGATGTCTTTCATGTAATACATACGATGAGTGAATCTAGTTAGTTGAGTGTATGTTTATCTCGAATTGTCTTCTCCAGAATTTTGGTCCTATGTTTTGTATTATCTCTATTATTTTCTATTCTAGTTCATAATCTTGTATCTTTAAGGGATTAAATGCTTCCTACATCCTATATCTAGGTATGCGTTACTTTTTAGCCTTGTGATGACTTCTAACCACAAGTGTACGCTGTTGAAGTAGCATGCGAGGTCGATCCCACAGAGACTAGGAAGTGAGTAATGGGAAAGTGAAAAGGTCTCCTATATCTAGTCTAACGATAGGGGAAGATGATGTCTAACTCTAAATAATAAAAAATGTGCAGACTAAATTCAACTATAATATAAGAACAAGTGAAATTTAGTTAGAGAAAATGTTAAGGTTCCAGTCAATCCCCTCAACCCCAATGTGATAGAATATTTACCCCAAATCCCAAATCAAAACACTTTGTTATGAATGCCAACCAAAGTATGTATTGTAATACTCTCTCTAGCCACTACACCCTATTGTCTGTTAAGACTCATCTATCTCTAGTATGAAAGCAAAAATAGGCAACACATTATTATGTACCATATTCCCTTTTTTTTAGTTGTAGAACCAATGTCTCTCAACTTTGTGGTTTGATTTCTATTCATGCTAATGGAGCCCACTCTGACTCATCTCTCGAATCTCGCCGGTTTCTCTAAATAATAATAGAAACACAATCAATTTTCTCTATTATTCCAATTAAATCATTAGCTCAACACATATGACAAGGAATTAGATTGGGCAGGGTTTAGATTCTCAACACATCCGGATCAGGGGATTTCCCTTCACCTCAGCATAGATCAATTAGCCAATCATGGCTTTCATTAAGCTCAACATCTTAAACATAGAGAATTGCATCAATTGGAAACAATAAATAAAATCCAAAGAAAAAAAATACAATAATCTCTTTATTCAAGATGAAAAATTCATCGTTTTATCCGTCCGACTAGGAACAAGAAATTGAGATCAAGAGGCAGAAGATTGTGGATGAATTGGAGGTGGGATTAGATTGGTTGATGCCAAACAAGAAACCCTAGATCTCTATTTAGTGCTCTCAAAGCCACCGCCTTTTTATTCCACCATTTTCTCCTCCAAAATGAATGAAAAATATGCTTATATAGACATAACTACCCATTAACACAGCCATTTCAATTCTTCAACTTTGTGCATGTTTCGTATTCTAGCCACAACTTCTACATTTCACTTTGGATTGAGATATTTTTTATGCATTGGAAAGCTAAAAAAAATATCTACAACTTTAATAATCAATATGTTTCCACATTCATATCTCATAATGGTTGTATTTTTAAGTCTTTATTCCTTTTCATACTTTGAGCACTTGTATTTTCTTCTGTTTTGTTCCAGCTATTGCATTTTAGCTCCTTTTGACCCCATATTCTTGAAATACCTACAAAATATGATGAAGAGAAGTAAACAAGAACAAGTGGACTAAATTATGAAAAAAATAGTTATATAATCACATTAAATCTTCATGTTAAAGTCCATATGATTGAGATCTTGATGCTTCCTACATCCTATCTCTAGTTATGCGTTACTTTTTAGCCTTGCACCCTGTATAAATTGGATGTTCGAAGTACCTTTTTATGTTAGATGTAGTGTGACATCTTGAATTTTGTTTTTAGACTCTATAGGGCCTACTTTAAAGAAGAAAAATTTAGGTTGTGAAAAATGAGGTTTTATAAATAATATCATAGATTTTGTTTTTAAAAAAATCATGTATCACTTAGAGATTCAAGTTTCTTAATCCTAAATGTTTTGAAACTCTCCAAGTAGTTTTAAAATCCAATTAGCTTTGTGTGGAATCGAGGGTTGGGTAGCCTAGGTGGTCTTTATATGTGTGTTGATGTGATCTTATGTGCTTAGTAAGTTAGGAGTTTCCCTAACATGGTTTCGACATTATATCTTATGATAGCTTAAATGCATGTATTATCACATCAACAATCATTGTGAGCTAATACACCTACCAATATGGTCTTTACTCAGGATTCTGATTCCCTTCACTCTTCTAGGGGATGTTGTAAGAGGTTATGAGCATGAAGATGAGGACAAGTATCACATTTCACTTAGCTAGATACGAGAAAACCTATAAGAAGACATAGTGTAATCCCCCAAAAATTTCGACAACCCATATTTTAATAAATAACATTATTTGAAATAAAAATTAGCTTGTAAAATTAGTATTTTAATTATTTTATGGATTTTAGAGTATGTATATTTGGACAAGAGTATTTAATAAGTTAAAAATAAATATTTTGTTAATTATCATATTGTTCCATTTAAATAAATTTCCCAAACTAATATTTTACCAAATTTACCTTTCTAAACTAAAATATTAGGTTATAATAAATTAAATTGTTAAATTAAATAATTTACCAGGGATATTATATTTTATAATTTTATAAATTTAATTAAACTAATTTTCCTATTTTTTTCCATTCTCATTTTTCTTTCCCCCCTTCCTTCCTTTCCTTTTTCTTTTTCTTCTTCCTTTTTCCCTCGGGTTGCCTCGCCAGGCCAGCCTTCCCTACCGATTGGGCCTTCGGCCCGCCTCACCCTCTCCCCCTCGGCCCTCTCCCTCTCGCGTGCCCAGCCAGCCGACCCCCCTGCTTTTTCTTTCTTTTCCCCTGGGCCGACCGGCCAGCTTTTCCCCCCTTTTTTTTTCCCGACCGGTCGGCCTGCTCCTTCCTTTTCCCCGACCGGCCGCCCGCAGCCTCCTTCTTTCTTCTTCTTCTCAGGCGGCGACAGCCGCCGACCTGCTCTATCCTGCCCGACCACCTGCACTTGCCGCCCTGCCACCCTGCTTCTCCTCTTCTTTTTCTCCATCTCCCCAGCCCTCCATTCTACTCATTTCTTTTTTTCGAGCTTCTCCTCCCCGCCCCCGAGCTCCCTCTTCCCCATTTTTTTTCTCCCCTCCATCTTTCCCCTTCGTTCGTGCGCCGCCGCCCTCCGCCGCCCTGACCGCCGCACCCAGCCCCTAAATCACCTCCTGCACCCTTCTTCTACCACCCTGCACCACCCCAATAACCCTCCCGCAGCCTCCTTCTCCCCTTCTTCCATTTTTCTCCCTGTTTTCACCCTTACCACCGAGCCACCTGCAACCGCCTATTCCGCCGCCGTCCGGCCACCTCTGCCGCCACCCAGACCACCAATCTCCTCCCTGCAACCCCCTCTATAACCGCCAGGCATTATTTGGCTGAAAACAGCCCTTGAAACCTTCCATCTTTCCTTCTCCTTTTCCTTCCTTCACAACTCCTCGCCCTCGACCCTAATTGGCAGCCACTTTCGCCACCTCGTCACCGCCGTATCCGCCGCCTTCAGCCGCCGCGAAACCACCCTTTGCCACCACCTACACCCCCTCTTCCTTTCTGTACCATCCAATTGCCTTAGAATCTCCCCTAACCACCTCTTTTTCTAACCTAAATACCCTAACCCGAAAATGGCAGATTTGGCTTCCTTTACCCCCTTCGAAGCCTCCCACCCCTCATTTTTGCATGAAACTCACGCTGCTCATGCAGCGTGAGCTCTCCCATAGTCCCATTTATTTTGAGAAATTATTGGATAATTTTAAAGGTATAATGGTATTTTATATTAAGTGTTTTATTAATTAAAATTTATAAAGTTTTATGCTTTGGTTCTTATTTCTAACATAAGTATGATGTTTATTATTTTAGGTGTTGGATTGCTATTTGTGCTTGGTAAGGTTTGATAATTTTGGCGAGATTTAAGGTAACCGTTAAATCTCGCTTAAATGCATGGATTAACGCATGTTATCACATTAGGCATTATCAATATGTATTATGCTTGATATATGTTACTTAGCAGTATCATATGTGGTTAATGTGGTTGTTGATGAAAAGGAAGCATGATAGATTGATGATGTGTATGGGAATAATATTTTGTGTAATAATTTGGTGGTTAGGGAAAATATAAATTATTATCTATGCTTGTGATATGCTATGGTGATTTTTATTACATGTGTAACATTTTGTTAGCATTAGGGGGAGATTTTAATAATGTATATTGTATATGAGTATGGCCTAAGAGTAAAATGGTGAATGTGTTAATCAAGGGAGAAAATAGTAATTTTGGAGGTAGGGGTAAAATTGTAATTTTGTGAATAAAGGAGAAAAGAGTAATTCTTGTAATAAAAAGGGGCAATTTGGTAATCTTGTTAAAAAGAATGGCAATTTGGTAAATTGTAATAAAAGGACAATTTGGTAATGTTATAATAAAAGGGCAAAATAGTAATTTCATGATTAAAGGACGAAATGATAATTTTACAATCTAAGGGCGGAATGGTAATTTGGAAATTAAAGGAGGTAAGATAGCAATTTTATAATTAAGGATAAATGGAAAAGTTATAAGTAAAAGGGCGATATGATAATCTTGGGAGTTAAGGGGGTAAAATGGTAAATTTGAAGGTAGAGGGGTAAAACGGTAATTGTGTAAATCAAAGGGGTAAAGGTGAACATTGGAAAGGAGTAAATTGGAAATAATGATTATTGAGAAGGGCAAAATAATAATTTAAATAACCAGAGGGTAATTCGATAATTTAATAGTAGAGAAGGGTAAAACGGTAAATATGATAAATGTGAGGGGTAAGTTGGTAATTCAACCGATTGGAGGGTATTTTCGTAATTTTGGATAATGGAGTAGGGTAGTTTGGTAATTATGACAGTTAAGAAGGGCAATTCGGTAACTTAAATAACTAAAGGGTAATTTGGTATATTTAATAACGGAGAAGGGCAAATTTGTAATTATGATCATATGCAAGGGTAGTTTGGTAATTTCACCAACCAAAGGGCAATTTGGTAATTTTGGACAAGAAGGAAGGGTAATTTGGTAATTTGACCAACTCAAGGATAATTTATTAAGTGTAATAAAGGAGAAAGGGGCAAAGTGGTGATCTAACCAATTAAATGGAAAGTATATTAAGTGTAATAATTATTAAGGGGGAATTAATGTCCTAATAAGTATGATAAATAATTTAGTAACCTAAATCGAATAAGGGATCACTTGGTGATTTTGTAACAAGGAGGGTAACATGGTAATTTATCAAATAAGAAAGGGTGACGTAGTGATTTTGTATGTAAAAGGGTAAATAAGTAGGCTGTATCCAGTATATCATTATGATTGTGGAATTCGTAACATGGCTCTAATAGTGTTGATTAACGAGGTAAGAATGTTTGATGATTAGTAAGTATCGCGAGAATGAGTTTTAATTCGGAATTAGATGAGTTTATGATGGCCTTAATGATTCTCCTATGTTACTTTGGATGACCATCTGAATAAGAAATTTTTGATGATATCTAAACGATTAAAAGAGGATAATTATCGTATTGTTGTGTTTTTGTGATCACTATTAATTAAGATATTAATACTTAAAGTGAAAGACCTCGAGATCGGGAATGGTGACTCCTTAGGGGTCGCTACCCTAAGGACGTGGTTTAGTCCACGATGGTTTGGTATTTGCTGGTGTGCCTTTGAGCCCCAGCCAGGCCCTATATCTACTCTTTCTAGCTCTACGGACCTAGTTAGGGGGTATGCATACTTAAGGATTAGGTGTCCTTGTCGGTAGGGTACTGAGTTAGCTTTATGCACCAGTACGACCAGGGTACCTTTGCGTCCCTGGGTTACTAGTTGAAGGGGACTGAGTTGCTTTTACGCACCAGTACGACCGGTGTACCTTTGTGTCCCGGGTTCATGATCTCCCTATCGAGGCAAAATAAATATGGTTGTTGTGCTGATTTTAAGAAAGGAAAGATACTATAATTGAAAGTGGAATATTAATGAGCCGGGACCAGCGATTTATGATATTGAGTACCGGTCCACCGTTATAATAATGGCCAGGAGCATTGTGCCCTGGGTGATGATTTTTTTTATATATATCCCGGTCCACCGGTTATAATAGTGGCCAGGAGCGTTGTGCCCTGGATGATGAGATTATATATATCCCGGTCCACCGGTTATAATAGTGGCCAGGAGCGTTGTGCCCTGGGTGATGATTTTATATTCCGGTCCACCGGCAATAATAGTGGAGGTCCCGAGCTCAATAAAAATTTATTTCGGATGTGAATGGGTTATGGAAAAATACTAGTCATTGAGACACTTGATTAATGGCCTCAAGGCCCGAAAAATATCTCGATTACTGATCATGGCCTATCTGATGTTGGTTGTTTGATTTATGAAATATATGAAAGTGAATTTTACGTATACGGTATTAATTGTATGATTGAGTTATTGGATATACAAATAATTGGATCTGAATACCATTTTTATACCTATGGTTATAACTGAATGTAGTAGTATCATGTGTAATATGTGTGCCTGTATTTTAAGCGTGTTTTTAAAGGGTTACTCAGTACCGTAGTACTGAAGGGTTCCCTTCATGGGCCCCTACCTATTCAATGGGCAGTACCCCTTGCAGGTTGTGTTTCAGGTGCTATTCAGGTGGGCCCTTGGGGAGAGCGTAAGGTACTGTCCGGTAATTTTTAGGGTGTTAATTTGTCTCATTTAAATTCAACGCGTTTGTTATTTTGTAATCACCGTGATTGAATGTTTTCTCTGGTAGAGTACTTACTATGCTACTCTGATCTTCGAATGCTCAAGTTCTTGTAAAATTTTATTTAACAACTTTAGCCTTAGCACTTAGTACTGGAACGGTATGAGTGAACCGGTCTGGTGCTAAGTGTGGCGGTAATACTCCCAAAACTCACAGTTTATTAAACCGCTTCCGCAACTATCTTTTAATAAAACGAAATTTTTCAGTAGTGAATTTTGGGGGTGTTACAATATGGTATCAGAGCGTTGGTTTCGATAACCACGCTTTAGTTTTGAAAATTTTTGGTTTTATAATGTTTTCCTCATTTCCAAAAATAATTACATTCGGAATTGATTCTAAAATTCCCTCCAATTTCAAATATTGAGTTGATACGACAAGTTACACCTCTTTCAATTTTAAATGTTTTACACAGACACCTCAATTGGTGTTAGGGTTATTTTCGAGCACTCGGGTAAATTTCAAGTATTTTAGGCTGGTACCACAAGTTGGTATCAGGTATTCTCATAAAACCTGTCTCGATTTTTTTTAATGTTTTGAGCTGATACTACAAGTTAGTATCAAGGTATTTCACATAGGTTTTTTTCAAGTTCAATTATTCCAAAAAGGAGTTTTCAACCTATCTCTCCTTGGTTTCGAGAGAACCGGATTAGTCCTGAGAGTTGGGTATGGGTAGACTAAGTGACGTAGGTTTAGATCACTTAGCTTGAGGAAATAGCACCTTCCCTAACAGACTTTTGTTTTACAGCTAACTCGACATGGACCGAGAGGGACGAATCGATAACCTAGAGAGGGCGTTCGAGGTGCTCATGGGATTAGCTCAACGCTCCGCGTTGCCTCAACCTCAAGTTAACTCGCCTTCAACAAGTATCGGAGAAGATTGGCTCGATAGAGTTTCACGTCATCGACCTCCGACCTACGATGGAAAGGAAGATCCCGTGGTCTTAGAAAGTTGGGTACGAGATTTCGATAGGACTTTCGAGGCACTTGACTGTCCTGAGGAGCGAAGGACAAACATCGCGGCGTATTTCCTACGAGGACCAGCCGATACTTGGTGGGAAGATCTTCGAACTCAAGGAAGACGACCGACATCATGGGAAGACTTCAAGATCGCCATCCGTACGCGTTTCTACACGGAAAGTATCA
Organism: Tamarix chinensis; assembly: GCA_030549775.1. Classification (NCBI taxonomy): domain Eukaryota; kingdom Viridiplantae; phylum Streptophyta; class Magnoliopsida; order Caryophyllales; family Tamaricaceae; genus Tamarix; species Tamarix chinensis. The sequence continues at coordinate 58,925,423 of CM060180.1, read as the reverse complement.
AGAGGGCCAAACTCAAGGAATTTATGGAGCTGACACAAGGAAACCTATCGGTTCGAGAGTACTACGCACGATTCACGGAATTGCTGAGGTTCGCCCCCGGAATAGCAGCTAGCCAAGCAACGACAATCTTTCAATTTGAGCAAGGACTTCGATTCAACATCCGAAGCATGATGGGCGCTGACATCTTCCACGACCTGAGTACGCTGTACGAGCGAGCATGTAATGCTGATGCCTTGATCCAAGAACAAGCCTCAATCCTAGGCAAGAGAAAGAATGAAGAGACTGAGACCGAGGCAAGGAGTCATCGCCCCAGTAGCAAAGTTTTGCGGGACCAGTCTCAACTTCAAACCAAAGCTCCGTGTAAGAAGAATCAGAGTATTTCCAAAGCAAAGCCTAGCAAGAGACCGGACCACCACTACCACTGCCGACGTTGCAAAACAGATCATCCAGGCAAGGACTGTAGGGGAAAGCTGATTCAGTGCCATGACTGTGGACAACTTGGGCATAGAAGTTTCGAATGCTACAGTGCGCCCCGTGAAGGATTTCCAAGGCCACAACAGCCATCGGTTCGGCAAGATCAAGCGCTAGAGTAATACGTTCAGCCTCATTAGCCAAAGGAGACAAGCCAGCATTCAATCATAACCTAACATCTTCAAGCTTACCTTCGAATTCCTAGTAGTGGTTGTATTGCTTTTTGTGTGTGCAGTTGTTGTCCTTAGTTAAGTAAGTTTCTCTTTAAGGGGGTAGTTACCCCAAGTAACTTAGGATCCCTGTTGTAACCCTAGTGCTAAGGCCTAAACTTCGGGGACGAAGTTTCTCTTTAAGGGGGTAGTGATGTAATCCCCCAAAAATTTCGACAACCCATATTTTAATAAATAACATTATTTGAAATAAAAATTAGCTTGTAAAATTAGTATTTTAATTATTTTATGGATTTTAGAGTATGTATATTTGGACAAGAGTATTTAATAAGTTAAAAATAAATATTTTGTTAATTATCATATTGTTCCATTTAAATAAATTTCCCAAACTAATATTTTACCAAATTTACCTTTCTAAACTAAAATATTAGGTTATAATAAATTAAATTGTTAAATTAAATAATTTACCAGGGATATTATATTTTATAATTTTATAAATTTAATTAAACTAATTTTCCTATTTTTTTCCATTCTCATTTTTCTTTCCCCCCCTTCCTTCCTTTCCTTTTTCTTTTTCTTCTTCCTTTTTCCCTCGGGCTGCCTCGCCAGGCCAGCCTTCCCTACCGATTGGGCCTTCGGCCCGCCTCACCCTCTCTCCCCTCGGCCCTCTCCCTCTCGCGTGCCCAGCCAGCCGACCCCCCTGCTTTTTCTTTCTTTTCCCCTGGGCCGACCGGCCAGCTTTTCCCCCTTTTTTTTCCCGACCGGTCGGCCTGCTCCTTCCTTTTCCCCGACCGGCCGCCCGCAGCCTCCTTCTTTCTTCTTCTTCTCAGGCGGCGACAGCCGCCGACCTGCTCTATCCTGCCCGACCACCTGCACTTGCCGCTCTGCCACCCTGCTTCTCCCTCTTCTTTTTCTCCATCTCCCCAGCCCTCCATTCTACTCATTTCTTTTTTTCGAGCTTCTCCTCCCCGCCCCCGAGCTCCCTCTTCCCCATTTTTTTTCTCCCCTCCATCTTCTCCCCTTCGTTCGTGCGCCGCCGCCCTCCGCCGCCCTGACCGCCGCACCCAGCCCCTAAACCACCTCCTGCACCCTTCTTCTACCACCCTGCACCACCCCAATAACCCTCCCGCAGCCTCCTTCTCCCCTTCTTCCATTTTTCTCCCTGTTTTCACCCTTACCACCGAGCCACCTGCAACCGCCTATTCCGCCGCCGTCCGGCCACCTCTGCCGCCACCCAGACCACCAATCTCCTCCCTGCAACCCCCTCTATAACCGCCAGGCATTATTTGGCTGAAAACAGCCCTTGAAACCTTCCATCTTTCCTTCTCCTTTTCCTTCCTTCACAACTCCTCGCCCTCGACCCTAATTGGCAGCCACTTTCGCCACCTCGTCACCGCCGTATCCGCCGCCTTCAGCCGCCGCGAAACCACCCTTTGCCACCACCTACACCCCCTCTTCCTTTCTGTACCATCCAATTGCCTTAGAATCTCCCCTAACCACCTCTTTTTCTAACCTAAATACCCTAACCCGAAAATGGCAGATTTGGCTTCCTTTACCCCCTTCGAAGCCTCCCACCCCTCATTTTTGCATGAAACTCACGCTGCTCATGCAGCGTGAGCTCTCCCATAGTCCCATTTATTTTGAGAAATTATTGGATAATTTTAAAGGTATAATGGTATTTTATATTAAGTGTTTTATTAATTAAAATTTATAAAGTTTTATGCTTTGGTTCTTATTTCTAACATAAGTATGATGTTTATTATTTTAGGTGTTGGATTGCTATTTGTGCTTGGTAAGGTTTGATAATTTTGGCGAGATTTAAGGTAACCGTTAAATCTCGCTTAAATGCATGGATTAACGCATGTTATCACATTAGGCATTATCAATATGTATTATGCTTGATATATGTTACTTAGCATTATCATATGTGGTTAATGTGGTTGTTGATGAAAAGGAAGCATGATAGATTGATGATGTGTATGGGAATAATATTTTGTGTAATAATTTGGTGGTTAGGGAAAATATAAATTATTATCTATGCTTGTGATATGCTATGGTGATTTTTATTACATGTGTAACATTTTGTTAGCATTAGGGGGAGATTTTAATAATGTATATTGTATATGAGTATGGCCTAAGAGTAAAATGGTGAATGTGTTAATCAAGGGAGAAAATAGTAATTTTGGAGGTAGGGGTAAAATTGTAATTTTGTGAATAAAGGAGAAAAGAGTAATTCTTGTAATAAAAAGGGGCAATTTGGTAATCTTGTTAAAAAGAATGGCAATTTGGTAAATTGTAATAAAAGGACAATTTGGTAATGTTATAATAAAAGGGCAAAATAGTAATTTCATGATTAAAGGACGAAATGATAATTTTACAATCTAAGGGCGGAATGGTAATTTGGAAATTAAAGGAGGTAAGATAGCAATTTTATAATTAAGGATAAATGGAAAAGTTATAAGTAAAAGGGCGATATGATAATCTTGGGAGTTAAGGGGGTAAAATGGTAAATTTGAAGGTAGAGGGGTAAAACGGTAATTGTGTAAATCAAAGGGGTAAAGGTGAACATTGGAAAGGAGTAAATTGGAAATAATGATTATTGAGAAGGGCAAAATAATAATTTAAATAACCAGAGGGTAATTCGATAATTTAATAGTAGAGAAGGGTAAAACGGTAAATATGATAAATGTGAGGGGTAAGTTGGTAATTCAACCGATTGGAGGGTATTTTCGTAATTTTGGATAATGGAGTAGGGTAGTTTGGTAATTATGACAGTTAAGAAGGGCAATTCGGTAACTTAAATAACTAAAGGGTAATTTGGTATATTTAATAACGGAGAAGGGCAAATTTGTAATTATGATCATATGCAAGGGTAGTTTGGTAATTTCACCAACCAAAGGGCAATTTGGTAATTTTGGACAAGAAGGAAGGGTAATTTGGTAATTTGACCAACTCAAGGATAATTTATTAAGTGTAATAAAGGAGAAAGGGGCAAAGTGGTGATCTAACCAATTAAATGGAAAGTATATTAAGTGTAATAATTATTAAGGGGGAATTAATGTCCTAATAAGTATGATAAATAATTTAGTAACCTAAATCGAATAAGGGATCACTTGGTGATTTTGTAACAAGGAGGGTAACATGGTAATTTATCAAATAAGAAAGGGTGACGTAGTGATTTTGTATGTAAAAGGGTAAATAAGTAGGCTGTATCCAGTATATCATTATGATTGTGGAATTCGTAACATGGCTCTAATAGTGTTGATTAACGAGGTAAGAATGTTTGATGATTAGTAAGTATCGCGAGAATGAGTTTTAATTCGGAATTAGATGAGTTTATGATGGCCTTAATGATTCTCCTATGTTACTTTGGATGACCATCTGAATAAGAAATTTTTGATGATATCTAAACGATTAAAAGAGGATAATTATCGTATTGTTGTGTTTTTGTGATCACTATTAATTAAGATATTAATACTTAAAGTGAAAGACCTCGAGATCGGGAATGGTGACTCCTTAGGGGTCGCTACCCTAAGGACGTGGTTTAGTCCACGATGGTTTGGTATTTGCTGGTGTGCCTTTGAGCCCCAGCCAGGCCCTATATCTACTCTTTCTAGCTCTACGGACCTAGTTAGGGGGTATGCATACTTAAGGATTAGGTGTCCTTGTCGGTAGGGTACTGAGTTAGCTTTATGCACCAGTACGACCAGGGTACCTTTGCGTCCCTGGGTTACTAGTTGAAGGGGACTGAGTTGCTTTTACGCACCAGTACGACCGGTGTACCTTTGTGTCCCGGGTTCATGATCTCCCTATCGAGGCAAAATAAATATGGTTGTTGTGCTGATTTTAAGAAAGGAAAGATACTATAATTGAAAGTGGAATATTAATGAGCCGGGACCAGCGATTTATGATATTGAGTACCGGTCCACCGGTTATAATAATGGCCAGGAGCATTGTGCCCTGGGTGATGATTTTTTTTATATATATCCCGGTCCACCGGTTATAATAGTGGCCAGGAGCGTTGTGCCCTAGATGATGAGATTATATATATCCCGGTCCACCGGTTATAATAGTGGCCAGGAGCGTTGTGCCCTGGGTGATGATTTTATATTCCGGTCCACCGGCAATAATAGTGGAGGTCCCGAGCTCAATAAAAATTTATTTCGGATGTGAATGGGTTATGGAAAAATACTAGTCATTGAGACACTTGATTAATGGCCTCAAGGCCCGAAAAATATCTCGATTACTGATCATGGCCTATCTGATGTTGGTTGTTTGATTTATGAAATATATGAAAGTGAATTTTACGTATACGGTATTAATTGTATGATTGAGTTATTGGATATACAAATAATTGGATCTGAATACCATGTTTATACCTATGGTTATAACTGAATGTAGTAGTATCATGTGTAATATGTGTGCCTGTATTTTAAGCGTGTTTTTAAAGGGTTACTCAGTACCGTAGTACTGAAGGGTTCCCTTCATGGGGCCCCTGCCTATTCAATGGGCAGTACCCCTTGCAGGTTGTGTTTCAGGTGCTATTCAGGTGGGCCCTTGGGGAGAGCGTAAGGTACTGTCCGGTAATTTTTAGGGTGTTAATTTGTCTCATTTAAATTCAACGCGTTTGTTATTTTGTAATCACCGTGATTGAATGTTTTCTCTGGTAGAGTACTTACTATGCTACTCTGATCTTCGAATGCTCAAGTTCTTGTAAAATTTTATTTAACAACTTTAGCCTTAGCACTTAGTACTGGAACGGTATGAGTGAACCGGTCTGGTGCTAAGTGTGGCGGTAATACTCCCAAAACTCACAGTTTATTAAACCGCTTCCGCAACTATCTTTTAATAAAACGAAATTTTTCAGTAGTGAATTTTGGGGGTGTTACACATAGATTCTTGAATATTATGGCCAACGATTGTTGCAACAATCTTTGTGCTCTTCAAGAGCTCCATTGATGAATTGAGAAAATTTTATTTGGCCATTCAAATTCACTTCTGCATGGATAGGATTATTTATTTTAGTAACAAGAAGATGATGAGTAATGGGATGTTTTCTGTAATACGTTTCCATGGTAATCATGCATGTAATACCATCCAGTTGACTAGATGGCCCATGAGTTAGGGCAAAAGTTGTAGAGTGTTGCTATGCACTTTGCCATCATAATAAGGAAAATATCTTCAATGACCTATAGGTGGACCCACATGAAATTGTAGGATTTTGATTCCTCAATATGATGGTACTTCATACATTCCATTCTTATTATCTTTTACATTGTTCATTGACGCTTTGTTTACCTTCATTTTTTAGCCTTAGACCTCGTTGTACTCCTTTCTCTTCCTTATCTTAAAAATTGTTCCCACCGTTCTCTTTTTTCTCAGGTTCTTACCTTTGTTTCCATTTACTTCTTTCCCTATAAATTTGTATTCATTTAATCTTCTACTTAACAATCCTCTATAGTTTTTAACCTTATAGGGATTTCTTGTAAGGGTTTAGTACCCTAATTAGTTGACTTTGACCCTTTATATTATTTTTCTTGTTGAGCATAGTGATCACCTATATTACTCTCCCTATTAACTTTGTTTCCTCTTCCTTTATCTTTGTAACCCTTTACTTTATTAATATATTTTCTACTTCAAATGTACTCTCATTCTGACCCTTGCTCCCATTGCTTAGTTATCCACTCTTTTAAACCCTTTGACTTCTCTACCTCTAACTCTTATTGGTAGTAACCACTAAAACACTCCAATCCGACACTACAAGGGTAATCAATTTCTATCAATACAAGGAATAACCAAAACACACCAAATATTTTTATTTATTTATTTATCTTTAATAGGGATTACAATCTCAACCTATAAAACCACCAAGGTCATCAACCAAAAGTAACTTACCCACTTCTTAGATAACAAGTTAAGGAAACACACATCTATTCATCATAAATATAATACTTAGAGTTCCAAATCCTTAAGTATTCATAGAACATACCCCCATAGGGTTTGTGATTCAACCTATGAAATAGAAATGGATCCTTCAATGCAAAGGTCTTTCGCACTCAGGGGCCTAACCCAAGGCACGAGATGTTTGGCTAGTTAAATATTGATAAACTCAAAGAAATAATACAACAATATAAAGAGGTAGAGAGAATGTGACTATTGATTATCATTGATACATGTGAATTATCTCTTTATATAATTCACCATATCCTCTATATATAGTATCCATATTTATCACTGTAACGCCTTATTTTTTATTACCAAAAACAATTTGTTTGAAAATATTATAGAAGAAAAAATACAAAACCTAACCATGGATGAATCATATAGATAGTAATAATAGAGCATGTGAAAACACATGAGAGCACTCCAAGAGACAAGCATATACCATAATAAGCATTCCAAAGGAACATGTTATTAACGTCAAATTCCAAGTAGGTGAGTATAAAGCATACCACATATTCATGGCTTAAACAAGGTGTAAATGATCAGGTATTCATAATACAAAGTGGATTCCATATTAAGTCACCATAATCATGTGATAAGAGCTAGCCAGTTACTTCCTCCCTATATCTCATTCTGATTATCATCTTACTTCAAATAAAATGGAATTTCTTTACCAAAAATGTATGCATTAAGTAAAGATATACTTAATTTACCTTAAGTTCTTAAGCAAAGTGGGATTATTCCTCATGATCTCTCAATACCATGAAATCCATCCAAAAAGAGGACGTAAATTCTTGGTTCATGCCAAGGAAACCTTACGGATATAAGTTTGGGTTCTTACCAAAGTAATAATGGACCAAAGTCTTGGCTCATGCAAAGGAAACCTAGTGGACATAAGTTCGGGTTCCTGCTAAAGTAACAATGGACCGAAGTCCATATCTATTCTATGGTGACTAGAACCTTTAGTATTGATACCCCCTAGTACATCATTAGTGTCCAAAGTAGAAAAAACATCAAGATCAACTAGGATCCCACCCGAAGGCATACTAGCCCCGGTAGCTAATCGAGGATTGAATAATCCAGAGCTTTCACATTTCTCATTCCAATTTAAGGGATTAGTGTCTTATTAGTTTAGGAAATTCATTTCATATAAAGGCCCACAAAAATATCATACCAAGCATACAAGCCTTTTTGATCCAACACACCCACATAGAGTTTTCCTATCAACCAGTGCTCCCATTTAGGGTCTCCTAAAAGGATTATTCCATTACATCATCCATTATATCAAAGAGTGGAATTATCAAATAATAATAATAATACCTATAACAATCCAAGGCGATCATTAAATTTTCATTTATTCCTCTGTTCACAATTTCAACTCTAGCTTATGCCAAGGTTAAGGTCATAGTTCATTATTCAATCGTGAAATTACCCATTATTTAAAGGTTGTTCTAATTATTTCCCTAAGGTCAAATGAAGGTCTAATTATAGTTTAAATGGAGTTCAATCCTAAATTACAATTATTTATTCATTTATTTTCATTAATTGGGTGAAAATGGATAGTTGTAGGTAAGGTTAACTCAAGCCATGCTATGTGTTTGTATTATTTTCTTGTTATCTTTGCTAAGTCATCACCCTTAAGGGGTTATCATTTTAGGGCCATGATGAAAGTCATTAGTGGTTTATCATCCATCATTTTAATCTACTATTAACCCTAAGGAGAGTCCATTTTAGTCATGTGATAATCTATTCATGTTACGTTCAAAAAGAAAGTCAAAGGATACACTATGGTCAAGAATTAAATTATTTATTTTTATTATCTTTAATCCATTATTTAACTTCATTAATTTAGGTAATTTTATAGATATCAGCCTACTAGGTCATTATCTAATCATAAGAAACTCAAACATTACATTTGGGAAAAAAACATGCAAGAAGAAAAAAAATGGTCGAGACCAATCGATCGATTTCAAACCATTCAATGGGTTTTGCTGACCAATTGATCAGTTAGGATACTAATAAACTTCTAGTGATGGCCAACCTGTTGATTGGTTTATCTATAGCGGTTGATGGGTCTAACCCGAGGCCAAGACTTTTGGATTTGCAGACCAACTAATTGATTGGTTAATCCAACCAATCGATTATTCTAGGAACCATTTAATCGATTTGCTCTAACTAGTTGATGGGTCTAACTTGAGACCAAGACTTCTAGATTTGCAAGCCAACCATTTGATCGATTGACCCAACTAGTTGACTGTTTTAGGAATCAATCAATTGATTTTACTATACTAGTCAATTAGTTAAGTCTTAGGCTAAAGTCACCAAAGTCATAAACCAACCAATTGATTGGTCTTCGAGACTGGTTGATTGGTCTGGGGTAAAAGTAGCCCACAAAACACCATTTTCACACAATTAAATTCTCCAACTTATTCCATCAAATCCAAACATTAAATTTAGGTTATTCAAGGTACTTTATAGATAATAATCATGAATTGACATGCAAAATACCAAAATTATTCTAGGATTCGTAGTAAGACATGTTGGCATATTTTAAACTTATTTGTGAAATCATGCATCACATTATTTTCTTCCTAAGCTATCATGTAGTAAGTCCATTCCAAAAATCACATATATCATTATCATTTAAAACACCTAGAATATCAAGAGTTTTTGAATCTAGGATTATAAACTTGAGATCCAAGCATATGAACCCTTAAGCCAAGTCTCATTAAATGTAATTAGGCCAAACAATCGTTTTTTTCTTCTTGTCCTTTGGGAAAACACATTAAATTACCTTTATATAATTCTATGTCATTTACTGCTTTTCCTTTTGATATAGTTCATATTGATCTTTGGACATCGCTCATGGCTTGGTCTAATGGCCATCGTTACTATGTTATGTTTCTTGATGACTTTAGCAAATTTCTATGGACTTTTCCTATCCCAAATAAACCCCAAGCCTACTCCATTTTCACCATATTTCATGCTTTTGTAAAAACTTAATTCTAAAGGAACATTAATAATTTCCAATGCGATAATGGTAAAGAATATGATAATTTTCCCTTTCAAATTTTTTCTCAAAATAATGGAATGCAATTTTGCTTTTATTGTCCTCAACATCTCCTCAAAATGGAAAAGCTAAATGTCACATTCTCTCAATAAATAATATCATTAGAACCTTACTTGCACATTCCTTGATACCACCATCACTTGGGAATCATGCTCTTGAAATAGCCACATATCTTCTAAAAAGTCTTCCAACAAAAGTAATAAGATACTTTTCTCCTACTCAAATTCTCTCTCAAAAAGATCCTTCCTATTCCCATCTTAAAGTCCTTGGTTGTCGAAGTTTTCCCCTATGTTCTTCTACCACCATTAACAAATTGCAAGAAAGGTCTACTCCTTGCATTATCCTTGTATATCCTCCCAACCATAAAGGCTATAAATGTTATGATTTATTAAGATGAAAATTTTTCATTAGCTGACATATGCTATTTGATGAAACTTCGTTTCCATTCTCAAAAATCCATATACTCAATCTCATACATATGATTTTCTAGATCTTGAACCATATCCTTTTCTTCTCTATCAAATGCATTAAGTAGCCTCACAAACCATAACAAATCAGCCCACAAATCACTTCTCCCCCTCATTGGACCCTAGAGAATGGTCCAATCCAATTCCCTCCCCTACTATCACATTCTCATTGCCCCTAATACTATGGACTAGGGCTCCCCTAGGCCAACCCAATCTACTCCAACACAACTTCCCTCACCTCCAAAACCTATCACATTCATGACCCAAACACCAAACACCAACCAACAAACCACGACCCTCTAATCCCATGTTACACCGTATGACCACACTAGCCCATAATGTCATATTTAAACCCAACTAGAAATATGAAACCAATTCGAACACTGAGACAACCAACCCATATCTCTTTTATCCAAAAATCCCATAGGTGCTCTCTGTGACCCGAATTGGAAAAATGCCATGATGGATGAATATAATTCTCTAATTAAAAATAACACATGGGAGTTCATATAACATCCTACTTATGTAAATGTTATTTGGTCTATGTGGATTATTTATCATAAAAGAAAATATAATGGTTCTTTTGAGCGGCATAAAGCATGTCTTATAGGTAATGGTAGGTCTCAGAAAAAGGGAGTAGACTGTAATGAAACTTTTAGCCCAGTTGTTAAGCCGGCAACTATCTGATATGCCTTAAGCATTGATTGGTCTCATTCTTGGCTTATTCACCAGCTGGATGTCAAGAATGCATTCCTTCATGGCAATCTATTTGAAATAGTCTATATGTGTCAATTAACAAGGTTTAAGGACCCTAACTACCCCAATCATGTCTACTTATTGAAGAACTCTATATGGCCTGAAACAAGCTCCATGATATTAGTACCAGTGATTTTCAAATCATGTTGCTGCCATTGGTTTCTTCCAGAGTAAATTTGATCTCTCTTTGTTCATATACCACAAGGGCTATGAAACTGCATATATTCTATTGTATGTCGATGACATTATTCTTACGGCTTCTTCTAATGTTCTCTATAAGTCTATAATGGCACTCTTGGGTGTCGAGTTTTCAATGAAAGATCTTGGTCCATTTATTTACTTCTTGGGAATTGTTGTTACTCGTAATGCCAATGGACTATTTTTATCATAGAAACAATATGTAGAAAAAATAATTGAAAGGGCCAAAATATCGAATTGCAGTTTGTGTACTACACTAGTGGACACAAAATCAAAGATTAGTGCTTTGAATGATGACCTGTATGAGGATCCGACTAAGTATCGATGACTTGATGGTGCATTGCAGTATCCTACTTTTACTAGACTAGATATCTCCTATGTTGTTCAATAGGTTTGTCTTCATATGCATGATCCATGAAACGAGCACATGAATGCTCTAAAGTGCCTTCTACACTACATATAGGGTTCTCTTACTTTTGGTTTGTATCGATATAAGTTGACTATAGGAAAACTTATCTCTTATACAGATGCATATTAGGGTGGTTGTCCAAATACCAGACAATCCACCTCCGGTTATTGTGTGTTTCTTGGCGACAACTTGATTACATGGTCTTCTAAAAAAACCCCACTCTTTCTTACTCTTGTGTTGAAGATGGATATAGAGGGGTTGTGAATATTGTCTGCTAGTCTTGCTAGATGAGGAATCTTCTTTTGGAGCTACATTGTTCAATCTAGAAAGCAACGTTGGTTTATTGTGACAATGTGAGTGCTTTTTACCTATCAAGTAACTGCGTAGAACATCAGTGCACTAAGCATATTGAGATGACATTCACTTTATTGATGAAAAAGTTGCACGTGGCAAAGTTCATGTCCTTCATATCTCGTCCTGATATCAGATTACACACATTTTTACTAAAGGGCTTTCACACGTACTTTTTAATGATTTTTGGAATAGTTTAAAAGTCTGACAACCTCCTTCCGCTTCGATTATGGGGGCGTGATAGAATTATATGAATTGTATAAATTAATTGTAGTCATATTTTGTAAATAGCTTTAACATTATATTAATTATGTAAATAAATTATGGTCATATTATGTAAATAACCTTGTATATTTAATTTCATAAAATTTAGCCTAAAATATATGATGTACATTATATTTAGTTTCCTAAACTCTAGCCTATAATATAGGATGTACATTGTATATTAAGGCCATCAATAAGAATATCAAGCCAAAAATTCAATTCAAAAAAAAAAACAAACCCGAATTTCCAAAAGGCTGAGGCTAACTAGTAGATACCAAGATTTTGACAATTTTGAAACTTTGCATGATTTTGGACACAACTTTTCACACACTTAACATTTTTAAGATTAATTAAATATGTAGTAAATTAGTCATCTTAATATTTCATATGAGACCTTAGGCGTGAAAAAACTCCAACCACACAATTTCAGATCTTCCACAAAACACAAAGATGAAACTTAGGATATCATACTAGTGTGATAAATCCATTTCCAACTAGTTTAGGAGTTTTACCAAAAAAAAAGATTAAGAATACATTACAACTCTACTAATCACTTATTTGAACCTATAAAATAAAGAGAAATGATTAGGGGGAAAAGCTCTTAAAATCAAGTTAAAGTAGAAAGGATTGATGTGAGGAATACAATAATCATTATCTTGAAGTTTGGAAGGAAACTCAAGCTTCATCAATGGTGGTAAGAGCCATGGAATCAAAGAAATATAGGAGGTGGCATAACTAAGGTGCAAAGGAAGAGGGGTGAACATGACAAAGTTAGCAAATGGATAATGACGATCACAAATGATTACTATTGGCTAAATATCTAGATATTTTGTACTGATGTAAGGATGAGTATGGTAAGGGGGATGCAGGAAAATTAGTCCCAAATGGATGATCAAAAATCATTCTTATCAATAATGATGACAAGGATGCATTCTCATCAAGATTAGATGAGATTTAGGTGTTAAAAGATAGGATTCGGTAGTTAATTATTCTAGAAAATGATGAATGAATTTTGAAAATAATAAAAATAAATAAATATATATTTTTTTAATTCATTTATATTTCAAAACATTGACATATAGTGATCCCTATAGTTTTATAAATTTCTAATAGCTATAAAGGGCTTAATTGCATAATTATACAATTAATAGTAAATTGTTGCCAATAACTCAATTTGATATTTTAAAAATGTCTAGGAGATTTAAGAAAATATATATATGAGAAACTGAAATATACATACAGAAGAAGAGTTTAAAAAGAGTTCAAAGACCAAAAGTGGCTCGTAAGTCACACGAGTCATAAAATTGTAAGAAATACCAATAAGTCCTAAACTAAACATTTCAATAATATAACTAGGATATTAAATTCTTCAAATGACATAATAAAACATTAAAATAAGATAAATTTTTCTCCACAAAAGTATAGATCCTGAATAAATCAGATTTTTTTTTAAAAGGGTATTACATAGATAATATATAGGAGGCAACATGACTACTTGAGAACTAGAAATGATTTTTCAATTAGTTTGAAAAAATTAGTCATATTGATGAAAAAATAGGAAAAAGGAAACTGCTTATTTAGGAAGCTCTTATTATTTAATAGGGAAAAAACTAAAAATAGATAAATTACTATTTAAACCAATCAAATGTTAACTAATAGTTTTTTGTAACTGTTAATCAGATTTTTTTTTTAACCAGAGTTATATTCCGTGAAATCTGCTTAGTGTTTTCAATTTTACCTGTATTTACATTCCATCTAACGGGCACATATATTTTTGATTTTTCCTTTCGCTTTATTCCAGTTGATCTTATTTAGTTTTTAACTTCTTTCAAACTAAAAAATTAAAAGATTTGCTATGGCGTGGCACTTCTTTTCAAATTTAAAACAAAAATATGATCGGCACTGCTTAAATGAATTGATTTCATAATCCTCCCACTAACCACGACACTCCGACCGTACACAAAAAAAAAGAAAGAAAAAAGAAAAAAAAAGTGTGTACTGCCTCTGTCTTTCGTTTCTATTTATTGTTCAAAATTCCTCTCCCTCTGCTTATTGTCTCACTGCATTTCTTTCACTTCTTTTTTTAAGAATTTTACAATATTATTTTAGTTTTCATTGATTTATTATTAATGGGTGAAGTGTGTATACATATAAATCATTATTTGATGTGTAGTGGTTGTGATTTTGCTCTACAGAGATTTCTAGGTTACCGTCATCCAAAATTTTGCTTCAATTCAAGGAGAATAAATCCATTCAAAACTGTTACTCAGTGGGCCGAAATTTATGGCCGAGTCTATACAATTCAACTTCGTTTTTTCAAAATTAGTGTTTGAAAATCTTTGCTCAAGATAAATCCACGGCTACAGCGAGCGATTACGATGAATTAAACAAGATGGTGACAAGATATATACTAACCTCAGTGCTCAAGTTTGTGGTCTTTTCTTATGCTAAATGATTCAAAGTATTTTGCTCGAAGAAAATATAGAGGCGGGGTGGGGGGGGGAAGCATGCAAATTGAAAATCACCATTCGAATCAGAAAATTATCATTTGACCAATTACAAATGTTAATTGATTTCATTTTTTTCACTATACGATTATTTATGTTACATATCCTAGATGAATTCGTACATCGTAGACAAAGACATGTCACTTTGTGCTAGCATTTGAGCAAAGTAAGATAATATTCCGGACTCTAATTTCCCCCTTTTTGTGAAGAGCACTATATACTATAGTCAATGGTAACAACATGGTCTCTGCTTATGTACATGTCAATAAATGGGGAAGAATTATCAAATTATGAGGAAGTTCTAACAAATAGCACATTTCTCATCACTAACACTACGCAGTACAGAGGCAGTAAGCTATAACACGGAAAGGCCACAGACGACGATCACCACATAAATACTGCAGTCAATGAAGACAGCACGGATAGTCTGGTGAACCACTAAGCCTCTCTCCAACAGCTTGACCGCTCTGGTCCAATTCAGAGCATCTTCCTTCAAAAGCTTGCTATCATCTTGATCAAAGTTCTCAAATCCTCTTCTTCTCTTCAAAATAAGATGAGCAACCACAACTGTCAAGTCTGTCAGCAATAGCAGATATAGAGGTTTTGCTGCTACTATGCTCTTGGAATTAACTATATTGATCCCAAGTAAGGGGTAATCAATGTAAGACAATACCACCAGAAGAGCAATCAATACAGAACAGACAATCCGCATGCTTTCAGAAGAAATGATACAGGAACTTAGTTCTTTTGAGGTGAAGATCTTAAGAGGTTGGCTAATGATAATTGGATCTGGTTTATACGCTGATTCTCGAGGATCTGTACCCTTTTGCAATGGCTGTCCCGTGCTAATGTCTGCAGCAGGATGCTGTGTTGCTTCTGCATTTGCCTCGCTTTGATGCGACTTGGAGCCCTCAGAGTTGAAGGCATCATTTGTTGAGGATTTAGAATTATCTGATGATCTTGGGAAAGGAAAATCACGTTCCCATTCTGTGGTTGTTGGAACACCAACTTAATAGCAACAGGGTGAAAATTAGACATAAAACTAACGTCAGAGAGAGGATCAAAGGAAGATGCAACTAATGTCAAAGCAAAGAAATCAAATGAACAATAGAACTAATTTCAGCAGAGGAAATCAAGAGACAATATAGCCAGCACACTGGAAAATTATGAAGTTAAAATGTTGCACCATAAAATCAACTTAACATACGCCGTTCCCCTTACGTGATTCTTCCTCACCCACTCCTCGACATATGTGCAGAAATTATCGGATGCACAATTTAGGTTATCTGCATAGCCAGAAATGCAGTAAAGCCTCACCAATAGGCTGAAAGATACATGATCTACATGCTCTCAAGCGAGAACCCCGATGAATTGAGATTGGATAATGGCTACAAAGTATTTCCAAGCTCTGAATATGGCTGTATAGCAAAAAATTGGTCCCACAGACCTGTATGAAGAACCCAACGGATAATGTGCCAAGCTTATTTCCTAACAGAAAAAGTTGTCCACACAAACTTACCAGAAATACATACACCTGCTACCCAGATTTGCAGGATGTCTGATTACTCAACCCAAGATGTGAGGCAACTCCAGTTTCCTCACATAATAGGATGAAATTAGGAGGAGGAATTCAATATTCTCCAACAAAAGGAGAGCCATGGTACTCCATACAACTAATGCGACATATTAAAACAAAAAGAGATGTACCAAATATTCATTGTATGTCATAAAGTTATATTTTCCTTAGATAACTATCCAGAAAATAGGTTAGTAATATTTCACCCTTGATTATATCCCGAAATCAGATAGGAGGTCAAAGTAACTGTAGTGTATCAATACAAGACATCGAGCCTTTCTCTATAAATTACTTCTCGTAGCTGCCACATCTTCCTCTTTTTTTTCTTCCCCCCCCCCTCCTCCAGTCACTTCCTTCAAGGCTTCTTAACACATATCCACCAAAAAACCACCACATCACATAGCAATCAACAAATACATATTAGCCCACCCATTAATAATGCCAAAATCCAACTTCAAGACCATACAACATACCACAGTTGGCTGATGGAGCACTAGCTTTGTCTGGGTCCAAACTCCAAAGTGGCAGAAGGTCATAAGACAATCCCTGTAGTTTCATAAGCATGTTTCTTTGACACCTTGGTCAATCAGGATAATTTTCTAGCTATAGGATCTGCATGTGTGAAGGAATGGTAACAGAGTCAATCATTGCTAGTGTTGGGAGCAAAAGTGGAGGCTAGTTGGTTGGTGTCAAAAGTTGAGACGTAGGTGCTGTCCTGGTAAGAGGGATGCATGGATTTTGAATTCGAATGGAATTGGCCGGGCTAGGAGTTGATGATGAGCTAAGTTTAAAATGTGCAGGGCAAAAGTGGATGATTAAGGATAAAGAGTAGTGGGTAAAGAAGGGAGGGAATTATTTTTTCTACAAGTGATGACCGAGCCAATGCAACAATAGGCTGCTGGTAAGGAAATATGGCTTTGTAGAATATCACACCACAGGAGACAAATAACTTATGTCTAATGAGTGCACCTTGCAGCCCCTTTTTCCTTTGTGGATACCCCCAAGAAGTTGCATTTTGAAATCTGAGAATCAAGTTACTCACAGCCTTTTTCATGGCTGTGAGCATAGCAAAGACTACCGAAAACGTGAGGTGATCATATGCATGCAGTTTTTGAAAGATAATTTCAAATGGATTTTTAACAATGCTAAGCGTGATGTGAATAAGATAGGTACCTGGGAAAACACGTCCCCACCCTAAAAAAAATGTTTGAGTAAATTTGCTTGGAAAAGAAGAGCTCGGGCTACATTGAGAATATGTTGGTGCTTGCATTCAACTCTAACATTCTATCGTAGCATGTGGACTGAAGTGGATATCATTTTGTAAGAAAAAAGGTTGAAAAGAAGACATGACTTCACTACCATTATCACATTGAATTGCTTGGATGGTGGTGTAGAACTGATTTTTGATCCTTTGATGAAAAATTATAAGGTGATCATTAAGTTTATTTTTTATGAGATAAACCCATGTTGCATGTGAATGATCATCAATAAGCTAAACCCACATTGTACGTAAACAAAGTTATTGCTCCATCAGCCAACTTAAGTACATCGTATGGCCTTGAACATTACATTACTTACAAGAATTTCTCCCCTAATTACAAAGCCTTTCTAGCTTCTACTTCCAGTAATGATGAATAGGGGGTGTTCACCATTTGATTTGGTTTGGTTTAGGGTGATTTGAAAAATTTTTCAAACCAAACCATAATTTTATAGTTTGGTTTGGTTCGCGGTTTATGCCATTTGGGCTTTTATATTTATTTTCATTTTTGTTTTACAATAACAAACTATATTTTTACTATTTAACTTCAACTTTACAATATATTTTTATAATTTACAACCAATCTTAACTTCTAACTATAATGACTCGTTCAATATCAATATCAAATAAGTTTCATATCATATTCATTAGAGAAAAAATGTTCATATAAGTGTAAGAAGATAGAAAATTATAAAGTTATATGTCACACTTTACTAAATGAAAATTACATATTGATACATGAAAAATAATTTTTATTTAAAATTGTATATAATTATATATACGGTTTGTGGTTCATAAATCGTAATTTAGCTTCCAAAACTGTAATTTTCCAAAACAGTTTGGTTTGCAGTTTGAACTATATTTTGAACACCCCTATTGAAGAATCATGAACTTATATGAAAGCCATTCAAGATCCTCATAAATTTGATGCCATGAAACATGAAATAGAAGCTCTTGGAGCATTACCAACTAGAAAGACTCAAAATGGGTCAACAAGGTAAAGTATAAATTTAACGTGATAGCTAAACATCATAAGACTCCCTTAGTAAATGAGACGAGCCAAGCCACCCCAGTTCGAACTCGACTCGTTCACTAAACAAGCCTCTCATACCAGGATCAAGCTCGACTTGTACAAGGCTTGCACGTGACTTAGCTTGTTTGGTTGTTTAAGACAAACAAGTCAAATTAACTTGTTTAAATTTGAGCTCAACTTAGCTTGTTTAACTATATGGCTCCTGTAAGATAAAATGCGCAGCATTTTATGATATAGAAAGATACTAACAAGGTGATATTTTTAAATATTGTTATCGTGGCATTTTTTTTCTCTTGAAGAATTCCATATTCACACAAGCATAGCCCCACATTCAAATTTAACTTATGGATTTGACAACTCTATTTTTCTTTTAAACTTTCCCAAAGCAATCCAATATTTGAAAAAGAGACTGCACTTTAACTTTAAAATTCAAATTTAAACCCCAAGGCACAAAACTGCACCACACAGGAAAAGAAACAAAGAACTACATCCCCACCAATCAAGCTTTTTCAATAATCCCTTGAAGGGTTAAGGCCCGATCAAAATCAAATTGCGCTAACTATATCTAATCGGGCCAACAAGTGCAACCTAAAAATTTTGGGAGGTAATATTATATTCTAGTCCACGTGTGTCAGAGTGAAACCCAAAAATTTTTGGGCGATCCACATGTAGGGAGATTTTTTTTTTTTCTTCAGATATGATATATGAAGGCATAAGGTCATCAATGACACTAACCATATATCATTGGAATAAATGTTTTTTGTTTAAATCTAAGAAGCCATATAGATCATTATGCGGGCCCAGTGATCTAGCCCATTATGCTTTTCCCATTTTAGATGGACCTCTTGGGTCTAATAGGCCACATAGCGGTATCCATTACATTTTCTTGGGCCCATTACACGATTTCTCATCTGACTCTAAAAGATTAGGGTTGAAAAGGTAAATTGAATGTTTATTAAGGCGTATTGTATGATTTCTCCACATATGACATTTGTTGAGAGATTATGGATTTGTGTGTAGAATGTTTTGGGATCATGGTTTCGAATGTATTCTAGTGATGGCTGCTTGGATGGTTGTTTAAGTGCTTTATCCCACATGTTGAAACTATTTACATAAGAGTTTCTGTAACATTTGACTTCTTGGAATGTGTCAAATCCTTCATTGAGGGCCCATGTGTGTCCAAGAGCATCCACAGATACTCCTATGCTAAGATATCATAGCATATAATATCTTTTTTTTTCCTGAAAGTAAATACTTAACAATGTAATGTCTTTTTCCTTCCTCGATCATTAAAACCCAACCTTCAACAAGCTAACCTACGAGCATATATAAACAAGTCAAGATCGAGCTAGCATGTAACCAAATGATTCAAGTCAACCTTGACTCAAGCTCAACTAGTTTACTACATGATCCTAAAATTAATATTCAGGCTTAACCCGTTTACCTAAATGAATGAGCCAAAGTGAGCCTACAAAGTCGAATTAAGTTGGTTCATGAGCTGGTTCTATTCATTTATAACCCTATTAGCAAAAGGATATACTTAGGTGGAAGGTCTTAATTATCATGACACCTATGCTAAGCAATAAAATCGTTTCCGCAATTACAATTGCAGTCACAATCATGCTCGTGCAGCATTAAGATGTCGCAAACAATATTTTGTACATCACAATTGTGGTCGCAACTGTACGTCGCAAACGAATATCAATATGTATCGATTGAAATATATTGTACCTGCCGGTATGCATATGATTTCATTTCTACACCTTTTATCAGACATTTCGCGTATTAGCAAACTAAAATTCAATAAATATCGGGGTTATATAGGTATATCGAACAATATTTTATTCTATGCTTATGACCCTGTAGCAAAAATGACAAGAGTCACATGCTTGTTAACCATAACAACTATTCAACATTAGGAGCTCCACTAACTATACATCGATAATGCCTTTTTGCATGGTGACTTATTAGAAGAGGTATACATGAAAGTCCAACTTGGCTTTAGTATACCAAGAGATACACGGGTAAGCAAACGTCATAAATCCTTGTACAGCTTGAAATAGACTTCCCAAATTTGGTACTACTAGTTTTCCTATACAAGTGCTAATGATTCTTTTTTCACTCAAGTGAATGGTACTAACTATTCTGTGGATAATGTAGTAGCAGGTAACAATCCAACACAGATTACAAAGCGTAAAAGTTACCTTGATAATCAGATCTGTATTCAGGATCTTAGTCCACTAAAGTATTTCCTAAGGTTGAAAGTAGCATGTAATTTATCAGCAATTGTCGTTGATCAAAGAAAATATGCTCTAGACCTCCTTTAAGAAGCATGGAGGAGGCCTGTGTCATTTCCCATGGAGTAGAGGCCTTGTATCAGGCAATTAAATCGCAGTCGCGTTTGCAGTCGCGGCGTCACGGTATTGGAGCGTTGCGAACGATAAATTATGTGTCGCGATCATCGCGGCGTTTTTTATTTTCATTTTACCATATACTCTAATTATTATTTATTGATCATTTGAATATAAATATTCAATAACCTAGTGTTTTATATTATATTAGAAGTATTAAAGTGAGTCATTATATGCTAAATTTTCTTAATAACACTAAATTTACCTTAGAATAAAAAAAGACATATTATTTAATAGTATATGTGAAGATAATAAATAGTAATACTTTATTATAATTTAATAATAACTTAGTCCAAAATATATATAGTATATGAATAAAAAAAAAATTATGCATGCTTTTTTTTAGTAGATTTAAGAATTTTTAATAAATCGCCAATTTATCAGCAATTTATCTTGATTTATCGGTGATATTTTTCGATTTATCGACGATACCAATTTATCAGCCGATAAATGTGAAATTTTAAAACCGTAATGTATCGGTAATTTCGCATCGCGTCTGACTCAAAAACCACTAAATAGCAACCACTACGCTCTAGCGGAACCGCTATTTAATTGTATACCTTGTATACAACCCAACATAGACCGTCCATATCAGATCCAACATAATATAGAACCAACATTGATAAGCTCTTGTACTTGTATCCATTACATGATCTAACATCGATTCCTATACAAGTGCCCAACAAATACAAGGAACATCTGCGAGACCCACAATAATGCTATATTTGAGTATTACGATAATTAAGGGACCATCAAGATAAGGCATGTTCTTCAATTCCACAAGCAATATTCCTCTCACGACATATAGTGACTCAAACTAGAATAGTGACCAATAACCAGACACTCAACTACAAGCTATTTGGTTAAGATTGATGATAACCCCACATCTTGGAAAGCAAAAAGTTTCTACTCTAGTTCTTCAACTAAGTTGAGGCATGCAATGGCCAATGAAACCAATGAGCTAGTCTAGCTAAAGGCATTCTTAAGAGAGCTTCACATAACACTATCTTAGTCCATGTTGCTAGTACATGATAATCAAGCAGCTTTCACATCGTCACTAATCTAGTCTTTCATAAGCACACCAACATCTGGAGCTAAATTGTCAAGTCCTTCACGAATACATTCTTCGAAATGACCTCCGCACCACACATATATGCTCCCATTAATCAATTGGGCGACCTATTCACCAAGCCACTTGGACATGATCATTTGTATTATCTATGAAGGAAGTTGGGCATTCACACTCTTCAAACTCCAACTTAAAGGGATGTATTAATATTGAGACATTCTTCTTTTTATGTATATAAAAAAAAAATAGTCCTTGTATCATATCTGTATTATCCTTTGATTACTACCCATAAATTAGGACAATCAATATTTCTCCCGTGATTATAGGCTGAATATTGTTAGGATGTCAATGTATATATCAATATTGTATCAATCTAATACACTAACATTGAGCCTTTTGTGGTAAGTTTAATTAAAATAATATCACTTCAATGTTTGATGGTATTTTAGGAATCAATATGTATTATATCTCTAGTAAGTAATCGTCTAAAAGTGTCATCCAAAATATAAGTGTAATTCAAGGAGAGCAATGCTTTTACCCTTAGATGAATGGATGAACTTAGATAAATTCATCCACTTGCCAGAACTCAAGTAAGACACCATAGAGCTTACCGCAGAGCTCCCTTCACTACACCAAGACACACCATTAGCTAAAAAAAAAGACAATTAATCCAAACCCACAGGCATTACCCACAGAAACCATCCCACTATCATCACTACCCTCTTTGCCTGAAGAAAATGAAAACCCAACCCCACAACTCTTTATTCTCCCATTGTCACAAGGAACCAACCTTGTTTACCACCACAAATCTCAGTTTCTTCCATCTAGCTTCCCACCCTCATAGACCCAAAAAAACAACCCCAGCACCCATCTACAACCTCAAAGCCACGAACAGGCCCCATCATCAAAAGTTTTGCTTGAAATTTAACTAGAGGAAATTTGGGAATGTTTGAAACTTCCTTCAACTTGCTCCTATTTGAATGACATTGAGTGGCGTTTTGGTAAGAGGTGAAGGGTCAAGCAGAGGCTAAAAGTGCAAGACCCAACAAATTTGTCTTCTCCTATATGAAAAATTCCCCACCAAGGTAAATTGATCGAGCATACACTTTTTGAACCTCCAAATCCAATGAAAATGAGCCACTATCAAAAATTTTGTTGCATTCAAACATTGGCAAAGTGAGGATGGTTCAATTTGTTGGTTTTAGCAATGCTAAGGATCTATGTGTATCAGCTTATATTCCACCGAGAAAAGAAGATTATGAGAAAAAATTGAGGTATGTAACATTCTATCATATATGTCCATTTTAATAATGCTCCGGCAGTTGAATCAGACCAATATAAGATTTTATGTGAATCTATTTGGAGGATTAATATGCTAGGATTGCATAATTTATTGTTGAGCTATGATTTGGTGCCTAAGAAATACACATGGTAGGTGTTTCTTCAAACACCTAAATAAGGTATGGTTTTATGGAATATCATGATTTATGAGCCACATGATTTCACTAATTTGCCGTCTGCTTAGGTTGAATCTAAAGCACAATTTCTAAGTTTAATTGGGGATAGAAAGTGCTCTCTCTCTCTCTCTCTCTCTAAGATTGTTCGGCTATTGAAGCAAAAAACATCTTTATATTCATGCTTAAAATTGGTTTGTATTTCAGGAATCAATATGTATTATCATCTCTGGTAAGTAATCATTATGGGAGCAAGTTTATGGAGTGATCCTTCAAAGAGTTTGAAAAAGTGTTAAGAGACGTGGTTTGGCAGAATAAGAGGGACACAATTTTTCATTCAAGGGATCCTAATAATGCATATCTGATTGGGTTTTATCTTAAATATGATGTTGGAATTGATCACATTTCATTTGAATGTGCAAAGAGTATCATTAGCTGGGATGCTATAAATTCTGTGTACCTTGGGATCTCTTGAGATGGGAAAGGATTATAGAAAGAATATACATGTCAAGAAGTACTTCACTTTGCCTATGGTTGTTGGTGAATCTCATTGATGTTGCAAATATATTCTTGAAATGATGACAGTAAGGACATTGCTATTCGATTTGGAAGAAGAGAACCAGGGATGTACATCATGGCCAATTGAGCTGCAAAATCAGTGTGCAACTGATATGTACATTAGTGAGTGCTTTTTGCAACTTTTCTTAGACGAAGCTATCAAGAGCAAACTACTCATATATGGATTCCCCGTCTAGCTAGCATCTCTATGAAACTAACCTCAGCGCCAACAATAAATGATAACTTCTTGGTTGAATTCCAACAAGAATTCAGTTAAAGTATCTTTTATAGGGTATTCTTTAGCTAATACCAAATATTGTGTCAGTGAGGTTGTAATGGGATCCGATTGGAATTGGTTGATCCGTTATTGCAAAATACCTCTTATTCCATCTCAGGTCAACGGTATTCTGGAACTCCTTAAAATAAATGGTGAAGTATACTTCCATACGACCATAATACCTTATAGTGAGCAGAATTCATCTGGAACATGTGGCTACATCTATACCATAGCTAGTAACATTGATATTAATCATCCATTTCCATGGTTAATGGAGCTTTGAGTATATCTTCTGCTGCTGTAGTATTAAGGAGGCACTTTTTTGATCATCCTCTATTCACAGGATAATACCATGTGCAGATTCACAAATCCAAACAAAAGGTGGCTGCTATGCTTGAAATTTTCACTGCACTTCCCAAGAGAGAAATCAAGGAGGATGTTAAGCTTGTTCCAGACAAACTTCCACTGGAGAATTCAATTGCAGCTGAGGGATTTGCTGACTGAACCCATCTTAATGCATATTTGAGTGGATTCTTCAAGAATGACCATCTACTTTAGTATGATGAAATAGCTCAGAAATGCAAATGTGGGCACAGAGCTGCTGCTATGTTTGAACCAAGGCATTGAAAATTCAACCATGCTGCTGCACACCCTGTTCTTGTTATGCATGTTCTAACAGTCTTGTTGTTAGAAGCCCTCTGGCTCTTGCAAGTTTGGGATTGATCATTATCAACCTTGACAACAAGGTTGTTTTGAAGAGTGGAGCAACGCCACAAATTAACCCAAGAAGGTTCAAGTTTAATACCTTATTGGCATGATTATCACTAGGATATCGTTAGCATAAACAAATTAGTAAATTGAAAGAGTTTAGCCATAAGAATCATTTTTTTTTCTTTTTCTTTTTCTTTTTTTTTTTTCTTTTTCTTTGTACCTTAAGTGAGTCACCCCATTTGTTAGGGGATTTGTCTTATTTACTGTGATTCTGTTAGCTAGGAGTTCCAATGGGAGGACACTATTCATCTATTGAACATCTATGTAAGGTAAGGATGTTAATGAAAGGGGCAAGCAGAATTAAATGAAAAGTCTCCCCAACCTCAGCCTAGACTCTCTTCTCCCTTCATATTTCTCTATTTTGGAGCCCACCGCTGCTCAAAAGTGGTCACTAGCCTTTACCCAGAAATTAGGTTGCATCCATTAAATCACAAAACCAGCAAGGAATTAATCGGTCATTATGTTTCTGTCTGCTTAGAGTAATATCTCATACACCAAGTCCAATAAGAACAGAACGAAACGAAAACAAGAAACGAGAAGAAACAAAAGGGGATATATTTAGTTTCTACGGGGAAATAAATTAGAGAAAAAAGTCAAAAGAAAAAAATCAATGTTGGAACAAAGGACGTCAACACATTAATAGTCGAATAAAATCAGATCATTATCAATAGCTCAATGCAGCAATCTTGGAGAATCAAAAGTAGATATTTCACCAGAAACTAGAAATTTTAATGTAAACTCAAATTAAACTGCCCGTAAATCATTCTATGTTTCATCCAAATCCAAAATCTACGGAAAGAAGAGATTTAATGATCTGGTCTATGTCAGTCTAACTTCATAAGCAAAATTCGTAAAAAAATAAAAGAGATTGATGGAAAGAATAAACGCAAACAATAATCGCATTACAGAAGAAAATAAACCAGAAGAAATAATTTAAGGGGAAAATAGGAACTCATAGAACAATTAATTGTTTAAGGTGATAGCTGATATCGCTTGCTTTAGATACGTACTATTGATATGATCATAAGCAAGAGAAGACGATGATGGAGGAAGGCTTTGCAACCGACCGGTAATGAAAGCCATGCGATCTGAACTTTCTTCAACGATTTTCCTACGCCGTCCTTGCCTGACACCGTTTTCTGCCGTATCTGCCAAGGTATCCACCATCGGGCGCGCCCTCTCTTTCCCCCTCTCCCCGCTAACGTTATCAGGAACCGATGAAACGCTCAGTGACGCACTCTCAAACCCATTGCAACTTGGAATTGGCAACGTCGTCAACGATGAAACGGCAGTTTGATATTTTTATCTTATCTCATCTGGAAAGTGTTGCCAATTATCTCATCCGGGGGCAACACGTGATAGCGTAAATAATACGTGTTCAGACAACTATGTTTACGGTAAGTCGACCTTCCAATCAATAATTTTAGCCACCGTAGATTACTAAGTTTATTTTATATCAATAGTGTCACTTATGATTCGAAATATAGTAGAAAAGAGTCGAAGTATTTTCTATTAAACTAAACAAGAAATCACATCTTCATCTTATGTGAGTTCATAAACGGGCTTGGCCACGATATGATGCAGACCGCAACCAAACCAATTTAAAATACTTTTTACTTTGGTTTGATTTACATATTTAAATTAACTAAGGTTTGGTTTGTGAAAAATTATGTGGAAATAAAAACTTAGTTAAGAAAAAAAAGTAAAAAAGAAAAGATTTGTAGAGAGACAGACAAAAAGAATTGAAATATAAGAATACGAAAGAAATATAAAAATAGGGAAGAAAGATAAAGAGAAGGATTAATATAATCGATTGATTTTATTCATCTGAAATAAATATAATATTTTGATACTATAACTCACCTTATAAATTTTGTGTGAGAAGAATGAGAGAAAAAATAGCACGATTTGAATCAATGTGACAATACCCTCCTCTAGAGGCACAGCCTTCTATTTATATAAACTGATGTTATATATTTTGTGTAGACAATATGATTACATATTTTGAAATGTATGTGTTTAGCCTAATAATTACATCTTTTAAAAAGTAAAGCACCAAAAATAAATTTTGTGTCAAGTCTAATTATTACAAGTTTGGCATCTAACCTAATAATTATATTTTTTGAAAAGTAGTAAAGGTCGCCGAAAGTATATTCTTTTGTCTGTGGAAATCAAAAGATTCTCCATCATTTTGTCATTTTCTTGATAGATGCATCCTTGTTGGATTGCTTTTTGTTTTCTTGTTTTATCCTATTTTACTGCTGCATCTTTGTGGGACCATCTTTCTACCCTATTTTGAGGTATGATGCTTTCATAAAAAGTTTAAGGAATACCGGGTAGTATCCAGAAACAATCGTCTTCATTCTCGTCACCGTAGTGAGAGAAGTCTGATGAGGATGGCAATTGGGTTTTGTTTTATAAAAGGGTTTGGCTGAGGATATTGAGATATTCTTCCTCAGTTTTGGCTACAGCAAATCGTGCTGCTATGAAGGATTTTTGAGCCAGGAATTGAGTATGTGAAGGGCTCAAAGGAATTTGGCAGATTGGATTTTCAATTTTCTAGGTATCTTGTCAAAATCTTGAAACTTGTTTCACCATTTAATTTTGAATTGACGAACAAGTGTTGGGATACCGTCAATATCATGTTGTTCTACTATCCAAAAAAATATCCAAGGGCAAAAGAAAAATATATAGAAATGAAAGATAGGTGGTCACTATCTATCTTTCGGTGAGATATAGAAAAGGATTTTGAAGGTATCTAATGCTTTAGGTACCTAGGGTGGTAGGATGGTGGGAGAGGATCCAAAGTCTTTCCACCATTTGATAAACCAAATAGGTACATCTGATTTTGAAAATTTTTGGAAGAAAATTAACCATAAATGGTCCTTCCTACTATTTTTGGTATAAAAGGTATTGTACCAGGCCTGCTGATAGTCCCGGTAGTTATAAATGAGGGTGGAATTTATGGAGGTTTTGTAAAAATCTAGGAGTCATTTTGATAATTTAAGGGCCTTGCCCCATTCTATAGGGAGGAGGATTTTGTGGATTTTACATGAATAGGCTATTTTATTTTGTGTTTCATGGTAGACAAAGTGTTTGAAAGAAGTGGAGTTGGTATGTTCTAGAATGGCCATGTAGTATGGTGCTGGTTTTGAAATATCCCATGGTTTGAAAAACCATCCAAAAAATATTTTTTGTAAAGATAAAAAGGGTCATGGTAATGAAACATATCTTCACAATTTGTAATAATCTGAAAATGAGGTTTTATGAAATATTCAGAAGGTTTTCAAAGATCTTGTTGCTTTGGAATAATTTGCATAAATGAAATATTTGGTAATAGAGTTAAATTTGTTGAATATAGTTTTGAAATTAGATTTTGAGAGAGGTTTTTTGAGGAAACTCCCTCCTCTATTTTCAAAATATTTTGAGAAGGGAGTTTTTTAGTTAAATAACCCTCCTCGATTTTTAAAATAGGGGAAGAGGTTATACCTTTGCTTGGAGATGGAATGTTTTGCATTTGTTGTTGAGGTGCTGCGAAGGCTTCGGGGGATTTTGATAGGGTATCCACCCAGACTTGAATTTCACTCTAATTGTTGGTCTTTTGGTTTTGTGTGGAAGAGGCTTTGTCTTCAAGTGTGGCCTCATACCATGATTTGATTGAATTTTGAGGTTTTGAGGTGTCCTACGAAATGGGTTGCTTACCCTTCTTCTTTAGAGTCATGCTCCTATTTTGCCTGCAAAAACTCTCTTGTCAGAAAATCTGGTATGGATTTGGATTCTCCTTTGATGTATTCTATGTCAAAATCAAAAATAGAGAGAATAGTTTGCCATCAAAAAAATATTTGTTTGAAAGCGATGTTTTGGACATTCTTTTTTAGGACTTCTTTTGCAGATTTGCAATCTATACGAAAGAGGAATTTTTTTATTAAGGAGATCAGATTGAAATTTTTATACAGAGGACAATAAAGAGAATCTCTTTTTTTTTATTGTAGAATAATTTCTTTGAGTGTCGTTCCAGTGTGCAGAAGTAAACTAAATTATTTTCTCTTGCTGATTTCATATTTGTTTTAATATACTTTCATAACCAATATTAGAGGCATTAGTTTTAACAATTGTAGGAAGAGAAAGATCGACAAGGTGGAGGCAAGGGACTTGTTGAACTTGTCTTTTGATACATATAATAGCATCTGTATGCTTTTGTGACTAAGGAGTGAGATTTTTCCTAAGACGCTCATGTTTTGCTATTTGATTTACGTTTAGACAATAATCTAAAACATAATTCAGACTTCCTAAGAATTTCTGTAATTGCCTTTTGTCTAAAATTCTATTTGGGAATTTAGATGCAAATTCTAACGACCTTTCTACTGGAGTAATGGTTCCTTGAGAAATGTAATAACCTAGGAATATAATGCGTGTTTGAAATAATGACATTTTTTACTTTGAGGCCACTAAATCACTTCTTCTTAAGATTAAAATAAATGTCCTCAGATGTTTTAAATGGTGATCTATTGTATGGAAAAATATGAGAACATCATCAATGTAGACAATACAAAAATTTAAGTATAGATTGAAGATTTCATTCAAAATTCTTTGAAATTTAGAAGGAGCATTTTTTTAATTCAAAAGGCATTATATTCCACTGATATTGACCAAAAGGGACAGTGAAAGCAGTCTTATATCAATCTTTTGGTGAGATTTAAATTTGTTAGAATTCTAATTTTAAATCAAATTTTGGAAAAAAAATTATTGCAGAGTACAGTTTCTAGATAAGATCTTTTTTGGTAGGTATTAGGTACCTAATCCATTTCAATGCGGTATTTAAAGGTTTATAATTTAAGATGATACAAGGAGTTCCTCATTCAATCTTGGATTTTTTGTTGACATAAAAACCAGTACAAGACCAAGGAGATCTAGATTTGAATATGAGAATTTTATTTTCTAAATTAGTAATCTCAGATCGGTAGTGTTTCTCTAGATCAGTATTTATTTGAATTGGTCTAGCTTTTGTGGAAATATTTTTCTCAAAAAGGATTCTTTATAAGGCAGATCTACCATATGCTTTTTTTTTTACCAAAAGGCACTTGGCAAATCCGAATAGACTTCGCTTTTGATTTGATCTCGAAGATCAAAAATCTTAGTTTTGATAAATTTTGATTCTAATTAGTTTTGGATTATTGCCGGAGTAATGTCCTATTTAAGAAAGCATAGATGAGTTTGTTTTCCTCAAATAAAGAGGCTTATTTGGTTGTGGTAAATTAAGTGTTCCTTGATAAGATTCAAATTTCCTGGTTCTTGGTATTTCCAGAAAAGAGAGTAAATTTATTTTTCCTCTTATTTTGAAGAAAATTCCTTTTAGATCAACATGATATGGAGTAATTAGATTCATGAAAGGTGTTCCTAAGATTACACTATGACTGATTTCAGGGGTTACTAGATAGGTCGATTGTATTAGGAAATTATTGCAAAGAACATATGCTTCACATTTGTTCTTGATTTTCAATCTAGAGCTATTAGCTACAAATAATTTTTTCAGATTTTGGGGAGAAGAATCGTTTTAGAATGATTCCATCCTTGATGTAGTTTAGATCAGCACCTGTATCGAAGAGAGCGACGGTGTTGATCTAAAAATTATCAAAAAAATTTAGAGTTATGTTGATGATGTATTTTCATGATTTTATCTCTTTTAGAACATTAAAGAAAGCCAGAAAGTGTTGAAAGGATTGATCTTCTGAATCATCCTTTTTACTTGGAACATGAGAAGATTCTTCCGTAGTTTTTGCAAGAAGTATTTGAATGATATTGCTATCATTCTCATATTTTTGTTGGAGTTGTTTTAACTCCTTTTTGATTTCTTTAATCTCATTTTGAGGTGCCTAATATGTTAATTTGTGAATTTGTAGTTAGGTTGGGTGTGTCAGGGACCTGAACTTGGTTTGATGAGGATACCGGGGTTATACGATTAAGTTGTGTTTTAATGGCTTGGAGGAATTATGTTTTTCCCGCCTGGATGTTTTGCTGGCTTTCCTTTGAAATCTGAAATAGGTTGAAGATAGGTAATTTTTTGCACATTGTATCCTAAGGAACAGAAGTTACTTGGAACATAGGGATGATAGTTTTTTGTATTTATTTATCTAGTTTTGTTAATTATGAGCCAATTGTGTTTAGGTGGATATTGATATAATTATTTTGAAGAAGAATGTTTTTTTTTTAATATTTTTCATGTTCTTCTTCTTTTGGCATCTTGAGTGGTTTTAATTATAGTGTGTTCTCACCAAAGTTGAGTTTTATGTTTTATAGGAGAAGATGGTCAGACTCGACCATTCCTTTGTCAGTTTGTCATGTTATAGTTTTATTTTGAGTTGTAATAGGACTTATATTTTGAAAAGGGAAACTAATATTTTTCTGTTGGGTATACATCTTAAACCAATCAAAGAAAAGAATGTGTGCCTTTTCTTTTTCAAGGAAAGTATATAATTATGTTTGAATTTCTTGGCATTGGTTATGAAAATGTTTGAAAACCCAGTTCCTTTTTTCCTAATTATGTGGGCATAAAAATCTTATTGAAGGAATTTATTTATTACTTTTGAAATCTTTTTCGAGAACATTTACTAGGTTCTTTGTAATATTAGAAAATTTAGGCAATCTAGGAGGAGAAGCTACTTCCTAAGGGGGTTTTGGGTCTAGAAATATATGGAGGTTCCAAATTCTTCTGGTCCTCTTCATTGTTGGGCTGATTCTATCTTGTATAGACAAAATAGGGAACCTAATGTCATATTTTTCTGCTCAAAAGGATATGTTTTGAGGGTTGGAAATAGATTTTTGCGTTGTTCATATGAAAGGTTGATAATAGGTGGGAGATTTGAAACTTTGCCTAGGTCTAGAGTAGATGAGTTTGATGTCATATCAGAGTATCTTATACTCTAGTATCTTTGGAAGCTAAGTTTTACTATTCCATCCGGGAACTAGATGATTTGTCTCAGCTTGGTGTTTGGATCAGTAGAGGGCTAGGGTTGCTCATCTTGAGATGGAACAACATTTTCCAAGAGCTGGTCTTTTGGAAGGGTAATATCCTTCTATCCGATTGCATGAGGAACAACCACATTCGTCCTGCTTGGGTCTATTTGAAGCAAGAGGATTTCATCTTTAGTGCACTGAGTTTTAGCATTTGTTTTTAAAGCAGTTTTCATAATGTTGTAGTGGATGCGATAAATCATGGCCATTAGTATTGATCCTTCTAGCTTCTCATAATGTGTTTTTACTTATAGGGAAATAGAATGCATGAGGTTGGGATCAGATAAGGAAGGGCAAAAATTTAGAAAGTAATTGAAGAAAATAGGATCGTTGTATAAACTAGATTCGATAGTCCCTAAGATTGAATCTTCAAATTTTTTGAGTCTGCCATCTCATAGGATAGTAAGGATCGAAGTGTTCAATCCTTCCCTAGTTAAGGATTTAAATCTAACTTGGACGAGACCCAGATGTAATTATTTCAAAAGTTTTGAAATCTTAATATCTTGTTCTTTAGTTTTGATAACGGAATTATTTTGAAAATCATATCATTTTGAGGTTTTGTAAACTAGTTCATTTTGTATTTTAGAAAGTTTCTAAGTATCAACTGATCCTTTTGTAAATTATGAATAAAATCTTAAATCTATACTCAAATTTTTGCATTGTCTACGTCAACGATGTTCTCGTATTTTCCCATATAATAGACTAGCATTTAAAACATCTTAGAACATTTATTTTAGTCATAAGAAGAAGTGGTCTAGTGGTCTCAAAGTAAAAAATCTCATTATTTGAAACACCCATTAGATTCTTAGGTCATCACATTTCTCAAGGAACCATTACTCTAATAGAAAGGTCATTAGAATTTGCATATAAATTCCCAAATAGAATCTTAGACGAGAGGCAACTATAGAGATTCTTAGGGAGTCTGAATTCTATTTTAGATTTATATCCAAATGTAAATCAAATAACATAATCCCTGCATGAGTGTCTTAGGAAAAATCCCACTCCTTGGCCAGAAAAGCATACCAATGCTATTATACGAATCAAAAGATAGGTTCAGCAAGTCCCTTGCCTCCACCTTACTGACCCATCTCTTCCCAAAATTGTTGAAACTTATGCCTCTAATATTGGTTATGGTGGCATATTAAAACAAATACAAAATTAATAGGAGAAAATAATTCAGTTTACTTCTGCTCACTAGAATGACACTCAAAGAAATTATACTATAATAAAAAAATATATATTCTCTTGATTGTCCTCTGTATACAAACATTCCAAAATGATCTCCTTAATAAAAAATTCCCCCATCATATAGATTGCAAATCTGCAAAAGAAGTCCTAAAAAAGAATGTCCAAAACATCGCTTTCAAACAAATATTTTTTTGATGGCAAACTATTCTCTCTATTTTTGATTTTGACATAGAATACATCAAAGGAGAATCCAAATCCATACCAGATTTTCTGACAAGAGAGTTTTTGCAGGCAAAATAGGAGCATGGCTCCAAAGAAGAAGGGTAAGCAACCCATTTCGCAGGACACCTCAAAACCTCAAAATTCAATCAAATAATGATATGAAGCCACACTTGAAGACAAAGCCTCTTCCACACAAAACCAATAGACCAGCAATTAGAGTGAAATTCAAGTCTGGGTGGATACCCTATCAAAATCCCCCAAAGCCTTCGCAGCACCTCGGCAACAAATGCAAAACATTCCATCTCCAAGCAAAGGTATAACCTCTTCCCCTATTTTAAAAATCGAGGAGGGTTCTTTAACTAAAAAACCCCCTTCTGAAAATATTTTGAAAATAGAGGAGGGAGCTTCCTCAAAAACCCTCTCTCAAAATATTATTTCAAAACTATCTTCAACAAGTTTAACTCTATTACCAAATATTTCATCTAAGAAAATTATTCTAAAACAAAAGGTTCTTCGAAAACCTTCTGAGTATTTCATAAAACCTCATTTTCAGATTATTACAAATTGTGAAGATGGGTTTCATTACTATGACCTTTTTTTTTTATCTTTGAAAAAAATGTTTTCTAGATGGTTTTTTAAACCATGGTACATTTCAAAACAAGCACCATACTACATGGCCATTTTAGAACATATCTGCTCTGCTTCCTTCAAACACTTTATCCACCATGAAACACAAAATAAATAGCCTAGTCAACCTAAAAAATCCA
Organism: Tamarix chinensis; assembly: GCA_030549775.1. Taxonomy (NCBI): domain Eukaryota; kingdom Viridiplantae; phylum Streptophyta; class Magnoliopsida; order Caryophyllales; family Tamaricaceae; genus Tamarix; species Tamarix chinensis. The sequence goes on along the minus strand of CM060180.1, from coordinate 58,891,222 downwards.
CAAAATCCTCCTCCTTATAGAATGGGATAAGGCCCTTGAATTACCAAAATGGCTCTCAAATTCTTACAAAACCTACCAAAATTTCACCCTCATTTATAATAATAGGACTATTAACAGGCCTGGTATAATACCTTTTATACCCAAAATAGCAATAAGGGCCCTTCATGGTTAATTTTCTTTCAAAATTTTTCACAATCTAATGTACTTATTTGGTTTATCAAATGGTGGAAATACTTTGGATCCTCTCCTACCATCCTAGGTATCTAAAGCATTAGATACCTTCAAAACCCTTTTCTATACCTCACCGAAAGATAGACAGTTACCACCTATCTTTTATTTCTATAGATTTTTCTTCCGCCCTTAGGTATTTTCCTGGATAATATAACAACATTATATTGACACTATCCCAACACTTATTCACTAATTCAAAATTAAATGGTGGAACAAGTTTCAAGCTTTTGACAAAATATCAAAACCATTTGTCCTCATTTAGGTAAAGACCCATAAAACTAACAATCCAAAACTGAGGAAGAATATCTTACTATCCTTAGCCAAACCCTTCTATAAAATAAAACCTAATTGCCATCCTCATTAGACTCCCTTGACTACGTTGACAAAAATAAAGATGATTGTTCTAGGATACTACCCAATATTCCTTAAACTTTCTATAAAGGTATCGTACCTCAAAACAGGGTAGAAAGATGGCCCTACAAAGATGCACAAGCAAAAAGAACAAAACAAGAAAATAAAAGGCAACCCTATAAGGGTGCATCTTTTAAGAAAATGACAAAAGGATGGAGAATCTTTTAAATTCTAGAGACAAAAGAATTTGCTTTCGGTGACCTTTACTACTTTTCAAAAGATATAATTATTAGGCTAGATGTTAAAATTGTAATAATTAGGCTTGCTGCCAAATCTACTTTCAATGCTTTACTTTTTAAAAGATGTAATTATTATGCTAAATGCATACTTTTCAAAAGATGTAATCATATTTTCTACACAAAAAATAGAACCTCGTCTCATATAAATAGGAGCTGAGCCTCTAGAGGAGAGCATTGATTTAAAATCTTGCTATTTTTTCTCTCATTCTTATCACATAATATTTGTAAGGTGACTTATAGTATCAAAAAATTGTATCTATTTCAGATGAATAAAATCGATCGATTCTATTAATACTTCTCTTTCTCTTTATTCCATATTCTTATATTTATTTCATATTCTAATATTTCAATTCTTCTTGTCTTTCCCTATAACTCTTTTCGTTCTTGCTCTTTGTTATTAATTGTGCCTTCCCTAGATCCGCGGGCATTTCTGTTATATATGTATATATATTATTTGGTTGTTGGGAATTTTAATAGAAAACAAATTCTTAAAAATTATTTTCTGCATTATATTTTCTAGATAAAAAATTCTGATAAAAGTTGATTACTACTACTACTACTACTACTACCACTACCACTACCACTACCACTACCACTACTACTATTATTATTATTATTATTATCATCGTCGTTGCCGTCGTCGTCGTAGTTGTCATCATCATCGTCATCATCGTCGTCATCTTCGTCGTCATCTTCATAATTATTATTTGAATATCCTTATATATTTAATAAAAATTTTAAAAATAATTAAAATGTTGCTTTAATGCATAAAAAAAACTCTTAAAGTTTCTAAAAAACTATAAAGATTCATAAACTCAATGATTATGCTAATTTTGTACTGACCCATCTTTTTGTGAAGTTGTTGAATGAGAAATTATGACATTTATTGATGTTTGAGTTTGATTTAGAACCATGATTGAGTTTTAATAAAAGTTAGATTTGAATAAGTTTTGAAAAGTTTATAACTTGGGTTTTAGACAGACCAATCGACTGGTTCCATAAACCAATCAACTAGTTTATCTTTCCAGTCACATGGGTTTTTCTTGCCCAAATCAATCAACTAGTTAGGGAGCAGATTGATTAGTATGTAGAATAATCAACGAGTAGGCTAAATCAATAAACTGGTTTGTCGAGTTGGGTATATTTTTAAAACATAATTTTTTAGAGAAATCCCTCATACCAAAATGGAACCTTGATAGCCCCATTCCAAATTGTTCCTAATGATTTTTAGCCTTTCTTATGATGCTTTTAACCAAAATTCTACCTCAATCTGATCTAAGGGGTTCGATTGGGACAATTGAGGAGGAAGATGGCATTAAGTTTCTCTTCTTTTACCTCTCTCTTTTGCACACTTCTAGAATCGTTGCTTCGACTCCACACCTAATTCTGCTTAGTTGAGAGATTCCTCCCACACTAATTTTCCATTTCCCCTCTCGTGTTTAGCATTTCTAGTCTTAATTGACTTGTACCTCTCTAGAATCACCATTTCAGTTCTAGAAGAGAGGTTAAGAAATCTTGGACAAAATCTATCATCAACTCAAATTCAAATGATAGAAATTAGGGTTTTTTAATCTATGCCTAGCCACACTCGTGATTGCATTGATTTGTTAGTTATAAATATCTCTAATTTCCCCTTCTATTCACCTTTCTTTTAGCCACCGAATTAGTCTAACCCCCTCTGACCATGTGATATTTCCCTCAAAATTTGAGGCTTAATTGGTTTCCTTTCAATATTTAGATCCTTTCTTTAGCTCCTTCTTGTTTATCTTTAAATAAGGGATGGTTAGATTTAGGAGAAGTTTGAGAAACACTTCTCAATTGGGAATCCCCTTTGTTTCTATTAACTTGGTAAGTCATTTTCTCCTAATTTTGAGCCTTGATGCATGAAAATATGTGTTGAGAATTCTAAAGCTTTGACTTTATTTTTAAGGTTTTGAAAGTTAAGGAATTTTATAAGTTGAGTTTTCTTATTTGAGGAAAAATTTTCTTCCATCAAGTAAGTCATTCTTACTTCTGCAATGTGACTTGGTTAAGATTATATGTTATGAAACCTTTAACGTTTTGATTTTACATGTTGGTATGAGTATGTGATTTTCAGATTTGGTACTGGATGATTAAACTATAAAAATTAAGATGAATGCATGATTTTTAAGGAAACCCATGTTTTGATGATTAATTTTGAAATATGTAAGTGTTGCAAGTTGAAAATGTGCTATTGTGGTGTTGGTCTATTTTCAATTTGGTATAGTAGGGATTTATAAGTATGACCTACATGAAAATGCCTGTTTTGTGTTGCTTGAGGGTAAACCAATCGATTAGTTATCTCAAACTGATCGAATGGTCTTTAGAATTGTTGGATGGTTGATCCAACCTATCAATCGGTAGGTTTGTGGTGGCATTAGTATTGTTGTCTACTTAAAGCCACTGATTGGTTTGGCAGGACCGATCAATCGATTTGGGGGAACCCTAGGTTTGGCCGAGCCAAATCAATCAACTGGTTGGCCCAAACCAATTAACAAGTTAGGTTGAATCGACCTACTAGTTCAACCAGTTTGTGTGATCTTGGTTTCTCAACTTAGATATTCTTTGAGATTGTGCCTTAATGGGTAAAATTCATCCGTTGACCTCAATAAACAACCTATGGATGGATTAAATGAATCGTGACTCATAATATACTTGATGGTCATTGTGAAAGTCATGATTGGTAAACTTAAGTAGCTATTTGATGGATTATAAAGGGAAATGAAATCTGGAAATTTGTCTCGAGTGGATTCAGCTCTTGAAATCAGTTATTATTGAGCAAGCATGAATATAAATACCACATATAGTTGGGAATAGTAAGGGTTAATATGGAATGAGCATATGGATGTATTGTTTGTGTATTTTGTGGGATTTGTGGTATCACATAACCTAAAAAATAATACACTAATCATGTAAAGTGAAAGACAATGGAGAAAGTATGGGTCTAGGTTACTCGATCCTCGATTATGTAATACCCTAAAATTTATAAAACCTATAATTTAATGTTTAATCCTTATTTGGAATAATTTAATATTACATTATTTATTTAATTATTTTTTGGACCTTTGATTTATAAAAATGAATAGGATTATTTAATAAATTAAAATAAATATTTTATTATTTGAATATACTCCTTTTATTTAAATACCATATTTTTACTATAACTATCCTCTTAAATTAATACCTTAAATTTTAAATAAAGTAATTTATTAAAATAAATTTTCCATATAAATAATTTTTAACCCTAATTCCAAAAATTATTTTATTTTTCTTTTCCAATTTTTCCTTTTTCTTTCTCCTTTTTCCTTCATTTTTCCCTTTTCCTTCTTTTCTTATTTGCTTAAGTTGATTGACCCTCTTCCTTTCTCCTTTCCTTCCCCGCTGGGTCACTCATTTCTCTTCTCCTCCTAACCGTCCAAGCTCCACCTTCTTTCCTTTTCTTCCCTTCTTCCCCCCCAATTGGGTAGGCCCAACCTTTCTTTTTTTTCTTCCCTCTCCTTCACGTGGGATGGCCTTCCCGTCTTTCTTCTCCCTGCCAAACATACCTCTCTTCTTCTTCTCTTTCCCTCTCTTCTCCCCCCTACACGTTGAGCCAAACCATCCCCTTTACCTGCATCTACCCTCTAAAACTCCCCTTCCTCTACACTTATCATAGTAACCCTTGATGTGGATCAAGGTAGAGAAGAAGTGCAGAATCTATTCTACTTTAATTATGTCGATCAACGCTGTACGTTGAAGGAAGGAAAGTTGGTTTAATGAGATTAAACACGATGAATGTCACAGGTTTGAAGGTTTATGTTTCTTTGAAGATTGAAGGCACGTTTGAAGGCTAGAATGAACAGTACCCAGGGCAGTTCTTCAAGCTAGATAGGACTCTAAAAAGGGAGGATAAAATGCAAGCAAAGGCTCGAGATTTTTGTGATTAAAATTCTATTATGCCATTCTGCATTAGGTGTGTACAAGGAGACATGGACGGAGCCAATTAAGAGCCCATGGGGTCACCTGACCCCATGGAATTTTTAAAAATATATATTATATATACAAGATAAAATATCAAAAACCAAGTCTGGAGCATTGGTTGGAATACAGACTTTAATCAAAGGCACGGGTCTTGAATTCAAATCCCCCTGACCCCATTGGAACAATTTTTTTCTTCAATTTTTTTCTCACTATGCACGACCCCAAAGGCCCATTCAGCCATCCTTAACTGCTCAAGCATAAGTACACCTCATTCCTCATGACCCTCAGTCAGTCAGTCCCTCATCCATCCTTCTTGTCAATATTCTTCGATGGTTTGACCTTCATATTCAAGCCAAGCCTTCGACGCTTCAACTCCAGGCTCTAGGTTATTCCATCACCCAAGTGCCCACCACCCACTGCCACTAACATCATTTGACCACGGTATTCGTCACTTCCTCCCACTCCCACACCACACCATTAGCTTATTCTGCCATCCACTGACTCTCGGAGTTTGACCTCCACGCTGCCAGGGACTAGGCCACTTCAGTTTGCCCTCTGCATTACCCCACGCTGCTGCCACTGTCTACTAACATCGATTGATGCCCTGCGTTGTACCCCAGCCACAGCCGCGACCACCCAATTACCAGAATAACATTTTACAAATTTACAGGTTATAGTCGGAGAAAGATAAGTAGAGAATGATTTTGTGTTTTATTTAATTTAAATCTAACCTAATTTTTGTTAATTGAATTAGTTTGTATTTCTATTTTTAATTTTATAATGAATTTGTGATATTGTAAATTTCTTAATGTTTTCAATTCAGTTGTAAAATAATCTTGAATTAGAATTACATAAATTAATTGATTATTGTATATTTCTGTATTAGGTTATATTAAAGTCGAATTAGTATAGTATGATTTATTGTGTAATTTTGGCTATATGAATTAGTTCATTATTTTTTAATACAGTTCGCATCTTCAGTAGCATGTGGTTACATGAATTAGGTTGGCTATATGAATTAGTTTATTATTGTGTAATTTTGAATTAGTTGAGTATTACTTTAAAATCATGTGGTTTATATGCTTGTGAAGCTAGCTTTGATTTTGCCGGTAACAACCGCAAGCGTTGAAAGAGCTTTCTCATCAATGAGTTTTATAAAAAACAACCTACGAAATAGTATGTATGATGAATGGGTACATAATTATTTGATATAATATATAGGAAAAGATATATCCGATACTATTAGTAATGAGATTACTATAGTTCGCTTTTAAAATATGAAACCTCGACGAGCACAATTATAAACGAATATCTATGTATGATTATGGATAATATTAAATATATTATTATTATTATTATTATTACTATCATTATTATTATCATTATTATCATTATTTTTGTATTTAGATATATGCTTGTTATTTAATGGGACCCCATGAATTTTATAGTCTGGCTTCGTCCCTACAAGGAGATGTATATAAACCAACCGAGTTCCCTTCTTAATTCAAGCCCATTTAACTCACTTGAATTAATCCCATATAATACCTAAGATTACTCATAATATAATTATTTAAATGATATTAATGAATACTATTACAAAGCCTCACAATTAACTATGGTACATACATGAAATTACATCAAACCCTAGCTTACATAAAATATACTTAGGGTTTACAACAAGTTTAATATAACTAATGATAATCATCGCCATATCTTGTTGTAGTGTAATCCCATGTATACCATAGCCTTGTATTATTTGAATGCTCGTAAACTTAGGGTATGTTAACATCTTCTCCTTATAAATATGTAACATACCTGCAAGAATATCTCGAATTATTTTCAATACCAAGCATAGATATATTATCAAGAACATTTAATATGATTGGCTCAAATATTAAGAAAGATAATTCTTCCTTACCTTGAGAATCAATAGGAATATAAGAATCATTAGATGCTCCTGCATCAACCCTAGCCTACCCTCTCTCTCTCCAGTCCCTTTCCTTTCAATTTCGACCAAACACCCCCTACAACCCCCTTCTCACGTGCCTCTTTCCCTTCCCCCTTCTCCTTCCTTCTCCTTACCACCCTATTCCCAACCTACAACACACCCCTCCTACAACCACCTAACTCTGTGCTCATGTCTTCCCTCTTTCCCCTCTTCTTTTTCTTCTCCTTCTCTTCTTCTCCTCTACCCATTTCTTCCCCTCGATCCCTCCTTCTCTCCTTACCAATTCACCTTTCCTTTTCCTTTTTCTCTACCCCTATTTTTGCTTCACTACCTCCAACCACCGTCTTTGTCTCCCAACCAACCACCGCTCTAACTCATTTGCCTCCCCTACTTCCTCTCTGCACCACCTTTAGCAGCCTAAGCCCTCCACCTGCAGCCAACTCTCTCTCCCTTTTCTTTTCTTCTCTTTTTAACCCTCACCCTACACGGCCACCTTGCGCCACTATCTCCCCTCTTCTACCACCACTAAATCCACCCCTCAACCACCTACACCACCCCCACACTGTAACACCCCCAAAATTCACTCCTGAAATTTTTTTTGAAGGAATAAAGTGGAAGCTAGAGTAGAATTTGGGGAATGTTACCGCCACATCTAACACAAGATAAATGTCCACCATCTATCTCATGCTAGATGTAAGGCTAAAACCTGTCAAATAATTTCAAACATCTATGCCGTAAGGACAAACTCCCACAAGGAGATATCCATAGGCAGATGGCAAGTGAATAAATTTACTAAACAAAATCATCGCTGAATTAATCAACATAACCTGTGAAATAAATCTGAATTTTAAAGGCTTATTAAAGTACGAGAAATTGAAAGTTAATTACAATACCCTTGAAATTTCAAATACAAAACTTGTAACTTCCAAATAGGAATACAGTTAAACAAGATAAAACCCGACGAATCAAATTCCGGATTGCCTACTCACTCAAGTCAAGCCTTCCACCCCAAAACAGTATCCGATCTTAAACCTACATAAGAGGTATGCTCCCCACCATTAGTGGATCATCACAGGACCCATTCAACCAAGGTAGTATCAGTACGTGTCCAATACTAAGTAAATCCCACTACCTTATCTTATGGGAGAGACGTAAACTATAACATCAAGTGCATATTAAATCATGGTGCAGTACGTTGATACAATATTACGCATACTCAAAACCCACATCACAAGTCCTACCATACACATATAATAACATGTGAAACATATGTAACATCCTATTTAAACATATAAGTGGTATGACCGAAATATAAAGTAGCCCATGCGCCTCAGGTAGGAATAATCCATATTATTGACAACTCATTACATGGACACAATCACATAAGCCACATGCAGTAATACGGATAATAAGAGTCGACTATGGTCCTGGTAGACTCATTCTTTAGATCTCTGGTAAATATAGTCGATTCACATCATAATCATTATGAATCCATGAGAGTGCGGTAACCCCACTATTATAGCCAGTAGATCGGTCACTTATAGGGCAGAATGCACCTAACCACTATTTTATGCCGGTGGATCGGTCTCTAGGGCAGAATGCTCCTGGCCACTATTATGTCGGTGGATCGGTTTGGCCCCGACTCTTATGGTGTTTCAATGTAATTATAACGTATCTTTCCATGTTTGGTTTGTTGAGCTCGGGATCCCCCACTATTATAGCCAGTGGATCGGTCACTTATAGGGCAGAACGCACCTAACCACTATTATATGCCGGTGGATCGGTCTCTAGGGCACCCCGGCACCTGGCCACTATTATGCCGGTGGATGGGTCTGGGCCCGGCTCAACAATCTTCCTCTTTAAGTGATTAGTATTTTATTCATGTCTTATTCGATAAACATTACTCCCTTGACATGCATGGCTAACTATATCCACACTTATCCTCCTAGGAGGGCCCGTCCCATATCTTGGGACTCTTACACCCCTTATCACACCTCGATATCCATTCCCCTTTATACTTACACATAATGGAAACCAACTCCTATGGGTGTGGGTTAAGGCCGAACACCTTATGACATCTACTCCACATGCTATCTCCCTCTAGGGTTTTCCCTTGGAAACCTCAATTGGACCTATGTGGCCCAACTTTCTCTCACTTACACTACCATTACTCCATTTATCATCCCACACCTCATCTCATTTAGATCCAATCCCAAATCATGTCGCTTTACCCCTCAATTCCACATGTAACAAAAAAAAAACCCTAGTTGGCTACTTCAACCCTAGTACCTTTCTTCTCCCACAAGTAACCCCTCTCTTTTTTTTCACCCAATATCTCTTCTCTCCCACAGCACCCATAATCACCCCTTATACCACAATTTCCACTCTTAACCCGTACTCCACTCTCCCTTAATCATTTTTACTTTCACATATTTTGGATTACTACTTTCTCCCAAAACCCTAATCGGGTCCCTTATATACCCTTACACCAACCTACGTATTATTTTTCATCCCAAGTCTCCAAACACTCCACAACTCTCCCTTTAGCTTATTTACACCTTAATACAACTTTTCTCACGTAACGATCATCCCCATGCAAGTTTTATCCAATCCATGAAAACCCTAGAATTCCCATGCATAGTTCTCATCTCTTATTCATTTTGGTCAACCTCATATCCCCCTTAGCAACTCACTTCCCATTTATTTCTTTTTATCCTTTCATTCCCATATCATAATAACAATCACCCTAGCATGCATGTCCTAGAGGGTTATATCATGTCACATCACATCATAATCACCACATATGGATATCACATTCATGTCATAAGAAAACACATACCACATACCTTAACTCTAAGCTGCGCTACGCATAAAACATGTTAAGGACAATCATGTGATACACAACAGGACATGATATATATACAAATCATCCAAGGCATGCAAGTTACATAACACGTAGGGACCTTAGCCACATCCTTACGAAACACCCATAAGTGGAGGTAAGTAGAGACTTACCTAAATCCGAAGCTAGCTAAGCGAGATAAGAGGGAGAGAGAAGATTACTAGCTCGAGGATCCACAATAAAGCTTTCCTAGATCATCGATAGAAATCGAAAATAGGTTAGAAACTATCTTATCAATTAATAATTCACATGTTATAATTAAACAAACACAAACAAATACAACGATCTTTCTTGGAAAACGTGTCCAAAACTTAGGACTCAAAAGTATAGCTCTATCAGTATTTAAGATTAAATATAAATCAAAATGAATTAATACAAATACCACTTGGGACATTTCCAATTAATTTGGAAAGGCCGAGAAAGAATAATCGATCATAAATTAATTTATCGAAAATAACTTATTCATTAGGTTTTATAATTAAATAGATAACCCAACCATTTATATAGAACCAAATCCAAACAGATTAGATTAAAACATAATTTAAATGATTTAAAACCCAAAGATAGAAATCGATTAGATAAAAGACGCATAGCAAAAATCAGTTTTATAAAATCATCCCCGAAGATTAGGGTTTTTAATGCCTAAACTACGAATCGACCAAATCACTTCGATTACCTCAAATTGATAGTTTTCAAGCACAATCAAACTAGTTTTTAGATAAATCTAGATAATCAATTTCAACAAAACAATCTTTCGACTAGCCAATTCAAGACGATCCGTTTTCAAAATTAGGGTTTTAAAGCCCGCGACGCAAACTCGGGTAATTCAAATCAATTAATTCCAATTAAAAGTATTAGAATACAATTAGGATCATTTCAACTACTTCTATAAATTTAATTTTAGAAAAACAACTATAAAATTAACCAATTTCATAATCTCACTTGAAATCTAGGGTTTAGGCCCAAAAATACAATTTGGTTGAATTCTATTAATTTAATCAAATTGAATGTTTAGAAATGCAATTAAACACATTTTATAACATATCAAACAATCAATTGATCAAAACCAATAAAAGAAATACCCAATTTAGCTTAATTAGGGTTTTTTAGCCCGGAATTCAAATTCGATCAATTCTTGCTAAAATATATAAATTGACGGTTCGAACATGTAATTCAATACATTCTAATATAAATTGTATAGTCAATTGAATAAAATGACCCGATTACACAATCCAATTTAGACCCGCGAGAGTTTTGACCTGAAAATCCAATTCCGATCAATTACGCGCAATTTTTCCAAATGAACACTTCCAATATAAAATTAAATACATTTTAAACGATATTATAAAATCACTTGAGCAAAACGGCTCAATTATACGACCCAATTTCATTACACCCGAATTTTGACCTAGGAATCAAATTTCGATAAAACCTGCATAAATTTCTCAAATTGACGGTTCCAACATGAAATTAGATACATTTTAAAACATATTGTATAATCAATTTACCCAAAATACCTAAATCGAAAGAATCAAAAAAATTCGAGCATAACTTGGCCAAAATTTCAATTTCCAAAATTCCAACCTAAACCATACAATTAACTTATCCAAAACAATCTCACAGCACATATATACATTATCAAACAATTAATTTAGCTTATCACAAGCTAAATCATACTCAATTAATCAAATCTATATTAGGGTTTTTCAGAAATTTATACTAATGAAAATCAATAAAATCGGAGCAAAGGAAGGTCGAGGAAGCTTCGTCGGAGGCTAGGGGTGGCTCGCCGGTGGTCAGCGACGCTCGCCGTGGCCGGACAACGGCGCAACCAGCACGGCTCGTCGCTGCCCTGCTGTAGTTCGTTGTTGGTGCTGCACGGCTGCTTCGGTGGCTGATGTTTCGGCTGCTGCTGCAGCGGCTGTTGCTGCGGGTTGAGGCCGATGAGGGCGGGCGAGGTTGGCCAGAGCGGGGAGGAGCTGGGGAGAAGGAGGCAAATTGGGGTTTCTGCTACTGTTGGCTCGAGACAGGAATAGGGAGCAAGGGTCTGACGTGAAAGAGAAGAGAAAGAGAAGCAGGGAAAAAGGAAAAGAAGAGAGGGGGGTCGGGGCACTGGCTGGGTTGGCTGTTTTTTTTTTGCAAATACACATATACAATAAAATACTAAATATTTAAAATTATTATTGGAAGATTTTATCTAAAATTCATTAAACAAAAATTATTTTGTAAGGTTCCAAAAGCTTAAAATTAATAAAAGAACTATATAAAGAATTTCAGAAACATTTTTAGAAGAATTTACCAACGAACGTAAAAATTTATATTATTTACGGAAATGTATTATAAGACCTCGAAAAATTATTTAAAAGCATATAATAACATATTTAAGTCAAATTCGAATAAATTGAGACTAATTTAAATAATTTCCGAAATCGGTTTTCCGCAAACCAAAAAGCGTAAAATGGAAGAAAATTAATTTAGGAAAGAAATTTATAAATAATCTCCGAAAAAACTTTTTAATTTAAAACTTTCCAAAAATATCAATGATTTCTGAAAACGAAGAAATTTAAAGTCTGAATTATTTTTTACGGATAAAATTATTAAAATAAGTTTAACTATTTAAACAGAAATTCCATAATTTAAATAATATACTTCGTTAACGAAATATAACTCCAAAATAGAGTCGTAATCACATGATGAAGTTGTAATCGAGAATGAATATAAATTATAAAAATTAAAATACGAGAAAGAACGGGAATACATATTTTTAACCGAAAATCGAATTCATAAGAATATAATAAAATGATTGTCGTGAACGAATTTATCTAGAATGGTTCGCAATGACAACGATTAATTAAATTCAAGTATGAATTCAAAATCATCGATAAATCCATAAAATGAATCAAAATTAAAATAATTAATTGTTTAAATCAAATTACGCTAATAAAATCATTAAAATTAATAAATCTGGATTTTAAAAATACGGGGTATTACATACACCTCCTACCTTAGCCTTTTCGAGATCTCCCCCAACAACCTTTCCTTTCTCCTCTTCTTTTTCCTTCCTTCTCCTTATCCCTTCCCTAAATTTGTTTTCCAGCCCTTGTTGCCACCGTCTCCATCGCCCTACACCACCATTCTCCAACTCCCAGCCACCACTTACACCCTACCATTCTTCATGCACCTAGCCGCTACCCCAACTCCCCTCCACAAGCCACCACTGAGACCCTTTTAACCCCTTTCATCCAACACCCTTACCCCTCTATATTTCTCCCCCTTCTCGTGCATGCAGCTCACACTACTCATGCAAGGTGAGTGTTGCTGCACCTTTTTTTTTAGAATATTAAAGAATTTTAAGGTATAATATAGTTAGTATTAATATGTGTTTAATAAGCTTTTTGATAAAAATTTACTCTTTTAATTTTTTACTACTAATAAGCTAATTTTGATATTATTTCTAGGTACAAATTTTTACCGATCATGCTTAACCTTTTTATCAGGGTACCAATAAAGTTTAGTTATTGCCAAAAAATAAGGTAACTATTATACCCTACAAAAATATCTGGATTTATGTATGCTAGCACATTAGGTACAAATTGTTTGTGTGCATATAATGTGATATTAAGTATATCATGATTTGTAATGTATGGTGGAAGATGGAAAGAAAAGCATGCTATATTGTATGAGATGTGATATGTGTAGAAATGATGGTTAAGAAAGGGACCTTATTGTTAATAATGATATTAGATACATGTATATGTCATGATAAGTAAATATGGCACTTGTAGTATAAATAATGCTAATATGAGCCCTAAGAGCATTTTAGTAATTTTACTTGTACATAGAGAGTGATCTAAATAAATTTGCATAGTAAGTGATGATGGGTATTATTAAGGAATAATAAGAGTTGTGGTGTTGAATGATGCATGTGGGCCATGGGTGTTAATATTTTATGTGTGAAGGGTAGTTTAGTAAATTTAGCATGAGAAAGGGGTAATTTGGTAATTTTTTAAATAAAAAGGGTAATATAGTAATTTAATAATAAAGAAGGATAATTTAGTAATTTTGGTGTGAGAAGAGTGTAACTTGGTAACTTTATGAATAAAAAGGGTAATTTGGTAATTAATGAGTAAGAAGGGCAATTTAGTAGTTTTAGCATGAGAAGGGGGTAACTTGGTAATTTTATGAATAAAAGGGTAATTTGATAATTTAATAAATAAGAAGGGAAATTTGGTAATTCTATGAATAAAATGAGTATTTTGGTAATTCAATAAGTAAGAAGAATAATTTAGTAATTTAGTATGAGAAAGGGGTATTGTGGTAATTTTATAAGTAAGAGGGGGTAATATGGTAAATTTACAAATAAAAAGGGTAATTTGGAAACTAAAAAGGGTAATTTGGTGAATTTGCAAGCAAGAAGGGTAATTTAGTAACTTTGTAAGTGAGAATGGATGAATCGGCAATTTACATATAATATAACAATTGATCTAATAAACCTTCATAATAAGTCATAAGTGATGTTAGGTAATGGAATAAGGGTTATAACCTTAGTATTGCTCATTTAAGCATATTCATGTACATTATAATGACAAGGGTATTTTAGTAAATTGATGTGTAACATAAAAAAAATGCATGGTTTAGGGTTGAATGGATAATTAAGGGTGGGTATGTCATGATGTTAATTTCATAATCATGCAAGAGGTACCTTAATTATTAATTATCTATGGAAATGTGCGCTGGATGTGCTAGAAGTACATGTTAGGGTTTATGTGCTCCATAATCCTTTGGTATGTTAAGTACTTGATTCCGTGACCAATAGTATAATTATGATATAATAGCCTATTATCGCACGTGAATAAATAAAAATGAATTATTTGATGAAAGTAGATGATAAGAGGAGGTCTTAGCCTTAGGGGCATTTTGGTCATTTTAACCTAAAATACCTAAGTATAAGAATTGGAACCTAGGATGGCTGTAGTGGGCTATTTAAGTTTAGCATGGATAATAATACTAATAAAGATTACTAAATAATAACATAAATAAATAAAAATGAATAAGTATGTGATTGATGTATTTCTTGTAGTCACCTTAATTAAGACACTAATAATTAAAGTGAAAGACGTTGAGATCAAAAATTGTGGTTTTTTAGGGGTTGCTACCCTAAAGGTGTTGTTTAGCCCATGATTATTCCGGTTTTTGCTGGGGTGCTTTAGTGCCCCAACTAGGCCCTATATCTTATTCTATTTAGCTCTATAGACCTACTTAGGGGGTATGCATACTTATGGATTAGGTAGCATTATCGGTAGGATACTATGTGTCATCGTACACTAGTGTGACCAGGGTACCTTTGCGTCCCTAGGTTAATGTTTGGAGGGTATTGTGCTGCTTGTATATGCTAATATAATCGGTGTACCTTTATGTCTTTGGGTTCATGATCTCCCCCTCAAGTTGAATAAATAAAATTTATGTGCTAATTAAATGGAAAGATACTAATCACTTAAAGTTAAAAATTATTAAGCTAGGTTCAGACTAATCCACCGACAATAATAGTGGCCAGGAGTATTTTATCTTGGTGACCATTCAACCTGTGAATAATAGTGGCCAGGTGTGTTTTACCCTAGAGTTGTATTTTTGATCAACCAACTATAATAGTGGGGGATCCTAAGCTCAATAAACCAAACCCTAGAAGATAATAAATCATGGAAAGAATAATAATCACTTATAGTGGAATACCAAGTGAGTAGGGGCTAGACTGACCCATCAGCGATAACAGTGGCCAGGAGTATTTTGACCTGGAGATTGATCCACTGATAAATAATAGTGGTCAGGTGCGATCTGCCCTAGAGTACTACTTTCGATCTACTGGTCATAATAGTGGGGTTCTCGTACTCAAGTGGATATAATTCAAGAGGTGATTGTGGATAATATTTAATTAATGGCTTAAGTCTAGATAACATTGATTTTACCATTATGATCTATTATGGTGATTGTGACCTTGGTGCTTGTCTTGGATGGAGTGTGTTGTTGGGCACTTTTAATTGCACTACAAAGAGCTTCACTTGGATGTTCTCTTGGTAATTATGGTTATTCCTAATTAACTGAACCTTATGATATGTGATTTTGAATTACGTGTCCATACCAATGATTCATATATCTTGTCATGTGCATATATGTGTGATTTATTGTTCTTATATTTAAACAATGTGTTGCATGTGGATCCTACCTTTTAATTTTGTATAAAGGGTTACTCAATACCGTAGTACTAAAGGGTTCCTTTTTTGGGCCCTACTTATTCAATGGGCGGTGTCCCTTGCAGGTTAGCCCACAAGTGCTATTCAATTTCTTTTCAAGTTAAAAGCGTAAGGACTGTTTGGGAAGCTTATGGGTTTATCCTTTAAACTTTCATATTTCTTTGTATAATTATTTTATTTCTATAACCACTAATAGTGGAATTTATTCTTGTAATGTAATTTAACGCACTACTCTGATTTAGTTTTACAACTTGGTTTTGTGTAAAATGTATTCTCTTTTTTTTAAGCCTTAACATGTAGGATCCCCAAAATTTATTATATTTGCTTCCATTTAATTTTAATAAAATAAAATTTTCCAGTATTGGGGGTTAGTCTGCCTTCAAACGTTATTGGTTCTTTCGGGCTTGACCTTCAAGCAGGATCCTAGTAGATCCTAGTGTCTTACTTACTTTAGACACTGATGATATAATAGAGGGTATTGATACTAAAGGGTCTGGTTACCTAGGTGGTTTTTAGCTTCAACCTAGACTTATATTCATTTGTTGTTACTTGGATTTGGCCCAAACTTATGTTCATTGATGGTTACTTAGCTTTAATATGAATTGTATGTCCTTTGGTTTGGATATGCTTCCATGGTATGTGCGACCATGGGGTAGTGTACAGTCCATCGCTCCATGATAATGATAAAAAAAAATTAGAATAAATATTTGGATAATAAGTGGAATAAGTATTTTGAATAAAATTGTGGTTAAAGAGGAGAATAGAGTAGAAGAAAAGCATTGATAATGTAGAAGATGGCCTATAGAAGATATTACGTTATTGGATGAATGTAACCTTACCATTAATTGAAGTATTCTACTTGCAACATGTATACTGGAATTCATGATATAGTACTTGGGTGTCAAGCATGATAAGTCATATGTAGTAAGAGCCTTTTATGCCTAATGTGATCATGATAGAACATGTATCCTATTGTATGAAGTATGCATGAAATTGTTCATATGTCTTATATGCTTGAGTATCTTGTGTGTTGGTAGATCTATTAAGGAGTAACTTGACTTACTCAGTACAAAGCATACTAATTTGTCCATTTGCTCAGTCACCTACTCATTCTTTCAAGCAGAGGTTCATGTGCAGGTTTTTGGGGAGGGCTAGTAGTTGGCCAGTCTTGTGTGGGACATGGGTTCTAAGAGTGTGGGCATCCAAAGACTTTGAGAGGTCCTTGATGGACCATAGTTTAGGGTTTCGCTATATTTTTTATTATTTTGTAATACCAACCATGTACTCTAGTCTAAATTTTCTTTCCCACATGCTTGGATATTTCTGACAGCTAAAGTCTTATACTTGGAAGTTTTCCTATATATATCATCTAATCAGTCTTTGTGCACTCTACTATTGGTTTGTTTTATTTTGGATTCTCAACCCTATGTTTAGCATGGGACAAGAATTTGGCACCTATCTTATGTTAGGTATGGGGGTAACACTTCATTCTTTCTAAGTGTTTATTTACTTTTTGCTTCCATAAGATTTTCAAAACAAAATTTTTCAGTAGTAAAAAATGTGGGTGTTACACTTTTTTTTTTAAAAAATCTAAAATATTACATTCAAAACTTACAATAATTTTTTAAATCCAAAATAAACAAAATATTTCATATTCTTCTACATTATAACTATATAGATAACTTAATTATCCTTACTCTCCTTACATACCCATTTTACTAAACACACACTCATGTACCCCCCGAAAGTTTATCCTTCTCAATTTTACCCATCTTATTTCTCCACCACTCCTATCTCATTGTCTCTATTTTCTCTCTTCTCCCTCATCTCAACTCATTATATAATCACTCAATTCTTATCAAATATTCCATCAATTTAAGAAATCACACTTTAATCAATATCCTAATACATTCTACATTTAAAGGTATGCAAGATTTTGTCATTTTTTGTTAATTTTTATGATTTTTTAAGTAGCTACAAATACAATATTTGATTATTGGAATTTTCTCATTTTAGTTGTTATTTGAATAAAATTTGTGTTTTTATACATAAATCAAACTTAGATTAGTAAATTTATTGCAATTTTGGGTTAAAACTAAACTTTGAACGATATTAGTGGAAGTCAGGGATGAAATAATATTGTTGGCGAGTAGTTTATAAAATACCCTAAAACCTAATTTTAATAATTTAAGCTAATTAGGGATTTATTAAATAAATTATTTTTATTTAAATAAAAGAGGATTAATTGGGAAAAAATCAAGAAGAAATTTATAAGTATTTTAATTAGGAGAAATTGGGGTATTTTAGCTGATTAAGGATTTTTTTTTAGAAATTAATTAAATTAATTATTTTATTTAAATAGAGGAAATAAATAGGGCCAAATTAATAGGAAATATATAAATAATTTAACTGGAGAAAATTAGGGTGCTTTGCTAATTAAAATGGAGTTTAGGAAAATCTTCCAAAAAACACCTAAATTAGCCTAAAAAGGAAATTAGATATTATTTTATTTAAATATTATTATTTTTAAATATCCCAAATATTCAAATTAAGTTAATCAACCCAACTCACCTATTTTCTTTTTCCCTTTTCCTTTTCCCTTTTCTTTCTTTATTTTCCTTCCTTTTTCTTTTCTTTTCTTTATTTTTCTTCTCTTTTTCTACTCTTTTCCCCCCAATTGGTCCTGCCTTCTCGCGCCCCAATCCTTCTTTTCCTTCTTCCTTTGGTGGCGCGGAACGCCGCACTGCGCCTTGCTTCTTTTCCCCCAGGAACGCAGTGTTTTGTTTAAACTTTTTATCGCCGCCGACCGGTTCTTCTCCTTTCTTTTCTTTCTTTTATTTTCTCTTGGATCACCAGTCAACGCGTCCCCTTTCTTCTTCTTCTTCTTCTTCTTCTTCTTCTTCTTCTTCTTCTTCTTCTTCTTCTTCTTCTTCTTCTTCTTCTTCTTCTTCTTCTTCTTCTTCTTCTTCTTCTTCTTCTTCTTCTCTTCTTCTTCTTCTTCTTCTTCTTCTTCTTCTTCTTCTTCTTCTTCTTCTTCTTCTTCTTCTTCTTCTTCTTCTTCTTCTTCTTCTTCTTCTTCTTCTTCTTCTTCTTCTTCTTCTTCTTCTTCTTCTTCTTCTTCTTCTTCTTCTTCTTCTTCTTCTTCTTCTTCTTCTTCTTCTTCTTCTTCTTCTTCTTCTTCTTCTTCTTCTTCTTCTTCTTCTTCTTCTTCTTCTTCTTCTTCTTCTTCTTCTTCTTCTTCTTCTTCCTCCCTTCCTCCGATGTCAACCTACACCACTTCCCACCTCTGAAGATAAACACCGTCGGTTACGCTCGTTTTGACTGGCCATTTTTCTACCTTTCTCTTCCCTCTAATTCAGAGACCACTTACTCCTAACCCACATCCCTTCCTTTTCGCACACGACCTCCTCATTCCTGCGCAACCATCCCCTGCCCCGATTTGAATTTTGCTGGCTTTTGTTGCCGCTGGTGACCCTAACCCTACCTACATTACTCCCTCACCGACCCACAGAACCCTACCCTCTCTTCTAAAATCTATAAATACCCCCACGATCTACCAGGTATCGAGTTTTTGATCTCCTACCCAGAAAACCTCCTTTGTGCGCCGCCGCTACTTCAGACACCATGTCCACCGCCGTCGGCCAACCACGCCACCCACTCCACCTAACTAAGCCTTCCCTGCACCGCCATCTAACTAACTATATCACCCATCTCCCTCGATTTTCCTTGCACAAGCCACCCCAGCTGTGCAAAGTTTGCTTCCCAATCAGCCCTTCCTTCCACCTCTACCACCCTTTGCGCCGCCGTCCGCCACCACTACCGTCGCTGCCACTACTTTATTCACCTCCCAATCTATTGTGAAAACCACCCTCTACCTTCCCCTACCTTTCTTTTCCTCTTCCTCCCTCTTCTCCTCTCTTTCTCTTCTTCTTCCTCTTTCGGCCACCGTCGCCGCCATCGTGCGCCACCACCCTCATCCTTTTCCTCTCCTTTTAGACCACCATAATCACCCCTACTTCCACCCTTATTCTTCCTATCTAGTTCCCAACCTTCAACTTTTCCCCTCTTCTTCTCTTTTTCAGGCCGCCGGTACCGCCGTAGTGCACCAGCGCCAGTGTCGCCTATCACTACCAGCTTAAGGTGGAACCATAAACCCTCTCAACCCTTTATTTTAATTTTTAGTCTATTATTCGATTATTATTATTATTATTATTATTATTATTATTATTATTAAGTATCATTATTATTATTATTATTAGGTTCAAAATTTTTATTAATATTTCTTATTAGGGCTGAGACCCTATTTGGCTTATTAGATTATTAGTATTAGTGTTATTAATATTATTAGTATTATTATGAGTTTTTATTTTATTTTATTTTATTTATTATTATTATTATTATTATTATTATTATTATTATCATCATATCATCATCATCATCATCATCATCATCATTATCATTATTATTATTATTATTATTATTATTATTATTATTATTATTATTATTATTATTATTATTATTATTATTATTATTATTATTATTATTATTTATCAAGAGGGCTGAAGCCCTACTTTATTTGTTTAATTCGAATACCTATTATTATTACTATTATTATTATTATTATTATCATTATTATTATTATTACTATTATTATTATCATTATTAATATCATCATCATTATTATTATAAGTAATATGTATAATAATAATAATAATTATTATTATTATTACTACTACTACTACTACTAATAGTATTTTTACTATTTTGAAGTAGGGTCGGAAACCCTATTTTATTTTACTCTAGGTTTATGTTATTATTATTACTATTATTGTTATTGTTATTGTTATTATTACTTCATAATTTCTATTATTATTTCATAATTTATATTATTATTTCATTATTATTATTATTATTACTATTTTTATTAATAATGTTCTAAAGTTATTATTAGCATTATTTTGGTGAAGGGTCGAAGCCCTTATCCCACCATTTATTTTGAATCATATTATTATTAGTATTATTATTGATATTATTATTATTATTAGTAGTAGTATGATTATTCTTATTAATATTGTCATTGTTAATATTTTTAGTTTCTTTGTTATTATTATTTTTAGTATCATTATTATTAATATTAGGGTAAAGTCTTCAACCTTATATTATCAATTTTTATATTATTACTATTATTTCCTATATCTTTAACAAAGTTAGTAATTAGTTAATGTCTTTATTATTAATATGTTATTATTTTATCAAAAACCTAGTCTTAGAATAAATTGAGAAATGATAGTATTTTTGGTAGGAGGAAATATAAATTTTAGTTTTTTCCTCATATAGTTGAGACCAGTCAAAGCCCTAAGGAGGCGTAGGAGCGTACTTCAAGACCGATGTCGTTTTAGGTAAGGGTGTAACTAAGGCCTTATTTGCGCTATGTGTATTATATGCTTTGATGCCTCGTATAATGTTGTGTTGTGTATCATTTGCTATTAGTTGACTATTTTATATATGGAGCAGCTTGGAGTCATGGTATGCGTATATACCTTCTCATTGTGTATGTTGATACGTATGTGTGGTGAAATGATATGAAATGTGATGTAATGTGTTGTGATCCTTTAGACATGCATGTGAGGATGTTTAATGTGGTATTGTGTAGGGGAAAGGATGAAAAAGGAGAATGGGGAAAGCAGTTGACCAACGGGAGTAAGATGACAAAATAGGAATAAGTTGACCAAGGTGAGTAAATTGACCAAAAAGGGATAAGTCGACCAAAGGATGTGAGTTGACCTCAGTATTTTAATGATCCATGAGTGGGGTAAATAAAATGGGGAGTTTAAATAAAATAAAAGAGTGGAAGAATATAGTTCTTTGTGTGGGGGAATCTAATCTATGGTCCTGTATGAGAGAATCTAATCTATGGTCTTGTATGAGATAATCTAATCTAAGGTCTTGTATAGGAGAATCTAATCTATGGTGTTGTATAGGAGAATCTAATCTATGGTTTGTATGGGAGAATATAATCTATGGTGTTGTATGGGAGAACCGAATATATGGTTTCGTATGGGAGAATCTAAGTATGTAGGAAAGAATCTAGGGTTTCGCATGGAAGAATCTATAGATGTGCATGGGAAAATCTAGGGTTTTGCATGGCAGAATCTATGGTTTTGCATCGGAGAATATATGGTTGTGCATGGGAGAATCTAGGGTTTTGTATAGTAGAATCTGTGGTGGGAGAATCTAGAGTTGTGCATAGGAGAATCTAAGGTTTTGCATGGAGAAATCTAAGGTTTTGCATGGATGGATCTAGTGTTTGCATGGGTGAATCTAGGGTTTCACGTGGAAGTTTTAGGGTTTGTATGAAAAAGTTCAATGGTTTGCATGGGGAGGCTAGTGTCTACATGGGAGTAAAGTTTACGTATGAAAAGTTGATTTGGGATGTAAAGAAGGTAATAGATAAGTTGTTTGGGTGTTTGGAGGCTATGGGGGGAAAATAGTACATAGGACAGTATAAGGTTACATAGGATTGAGCTAGGGTTTGGGGGAAAAACCCAAATTTGAGGAAGTGGTAAAAAGGAGAAATAAATAAGTGTAAGTGGTGTACAAGAGGATGATCAAAATGATCAAGTAAGGATGAGTATGATTGGCATGGAAAAATAATAAGTGGAACGTGAGAAATGGAAGGGTGACATATGGACACGAGGAAGATAGGGTTTGTTATGGCTAGTAGGGTTTGTTGTGGTTACCTAGGGTTTTGTGACCACATGTGTGCCTAAGGAGTAAGGTGTAATGATGAGAGTGAAATCTATAGGCCGTGATGTGTGGAGTAGTAAAATGATTTGGGTTGTGTAACGGGTAGTAGGATGGGCCACATAGGTCTAAATTAGGGTTTCAGGATAAAACCCTAGAGTGAGATGTTGAGTGGACTTGGAAGAGTAAGGTAGTGGGCCTTGACCCATATACTTAAGAGTTGGACTTTTAATGTGAGATAGGATATGGTGGAAAGGATGTTGGGGCAAGTTGGGAGGTACATGAGTCTGATGATATGGAACGATTCCGTTGGAGGATAGGTGTGGGGAGAGTGAGTCATGCATGTCTAGGGTGAAAATCTCTACATAAGACACTTAAAACATTAATCATGTAATGTGGAAGAGTATTGAGTTGGGCCTAGACCGATCCACTGGCATAATAGTGGCTAGGTACCGAGGTATCCTGGAGACCGATCCACCGACATATAATAGTGGTAGGGTATGTTACCCTAAGTGACTGATCCACCGGCTATAATAGTGGGGGATCCCGAACTCAATGAACCAAACCCTATAGTTTGCTAAGACACGTAAAAGACAATATTATTTACAGTGGAATACCATACGAGTAGGAGTCAGACCAATCCATTGGCATAAAATAGTGGTAGGTTGTGTTACCCTAAGTGATCGATCCACCAGCTAGAATAGTGGTCAGGCATCAGAGTGCTCTAGAGACCGATCCACCGGCTAAAATAGTGGGGTTTCCATACTCGTGTGGACTTGATAAAGAGCATGATGTGAAAATAATTTCGATAAGAGATTAAATAATTAATTAATCTGGACTCTAATCGAATCTTTGTATATTCACCTAAACATTCATAAACCTTTATATTATTATGTTGGACTTTATGATCTTTTATTTATTCTTCATGATTTATATGACCTTGTGTGTCAGCCTTAGTGTATCTGTTACTTTACTCAGTATGTAGCGTACTGATCACCTCTTTCATGGGTGTTGCTCATTCCCACGAGTAGTAGGCCCTTCTAACTTTGTGTAGGTGGGTGAGACATCAGGTGGGGCTGAGTGTTGAGCATTTGTTTGGCTCGATGATCGGGAGTGACATGGCTGGATTTTCTCTCCATGATATTTTATTTCCCCTTGATATTTCCTTCATGTATTGGATTTTCCTTAATTAATATTAATGTTTGTAGACATTATTTCCTCCGAGGAATTTTTATTTTGCACTCTAATTATTGATTATAAACTTTTTTGCATACTCTGATTTCTATGTTATGACATTTTTAATTATTTTTATGAATTCTCGGTTTAAGTTTGAAGATAATCTTTTTAGCCTTAGCACTTTGTACTGGAACGGTCGGGGTAAACCGATCTTGTACTAAGTGTGGTGGTAATATCCCCAGAATTCACAGGTTTTAATTTAATTGCTTCTGTTTAAAAAAATAGTGAATTTTGGGGTGTTATAGTTTAACCTATAGTAATAACTACCAATGAGTAGTTTACCTGTCAGGCTTGCCCCCTAATGGGTAACTCACCAATCAAAATGATCTGCACATGTATAACTCACCTAGATCTCCTCTAGCGGGTAGTTCACCCGTTAACCTCCACTAGATAGTTCACATGTCACACTTTGTCCCAAATGGGTACCTATTGAAAACCCAGAACCCCTAAAATCCTAAATCCCTTAACCATAAACCCTAAAACCTTAATCCATACACCCTAAACCCCAGACCCTTAAACATTATCCCTAAACCCTAAGCCCTATGCCTTGAGCTCTAAGACCTAAGCCCTAACCACAAACCCCAAACCCCAAGACCTAAGCCCTAACAAAAAACCCCAAACCCCAAACCCCTTTAAGATTTAACCTTTATCCTAAACCCCAAACCCTTAACCCTAAACCCCAAACCGTAAACCATAAACCGTAAACCCTAAACTTCAAACCCTATATCCCAACCTCAAATCCTACACCTTAAAACCTAACCCTAAACCATTAACCATTGATGAGCTAAAGTAGAATATATATGAATGATCTTTTTGTTATAATTAAAATATGGTTGGTGGAGGAGGCAGAGGAAAGGATCTGAGGTAGGTTACTCCTACTACCACTAGGGTGGAAAAGACAATAGTCACTTCTAGTGATAGAGCACGAGTTGCAATGGAGCATGGAAAAGTTTCCCTTACTATAGACACACAACATGTGTTATTTAAGGAGGAGGGATGATTCCAACAAGGGAGCTTTCACTAAAACCAACACATTTGACCATGTAGCAGGATCTGTTTTCTAATTGGCATCAAATGACGATTGGAGGTTGATTGGACATACTATCGGGGGTCTACTCGTTCCAGATCTTCTCACCATTTTTTAGGTTCATGTGGAACTTTCCATATGGAATGATGCTAAGGTAATTTCTATTATTATATAGATTGGTTTCTATATTTTTTTTTCCTTGTAATTCATTATTCTAATATTTTTTTTATTGTAGGAACTATGTCTTGCACTGAGGGTTCAGTCAAGGATGAAAAACTTGAGGAAACTACCAATGAATGATGTTTGCAGGATCTTTTGTTGGTGAAGTAAGCTTTTGTGAAGGGAAGCACAATCACAAAGGTTGATATTTTCTTATAATCTTATAGCTAATCATGTTGAGGATGATGAGTCTTATACCTGGTTATATATGCGATACCTGCTATCATGCACTCTTTTTGTGGATAATTCTTAAAACTGTGCTCTATTATCAGTACTTATATTAGTAGCTAACTTGATTAAGTTAGGTGATTGGGCCCTTAGAGCTAGGACTTTAGCATATTTATATAGGCAGCTTAGGATAGCATTGAAGACCAGGTGCAAGTAGATAGGTGGTTGCACGAAACTATTAGAGGTAATTATTTGTTGTTAATTATTATTTATAAAAGTAGTGGAATTATATTATATATATGTTATAATTATGCAGAGGTCTAGATTTATGAGTATTTTTTGTGCTTTC
Source organism: Tamarix chinensis (assembly GCA_030549775.1). Taxonomy (NCBI): domain Eukaryota; kingdom Viridiplantae; phylum Streptophyta; class Magnoliopsida; order Caryophyllales; family Tamaricaceae; genus Tamarix; species Tamarix chinensis. The sequence continues at coordinate 58,865,519 of CM060180.1, read as the reverse complement.
AGTGGAGTTATTCACTTACGTATAATCTATCCTTCGATGTCACAGTGATGAGGCAGAATACATCTCTTCAGATGCTTTCCCCTAAGAATATGGATGGATTAATTCACTATAAGAGGAAATTAGATTCTCTAAGGGCCCATAAGGCAGGTGGCATACTTTATATGAACATTTGTTAATTGTCATTATTTTTAATAATTAATATTAATGTTGTTTTACATGTGTTCGTAGGTTGAATTTTTACTATTCAACCAATGTTTGAGTATGAAACATCCCGAGTCGACGTGCCAACATGGCCTACACTTCATAGATGTTGTGGAGCCTTACATGCCGGATTGAGTTGCCTGATAGTTTAGCTACCTCTAACTCATCCCGATTCTTCCTATCATTCTAGATCATGGATTCTTTAGGATTGCAATGATTACAAAGCATAAGCGATATTACTCTAATTATGCATCATTTTGGAACACTTGGCCATACCACAGACTGAACTTCAGCTCCCATTTTCATTGCTCCACATATAAGCATGACGCCTTAGCTAAATACCTTCCTTAGTATCCTCCCACTACCCTATTTGTCTTCTTCCCCATCCCCATTAGCACTATCTATATGCACCCTGCAAGTGCATTTATACACACACACTTGCAGGCTAGCCATGGCATTTCCGTCCCTTCCTCCCCTCATTTCTCTTCTCCCTTAGTTGTTGATGAAGACTCACCCCTACCTTATTTTTCCTACACCTCACCACACCGCCTCATTATCGCTAGAAAAACCACTACCCCTACCATTTCCATTACCCTAACAAACCTCCATGCCACCTCCCTTCCCCTACCTACATGTCATGGATCACACCCCCTCTGTATCGTGACCTCTTCCCTTCTCCATCCTCTACACTTGTGACCTCGACTAGCCACATCCGTGACCACCAGCATTGCAACACCATCACCTACCTTCTCCTTTCCCCTCTCCTCATCACCACCATTTAGGCAACACTACTACAGACACCTTAGCCCATCATGACCACCATACCAAGCCCTCCCTTCTCCCTCCTTTTCCCCCTCTCTCAACCACTATCTTTACCGACACCGCTACTAGCCACCTCTACAACCTTGGTTTCCACCTATAGGCTATCACCACTACCTTATTGCTACCTTGCCAACTCCACAACACTCCCTTAGCTGCAACAACCCCTAGCCACAAACCATCCACCCCAAGTAACAATCACCACCATCCACACCACCTCACTAGTTAGCCACCGGCACCCCCACCACTACCTGCCTCCAACTTCCACCAATCCCAACACACCTCTCATCAACAATAGCAAGCAACCATTAATCCATCCTTAAGTTGTTGTCGCTGTCATACACCACCCTGCCCAAGCTTTCCCATTTTGGTTATCTTTATTTCCTTCTCCTCATTTGCCTTATTTTTCTTTTAGATAAGAATTTTTAAATCTAAACTTTATATATTCTTATTTATAGGTGATACTCTGGTGGTAGTGGAGAAGGAAGTGTAGGCCTTGTGTGCTTACAGACCAAAGTCACTTCAGTAAGGATATATGTCATAGATAGGGCTTGATGTGTTAAACTGTATATCTTCACTCATGTTGATGTGTTGATATCATTGTATGAAATGTTACCTTGACATTAGTGCTGTATATATATATTAGGTGGCATTGCATATTGAAAGAAAAGGTAAGAAAGTTGTGTAAGTATGAATTGTGTTGAATACAAAGTATCTATATATATTTATGGCCATGAATTTTATAATGATGGTATGTGTGAGAGGTCTAAAAGTCAATCATGTTGGTAATCATGATATTCGGGTAGGAAGATAGGTATTTTAGTTGCCTAGGGGTACTTTATCAACATGGTTATAAGTGGCATGTTGGGTAATTAGGATGTAAGAGGGTTTGAAATAGGTTAAAGGAACTGTATGAAATATCTAAAATGAAAATGATAGGTTTATAACTAATAAATGAGGAGAAAGGCTTTAAGTGTGACTAGAAAAACTTAAGGGTGGAGCCGTGAACATATGTATGAAAGGTTGTATATCAACCCTATGATTTGAATATAACATCAAGGTTGGTTTCTTAGGTATGCACACAAAAGTTTAGATTCATATGAGTTCTAGGGATAGGGATATGATTAAAATGTGAAATTATGGTTTTATAGGAGTAATGAATAGTAAATCTAAAGGTAGGCTATTATCGCATGTGTAAGATGGGGGAGTTAGACCAACATATTGGGAAATTATTTGAACAATAATATTTGGGGAATTTATAATAGATTTGGTGTGCATATAGGGCCTATGGGGATTATTATGATAAAAATGTGAAACTAGGGTTTTGTAGGAAACATGAACAATCACCCTAGGGGTAGGCTATTATCACATGTATAGAATGAGGTATTTGGACCGCTATCTTGGGATATTGTGTCGACAATAAAATTTTGGGAAGGTATAATAGGTTTGGTCGGCATATGGGGTTTAAGGAGATTGCCATGACAAAAATATAAAATTAGGGTTTTGTAGGAAACACAAAGAGTAACACTAGGGGTAGGCTATTATTTCATGGGTAAGACGTGGGAGTTAGACCATTATTTTTTTATTATATTTTTAATAACAAAATTTTAATATTGGGTATGGAATTTGAGAACTACATGAGTACCAAGGAAGGGATTATGCTAGGTTTGCGAAATTAAGGTTTCTAAGGGAAAATAGGACATGTTCTAAAATATGTGTTGTGATGGTGCATTGTATGAGTATGTGTATATGATTGTGTGATGACCTTGAAATAAATAAAGTACGAATAATATGCCAATCACTTAAAGTGAATAATCACATGAGTCAGAACCAGTTGTACTTGTCCATTCTAATGTACGAGAATAGTAGTCATGAGCATTTTGCCTTAGGTTATATATTATTGGAACCATTCCATCGGTTGAAAATAGTGGCCAAGAGTGTCTTTTTCTAGACTTGTACCTTTTTATTATTCCACTAGTTGAGAATAATAGGGTCCCTAAACTTAATATGAATAAAATTATGAGTATTGATCATAAGGCTATTATGTTATGAATTAGAAAGAAGTAAACAAATTAGCATCGATGAGATTATCTTATGTGCACGCTATTTCTTGTTGTAATCTTATGAACTCTATTACGTTATGAATTAGAAATAAGTAAACAAATTAGCATCAATGAGATTATCTTATGTGCACACTATTCTTGTTGTGATCTTATGAACTCGTGTGACCTTTCCTGATTATATTGTTACCTTATTTTTGATCTTATGAACTTGTGTGACCTTTCTTGATTGTATTGTTACCTTACTCAGTACGTAGCATATTGATCATCCTTCTCATAAGTTCTACTCATTCCCATGAGTAGAGACCCCTTTTAAGCTTGTGTAGGTCAATGAGGATCCACTAGATGATTATGCTAGTTATGATTATCTGATTGGGGCGAAGTGATTATGTCTCATGTATGGGGTTTGGGAGTCAGAGAGCCATGTTATCCAATTGTTGTTATGAACTGGTTTCCCTTATTTTGTCATCTTCTCTCATAATATTTACTTTATGCATTTTGGATATTGTTTTCAAAGCTAAACTTTAAAACTCTTAATTATGTTATAAAGTATCCTTATTCTATCTTTATGATGTCTCACATTCTAAATTAATTGTTTCCTTGTAATCTACATGAGAATGGTATGTAAGCAAGACTTATGACGATTACAGCAATAACACCCATTCATGTTTGAATTATAATTTCACTTAAAACAAAAAAAAAATTAGTTATAAATTTCGGGGTGTTGGACACTTAAGCAAATGAATAAGACATTGTACATTATCGCAAAGAAGAATCCAAAGTCAATCTAATGCCACCATTTCTCCATTGAAGTTGATCCCCTCTAATGTATCAAGCATTACATGTTTTCAGCAATTGGATTTACAAAGGAATGCTCATTTAACGCTTGATGAGTCACCAATTCCTTGTATATTGCGGCTTTAACATTTGACCATTACGATTCCCTAACCAGAAGTTGTAGTATAACTGCTGTAAACCCATAGTTTCTATTGCACAAAACATCGCACCATATTTCCACCCACGGGAGCATAGCTGCCTCAATAGCATAAGATCACGGGAAATCAATGATGAGTCGATGAGTCCTCCTAGTACTAAGCTACCCACTACTACTTCTTCCTTAATTTGGTTTACCAAAGGAAGAGCGGCCTCTTCTAGGAGATGCACGATCACATACCCCGACCCGATTGAACTTACCCCATAGGTGATTCCAAATAAGTACGCTTTATGTGCTCCTACTTTGATGGTTCACTTTTTGTGCTATTACTAGGGAACCCTTTCCTTTATTGAATATTCAATTATACTATACTTGTCTATTTGGGTTTAATAATCTCATAAATAAAATTAGAATAATATCATAGATGTGATGGTGAATGGTCAAGAATCTTTAGAACTTTAGACATAATGTTAGAACCAAATTGAAGTACGGATAGATCAATATTTGAATCATAAAAAACAAACCTTTCTTCTTGTGTTCTAAAAAAGGTGAAATTCCTCTAGAATTGATGCAATACTGATATAGGAATGGGTTAATGATATTGTTTATAATAAAATATCTCATGTGCACACGGTAGATCATGTGTCAATCTCAAGTAACACCCACATCCCAAGGATTCAGGACCAACTGTAATGGACCTTTTATTCTCCTCTTGGATCAAGTCCATTGCTCTTTGGCATAGAAAAAATGTGAGCTCCTTGAACATTATGTCATTGGTAGAGTAATATGGAATGATAAGTCATGATTGCTCCAGATCTTTTTTCACCTTATTAATTTGGAATATTATCAATGTGTCAATATTCATGCATAATATGTGAAAACTCATTTGTGATGATGATATATATTTCTTCAGCTTGCCATGTTTACTTTCCACCCTACGATTAGTATTTCAAAATACAAGTAATGGTTAATTGTTATTTGGTAATATGTCAAATGACATTGAATATTTATAATAAAAAAGTTATACTTGTTGGTCATATGAGTACAAAAGTGAAGAATTCTATCAACCGACACTGAAACAAACATCTCCTTATATGGATTCAACTAGGTCTCATACATATATTGTAAAAGATTTAGAAATATATCCTATTTTCATCCACAAATAAAAGCTTGTTCATGATCAAATTAATAATAACATTGAGAAATCTAATGCTAAATTTAAAGATCAAGCTAAAAAGAACCAAATTCAACTAGTGTTTTCTCTAAGTGAATTGGTATAGTTACACTTAAGAAAGGAAATATTTCCAAACTTAAGAAAAAACAAAATAATGCCAAGAGTTAATGTTCCATTTAAACCTTCAAGAAAATTTAGAGATAATGCTTATGAGTTAGAATTACCTGAATCTTATAGAGGAGTTTCTATAACTTTTATGTAAGTGATTTCTCTCCATACTATAATGATACTAATTTGATGGAAAACTCTTTTTTACAATGGTAGAATGATGCAAGAGCATCCAACTCTTCTTCTAAAAAATTTTAAAAAAATTAAGAGTTCGAGTGCTTGGAGATGGTACCCATCATTCTTGAAACACATCTCCAAAACTCTAATTCTATAAATGGTTTCTCAAGTAATTATTGCATGTATTCTACATATTTGAAATTATAATAATTGATATAAAACACATAGTATACAAGATAAGGATGAGGAAAGGATGTACAAAAGCAGCATAGAAGATAAAGATACTAAAAAAAGCTTGGTTGTATGGTTCATACATTTGTATAGCTAGGGTTTTATTTAGCTTTGTTATTTTATGTATACTTTATAAATAATTATCTTGTAGTTATAGTGTGTATTTTTCATGTATTTATACGTTTTTTGTAGAGGATTATAAGGGTTGTTTATATTAGTTACAACTTTTACTAATTAGTAACAAACCTAGCTAACGTTAGAAGATTAGTTGTTATAAAAGTTCCAACATTAATATAGTTGTTAGTGTTGACTAAACTTTTTTGCAAAATGGTTATTTTAGTTATATGGTAATATTTATATTAGTTAGGAAGATTGTTAGTTAGTTAATAAAATTTTTAACACACCACAACCATGCATATATACCTGTATATATCCATTATACACGATATCTAAGATTTGGATAATAATCTAGAATTTTTGAATTTTCTCTTCTTCTCCAAGTGGGTGAGTGCTTGAGAGTTTAGTATATTTTAAGCAGAAAACTATGTGATTTCTCCTTATAACCCTTATTGATTCATTGAACATCAATAATAACATAAAAGGCCCAAGAAGATCAATTCACTTCAAACCAAGACAAAGCTTTGATGAAGATGGACATATCCTACCATGTGTGTGTTTGATATCATTGTCAACATCCACATCAACTCCATTTCTCAACCTTAATCTCCTCTTCTGACCATACCATCCTTTCCCTCATGTAACCAACCTTATAAACTTATCTCTCTCTCTCTCTCTCTCTCTCTCTTGCAATCATTTATTCCAAGCCAACCATAACACTTTCCTTCTTCTCTGAAATCTTCCCAAATCTTTGACCATCTTCTCTATCATCATTGTACAGGTCCACTTCATTGTCATTGTTAGTGGCATCATTGTTAGTGTTGGCATCCTTGCGCTTCATAGCTCACCCACCTAAGCATCATCCAACCTCATCCATCTACACTCTATTTTTCATCATTCATCCATCGCATCCACTACCACTAATTTTTAATCCAATCACATCACCTCTTGTGCCTTCTTCTCCCTATCGTCCAAGTTATATTATGTTCCTTGTTCTTAGCTAGTCTTGTTGAGTGGGTTGAACTTGCTGAGTTGGTTAACTTGTTGAACTAGTCAACTCGCTGAGTAGGTGGAATTTGGTATCGGTCTCGGTTGTCTTGATGAGTGAGTTCATTTATCTTTTAGCACTCGGTCTTGACCAAGACAATCTTTTCCTCTTAGTATCGACTGGTTTCTACCCCTTAGTGAGAACATTGGTTCCTTTTTCATTTTTCTTATTCAGCTCTCTTATTCCTCATTCATTGTCCTTTTTCCTTTCCTTTCCATGCTCGACCTTCCTTTATACTAACCATGAGTTTTCTTTTGGATTTAAGTGGTTTCTTAGAGGCCTTAGAGGATGAGGCTTAAATCCTTTTACTTAAAAATTGGTGGTACTAGTGTAAGTATACATGTCTTAGTATAGGGCTTTAGTGTTATGTCCATATTTAGTGTAATCTCATCTTAGTAATGCTATATTTTGCAAACTCATGTTGTTGATGCCATATCATGATATTATTAGATTGTGTTATGGAAATATGAGTGTTATGTGGAAGCATGTGTTTATGCATTATTACTTGGTTAAGCTTAGTCTAGTCATCCTAGTATGTTGGCATAATCTATAATCATACTTATGTTATGAAGAATGGTTATAAATAAGGATAAGTATTATCATTGATGATATATGTTAAAGGTTGGAAGTCGATAATGATGGGACTCGTGGGGTTTTATGAAAGTATTGGGATTGTGGTTATCTTAAGGGTATTTAGGAAATTTCATGATATTGTGGAGAATAGATATGGCATGGCAATTTTTGACGGTTTTTTAATTAATTTCATGAGTAATATGATCAAATGTAGGTTGAGTAGGGCATAAGTTATCAAAAAAGATACTTTGAGGCATTTAAGTAAGATGAGGGAATTTTGGCCAAAATGTGTCAAATATAGAATTTTAGTATTCCTAAAGTGATGTTGGGTTAAAAAATGCCAATATGTTACATGAAATATTTGGGGTAATTATAGGTATCATAATTCTAATAACATGAGGGAAGGGCTTAAATTAGGAATAATAACTCTAGAGGTAGACACATTATTACATGTGTAGGGAATTAGAGTTAGACCTTGATTTTTTGATATATTGTCAATAATGATATGTTATGAAGGTGTACTAAATTTTAACATTAGATGAGTTTTATGGAAAAAGTTATGCTTATCTTGTGAAGTTAGGGTTTTGTAAGGGCAATGTGGCCATTTCCCTATAGGAATGATCTAAATATCTTTTGGCTGTGTTTGATGTGTATTGCATATTTATGATAAATTTGCATGATAATATCAAGATAACAAATAGTCTAATAAGATATTAACATTTAAAGTGAAAGATTACACGAGTCAAGGTGGATTGTACTAGTGCATTCCACCAAATAAGAATAGTGGCTAGGTACATTATACCCTAGAGTTTTACTAGTTCATTTCATTGAAATAGAATAGTAGCTAAGTCCATTATGCCCTTAGGTTGTTTTTTTTATCCCATTCCATCGGTTATGATTATTGGAGCTCCTAAACTTAAGAGATTAAGTAAATAAAGTGTATAATCATTTATCTTGGAAATCTTTTGATTCATTTTGGGAACCCTTTCATGATTTAATTAATATGCATGATTAGTCCTTTAAGGTGACCTTATGTGTTATGAATGCTCGTTCTTATGACTGCATTGTTACCTTGATTAGTATGTAGCATACTAATCATCATTTTCATAGGTATTACTCATTCTTGCAAACAAATGACCAAAGTTTTGTTGTGTAAGTCACTAAGGACTGTCTTGATGATTTCACTACTTATGATGCACTACTTGTGAAGGAGTGATAAATTTTATCTATTGGAGTTTGGACATAGATTTAATGTTATCCAGTAGTTAGTTTTTTCCATTTTAGACTCCTAGTTTCATTGGATCACTTATTTATTGTGTTTGTTTTTATTTTGTAATCAAAACTTAATCGCTAATTGTTGTCTATATTTATGAAAATTTATCACTTTCTCTACTTACCTTGTTTTAATTTCTAAATATTTTTTCTTGTACTCGATGTAAGGATGGTATGGTAAGCCACACTTATGTTAAGAATGGCGATAATACCCAATTAATCTTAATATTTTGCTTCCACTAAAAATAATTTTTTTAGTAGTAAATTTGTGGGTGTTATAATAGTGGCCAAGAGAGTTGTGCCTTGGGAGTTGTAGTAGTCTATTCCACCATAAGAGAATAATGAAAGTATTCTGCCTCGAGAGTTATATCATTCCATTCTATGAGATAATAATAGTGGCTAGGAGTGTTTTTTTCCTAGGAGTTATACATGTTTGTTCCATTGGATGAGAATAGAAAGATCCTTGAACTCAACGTAACTAATTAATTAGGATGGTTGAAATCACTTAATGAAATTATGTGGTTAAAGGTAATAGTATGTTGAGAATATAGTATTGGTAATGGTTACAATATGGCATGTATTATTATCCTCACTATCACATGTGTTATTTAATGTATTTATGCTATGTTCCTCTTGTGATATCTTCTATATGTTCCATGCAACCTTTGTATGCTTAAATCTGTATAGTTGTTTACTTAACACTATTGTACAGATATATTTCATTTTATAGTTTTTGTCTATTTAATGGGTAGTTGTAACTTTGTAGGAATATTTTGACAGCACTTGTCGATTTAATACTTTCATTATGTTGCTTGTTGTGAGTGTTTCTTTTTGGGTAAATAATTTTTTATTAAACCAAATGAGAAATTAGGTATAAGTTAGACTTAGGACTAAGTATATCTATCATGTTAAAATAAAATGTTTCTATATAACTTATGTTTAACCACTGTGTTAAGCCTAATTTGAATATTCTGGATCATTTTTTGAATGATGTTTCTAAGTAAATCCACTTTGAATTGGAATATTGCTATATTTCGTGAAACCCATATATTGTAAAGTAATGAAGATATTACAACTCAAATAACACCTTAGATGACTCTCCTACGTCTTATATGCATATTTAGCCATTTAATATAGTGTTACCAAGAATGAGAGTGCAACTTGACTCGTATCCAATCCATAGTTAGTTCCCAGTATAACTGGGTGAAATGGAAACCAACCATAAGTGGTAGAGATCTTCTAGTACATTTCCATAGGAAGATCATGTGTCATCCGCAATGACACCCCCAAGTGGTGAGGTTTTCCTTTGTTTGACTCATTTGGTGGCATAAGAGCCAAGAAATCATTTTATGTTGGGGACTTCCATCATGTTGCCACACAAATAAGGCCTAAGGTTGCCTCTCAACTCTCAATCTCATAGCTTAATACACACTTTGAATACTAAATTTACCCCCGATGACACAGTAATGAATATGGGCCAAAGTGGCATTCCTTAAATGCATGATCTTTTGATATACCTAGGAGAAGCAAGGCTTACATTAGCAATCTTCAAACAGTTTTTGTTTGATGTACACTTCATGAACCCATTTGATCCATAAGCTCTCTTTATGTGTCATAATGTGCCATAAATGTTTGACTATTGTAGCTTTATTCCACTCAAGAAAATTATAAATCCCTAGGACTCATTTATGTTTTGGAAAGCATATGGTTTTCCAATAAAAAAAAAGGCCTTGTTACCTATGGTTAGCCCTATCCAAAGATACCTTCTCTATATTGATTTAACCATGTGAATCACTTTCTTAGGAAGTAGAAAGATTTGAGCCTTATACATCTTCTAGAGTATTATTGTACAAAATATCACTCTCTAGCTATACCTATATGTCCTATATTTTCTTTATACATGTTCTCTTCTCTCTGTCGTATCCTATAATATGGCAGGTATCTAGGTATGAGGCTTTTTTATCTTACATCTGTCATAAATTAAGTATATGGAGTACATTTTCTAGTTGGATGCGGAGTTACATCCCTATAGTTTATCATTTTAGCTTCTTTAAACTCATTTTAAAGATACTTTTTAGTTTTTAAAATTTTGGATGTTACAATTAGGGGGAGGAAATCAACCCATTTTCAATCAACATGTTAAAATGATGGTGATGAAATATTTTAGGTAGCACAAGCCAAAAAATTTGGAGTATGAGAAAGGTAAAGAACATAAAAAGAGAAAGGGACAACATTTTACCATAAGGGAGATCTAGAGCCCTAAGAAGTTGTGCCCTAACTAATTACACCAAAGAGGAAATGAAGGAAAAAAAAAGAGAAGAGAGCCAACAACCCTTTTTGTAAAAATAATTCCTCAAATATGTTAAAGATGCTTAAAAATGTGTTTAAACGGTTAATTAAGCGTGTAAAATAATGTATAAATAATTCAAAGAATAGTTATAAAGTTTCCCTAAGAACTAGAAGGAAAAATCAAATCAAAAACAAAAATCAACATTAGGTACTACCGACAATCATTCGACTGATAGATGATTTTTCAATGGCTGCAAAATTTTCAAATGTTTCACAAATTTACCAATGGGGCTGGCCCATTGACCGACACCCCTAAAAGTCATTTCTTCCTCTTTTCTCTAAAATTTTCTAGATTTTTAACAAATTAAACCCAAAATAAATTATTAAACCAAGATCAAACACACAGATTAACACACACTAAAGACATAAATTTATAGGGTATTATAGTGAATCATGGGACCTATCATGGCTAGTTAAGATGTGAGAAATGAAACAATAGTGACTTATCAAGATTTGAGTCATAATAATGAATGTGGCTATATCAAGATGTTAATAAAAGAATGATTGTGGTTTATTGAGTTGTGGGGAATGTGATTGCTTGTGGCTACTAATTTGACCAAATATAGCCACAATATCTCTTTTTCTATAGAAAAAAAAAATTCTCTCCATGAATTTATAGGTCATAAAAGATGAAACTTGATTTTTTCATAGAAAATTTTCTATGGAGGAATTTTTTTGTGATCTAGAATTATTTTTTGTCTAAGTAACTATAAGGTGGTGTAGACAACGAAGATAGTAGTGGAGGATAAACCTACCATCATGATGGTTTATTATAAAGTCTTGAGGAATAAGGTGCTACAAAAAGATTCAATGAAGATTGCGAGTGGAAGTTTAGAGGAGTGGAAGATTCTACATATGAATGGACTCCCTCGAATTAATTTGTGGTAAAAAAAATTATTTCTAATAATTTCATTTTATGTAAAAAGAAACCTTAGTTTGTAACAACAATTTAACATCCTTTCTTTGGAAAATTGCTTCTCCCTTCAAAATATTTCTCTAACTTTTAGTGATCTTTTCATTTTTCTATCCCAGTAATAAAAATAAATCTGATCTTCAACAAAGGGTACTTTCCTTTCCTCTTAAAAAAATTTAGAGTTTATTATGATTGACATAATTCATAATTAATAGTTCAATCTCAAATTTATACGTTACAACACAAAAAATATAAATTATAATATTGAAAGTAGATCATTAAGCAAATTGTTCATTTTTCAAGTATGGTTTTCTAACACGCGCCCTTGAGGCACTTGTTGGAGTTTCTAAAAATAGGAAAAAAAATTAACATTTAATAACGTTAACAACCATCTATGAATATAATTGATTGCCTAATTACACTATTTTGAAAAATAAACTAAATTATTAAAATGTGTCTAAAAACAATGTGATAAGCAACCTTCCGAAGTATAGTTACATCTTTACTTTTTCTTTGTAATTGAACATATAAAATCATAGTAATTGAATATGTTAATTCAATTCTCATCCATAAATAAATGTATCTAGAGCCTTATAATGGCTAGGTTTTAAAGACAAAAGATGGCAATTCACACCTAATAGAAACAACAACTCACTGACTAAGTACAATGACCAAGCGAAATCAATTCATGTTACACATAAGTACATAACTAAAACAAGACCATAGTACTAATATTTCCAACAATGAGGGATAATTGACCACTAATATACAAAATCATAGTACCTCATTTTCTTCCGTATACTTTCTAGAAGAAATGAAAAACACTTTTAGAAAGTCATGTCCCCCAAATCACTGCCACCAAAAGAGCCCTTCCCTCCCTTATTGCACCTTCATTTCATTTACATAAATCATCTCTCCTCCTACTATTTATAATAAATCTCAACAAATGGTACCTAGATAATTTCTAGGTTCCTAGTTCAAAATTAAGAATAGTTTAATTTATGCCTTATTTGGAACTACCGATCAAAAGTAGTTATCCAAAATAATTACTTATTTTAAAACAATTTTGGGTAAATAATTTCTAAAATAAGTAATTATCTCATATAAATACTTTTGATAAGTAGATTCAAACATAGTCTTAGTTACAATATACATATATGCACACAACAACCATATAAACAAAAAGAAGATTTGGAATTTTAAATATCACATTTTCCTATTTATATTAATGATAGTTATTTATTCATAAGTTTTCATTAGACACTAAGGAAAAGGTTAAATATTTTAAAGTGACATTATAGGCATGTTTTAAAGTGAATGAATCCATCCAACTTTCTATCAATTTTCGTTTAGAAACCAAAGTTAATATCGAAACCTCCTAGAAATTGCTAGCATATTAGGTTTTAACAACTATTTATTTTTTGTGTTCCTATTAAATAAAACTCAAGAGTTCTTATGTTCTAGAAGGATAATATCCATGCTTCAATTATTCATTCATTCAACGAACATATCAAGCTTTAGAAAAAAAATCATTTTGGGGGTGTTGATTCATGGTGTTTAGTTGGAATTTATGTGCCCTAAAGGTAAATATAAGGAAGAATATATGGGATCATGGGATTCATTATTCTCACACTAATATTTTACCCTGGCATTGCATTGTAGACTTTAATGGCACCTCTGGCAGTTCTAAAAAATATAAGGAAAGAGGAGTCAATTTTAGAAATTAAAATGTGTTAAATGATCTTCTCAATTGATGTGGGTTTATTAATCTTGGATAAAATGTTTATGAAATGCCCTGAAAATTCTAATTTTATTATTTATTATTAAATAATATTTTATTATTTAATTTTATTAAAATAAAAGAAAATTAATTAGGGCAAATTAATAAGAAATTTATAAGTATTTTAATTAGTAGAATTTTGGGTATTTTAGCTAATTAAATATTTTATTTTAGAAATTAATTAAATAAATTTTTTTATTTAAATTAAGAAGGATAAATTTGTTTCAAATTAATATTAATTTTATGAATAATTTAATTTGAGAAAATTAGAGTGTTTTGCTAATTAAAATGGATTAATGAAAAATCTCTTAAAAATCCTATTTTAGCCTAAAAAGGGATTTAAACATTATTTTATTTAAATATTATTAATTTTAAATATCCCAAATATCCTATTTAATTTAATTTACCCAACCTCCTATTTCTTTTTTTCTTTTTCCTTTTCGTTTTCTTTTCTTTCTTTCTTCCTTTTTCTTTCTCTTTTTCTCTTCTTCTTTCCCCGTTTGGGCATGCCCTTCCGCGGCCTAGTCTTCCCCTTTTCCTTCCTTTCCTTTGGCGTGGCCTAGCCCGTGCGACCACCCCCTTCTTACTCCCTCGTCGCGCCGTGTTTTATCTCTTTTCCTCCTTGAACATTGCGCTTTGATTAATCGTTTTACTGTTGCCGCTCGATCGGTCTCCTCTCCCTTTCTTTCTTTCTTTTCTGCCCCGAACTTCCCGGTCTAACCCACCTTTCTTCTTCTTCCTTTCTTCTTCCCGCCGTTCGCACCTACAACTTCATCCTAATCGGCCGAAAATTTTTCCGGCGACTACGCACATTCGCTGCCTATTTTCTTTCCCTCTCTTCCACATTGACTCACCGACCACGCCTATCTGCCCACTTTCCCCCTTTCCCCACACGTTTTCCCTCTCCCTTAGCCACTTGTAGACCACGATCAGGAAAGTGCGATGGCTGTCCTCGTCGACCGGTGCCCACTCCTTCCTACCAATCTCCCACTTTCCCTTCGACCCTAACTTCCCCTCCAGTCTATAAATGCCCTCAGGTTGTGCCTTGTATTGAGTTTTGGTCACTTACCCAAAATTCCTCGACATTGCCACCACCTCACCTTTAGACGCCACTCTCGCCGTCTTCGGCCAACACCGTCGCCCGTTCTTTCAGCCTACGCCTTCCCTGCACCTCCCTCTAACTAACTAGACCACCCATACCCTTCAATTTTTCCTAAACAATCCACCCTGCCCGTGTGAATTGCCCTTCTTAACCAAACTAGTTTCTGCCACCGCCACCCTTCGAACCACCCTTAGACACCTCTTCTACCGCTGTTGCCGCTCCTTTCACCTCCCAAATTGTGCTGCAGACCCTCCTCTATCTCCCCTACCTTTCTTTTCCTCTTTCTCCCTCTCTTCCTCTCTTTCTCTTCTTCTTCACTATTCGGCCACCACCACCATCACTATGCGTCGTCACCATCATTTTGATCCTCTCCTTCTGGGCAATCATAATCACTCTTACTTCCACCCTCCTTCTTCTTATTTTGTTTCCAGCCTTTAACTTTTCCCCTTTTCTTCTCTTTTTCCGACCGCCGCCACTGCCGCCGTGCACCACCGCCGGTGCCGCCTATCCCCGCCAGCCTAAGGTTGAACCTTAGACCCTCTCAGCCCTTTTCCCTATTTTTACAAGCCCTAAATTATTTTATTTCATTTATTCTAATATAAATCCTATTATTATTATTATTATTATTATTATTATTATTATTATTATTTCCATTATTGATATGTATTATTATTATTATTATTAATGTTCTTATTACTATTCTGTTGAGGGCCAAAGCCTTATTATACTTTTAATTCGATTTTATTACTACAACTACTACTACTACTACTACTACTACTACTACTACTATTATTATTATTATTGTTATTATTATTTTCAAGTGTTAGTATATATTATTATTTTATATAGGTCTGAAACCCTATAGTGCTTATTTTAAGTTTTAATAGTAGTATTATAAATATCATGCCTTATTATTATTAGGGTTATTAGTATTTTTATTATTATTAGTATTTATTCCTACTAGTGTTATTATTATTATTTATGAAGTTATTATTATTCAATGTAGGGTAGAAACCCTACTTCTTTTTATCTTCAATCATTATCTTTACTATTATTACCATTATGGTTATTATTATTTTGTAATATTATTATGGTTGTTATCATTATTATTATTATTACTAAATTTGGTTAATTATTTTAGTAATGATAATACTATTATTACTTTAGTAAAGGGGTCAAAGCCCTTATTTCACTTTGTTTTGAATAAGGTCCTTCTTATTATTATTGTTATAATAATAATAATAATAATTATTATTATTATTATTATTATTATTATTTATATATTATCATTGATATTATTTTTAGTATCTTTGCTATTATGATTTTAGTATTATTATTATTATTAGGGTAAAGTTTTCAACCTTATATTATCAACTTTTATAATATTTCTATTATTTCTATATCTTTAGCAAAGTTAGTAATTAGTTAATGTTATTTTATTAATATATTATTATTATTTATTTAAAAACTAAGTCTTATAATAAGTTAGTGATTAATAGTATTTTTGATAGGAGGGAGTATAATTTTAGCTTTTCCCTCATAATAGGTGAAACTAATCAAAGCCCTAAGGATGCATAGGAACATGCTCCAAGACTAGTGTCGTTTTAAGTAAGGGGTACTAAGGCCATATGTGTAATATGTGATTTTATGCTATGCATGCCATGTGATATGAATTATAGTATATTTCATGTGAATATTGTATAATTGTTATTAATACAACATGATTATGGAGTTGAAGTATGTTGGTGTGAATAAATTGTGGCATGAGAATTATGTGTATAATTGTATTACTATTATTGCATGATGTGGCCTAAAGACATGCATGTTAGTGTTGTAAAATAATGATGGGAGTGTAACAATGTGGTGTTAGAGTTTTGCATGAAATGGTATGGAGTTAGGGTTTTGCAAGAAATGGTATGGTGTTAGGGTTTTGCATGAAATTGTATGGTGCTAGGGTTTGCATGGAAGTGTGATTTAAGTGGAGTTAGGGTTTGCATGGGGGTTAGGGTTTGCATGGAAGTGTGATTTACGTGGAGTTAGGTTTTGCATGGAAGTGTGGTTTACGTGGAGTTAGGGTTTGCATGGAGTTAGGGTTTGCATGGAGTTAGTCATGCATGTCTCGGAAAATGTTTGTGAATAAAATATTTAAGACACTAATCTTTTAAAGTGGAAGATTATTGAGCCGGGTCCAGAGCGATCCACCAGTCAGGAATAGTGGTTAGGGTTTTACCCTATGTGCAACTGATCCACCAGTTATAATAGTGGTTAGGACATAATGTCCTATATGTGACCGGCCCACCAACAATAATAGTGGGGTGACTCGAGCTCAATAAACACAAACCAGAATGACTAAGGTTCTTAAAAGATACTAATTACTTACAGTGGAACACCATGTGAGCAGGAACTAGACCGATCCACTGGTCAGGAATAGTGGTGTGGACTATTATCCAGCAAGTGACCGATCCACCGGCGAATAATAGTGGTGTGGACTTTGTCCCGCAAGTGACCGGCCCACCGGCTAAAATAGTGGGGTGTTCCTGTACTTACATGAATTTGATAAAAGGTATGGTGTGCATCGACTTCCTAATAAAAGGCTAATTAAATAATTAATCTAGATTGTTTGGCCTTTATGTGTGGGTTTGATCAATTATAAGTTGTGTACTTATCTATGTGACCTTGTGCATTATACACGTGGGCTTGAAAGTGTAAGTTGAATATTATCCTGTATGATTGTATGTGATTATGTGTTGGCCTTAGTGCTCGGTTACCTTACTTAATACGTAGTGTACTAATCACCTGTTTTATGGGTGCTGCTCATTCCCACGAGTAGAAGGCCTATCTGACCTGTTGTAGGTAGGAGACAGTTATTTTGATGCTATTGATGTATATGGGACATCATGTGGGATCGAGTGATGCTTGGGCTGGATCAATTCCTAGAGTGGCGTGGATTCTTTCCTTTGTTAATTATTACTCATGTTACTTCCTTATTTTGTTTGAGTTGCACAAACAATTTTATTAATGTTGTTTATTTATTTCTGAGAAACAATAGCTAGTATTTCAAATTATATAAAGACTTACGAGTACTCTGATTTTTTGTTTTTATAAATTTAGGTTATTAGTGATGTTGTTGGTAGTGTTTTTCGTAGCCTTCACACTTGGTACCAGAATGGTAGGAGTGAATCGGTTTGGTACTAAGTGTGGCGGTAACATTCCCAAGAATTTACGGTTTTAATTTATAAGTATTGTGTTTTTAAAAAAAATGTGTAAATTTTGGGGGTGTTATAGTTTATGCCTACACCTGGATAAACCACAGAAAGTAGAGGTACAATATTACAGAAAGGTTGGATGAGTCATATGTTACTTCTCACTAGTGTAACAATTTCCCTAACTCTTTTATCTTTAATATTCCTATGTTATCCAATGATCATTCCTTCATCCTTATTAAAATTAATAAAGATAACACTAAGGGGCGACGTACTCCTTTCTTTAAAGGATAACATACTAAGTAATAGGACTTCCAACACGAAGTCAATAGAATGTGAAAGAGCCACAATGATTCAAATGAACACTTATTTTCTAGAATTTCCCAATATATCCTAAAAATTCACTGTTCGAGCAACAGATAATTTAATTCCCTCTCCATATAAATTTCTTACTTGAAATCTCTGGTACTTAATCTTTAAAAACAACCACCAAATGACACCAATCTCGAGAACCTTAAATCCTTGAATCAAAAATAATAATTGACCTTCTTAAGGTGGAAGAACACTCTTAGTAGCAAAGAGCCAAAGGGAAACAGGTGATTATTGGAGATAGATGCACATGATATTTACACTCTTATTCTTCAACGAGAAGCAAAAGAAATTCTTTCCACATCCTTCAACTTAACAGTAATAATTAGACTCAATATCCAAATTTAATCTCTCATTTTGTTATTAGTACTTTCAATAAGATGTATAACAAACATACAACCCATACTCTTTACCCATCTTTTTGTTGTAATAACACCCCTTTAACACTTGAATAGAATGAAAACCTTGCCCCAGTTCCTAAACAAATAAAGAAATACTAATCCATAGCTCAATTGATCCCCTCAAATCTTCTAGCCCATATGGTATATCAATTATCTTTTATGAATCATGCTGGCATTTAATTAGAGATAATATTGTTAATTTATGCATCAATATTCTATCAAGGAATCCGTCCTCATAAACTAAACCACACCTTCATTTCCCTTATTCCCAAAATAGGTAATTATTCTAAACCCATCCATTTTTTACCTATATCACTTATTAATAAATTTTTCATTGCTAAACATATTTAGATTTTCTTTATTTAAAACTAATGACTTGTGGGTTTGACTCATATAAGTGAAATACTATTTCAATGATAGTTTTTGGGATGTCAAAATCAAGTCATGTTGCTCCCCTACCTTAAGGTCTACGCTAATTGTTAAAGAGGAATTCCACCTTTTATTTATTGGAAGATTAACATTAGAAAAAAATGAATATATGGAAAGATACATGAGTCCCTTTTATTCCTTTTTCCAAAGTATATGATTTTCCCCATTCCAAAAACTTAATTATATTACTTTAGGCCTTATTCTTAAGGATAATTTTCAATGGAATTAGGATCTTATTCAGTCTTGCTTTCTTAGTCAGGAATTTCAACACATTTTACCTATCCCCTTTAATAATTTAGATCTAAATAATAGGACACCCTTATATGGAGACTACATCCTAATGACACTTTCTCATCCAAATATGCTTATAAACTATATTGAATCTTTTACCTTCCCCCTCCCCCTTGATAGTTTCATGTCTGAGAGAAAGGTATTCAACATTTTGGAAAATTATTAGACATATTAAGAATCTTCCATTCACACTCATCCTTTTTAGTGGAGAGTTTTAAGCTTATATTTAACTACTAAAGCTTTTCTATTAACTATAATGCATAATAAAACACTAATTTCCCTCTGTGTTGGAAAGGAGTTGAAGATTTCACATATAGTATAATATTGTCAGAATAATCTAGCATTTTCCTCCTTTAGGTCTTCACATCATTGATGTGTGGCCATATTCTGTAGTCGATCTTTTCTCAACTTTCTTCAAGTCTGCATGTAGGGAATACATGGACATATAGGGTATTACCATTTTATGGGTTATTTGGAAACAAAGGAGTAATATCTTATTCAAGCCCAACAATGAAAAGCAGAAAAGCTCTTAATTAATATAACTAGCCTTTTGGCTTTTAAAAAATAGTTTTGGCTGACTATATTGTATTTGATACCTCTATTAGTTAATACTATAACTATACTTTTAGCTTTAAAAAAATTATATTAGTTTTCTTAATAGACTTTACCATTAATTAAAAACATAAATTTATGGATAGTTTTGTGGTATTATATCATCCAATGAAAAAAAAACTATCCATTTGTCATGATTAAGCTCCATATATTCGTATCATAACCTACATTCAAAGTAATGTTAAGATAAACTCAATTTATTAGTTTGTAAAGATATGCATCCCATTTTATTTGAGAAATTATGGTCTTCTCATGAATTTGGTTAGTAAATCAAAGTCATTTAAAACCATATAATTTTATAAAATATGTAATAAACCAATGCATGATTTTATAATATATTAAAAATATACACATGAATTGGAATAGTGCTCCAAACAACTACACGTGCACAGTTCAACATAAACATAATACAATCCCAAAAGTATACACATGATTAGAAACTAAACCAAATGAAACATTTTACCAAAATGAATTATAATACTAACAACATAGGTCTAAACCAAAGATAGCAAAATACTCTTGGACAAGCTACCAATAATATTCAAAAGCCATCTAGTCTTACCATGAGTTGGTTCCTTACCTTTTCTAACCACGTAAATATCAACAATTATATAACTTCATAATTGTTTATAAATTTATTATAACTCAACTCAAAATCAATAATCTTATTATTTCACAATTGACTACTTTAAATCAAGTTAATTCCAAATACATAATTCAATAAATAAAAGCTTTAGCAATAGCAAGAGCAAGAATAACTTGTATATATAATCAAATATTGGTTAATTTGTAAAATACAAAATGTATTCTAAGCAAGAATCTACGATGATCAAGTACAAGATGATTACGACTTGCTTCAATTGATGAGACAAGATGATTCACTTTTTAGAGAAAAAGGTAAAAATAAAAATATATAATAATGTCTCCATTATTAGCTAGGATAAAAGGCTTATATTAAGATTTTTTAGGCATACAAGATGGTTACTAATTACAAAATGAAGTTGATGTAGGTGCAAATTTGTTTATACCTCTAAACATATTTTTTTAGATATGGTTTGAATAGTTATTAGCAATGTTGAAAGTGTTTTGAAGTACTATAATACTTTTTTGAAGATTAAGCTATAAATTAAGAGTTTGTGCAAGATAATATTCTAAACACGACCTCAAATGACATGCAAGGAGTTAGACTTTTTCAAGATGAAAAATTAAAGGTTTAGACATGGAAAGTAAACTATACAATATGGATACCAAGTCAGCTAGAATTAGCTAATTATTAGCTATGGTTTTCTATTTAGTTAAGATTTATTTTTAACTAATTCCCCCTATCCTAGCATTTAATATGGATGGTTGACAATGTATTTCTTGGGCGTAAACTACAAATAAGGCATTCTTTTGATCATTTTAAGGTGTGCAATATTGAGTAAAGAAATAAAGTCTCTTTTGAGCAATTAAATCTTTCAATTACTTTGTGATGTCAAGAGTGATCATGAGAGGGTTCTTTTTGTGTTCTTCTCTTAATCTTAAAGATCCTTATAGGGTTTTTCTTTGTGAGGTTCCAAGAAGTTATATTTTAGCATGTGCCACATTCCATCTGACCCAAATTCACCATTATTTCCATCTTCATTCAATTCCTTAAGTGGATATTTAAGAGGGTATTATGATGATTGCGTTTGTGGATGTTTGAGTGGAAGGTCCACATCAGAAGTAGTGGGACTAAATGACCTTCAATGCACCCCATTAGTAAATAAAATGGATGCACACCTTAAAATAAGTCATTACTTTTGTAATACATGCATGGTATATCCATATGCACCTATTGAGGTATATTTGGTCTTATTTTGTCTTATACTTAGATGTGTATTATTAAATATTTTTATAAGAATACACCTCTAAAAAGGTAAAAGCATATTATATAAATTTATTTACAATCTATTTTATAAAAATGTGTTTTACTATTTTAAGAGAAACCACATATTTAAAAATTGTACTATTCTTATAAAATATGTGAAGGGTGCCTACATTTTTAGGATGCATATTTTTAGGCATATATGTATTTATATTTTGAAGATGTATATTATATAAATTTTATAATATGTGTGTGTGTGTTTATGTAAAATATGTGTATTTATATTCTATAAGTTGTGCATTTATAATCCAAAATAAGTGTATTTTATTGGAAAACATCAGTGCTTTTATAAGTTTTATATTATTTTTATGAATGTGCATATTTTTAATAAATATAGAATAATAATTAATATATAAGATAAAATAATACCATGTGCATCTTAGTAGGCACATATGGTTGCAGGAGATAATTTGTCACTACTTTTGATTGAGGATTCATTCCATTCAACATTTCGCCAATTCACTAGTCACCAACCAATACATATATCAAATCCATGAATAAGGAAGGAAATTGAAACAACTTAAATATATTTTAGAGCTTTTATGATCAATCAACTCATAGGAAAAACCTCCAGACTAAGGCTAGCTTAGCTGATCAATTGCAATTACTGTCTAAAAAATAAGGACTCTTTTGCAGTTGCACTATGTCGACATGAAATCAATAGCTATAAGATGAGAGAGGATCGTTGCAAGAGAAAAATTGGTAGATGAAAATGTGTGATGTTAAGTTTATAAAGTAGATGATGGAAGCAATCTAGTGAGGTTTAGCAAAGGTAAAGGATAGACGATAGTAAGGAACAAATACAATGGTAAAAAGAAAAAAGAAGAAGAATAAGAAGAAAGAAGCAAAGACATAACATCATATATATATAAGGATGCTATTCAAGCACAATTTACATCTTACTACTAGTAACATGATGTTTTCTACTACTAATTATGGAAAATTTGTAAATTTCATAAATTAATAAAACACGTCCTACTTGTAGCATGGAAGAAGGCCTATAAAAACACATCTCATTGTGTATAATATATATATTTCATACATAAATACATTTTTTTATGATAAAATAAATAACCATTTAGAAATATGATGGACAGGATGATATTTTTATAAACGTATTGAATTTTGTTTTGAAGTAATATATATCTTATCCAACAAAATATACATCTTTAGGATAAAAATACACATATTCCCAGAAAAAAATACACATTTTATCGAACAAATATTTCTAAGGGATAAATATATATATCTTTAAATATAAATACAGATATTTCCTGATAAAAAGACACATAATTCAAATATGAATACTCGATCTTTATTTATTAAACAATAGTGGACATACGCATGTGTCATAAATACATACATTACTTAAAAGAATAAACATCTTTATAGATCAAATGTACATTCTATATTAATAAATGTACATCTTATAGCTGTAAATATACATATTATATTAATAAATACACATCTTATATTGGTAAATAAATATCTTATTTAGACAAATGCATTTTTTTCTATATTTATAAATGTACGACTTATATTGAAAAATGCACATCTTATAGTGTTAATGCTAATATTATAAATGCACATCCTTTAGGATGTAAATATAGACATATTTTGAAAGAAAAAATCACATTATTTCATTTATACAAATATAAAGGAGTAAGTCAAAAATTATAAATACACATATTCGAAAGAAAAATATGTATTATTTTATTAGGACAAATGTAAGGGAGAAATATGCAGGTTATAAATGCTAACTTTTAGGCTAAACATCTTTGAGAATAAAAGTATACATGTTTAGATACAAAAATACACATCTATTCCACCGTCAACTACATAAAACCGCAAATAATATGATGTACAATTCATCAAACACTTGATATGTGATTGTTTTTGCACCTATATAGCTATAACCTTCTAGAATAAGATTGAGCCTTTAATTAACATGCAAGTTAACATCAATTCCTTTTATATAAATTCCACTAATTCCTAGAATGAGAAAAAGGAATAGATTAAAGCCAAGCTAAGCTAAACAACAACATGCCCAAGCTACCTACTACACCAAGTTCATTCTCCCAACTACTTCAATTAGTCAATCATATAATTTACCTTGCCTATTTCATATGGTAATAGAGGAGTGAGATGAGTACTAGATAATTAGGGGAGCACAAGGAAGAAGTGGTAGCAAGAAAGGAACACAAGAAAAAATGAGGAATGCTCAATTTTAATTAAAATCTCATTTATACCACACCAACTGAAGAACTATGTATCTTACTACTGGTATCATGATACAACAATTCTTATTTAAGTATTAGAAAAGACACAATGATGACAATTGAAAGTTATATTTAAATCATATTTTATATGTAATATAAATTAATAACTACTATTAAAATTTTATCATGTGTTGCAATTTTATATGTAACTGCCCCATTTTTTACAACTAGAGAATTTCATGTTAAAATGGTGCAGAAGTAGAAAATACTAAATATACTTAGGAAAATAGGGTGCTACTTTTGTATCTAACATAGAATAGACGTCAACCGCCCATTCCATATTAGATATAAGGCTAAAAACCAAACCAACCCAATTAAGAAAGAGTGCACAAGATTAGTTTCATAAATATTTAAAATAAATGTTTACAACATAGGACCTTGACAACCCCCAACATAATCAAATGTAGGGAGATTGATCAACTAAGAATATAAGGCTATTATAGCAGAAAATAAGTTAGGACGTGGCCCCAAAACTATGGTCCATCACAGACCACACAAAAACCTCCAGTTTTTTTGCTCTCAAGCCCCGAACCCAAGATGAGATAGGCCCACTACTAGCCATCCCCAAATACCTACACATGACCCTCTATTCGTGGGAATGAGTAGGCAATTGAGCAAACGGAAACATTAGTGTGATACTTGAGTAAGCTAAGTTACCTCCTCAATAGAAGTCATAAGCATACAAGGTTCTATCATGTCATGGAAATCACACTTAACGTGCATCATGCCAAAGCTAGGT
Source organism: Tamarix chinensis (assembly GCA_030549775.1). Taxonomy (NCBI): domain Eukaryota; kingdom Viridiplantae; phylum Streptophyta; class Magnoliopsida; order Caryophyllales; family Tamaricaceae; genus Tamarix; species Tamarix chinensis. The sequence goes on along the minus strand of CM060180.1, from coordinate 58,840,432 downwards.
AATTAAGTGTACTTACTCTATCATGGTCTAGTAATGCATCAGGATTTATTGTGATGCATAACTTAGGAAACTTAGAATGTATCATGCTAATTTTCATAGTACAATATCATAGGTAGTCACACACTTGTAATGAGTAAGTTATCCAAATGAACACTAGGGTTTATTTTCTAATTTACTCAATCAATTAGGTTTTTCCTTTATAGGTCATTATACCTCTTTTCTGATCCTTCTCTTTATCTTCAAATTCTACCACATTCTCATTCTAATTACTTACTCCATTTCTTATCCACATGCTTATCTAGGTCGTCATCACATTATTTATTACAATCATTATCCAATTATTCATTCAAATTATTATTCAAGTATTTATTCCAACTTTTACCATTATTATCATCCGTCCATCCATCCATTTATTCCAATCATTATCCAATTATTCATTCAAATCATTATCCAAGTATTCATTCTAACTTTTACCATTATTATTGTCATCCAACAATTCATTCCAATCATTATCCAATTATTCATCATCGAGCCATGGACACTGCACCACCCTATGGTCTCATATACCATGCAAACCTATCCAAACCACAAAATATAAAGTCTAGGCTGAATCCAACCACAATAGAAATAAGTTTAGGCCGAATCCAACCACAATAGAAATAAGTCCACATCGAAGCCAACCAAAATTTACATAAATCTAAGTTAAAGCCAACCAATATGGACATAATTCCATGTTGAAACCAACCACCTAGGTAACTAGATCATTTATTATCAATACCCCTAGTATATTATTAGTGTTTAGAGTAGGTAAGACACTATGATCTACTAGGATCCCGCCTGAAGGCACCAATAAATGCCCAAAGGAAGACTAACTCTCAGTAGCTAATCAAGGATCGGGTAACCTAAACCCATACACAACTCGATTGTCTTTTGCTTTACATCATTAGTATATTATTCATGAGGCTACATGATCATATAAGACCTATACACAGAGTAAGTAAGACGTTCACATATTTCTTCCATATTAATCCTTTCCATCCCCAACAAAATGTGGGATTTCCATTTATGCTTGTTCAACATTAACCATATCCATGATATTATTCCATCCAAACACATTCTATATTTCATCACTGTTAACCCCATAGGTCAATCAACCTTCATTTTGATAATAACAAACTTAATTATGAATTTGACCTATCTTGGTAAGTGTGCATCTGTATAATAACATAAAGTGAAGTATTCAACACTTACATAAGTTAAGGAGTGATAAGAAGACCAATTTTACAGACCATATCCCAAGCACAAGCCAAAGATCAGTAAGGGAGAAAAAATAAGACTCTAGCTTCAAGTAAGTCAAGTACTTCAACTTCATATGTGTGATACACAAACCATAAAGAGATGATAAAGTGTGCTCAAGATATTAAGAGTCAATTTTCAAAGAGTATGTTACAGTCTTAGGTATATTATAAAGAGTTAAGTTGAAAAAAGTCCATATTTTGAAAAAAAAAACTCTTTAAAACATTTTGTGAAAAATACTTGATTTTATTTTATAAATCTTTTAAAAGTATTTTCAAAGCAAATTAATTGGTTCAGGTTGGAACTAGTCGATTGGTCCTTAGACTGATCAACTGATTCAGTTTGAGTAAAGCTACTAGTTGTGTTAAAACTCTAATGGATCGACCGGTGAATAAAATAATTGACTAGTTTGACCAACCAGTCCATGGGTTTCAATCTTACAGAAACCCATTTGATGTATATTTAAATACATCAACTGGTTTAGGCAAATTGATCAACTATTTGAGAAATATATCGATTAGTTTGACCTACCAATTCATGGGTCCACTTTTGTAAAAGACCTGTTTGTCTATGTTTAAACACATCTATTGGTTTATACAAACCAATTAATTGGTTGAGAAACCAATCGACTCATTGGACCAACAAGTCCATGGGTTTCAATCTTGTAGAAACCCAATTCATATTAATTTAAATACATAAACTAGCACAGGTAAATCAATCAACTATTTTGACCAACCAGTCCATGGGTTTCAATCTTGTAAAAGCCTAGTTTGTCTCTATTTAAACACATTGACTAGTTCAGGCAAACTGATCAACTGATTGATAAATAGATTGATTGGTTTGACCAACCAATCCATGGATTTTATTTTTGTACAAACCTAGCTCCTCTCTATTTAAAAACATCGACTGGTTTAGCCAAACCAATCGACTATGAATTGATCAATTGGTTTGACAAACCAATTGACTGGTACGATAAACACATCAATTGATCTCACCATACTAGGTCGGTGTTCATATGTGTTTTAAGACCAAATGTATATAGTGCCAAACCAATCAAATAGTTTAAATAAATCGATCGATGTGTTCACATAATGGTGAATTTCTATTTTGGTTGTAACATAAGCATTCCATTAGTTAGAACAAACTGATCGGCTGTCCATACAACTAATCGATTGGTTCCTTCAAACAGATTGACTAGTCAACATTAAATGCTAATTTTCTACCTATTAGACGAGATAACTTTATTGTAAATTTATATCTAATGGCTATACATAAGGGTAACCCTTATAAATAAGGTCCCTCTGCATTTATTACAACCAATTTTTTTAGATTATTGATTATGCAATTAATCTCTTACACCAAAATCATTAAATTTCTCACTCAATTTTTCAAACTTTCATATTTCAGAGTTTTTACCGAAAAGTATTCTTTACTCAATTATTTTAGCTAGAACTATTCTGAAATTGTAATATCCCTCATTACATATAGCTAGATTACATCTAATCCAAATATTAACACTTTCATATCTTTTATTTTGGTGAGAATCATTTCTAATCACAACCTCCTTTTAAAAATTTCATAAAAGGGTCGTGAGTGTTTGCCTATCATTTTTGAGAGAATCATGTGGTGAGTCTAGAGAAGATAAATAGGTGAAGTTGTAAATCATTTCTTAGAGGTTCATTGAGATTGTAAGGCTCAAAAACCAGGAGAAGAGTGATCATCAATAAAATACGTCACTATTTTAAAAATCTAAAAGGGAGAACCTTTTGGTAGTAAATGTAAAGAAACTTTTTATAGTTTCTTGAACCACTATAAATCACTTGTTTATTTTTTTCATCCTTCTACTTATTTCTCACAAAATTTTAATTTGGCATTATTGTTACAAAATACTCTACAAACCCCCTCTAGAGTATCCATATGGTCTTTCAATCATCCTATTTCCCAAGAACCATCACATTTCATTTATGATTCACCCATTAAGCCCTTACATCACCCATTGATTATGTCATGAATCATGGTCCATTTAATCCATTCATTAGGTCATTGAGCCATGGTAATATAAGTATTTTAGCCATTAAATAGTTATATAACAATCTCATGCATAATCTCAAAGCATATCTTAATCGAGAAGAACAAATCACACAAACCAGCTAAACAAGTTGATTAGTCTAGCCCGACTAGTCGATTAGTTGTAGCAAATAGTTAATCAATTTAGATCAACTAATTAATCAGTTTGGCTCAACTAGGCCAGACTTCCCTACAACTAGTCAATCGATTTGAGTAAACTAGTTGATTATTCATAGACCAACCAATTGGTTCTACTCAATCATTCAATGGATTTAAGTAGAGAGTAAGATAATGGTCTCTACAGGCCTACCGGTCAATGGGATAGGTTAAACAATTGATTGGTTCGACTGTTCTAGGAACCAATCAATTAGTTTGACCTAACCAGTCCATCGATTTACCCTCTAATAGCACCAAACAATTATTTTCATGCATATCATGCTTATAATTCTTTATTATACCACATTGAAACATGTTCTAACACCACATAACACATTTTTATCTTACAATAGTTTCATATTTCACCATTAACCAACTTAACCTAATATTTCCTCAAGATTCATGCTTTTCACTCAAAATGCCTTGTCTAGCCATTCAATACAGTTTCTGTAAAGCTATATACTCATGCCAACATGTAACATCAAACTTAAAGAGTTTCATAATATATAAGCTTATTCATAACCCATTTTAGAAGTAATAATAACTTACTTGATGTAGGCAAAACTTTTCATATACAAGAAACTCAACCTATGAATTCCTCAACATTCAAAACCTTAAAAACAACATGTTTAACTCATAAATTCATGAATTATTTTTATAAATTTAAAAATGAGAAAAGAAAGAGAATAATTAAAATAGAGGATAATTCTACTGAACTACTCAACCTTTTTCCTAAATCTAACTCTTTCTTTCTTAACAATTAAAATAAGAGAAAGCTAGAGAAAGGATCAAAAGAGAAAAAGAATTAAAATGCAAAGCTCAAAGTGAAGAGGGGGGAGATGAATGATAGAGAGTTAAAGTATTTCAGTGGCTAAAAAAAGGTGAATAGAAGGGGCGATTAGAGCTATTTATAGCTAACAAATCCATACAAAATATCAGTATGGTCAAGAACATATCGAAAACCCTAATTCCTACCATTTGAATTTGAGTGAAATAGACAAATTTCTTCCAAGATATGTTAACCTAACCTCAAGAGTTCAAATGGTGATTCTGGAAGAGTACAGGTCGATTGGTTCAAAAATACAATACACAAGAGGGAAAACGGAAAGTCAATGTGGAAGGAATCTCCCAGCTAGGCATAATCGAGTATGAAATCAAAGCAATGATCCTAAAAATGTGTAGAGAAAATAGGTGGAAGTAGACAAAGCTAAGATCATCTCCCCCACCCTCTTTAATTATCCCAATCAACTCCTCAAATTGATTTTAGATAGTATTTTCGGGCCAAATGTATGATGAAAAAGGTTAAGAATATTTTAGGAATAATTTTGAATGGGTTAGCAATGTTCCATTTTAGTATAAGAAATTTTCTCAAAAAATTGAGTTTTAAAAATATACTCAACTCGACAAATCAGTTTATTGGTTTGTCCTACTAGTTGACTATTCTACAGATCAGTCGATTGGTTCCTTAACCAGTTGATCGGTTTGGTCAAGTAAATATCATTTTACTGAAATGACGAACTGATTGGTTTATGGAACTAGTTGATCGGTCTGTCTGAAAACTTGATTAATTTAATTTTCCAACTTCATTTCAAATATAATTTTACCTCAAGCCAAATCATAGTTCCAAATCAAAATCAAACACCAATAAATGGATTAATTTCTCATTCAATAAATTTACAAAGAGATGGGGTATTACACTATAATTATGCAACAAGCCTATCTCCATAATTTAGTAACAATTATAAAAATACACGACATATAAGACAACATCGTATATTGACAATCAAAGTTAATTCTAAGATAAAAGAGTAACTAAAGAGGACATTGATATAGCTTGAAAAATGATATATAGCATGTTATGTGGAAAGTGGCAATCAAGAAAAATATATCATATGTACAAAATATTTTGCAATACTCGTGCATCACAAGGAATCAAAAGCTACGAATTAATAATGTTATCATTACTTTACACATGCATCAATCATATGTACAATAAACCATTTTCTTTCATTTATGTAGCATTAATCGATACTTTTTTTTCTCTAATAATTTTGCTACATATATTCCAAAAGTTTATTGTATCTATTTGGTTGACATGCATTACCGACAAAAAAAAAACTTGATTTATAATTATATTGACGTATATTTTCTTCCTTTTGTGAATTATGAATGCATCAAAGGCGGTGCATGCAAATTAAGAACCTAATTTCAACATTGTCCACTTAAAAGAAAAGATAACCACTTAATTATAGGACTTGATTTGTGAAAGGTAAAATAACCTACTTCATATATATTTTTTTTTATTTGGTTCTTAAACATCCCAATATAATCATTCTCATAAGTTGCATTACCCAACGATACCTCTGTAATATCAGTTGTTTGATATTGCTTTTAATTTGTATCGTATCTAAGCAAGATCATGAATCATATCATTCTTCCTCCCCCCCTCCCAAAAAAAGCGATAAACACATATCATTCTTGTTATTTGTGATCTAACAACTCAAGCTATGTTGATATTCATCAATTCAAAGCACACATTGCGTGCAAGGAAATGTTAGTTTGGTATTCACATAGTTTATTATTGACGGAAAAAAGAAAAAGGAAAAAAAAACCACCGAAAGAGAGTGATGAATTCATCCCCTTTGTCTCTCATTTTTCTTCTATTTCTCACTGAGTTATGTATTATAATTACAATATGCAAAGACTGATTCTGGAAGAACATCGGAATGCGCATGCAGAATGCATCAATCTCAAAGAAACGGACAACTGTATTGGGAAAATTACTTACCAAACTAAACCACAATTGACTATTAACGTGTAGAGAATTAAGGATTTTAGAAATGTTCCAACAGAAGACGGATGAGGCCCGTAGAAATTTTGTAAGTGAGTCGAGCTCACCACATTATCATGATAATTTACTTTATTCTTCAAATACGACATTTGCACAACATTCATCACATCATTAATTATAAGTTTTTAATTTAATGTGTAGCTTAAATGGGGGGATAATAATTTAATATATGATTATATTTAAAAATATAATAAATATTGTACACATGTCATGATTTTGTTGGATTGGTGTGCCAATAGACATATTATGTTGAGACATCAGAATTAAAAGGATTCATTTGGATGAGAAAGTTTTAAATTAAACTAATTTGTAAAGTCTTTCTATGCTGATTTTTTTCTCACAATTTCTCTCTAAAGTAAACCTCGCTCTGAAATTTTCATATTTAGAATATGTTTGGTTGAGTGTTTCTTACACCAATAATTTGTCAAAATTTATATTATTTTTAATGATTTTATATGTTAAATATAATAATGAGCCACAATTTTTCTTACAATAGATAACACATTTGATGCTCGTGGGCCTCATTGATAAAAATCTTGTCTAGCGGTTAGATATAGTCACAACCAAACATGCCCCACCTAGAACTTCAAAGTATAATCGTTCGGGAGACCCTATGTAATTCCTCATATTTTTAATTTTAGTAAGCTTAATGAATTTATTAGCATAATTTGATAAAAATATTTAATTACTTTAATTTCGATTCCTTTTATGCCTTTATAGACGACTTCAAATTCATATTAGAATTTAATTAATTATTGTCATTGTGGATCATTCTAAATAAGTTTATTCACGACTATAATTTTGTTATATTCATATGATTTAAATTTTCATTTAAAAATATATATGTCCGTACCTTCTCGTATTTTGATTTTTAATATTTGATATTTTTTTTTATTATAACTTCATCGCGCGATAACAATTTTATTTTAGAATTATATTTCGTTAACGAAATAAATTATTTAAACTATGAAATCCCCTTTAAAATAGTAAAATAATTTAAATAATTTTATCTGTAGAAAATATTTCTGATATTGAATTTATCAATTTTTGTGAGGTCGTTAAGATCTTTAGAAAATTTTAAATTAAAAATATTTTTGTAACTTATTTATAATTTTCTTTCTAAAATTAATTTTATTCTATTTTACCCTTTTTTTGTTTGTGAATAACCTTTTCCAAAAGTCATTTAAATTAATCTCATTTTCTTAGAATACTATTTAAATATTTATAGATAGTGTTAAATATTTTTGATGTTGTATTATGTATTTTCATAAATAATATAAATATTTGTGTTCGTTGGTATTTTCTTCCAAAAAAATTTTCATAACCCTTTAAATAGCTTTTATATTGATTTTATACCTTTGAATCTTTATGTAATAATTTGGTTAAATGAGTTTTAGATAAAATCATCTATTAATATTTTTAGATGTTTATTATTTTCATTTATACATATGTATTAGTGAAAAAATCAAAACCAAACCAGTCCATCCCCCCTTTTCCTTTTCTTTCTCTCTCTCCCTCTTTTCTTTTCTCTTCTCTCTCTTCAATTTCTCTTATTTCCTATGTGCAACCCTAGCCCTAACCTTCCTCTTCCCTAGTCCTCTTTTCTCCTTCATCGACCATCACACCACCTCACCACCTATCATTGAAGCACCACCACTCATCCTCGCCTATCGCTGAGCTCTAGCGTACCAGTATGAGCATCAACAACAATGAGAGGTAGTGGTAGCAAGTCGCGCCGCCATTGTCCGACCACCTCTAGCATCGCTTGGCCATTAATCAGCGGTTCTTAACCTTTGACAAATCTTCAACTATCCTTATTGCCTCTTCTTTCACGCAATTTGTTCGATATAAATTGCCCAAACCCTAAATTTTATTTTGAGTAATTTTGCATGTATTAGCTTATAATAATCTAAATTCATTTTTTATTTATGTATATATATGTTTTACGATTAATTTAGAGTATTTAATCGTAGTCTATAAGGTTGATTTGCGAAAATTAGAATTTTGAGCTGGTTATGTCCAGATTTTGTAGATTCATCTGATTAAGTTGTTTTTGATAAATTGATCGTGTAATACGTTGTAAAATGTATCTAATTTCATATTGGAACTATTAATTTGATAAATTTGTTTGAAATTAACCACAATTGGAGTTCTAGGTAAAAATCCTTGCGTGTCAAAATTAAATTTCATAATTGAATTGTTTTATTCAATTAATGTTATAATATGCTTTGAAATGTATTTACTTTTATATTGGAAAGTGAATTTAGAAAATTTGTGTGAAATCAATTGGAATTGGATTTTTAGATCATAACTCTTATGGATCTAAATTGGATTGTATAATTAAGTTATTTTATTAACTTGATTATATAATTTACATTAGAATACATTTAATTATAATCTCAAACTGTCAATTTAAATACTTTAACGAGAATTAACCGGAGTTACATTTCAGACTCAAAAACCCTAATGTTGTTAAATTATGTGTTTCCTTTATTGTTTTTTATCAATTGATATACAATAGGTTATAATATAGGTTTAATTGCATTTCTAAACATTAAATTTAAATAAATTAATAAAATTTAATCAAATTATATTTTTTGGCCTAAAACCCTAGATTTCAAGTGAAATTATGAACGTGGTCATTTGGATAGTTAATTTTCTAAAATTGAAGTTATAGAAATAGTTAAAATAGCCTTAATTGCATTCTAACGCATTCAATTTGGATTAATTGATTTGAATTGTTCAAGTCTGTGTCTTGGGCTTTAAAACCTTAATTTTTTGGAAGCAATTATCTTAAATTGGCTACTCATAATATTAATTTTATTGAAATTAATTATATAGATTTATCTAAAATCACTTTAATTGTGTTTTAAAATTATCAATTTGAGGTAATCAAAGTGAATAGGTTGATTCGTAGTTCGGGCATAGAATCCCTAATTTTCGCATATGGTTTTATAAAATTTATTTTTCTATACTTATTTTACCTAACCAACTACCAACTTTGATTTAAATTGATTTGAATTATGTTTTTATTATATCGTTTCATATTGATTCTCTAAAAAATGGTTGGTTTGTCTTTTTGGTTGTAAAACCTAATTAATAAGTCATTTTCGATAAAATTAACTTATTCTCTATTGTCCTGTCCCCAATTTTCTAAATCAATTTGAAATGCACTAAGTAATATGTGTTGAACTTGATTTATTTAATACTTTATTTTAAATTTTACTAGAACTATGCTCTTAAGCCTTATATTTTGGACACATTTTTCACGAAAGACCATATGTGTCTCTCTTTGTTGATTAAATTTTAATGCTTGAGTTTTTTTTATTGATAAGGTAGTTTCTAACCTATTCTTATGATTTCTATCAATGATCTAGGAAAACATTCTTGTGAATTATCAAGATCTCAATATCTCTCTCTTTTTCTCAATTTGCTTAGCTAGCTTTGGATTTAGATAAGTTATTACTTATCTTTTCTTATGGTGGAATGATGGGATGTATGTCTTCTTGAAGTGGAAGGTGATGAGTATGATTTATTTTATTTAAGTATGTCAAGCATATACTATGTTTTTATGTGGTAATTCTATATATCTATGAGCGTATAACTTCAATGTGAACACATGTTAGCATGCCTCTCGACTTATACTATGTTTTTATGTGGTAATTTATATATCTATGAGCTTATAACTTCAATGTGAACACATGTTATCATGCCTCTCGACTATCGTATGTGTTTGAGTATGTGAAGGGTTGAGCATGATTATGTGGTTGACATGTTTAGCTAATTATGAAATATTTGGTAATTTTAGAGTATGTTCTAATGTTTCTCAATTATAATTAGATTGAAAAATATAATTATTGATTGAGTATGGATGGAAATTGTATGATGACTTATGCTGGATTTTTATGATATAGAATTACTTTACTATAATGTCACTTGAATTATTCAGCTTTAATGCTAGTATGATTGATCGACTTTAATGCCACTTGAAATTATTCGGCTTTAATGCCACCTGAATTGATCGGGTTTAATGCTACTTGGATTGAATCAGCTGTAATGTCACTTGGATTGGTTCGAATTTAATGCCCCTTGAAATTGATTCGCTTTAATGTCACTTGGATTGGTTTGGCTTTAATGCCACTTGGATTGGATTAGCTTTAATGCCACTTGACATTAATTGACTTTAATGTTACTTGGAATGGATATAATAATGAAAATCCATTGTGTTGATGGAAGTGATTTAAGTATTGTTAGGTGGGTCTAATTTATGCTTGGTTAAATCTTTAAATAAAACATTAATCAGTTAAAGTGAATGATCTTGAGTCACAACTTATACCTCTTATGGTAGTTATCCAATTTAGGTTTGGTATTCAATTGGTACCATTCCGAAGTTTTTCTCTTTTGTGATCCCGGGTGCCTTATGAGGTCTAAAAAGGCCCTCTTCTACTTTATAAGTGTTTCGATATATTTTGACCCTATAGAGGGTATGCATACTTAAATGATTAGGCACCATGTTTATTGGCGGCCTTGTTATGTTTCTAGGTGGGTCAGCTAGGGTTAATACTATTCAAGTACTAGATAATTTGTTATGATTCCTTTGATTCTCCGTACTCAAATTCAAATAATCAAATGGATGTGATCACAACAATGGAATACAATAATTGATTATTCTCATCCATTCATGGACTATATATTTCATTATCCTATGTATGTCTCTTGGTTGTGTTACAATAGTGCTACCATATGATGCCAATCTATACTCTATTATCACATGATCTATTATTTAAACCACAATTGGCCTTATGTTCATAATGTTATTTTTTAGGGTAGTTGTGTTAATTAGCATGCATTGTTCATGATTCTTTATATGCTTGTACCCTATGTATTGCCATGTCTAATCGTGTATTTATTAGTATGAATCTATGATCATATGTTATATCATATGTCATTTCATATCTCATATGTCCTCCCCTACTATCAGATGTACGCAAGTGTGCTATTGATAATTATGACTAAGATATTCCATATGGGCATACCTTACTTTAGCTATTGCATATGTGTCGTGCTCTTGTCATTTTATGTATAACTCCTTTTAATACATGTTTAGTAGGTAATTAATAATATGTTATATACTTCATGAAATTGTACGAGTAGTTGTATGAGTTGAATGGATTTTGTATCACATATATACTTGAGTATGAGTATTGTAAGTTAAAGATTACCATGTTGTATGTATGTCATATTTCCTCCCATGAGTTAGTTAGTTGTGATTTACTCAGTACTAGATCCATATTAATATTGCTTTAGTTGAATGGGTATTGTGATTATCTACTGATGGAGAGAAGTAGACCTCTTGTGCATGCTTGAGATCAATTATTATTGATGGGTTGAAGACTTGGGCTTTAAGAGAGTAGGTAACCTAGAGTTTTATTCCTTAGAGATTTATTTTTATTTATATGTACCTACTTTTTAAATTTTTTTAAGTGTTGTATTGAAATTTTAATGTTGTTGTAATTGAATTTTGGTTTCCTACTACTTTGCTAAAGTTTTGAAAATTTAGGATTATTTCATAAGTTTTTCGCTAGTTTAATTAACGAAGATTTTGTTTCGTGGAAATGTTTGTTTCCCCTCTATCATTAGATATATCATTGTGGGAACTTATCATCTCGGTATAGATGATCTTTAAATTTTAGTTAGATTGGTTTTAGCCTTGCATATAGCATGAGATAGATGATGGATATTTATCTTATATTAGGTGTGTTGGTAACATTCCTTATTTTATATTTTAGCTTCCACATATTTTTTTCTTTTAAAAAAATTTTCAAGAGTGAAGTTTGAGGATATTACACCCTTGGTGCAATTGCCTAAGAAGAACCCTAACTCCGCTCAAAATCTAGCTCAAAAAGTGGAGAGTTGACCCCCAAAATGCTCATGGGCATCATTGATATGGATCCCGTCTGATGGTTAGATATTATCATGCCAAACAAACTCCATCCAAACCCTAAGGTGTGATCGTCCGGGACATTTAAGGTGTGATTGCATGAGAATGGTCATAACTTCACCCAAAAGATAACTCAAGAGTGGAAGGTTGACCCCCATGTAAACTAGTATCAAAAGACCTCCTCGGTTTTTTATGTGGGATCACATCATTTCTGCCCTCTTTAGACTGCATGTCCTAGTACTACCTCTACCGGCTATCGACACAAGTTCGCAAGAAGGTTTTGATTGAGGTTAGCCTCTTATACCATTTGATACAAACCCCATTTAGTGGTTAAATATTGTCATGGCAAATGGGTCACACTTGAAACCCTAAGTCGTAATCTTTTGAGAAACTCCAATCGTAATTGCCTGAAAAGAGCCTTAACTCCACCCAAAATGTAACTCAATAGCGTATAGTTGACGTCCCACATAAACTATTCAGATTTTCCATCAGTTTTGGACATTGGATCACGTCACTCATGGTCACGAGCATGAGAAACAAAGACACATATAAACCACAAGACACAAAACCTAGTACAAAAATCTTAACTAAGCATATATAACATGAAACAAGCACATTTAACGATTGGCATTAGCTCAAGCAAAAACATATATGAAAGCATTCATTTTATTAATGACTTAATGTGTATCAAATATTATATAATAGGGACAATTTTGGAGTATTAGATAAGTTTTATAAGTTTTATCTTAAATTTGATTACTTGAAGATGCCATTAAAAGTTGATATTATGCTGGATGAGGATTTGAAGGTACTCCCCGTATTTTTATATTTGATGTTTAAACACTTTTGATTTGTTCAGACATATTTGATGTTTTAAATTTAGAATACTTTTCTAATATTTTTCTTGAGTTTAATTATTAATTAATACTTTAATGGAAGTGCAGTACGTTTTTTCAATATTACTCCTAAAACAATCTACTTATCAAATGATTGCTTGTTCAACCAAAGTGCATTATTATTTCTATTTAAGTATACCATTTGACATTTCAATTATGACATTTTAATTATGATGGAGCAATTAATTAATGATCTTTTTATATTTGATATGGAGCTAATTACTTTTCTTAATAAATGTCCATAAGTTTAAGACATCAAATATATACGAGAGGGAGTAGAATTTAAGGTACATGGACCCCAAACCTGTTAAACCAAGTTCCCTGTAAGTGTCTACAACCTGATTTGTATATTTGAAAAGCTAGCCGGCATATATGTATATGTCTCTCTATCTCTCTCTCTCTCTCTCTCTCTCTCTCTATATATATATATATATATATATATATATATGAAAAAAAACTCTCAAATATAATTTTTATTTTTTAATAAATAATATGAATACGTCAAAAGTTTATAAGATACAATATTAGCATTGTCAAAGCGGTTGAACGATGGACAGACACTAATTTCCACTCCCTCCGTTCTACTTCGGTTGTCATGTTTCTATATATAGAGTTAAAGGTAACAAACTTTGATTATTAATTTTTATTGGCACATATTAGTAAAAATATATATAAAACAATCCGATAAAACTATTATTTAATACTAATTAGGCAACACATTATTTTTTAGAAATCAATTCATTATTTAAATTTTGGTTATCTTTGACCTCGAAAGTAAAAATATGAAGAATAAAGTGGAATAAAAGAAGTACAAAACCATAATTTTGATTTAAAATCCCCTAAGACACATGTACTTATAATGCACAAATATTATATAAATGAAAGTATATACATGATAATACACATCAATTTTGTTTATCTTAATTAAAATGATTGATTTAATAATTAGTATTTTAATTTTGAATATTAAGTAGGTATATTAGATATTAATTGAAAAATATTTTGGAAAGTAGGGATAAAATAGGTAATTAATTATTTAGTATTAAATAAGAAGTGTGATAAATGCATATACCTTATTTTTACTAATTAACAAAAGAGGTAAGTAACGAGAATTTAGATAAATATATTTATAGAAAAAAAAAATCATAAAATTTAGTTTTCTTTTGTTATCACATAATTAAGAAATTCTTTTATTATTATACGTCAAGATGACATATATATGAGACGTGATTGTCAACCATCTTAGCTTTATATTATCTCTCTTGTGATGTCTTATAAAAGTTTATAAAATCCCTAAATTTGTATCCCAACTTATTATAGAATATATTTATACATAGTTAAGACGAGTACAAAGTCGGATAGAAGATACCTCCATCACCGTGAATGTATTAATCATCAAACAAATATATTAACCCTAAATTGATCACTTTGCATGATCTTCATCGCCAAATAAAGCTTTAGAGAATAATGAAAGTAGAGATAACATCCTAGGATTACATGACTACTTAATATGTTCATATCACTGCTCTGAGAAAATCTGCATAAATCCTCGGACACTATCATTATATAAAAAGGTGCCTATTAAATTGTGGGGCTCCCAATTCTAATTCAAAGATTAATAAAATTTATCGTCGTGAGTAATATGTTCATATCACTGCTCTGAGAAAATCTGCAAAATCTCATTGATTTCACACTTCATTATATAAAAAGGTGCCTATTAAATTGTGGGAATAACCCTCCACTTTTTTCTCCAATAAAAAGATTAATAAATTTATTATTACATTCGTATTAAAAAGACAACCGTCGTATGTTTCAATGATAAATTTTAATCGTCAATATTTTTAGAGTATAATATAGTATGGTATAAAAATATAATAATTATTTTCATATTAAAAATATTTTTATGACATTAATATTTTAGATATTTTTTCTATATCTATAAAAAAATATTAATATAAAAAACATCAATGAAATATATAGCAATGACATTTTACAATACGAAGGAATTATATTGCTACTAAATAATTAGGGGGAAATAGATAAAGGTAGAATTTTTTCTCATCCTCCTTGTTTGGTATGCAAGGATAAAAGATACAAAGGAATCCTTTATATATATATATTTGGTATAGGATGAACAACTTACTAAAGTAATGTTTTAATATAATTTGCATTAATTATTTTAACCACCTTTTTATTTTTATTTTTTATTTGTAATTATGTATGATAACATATATATATATATACATACATACTTAATTTATTTTAACTACATAAAAGAATCAATGAAATTTGTAATTAAATAAGAATAATTTCTTATTATTTATTACATACATCATATTTTTAATATTTTTAATTTAGCTATTACTATAATAAGAAAGTATACAATTTAATGTGCTAAAAATAATCATTTATCAAATTATTCTATATATAACAAATGGATAATGAAAAATATAGCATACAAATAAAATTCTAAGTTAACTTAGCCCATAAGTTTTATATCATTTTCCGAGTCAACATAACTAAAGATAAAATTTTTAAAAATAAACCAATCGAACGAACATAAAATATCATCCAAGTAAGATCAAAGTATATCAAAAATCATGAAAAGAATTTTTTTATAATTTTTTTTAGAAAAATATTTTTAAATTTTCATACAAAAAATAAACAATTTAGTATTTGTTACGGATAAGGAAATTTCGACACATCGGTTGTCAAAAGTTACTGAAATTTAACATAATAATAATATTATTTTTTTATATTTATACAATATAGTATAATATGTACAGTGTAGTTTTTTGTATTATGTTCATTTGTGCATTAATACTACTTAATATATCATTTAATCTAAATTAAAAAATTAGAACTAATTAAAATTTAAAACACCCAATCAAGTATTATAGTAACAATCTGCAATTGAAACAAACAAATATTGAAATAATTATAATTTAAAAATCAATAAGAATACATCTACTGCATCTATTTTTTACAAATTCTTAATTTTTTTTTCTTATTTTTCCCAGGACTTTATTATCGGGGGAAGAGACGGAAAATCTTTCTCCCTCACACGGTAGAAAAATTTTCTCTTATAATAATATACCCCCATCCCAAACAATATATAGACTAAAAATAGTTGCCTGATTTCTTACACCTCCTTTACACCCATCCCACGCGCCTCCTAAATAAATAATACCTAGTCGGTACCCATTTAATTAACTACCAGTATCCTACCCCTTAAAAAACGTTTACCCTTCTGCGCAAGCATTTGGTATGTTACCTCTCTTGGCCATTTAATTACGCTATAAAGAAAGCCTCCAAGCACCCGACATCCCTGGGGTATTCTATGTCATAGGCAAAATGCAGAGCAGAAGGAGCAAATTAGAGCAAATGCCTAGAAACCTCCATAGGTCCGTCTCTGATTATCTAACCAAGATCAAGAGACAAACTCCACACCTACATATCAGCCCCAGTTCTCTCTCATCCACCACTAGTAAATTATTTGCTGGGTGTAAGCACCCCAGAAGCCTCTCCTCCTCCTTCCATCACCGTCCAGACGATCATGACAATAAGGATCGTCATGATCACGATGCAGCCACGCTTGAGGACATAGATCGCTTCCTTTTTGAAAATTTCAGGTCTCTATATGGAAAAGACGGAGAAGACGA
This sequence comes from Tamarix chinensis, assembly GCA_030549775.1. Classification (NCBI taxonomy): domain Eukaryota; kingdom Viridiplantae; phylum Streptophyta; class Magnoliopsida; order Caryophyllales; family Tamaricaceae; genus Tamarix; species Tamarix chinensis. The sequence continues at coordinate 58,823,563 of CM060180.1, read as the reverse complement.
AGAAGAAGAAGAAGAAGACATCGATGATCAAAGCTTTACAAGAAAGAGCAAAGAAAAGGTAGATCATCATCGAGACAAACCGGTGCCTGAGATTCTGTTCTACGACTCTCCCAAGTTCTTTAGGCTACCACCGGATCTATCTGGGTCACATCGCTTCTTTGTGTCCCCATCCTCTTCAGGCTCTCTCGTCGAGGACACCTCCCCCACTACGAGGGCGACCTCTCCGATGTCCGGGAACATGTCCGACGACGCAATAGGATCCACCTCCACCAATACAACTAACGTTCGTCATGCAAAATCGACTGCAGTATCTAACAACCATAATATTACTGGGGCTGCTACCGATCACGGAGTGTCATTTCCCGTAGACGATTGCATTGCCATCCTGGCAGCGTCGCCATCTCCCTATGACGATTTTCGACGATCCATGCAGGAGATCATCGAGGCAAGGGCCCGACATGGCCAGAGCGTCGACTGGGATTTCCTGGAGGAAATCTTGTTTTGTTACCTTAGGTTGAATGAGAAGAGACAACACAGGTACATACTTGGCGCTTTTGTGGACTTAATTGTGGCTGTGCGTGAGGCTTCAAGCAGACGAGGCTGATGACCGGGAGGGAGCGCACGGCAGGAACTAAAAGAGGTCGTTGTATTCGAAAATATTTGTAACTAGGGAGATCTCATAGATTTGACAAAAGAATTGAGTGCGTTGTGGTATAATATGTTGGGTGTACTTGGTATATATTTGGTCTTGACATATTCAATATTTGGCATGTGCATAAAGATGCAGACGCCATCTGTTTGAGTAAAATGTATGATGTACTTCAAGTTTTTCCCCCCCTTCAAAGAAATGTCACGTGTGCATAACATAATTACTAAAAAACTTTAGGCCTCGGCCTTTCGTCTAATTTCTGGGCAGCTGTCTTCCAGATGGTAGGAGTTTGACCAGAAGCCTAATAGTGCATTTAATTACTTATATATATATATACACCAACGTGACTTTTTTTCAATCGTTCGGAATAGGAAAAGAGATCAAAGGTATATTTATGTGTTTTCCCATTCTTGTTTTGGGGAATTATATGATTGGAGAAAATCAACTTCAATCACATGCCATGAATACAAAGGCGAGCAAGAGTAAAACTTTACTTCTGCAAAGGTTAGTCCGAATGAACCCATCTCTTCAAAGCGAACGCATGTTGCTGACGCAAGCTTTCCTGCGTTCAGATTTTCAGTTTCTCCTCTTTTTCCTATGACTCAGAACCAAAGTAACTTACAGGAAAATTAATAGTAACATAGACTGACGTTCGTACGTTCCACTTTCGAAGAAAACTAATTTAATAATATTTTTTAAATAAAATGAAAATCAAGTTGTGACCGCTTTCCCTTGCAGATTGCAACAAAAACGACGAAACCCATCAAACTCCTTCCATGTTTCCTGTCATCTAAACACCGACAATGGATCTCCAGATATTCCTGCAGTTGCTGAGAAGGAAAACAGAGAAAAAAGGATCATTACCCGCATAGGTTCCCAAGTAGCTTAACTGTGTGGAAGTTCCAGATAAGCATAATATAACAATCTGCTGTACATAGATAGCCCTTTCGGACATGATGAAAAATGTAATACCTTGTATCTGAGTTTTCATACCTTCGCATACAAAGATACTTGTTCACAAACCTACTAAAATATAGGAGGGGAAAGAACACGATATAGAAAATCTATCATATACATTAATCATTATAGATATGGCGGCCACTAAACAATCATGACCTCATGGATCAATGTATGCTCATGAACGGGCTCTTCCCAATACACTAGGAATTATGCATATGCATGAGTGCAAAGGTCCTAAGAGTTTACCACAGAGCCACGCAATAGGATCACCACAAAAGCCTTCCATCATTGGACAACCTAACTATTCTTCCACCTCTACAGGAGGTAATATGCGATGCGGTTAAAAAAGTAATATATGTATATGACGGTGTTAAAAACTATCGTATAATTATTTAAATTTAGTTTAAAAATTATTGTCATTGTATTTTATATGGTAGTTTAATTAAAAATATGGTAATATATATTAAATATACACGATGTTAATAAATCAAACTTGTTGTGTATTCTAAACAACTCCGAGTTGCACCGTTGAGACGGACAATATACGACGGTGCTACATAAAACCCGCGGTATATATCCGTAATTTTTCTCCAACGAACTAGATAGATAATACATGACAGTTCTGTATCTCAATTGCCGTGTATTAATTTTTTTTAAAAAAATTATTTTGATCGTTCTCCTACTAATTATTTTTTCAGCAAAATACCTTCGTATGTTTTTATAATGCTTTCACGGACATCATAAGTATTTGCCTCAACTAAAATAGTAAACAACCAGAATAGACGATTATATACTTTTGTTATATACTTTACGTATAAAGTCTTATACAAAAAAAAAAAAATCATTCATATTTATACTCTATATACAAAATATTAAAGCTGCATGTAATTCTACAAATAATAATTATAAAAACTTGTGATAAAATCTAACCATTCTTTCTTAACTTCATTAATCTTGTTATTTTGATAATTAAAAAGGTCATGATGTTGATAGACGTATATACAAAAGATGGAAAAGACCATATTAGTATTAATTTATATAAATAAACATAATTAATATTAACTAAATAAAGTAAATAGATACTTCTTCTTGTCCAGTCCAATGTTTGTAAATGATTTCCTTCATGAATATCATCATATAGTATCCACAACTTACAATATTGTGTTGACGTGGACACCAAAAAAATATGAATTACATTATCTTATTATTTTCTCATAATAAATATTTAATATTAAATGACAATGATTCTTAAATGATATAAAAACTACAAGCCTTAATTTTTTTTTCAAGACATACGGGATGGTAGTGCCCTTCCCTTCTTCTGTAGTATGAAATTGAAGGATCTAATTGGTGTAGTAGCCATATATTTAAATGTGTGTATGTGTGATTCTAATTAATATCATTATGTAGATAAATATGTACCTTTTCGTAAGTAATTTTGGATCAAAATGAGGATTTCCATTAATTAAACCCATCCAATATTTGGTCCTAGAATATGGTTGCAATATCACTAGTACCCAATGCATGTCAAAAGAAAATAGAGCAAACAAGAGGGACTGTGGATCCATCTTCATTGAGTTAGCCACATATAGATCATGTTAAATATTTTTATTTTTATTGGAGATCATGTCTGAGTATAAAAATCTATATACATCAAACCAGTCCAAGACATCAGATAATAAATTTCTTTCAAGAACCAATGACCATGAAAGAATAAATATTTAGTACCAACAACACTTTCCTGCTAATAATTCAAATAAGGTCAAATGTTAAAGGATTTAAATTACCTCGTACATGCAATTATATGTTGAAATTATAACATTTTCCCTTGTAACAAATGTAGGATGTCCTCTGCATCAATTCAGATATTCACATCTTTTGATTTCATGTGCTAATTAACTAGAAGAGGAATCCTAACAAAATTACCATCCAACAAAAGTGTCATGTCCAAATACAACCTAAATTGAGGTGATAGATCAAAATGCTTGATTATTGTGTTCATTCCCATGGTTTTTTGGGCTTTTGCATACTCTATATCTTTTTTCCCTCTAACTAATATTTTTGTGCGATAATATGACCACCCTAAATAAGAAAAAACTGATGAATTATTATATTGTATATTATCACTTAATTAACAAGAATGTAACATAAAATTGAAAAGGTTTATATTACCTCATCCTTGATAATTACAATGTTACTCGACCATCCAACGAATTGTCCGGCTAGTAAGCACAGTACAAGCGTATCCCCTTCTTTGCAATTATATGTCACATCAAGTGGCATTGTCTCCATTAAATATGTCTCAAGGATATTATGAATTAGACTCGAACTTTATCAACCTCCAATGGTAGAGTATGAAGGGTTAAGTTAGACTCAATAAATACATTAGCATTTGCTACAATAGACCCATCCTCTATGACTCACAAGTCACAAGGATACTGACCCTATAATTAATAGTCAAAAGATTCAAGTTATGGCAAAAAATAAATATATTCAAGTACACAGAGTGAGGTGTAGTATATTATCTCATTAATTTTCGGAAAGGTCTAGGGACACTAGATGTGAAGGGTTGAACTGGACATTGTGAATATGAAGACATACTATCTAACCTTATAAGGATTACCTCTTATAATTTCCTTAATGCCACAATTTCTTTCTTCGTCTATTTATATTTTCCCTTTGAAGGGCAAGAACTAGGGGGAAGTCCAAATACCTTAGATAGGTTGAACTAGTAATTATATGTCCTACATCAGCCACTATACTCTTGAGTTCCCAAAGCGTGTGTCAAAAGGTTATTTGGACCTTCTTTATCAAAAGCGTCAAGAAGATAGTCCTTTTATAAAACCGACTATTTAAATGTAGAAAAAATAGTTAGGGATAAGTAACCATATTAAACCAAGTAAAGATAAATGTTGTGTACCTTATAATTTTCTCAACAATCTATTGAGTTGGTTTGTTAGCATAGTTTCCATTCTTTACCCTAGCGCATATCCAAACATTAGCGCACTCTAGGGATATATATATATATATATATATATATGGGGTTTAGGTTAGCTCTTCTTCCTCCATATTTGTTGTTTCTCCTATTGCATCAAGTAAAAATATTTAGTAACAATGTTAGATCATAAAAGAATTGTCTCAAGTAAAAATACTTAGTAACAATATTAGATCACAAAAACTAATTATTTTCATACCAAGACTTCTCCAGCTACACTATTACCTCTACGCCTTGTCCTATGAGCATAAATATTTTTCTCTACACTAGCTTTATTTTTAGCGCTTTTCGCCTGTCACAAATAAAATAGATAGATGATGCTATTTTGAATTGTAACCTAAGTACACTCTAGTTATATTAAGAAGTTAATAATAATGTATTCATACACACTTCATATTTCTTCTAAAGTCCTCCATAAACAAAACTCCCTCCATTGGTCGAGGGTAATCACATCCCTATAGATATCTCAGGGCATGGATATGATAGTATGATCAACTGCATACATATGGTTTTTGGCCATCCACTACTTCCAATCTCTCCAAGACTTTGTAGCTCAACTCATAACAAGTTTTTTACACCACCACGAAAAAACATTTTTGATAACAATTTTTAAATAGTTTCAATAATGGTTATCAACCATTATTAAATCACACCTTATTAAAACTTTAATAACAGTTCAAAAAATATCATAAAAATCAAAAAATGCACCAAATTTAGTAAAAAAATTAATTATTTAAATAATGGTTATAAGGTAAAACAATTATTTAAACATGTGTTTTTGTCAACAGTTTTTTTATTATACTCGTTATTAAAAATGGGATTTTGTCAACGGTTTTTCTTATAACCGTTATTAAGTGTGGTTTTAATAACAATTTGAACCAAAACTGTTATTAAAACATAATTATTATTTTGTAATAAATTATGTAAGTTTGTTCTAGCCCACACACACAGTAGTATGCTCGAATATTTATCGAATCTATATATCAACAATGACATCCATACTTACATGCATATATGTAGGTACATCTCCAGTTGCATATATAGAAGAACATAAGACATATAAAATACAAACCAGAATATATATGTAGATTGATCTCTAATACTAAGTGTGTGAGCACACAAACTTGGCCCATTCATCTCTAACTTCATCAATTTCATCCTCGGTGTATTCCTAGCCTCGTGCATATGCATTGTTGAAAAATTGCAAAATTGATATGATTTGATCATTTGGTCAGTAATAAATATGTCATAGATTAACTAATGGAAAAATATAAAAAAGAATCATACATAACTTGAATCTATGTTCACATATTTGTTCTTGAGTATGAGTTCCATTGATCTATAAACATAGTATCCACAATTATTACAGTTTCGTTGTTGTGACACTATAAAATGAATTTAATTAGCTTGTTGTTCTATTAAATATTAATTGGAATTGAAATAAAATATAAAATTCTTGTATTTCTGCTTAACATTACAGGCTCATACTTAGATTTATTGGGTTTGGAATACTATTTTCGCCTCTCCTCATATATGCAATTCTCTAATAAATAAAGTTGATACACAATATTTTAACTTTATATACCTTAAAAAAATTAATGTAGAGTATATATATTACTAATCAAGATAGAAGTATACTAACATATCAATTAAATGTTTCCCTTTAGAATGAATGACATCAAAAGGAATGAAATAATTTCAGAGGGAATAAAAAATATATACTTTGTTTTGATCGGGACGGACGACGTACAAAACCCAATGATCATTTGTGAGGTGAGGTATGAGGTAAAGCTTGTTGTTGTACCCCTCGCTTAAGATGCAATCTGCAACATAGTTTATGTGTCTACCCTCTCTTATTATAGTACGGTCAAATATGTAGTATAGATACACAAATACAATAGAGGACAGCATCCCCTTTGCCGCAATACAGCTAAAGGCCAACCTATGAATGATAATAATAAAGTATATTTATTAATAACTGATATATATATATATAAGAGGTCATAAAATTATACAAATCAATAAAAAGTATTAAAATATATGATATGAAATAATATATATTTAACATATACGTCAACACTTGTTGTTGATATACATGGAAGGATAGTCAATTATAATTAGATCGCTACCAAGGTAGTTTTTGGGATAGAAATACAACATTGCAAAAGTTAGTGGTAGTCGGCGGGATTCCTGTAGTTGTTAGTTTTCCTCTAAAGATGGATTTATTTGTGGGATAATCAATTTTTTTAATCTAGCTCACTTTTCTTTCTCGATGCCCTCTTTTGTTTTTCTCCTTCCACTAATAATTATCTTTCCCTTTGTCTTTGGAGCATTCTTATTTTTCGATTCCTTAATTCATAGTATTAAACAAAATATAATGATCATATATATATTAATAATTTATAAATAATGTGTGTAATGTGTTAGGTATAACATGGTTGGAAAATGTCATTACCTCTTCCGTATTAAGACGTATCCTATTTGTGGGCCGAGGCACAAAGCTTCTAAAGCTGTAGTGCATCTCCAATAATTGGAATATCAATACATACAGGCCTTTTATTTGGGGCCTACACAAACCCACAGACCGTCAACATTTCAATACCATGGATGATGATGTGCCCTTCCTTTTGCCAAAAGAATTGAGGGGTCATTATCTAACAAACCACATTTATACAAACCTTGGAATAGAATGTTGTATATTGTTAATTACTAAGTTGAAATTTGATACATTATATATATATATATATATATCAATTCATAGTTTGCTATGGTTACCTCAGGAAGAGAAGAAAAACTAGTATCAGCTTCATAACTGTCTCTGAAGCTATTTACATTAGGTATGTGAAGCGGATCGTGTGCATTTAAATCAGATGACTTATACCCTTGAGATTTTATGGAGGCTAACTCTTTCTCCATTGTGGCCATCCATTCAAATTCCATGTTTAATTTTTAGGTTAAGATAGCCACTTGGTCATGGGTGTTATGGGGTCCAGGTGATCGACAATACACACTTGTTCTCGTAACCCCTATTCCAAGACCCATATATCTTTTTGGTTGTTCTTCAATTCCTGTTACTTATGACACAATGCTATATTGATCTGAACCCTCAACAACATCTGATGTTTCAAGTTCATCCTATAATGTATACAATTTAGAATATATAAAAAAAGAAACATAATATAATAGCTAAATAGCTAGTTTTCTCTAAGAAAACTAACCATGGTTAGGAGTAGCTTCAAACTTACTAATCTTTTGGCAACGCTTTGTACATCTTTATTAAGATATCCTTCTTTTATTGCTCTAACCTTTTTCCATACTGTACCAATATTGATGGATAAGGTACATGGATCCTTGTCCAGAGCTACGAGTTGTAATTCTAAAATATGCACTTAAATTAGCATTATAATTATAACACTCTATACATTATAATGTGAACACATTAATCAAAATGTCATATCAACTCTTCTTTTAGTATTGCATAGCTTTTTCGAGCCATATTATCATGATAAATATCCAGCTTCACAATTTCTTTATTTTTGACATTTTTCTCCTATATTACAAGCCAAACATGTACTCGTGGTTATTTAAATATCAATGAAATATTCTTAATTAAAAAACTTAACTACTATGCAACAAATACCTTAAACTCCTATGAAAGATGATATACGATAAACTAGTCCCAACTATCTTGATCAATAAAACCATAACACTTTAGGGGCTTAGTGCATAAAGTGTCATCCTTCTTTCTATAATTTTTTTATTTGCCAAGTATAACCTAAATGTTCTCAAACATTCATTGCAATATCTAAGAAGTCACTTCTTCCTCACCTCTGGGATGATGAACACTCTCTATAAAATAAGACATAAATACGTATATCAATGTTAATGTATTGAATTAATAACATGTGACATCCAAAAATATGATAAATATAACATATCATTTACTATCACTTCTTGCAAAATATGTTCCTTATGACCTTTCGGAAACTACTTCCAATTGCTGTAGGAGAAAGGAACACGATTATGAGTGACAAGTAAAATATATGTAAGAAATATGCCTGCATACTCACCAATAGAAATATTATACATAGTCCAACTCAATTGTACTTGTATGTGAAAATCATCACAATAGGTCCTCTCTTCTCTTCTTCAATATTAGAGTCCCTATCAATAGTTTTCTTCATCATATCTCTGTGAAATTTGAATATATAAATTAGTACAAATAAGGATATGAATAAATATATACAAAATAAAGTATCAATAAACATATCATATGTAGTGATGATATGAAAAACAAAATAATATGATGTTTAAATAACAAGCACACTCTACAAACATGTCAGAATATTATTACCATCATCGCCTTATGTTCCTTCTTTTTTTCTTCCCTCCTTTTGGATTAGTTTTATGATATATATATATATATATATATAATCATCCCTTATACAAATGTCCTCATTATCAATGGCATTGTTATCATCATTCAATGATTGAGTTTCTTACATAGCTTCGGCACACTCTTTCACCTAATTGGCATCACATTCATTTACAATTCCTTTCTTCGTGGCTAAAACCATAGACCATCTTTTATTAGGAAGATCGGTGACAAAGAAAACTTATGTTGCTTGTGATGCCAAGATATATGAGTCTTGTTTATGCCCTATCCTATTGAGATCTACTAATATGAACCCATCTTCATATCTAACCCCATAACTATTATCAACCCATTTGAACATGAAAACATGTACTTTAAACATAATGTAATCTAGCTCCCAAATTAGCTCGATCATGCCATAATATTTCATATTTACATGTATTAGATTATTTTCCTTCGTACTAGCAATATGCATTGCCTCAGCCACTAAAGACATTCCACTATTCTACATTGTACTCTTCTCATCTTGTTATTTTGTGTAAATAGTATATCCATTGATGGCATAGTTGACATATGAGAAAACTTTATACCAAGGCATTTGAGATAATCAATGTAGGGTTTCAGAAATTGTTGTTGAGTAATTTTGGATGAGAGGAATGATGTGATCCCTTAGCCAATGTATAAAGGAAAGATTATGTTTATCAAGTACACATTTCTCAATCTTTGATGGATTTTCAATCCTCAAAGAAAGATATATTCTTCAACATAAGTTTAAACATCATCATTGTTATGTAATAGAGGTGTGCTTTATAAAGCATGCCAGGGTATACTTGCCCAAATTTTTTTCACCTAATACCATGTCCTTTGATTTTTCTTGCATGCTAAGACTTAGGAATACCAAGAGCTCCAGCATTAGACAAGTAATTTGTACAAAATTCAATTGCCTCTACTACACATTGAAGTCATGCCTCACGTATAGAGATTCCCAATATGGAAGGTTGAAGAATATAAATATCTTCTTACACCCAACTGATGGAGGATTATCTTTATTCTTCTTCCCAAACTGGACATTCAAATGTTTCATTTTCATATACACTTGTCTACAGGTCAACAGGATTGGTGTGTGCTCTTCATCCAGAAAGCCATTAAAATCATTCATTTATCTATAATAATGATGATCCTTTGATAAAAATCTCCTATGCTTGAGAAAAATAGTATTCTGGCCATGCATTAGCTAAACAAATGAAGTCTTATCCTCACATATCAAGCATGCGTAATAACCTTTCACACTATAACCTAACATGTTTTCATATGACGGAAAATTGCTTATAATACAAATTAGCATTGCTCTCAAAGTGAAATTTTCCTCACCATATGCATAAAATACTTCAACACTCATGTCCCATAAGAACTTCAAATCATCAATCAAAGCCTCTAAATAGACATCAATATTATTCCCCGGTTGGTTTGGCCCTAAATTAAGTAAAGATAACATCATATATTTATGTTTCATATAGAGCCACAGTAGTAGATTGTATATAACCAAAATCACTATCCATATACTTTATGTTCCTTGATTATGTGGATTCATACCATCCGCAGATAGTACAAGATGCAAGTTTCTTGGTTCTTCACCAATTTTAGAAAACAAACCATCAATCATCATCCATTGTGAAGAGCCAAATTGATGTCTCAGAAAGACGTCATCTATCTTCTCATCAGCATGCTATCTCAAGTTCTTTGCATCTTGGACATCATCAAATATCCGAATGAGTCTTAGTATTATAGGAAAATATAATAGCACCTTAGATGGCACATTGTTCTTCTTATATAGTGGTTCTTTGCATTCTTGATTAGAAAAATTATCTAAATATGCTTATTCATTGTGAAATAATATACAATTAGTAGGGAATGTTTGTATCTTCTCATAACTTATACCCATAGATGAAAGGATCTTCTCCACTTCATAGGTATGATTGAGTAGAATGATATCATCGGGAAGCATTTCTTTTACAAGTGCCAATAATTCTGTGAAACTTTTATCACTTCATTTGTTACATGCTTTTAAGTTGTACAAATTTAAGTAGGGGATAATCTAGTAAACTTCTTACAATCATCATATAAAGGTTTTTTCATGTCGTTCAATAGCTTATTGAACATTTTTGGACAATCCCTAAGAATTTTCTCAATCTTCAGAGTTATCTCCTCTAAGGAATCACCCTTATTTTTGTCAAATGATCCACTATTATCCCTCCTAAATTTCTTATTATCATATCCAGACTCTATCTCACCATGCCATATCCAACGAGTGTAACTAGTATTAATTCTATACACAAATAAATGATTTCTCAAATCATTAGCATTGACATGTTGAATATAAGCACAGTTCAAACAAAGATAAACTATTCTACTAGCATCTCGAGCATATTATACTACAAACTTGATGAAAAATTCAACTCATTTGTCATATTCTTTAGACAAACGATTTGCAGAGATTCATTTCCAGTCTATAGTTTTCTGATATATATGTATCCCACAAAAAATAGTATTACAAATTAATTCACTTCTACAAATTAATTTACATATAGCTCATGCTTAGAAAGAATTCATATTTATATCATGTAATATGCAATTTTGAAGCTATATATATAAATAATTTCAACACGTTTCCATATCCTTTACCAATTCACAAAACACTCATGGTTAGAGAATTCATATTTCTATAATGTATCATGTTATTATGTTGTTATATATACAAACCATTCCAACAAGGGAATAAAAGTATACCAATACACAAATTGTTGTTGCTTAGAAAGAGTTCATATGTATATACATATCAAATATCTATACAAGGGTTATGAATTCAAAAATAAATACATACTATGCATTTAAAACAAGACCTAAAACCTAAGAATAAACCTAAGGCAATAACAGCAATATATACACCAAAAGGTTGCTACAACCCAAACACCTAACTAAGAACACTTCCTGACCATCCTATGAAATCCATTGGGAGCCTTGCCTAGGCTGAATATAACCCTTCACTTTTAGATTCCACTTGTCTCAATGTGTCATTTTCTCCTTCACATCATCAACAAAGAATGCGGTGACAAACACTCGTCTCTATATATCATTCTTTTGGTAGGAATCAATCTGTCAATTAAATCATCAACAAAATTTGATTGCCTGCAGTTTGGAATTTTCCTTTTTATTTATTTTTTGTTTATTTAGTTGATTAGATAATATGGAAGGCTTGTTAAAAGTATTCAACTTACACTTCTTGGCTCTACTAGTTCCTTGTCTACCTGATAAGGTTCTAATTTGAAAAATGAAATGGTTGCAATCCTTGGTTTTAATTTCAGATTCTTGATTATTGAAGCAATTAAATCTAGAATAAAAGCTAAGGGTATTTTAATTTAGCCTCCATCTGATATCCTAATTCAGCTATATGCTTGCTGATGTTTGTGATGTCATATTTTGCTGAAAATACCATCTAAGGTTCTAGCCTATGAGAGGATGATGGATCATTAGAAGGGAAAAGAGGAAGATGAATCCTTCATTAAAAAAGAGCATGAATTATTTTCTTAGTGTACTTTATTAATCTATTGAAACAAACACCAATGCAACCCAGCCTATTTGGGATTGTCTCATTGTTTAGAGACTAGGCTAATGCCACTTTTGATCGATGCTTGATTATAGTTGGTGTTAATAACTTGCAAGCATCTAGTATTTTTTTTCTATTACTTTATAGGAGAAAATTGAAGATTAAACTAATCTCATAACTAGGAAAATAGAGTATACCTCTAATAGTCCATTCATATGAGCATCTATTCTCCAAACGGTGCATATGCTTCCAATCCTTGTTCTTATCATTAATGTGTGCCATGATGGATGCTCCCAAAGATATTCAAGACCTTTTTTTTTTCTTATACATTCATGTTCTTTTTGAGTGTTTATAGGACCTTTATTTTTATATTTTTAATTTTTTATCTACTAATAATAAAATAATTATTAGCCAACGTCACTCGCACAAATTTTGAATGGGCACCATCCACTTTATCACCATCTAGAGGATATGAGGATACATATTTCAGGCACTAACTATATAGATTTTTCTCTATATATACTATGAATTAGGTATTTATAGCATTCCCAATTCATCATAAATATGATCCTACAAACTAGTTTCATGATAATATATATAGATTGATGGAGGCATTGGATTGTCTTAGCTTAGAGGTTATTATTGTCAATTTGACCAGTTCCATTAGCCTCGTTTCTTATGTTTTCACAATGGATGTAGTTATATAATTATGATCCATTGTCAATATATTTCTTGAGCATGTAGCCTTATATATAACACACAGAAAATATGTATATCTTACTATATAAAAAGAAGAAAACATGCAGTAATTTTTTCTAGCTCAATGCATAAGTTGTGGGATCTATCATGTGTCAACTTATCATTCATTATGAAGAAGATACATGAATAGTTGCAAATCTAATGGTCAGATCTGATTTATTTTTCCTTCTAATGCACCGATACTTTAATCCAACACATGTAATATTTTTATTCGTTATCTAAAAAAAATTTGGATCGATTTCAAATCCAATGGTTTGATAAATTTTTTTTTGCCCTTACATCTGTAGTGCATTTTGCCACGTGTTTTATTATGATTTGTTCTCAAATCTGACATTCAGAGTGCCTATATATATCACCTATTATAACATCCCCCAATAATGTACTTCATCATGTTCAAATTTGTATATTGCCGAGCAACTTTTTTTTTATCTTGGGTGTCAGAAAGGTTATTTATTTTGAAGCAATCAGACACAAGTATGTATATTCTATAGATATTTTGATTATTATCATCTATACATATTAATAAAAATATTAAAGATAACACATATTTTTTTGAATCACAAATTATAACACAATTAAAAAAAGATTATCATAGTTATGCCTGTAATTCTCAAATTTGCTAACTTTTTTGAAAGATTTGCGCAACTCATTTAAATTGTATGAAATAATCATTTTTCTTCCACGTTCCAATTATCTTCCTTCTCTATAGTGAAATATACACTCATATATTAAAATTATTTGCCCAAAAATTGCAATTATATAAGAATGTCGATGTACACAAATCTAGATGAAATACATCATGGAAAGAGCAATTGGTATGTGAAGCTTCGACTCATAAGGCTTTATGGTAAGCCTTCTTATGGAAATAAAAAGGAACCATACAATTTAGAATCTGTATTTTATGACTCAAAAGTAAGTTTAGTGAGACATGTTTTATTATTTCATTCCATTTATTAATTGTAATATATCAATATATCTAAAAATTTATGTTCTTTGAATAAAATAGGATATTAGATTTCATGCTTCTATCAAAAAATCTTATATGCAACAATATAAAGCAAAACTCTTTGAATGACAGCTATACCATATTAGAAATTTCATAGTGGTAGACAACTTGATGAAAATAAAAACTTCTTTTAGATATATCATCTACTTCAACAATTTCACACAGTGTAATTTGTCAAAATTATAGAAGTATTCCCCATACAACTTTTCAATTTCACAACATTTGAGGAATTAGCCACAATCACACAAATAAGTCTTAAAGGTACCAATTCTCTTAATTTAAATTATAAACACATTAATATTTTGTATTCATGATACTATCAATTAAATATATGGTAGACATTATTGGAAGCCTGCACAGTACATGTACTGAGAGAGAAGAAAGTTTTCGGATAGGTTACAAAATACATCGATTTTGTTCTGGAGGATGAAAAGTAAGATGGCGCATATTAATACACACTTACAGTTATATCTTTTCAACAATCATATGCATAAACTAATTACTTATACACATTGTTTCAGTCAAAAGAGAGTAGAGTGCACATTATGGGGAGATTATGCTACAGAACTAAGCAAATATATTAGAAACACAAATCCAAACCAACTTATTATTGTTCTCTAATTCAGTTGAATCAGAAAATTTAATGGTAAGATTTTGATATTAGTTTTGTAGCATCAAAATCTTTTTCAGTTTTACTACCTTCACTTTTAAATCTTATATACTAGGTCATAATATCAAACACTTAGAATGTGACAAAATTAATTCTTAAAATTACTATGTAGGACATAAAATACTTTAAAAAAGGTAAATATTATAAAACATTTATACCATGTAATTACTTTACCAACAACATAACATGGAAATTCAAGATTAATTCATTTATACAAATTACTTGAAGGTGAATCTTCTCAAATCACAATTTTTGAAGAGAGGCAACCATTATATTCACAAACAATAATAGAGGAGCTAGCAAGTGGAAGATCAATTTTCAAAACACTTGAGCAACTTCAAGAGAATTAGATGCACTTAGTTTAATTTAATAAAGTTCATGGTTCCTTTATTTGAATCTCAATTATTGAATTTTTTTTAGGTGGGAAAGTGTTGGATCAATGTACGTGTCACAGGAATAGAAATAGTAGATGAGTGATTTAATGTGGCATGCAAAAAATGTCTAAAGAAGCTGATAGTTTTTTGTCACACTTTTTATTGTGAGAAGTGTAAGAAAAATGATAAAGGAAGTATGAGATACAAGTTTTAGATTAGAGTTGCTGATGGAACATACTAAATCCCACTACTTCTCTTAGATAGGGAATGTACTTAGGTTATAGGAAAGTCAGCATAGGAGCTTAGAGAAATCAATACAGAGGTAATTTATAATATGCAATCACATTAATATAACCATTTTTTATGTATGTTATTTTATTCACATTTTAACAACTCAATAATAGGTTGAATGTATGAAGCTACCATCAAATATGGAAAAAATCATAGACCTAAAGGCACTTTTCTTAATCCAAGTGAGTGAAAATCAATTGAGGACATATTCAGTTATTAAGCTATCTGTGGACGAAGCTTTAGTTTGCAAATATTATGAATATACTTCCTTTGATAGCCAGGTTTAACTAAAGCATTATAATTTTTATTCCTTTTTACAAAGCAATTATTATATAATCAATCACTTTAAATCAGAATCTGCATTAATTTAGGAGTTGGATGTGTTTTCAAAATTAGACAATATAGTTGAGGAGCATGTAATATTCACACATAAAATAAATTAATTATGGAAATTAAAATATTTATGTTCTAACATGATAATACCTTATTTGTATAGGCGGAATCTCAAAAAGATGAAGTCCACGTGCCAAATCATATTACAACATGTAATTGTGAGAGTACAATTACAGAGTTAGGGAAAAGGTGTATCATTGGAGTTCTTTCTACTGTCGCTCCTAAAGAGATGAGATCTAGGGTCAATGTGAAATTAGAAAAACTTTAGTTTGGTTGGCAAACAAAGTGTTGAGGATACATTTAATATCTTCTACTTTCAAAATTAGTGTTTAAAATTATTATTTTCTTTTCATGCACTTAATTATGATTTCATTGAGAAACCAAAAATTAAGTAATTTAGTATTATTGTCATTATGTGGTAGAATAATTAGGTGTTTTTTTATTTTATGCCCTATTATCATTTTAGATGTTTATATAATCATTATTATTAAACTCTAGCATGTATTAGATGAAAATAGAGGTTTTTATTTATTGTGCCCTATCTAACTATTAAGATTCTAAATTTTTATGTAGTCATTAGTATTAATCATGTCATGTAGTAGATGAGAATAGAAGTTTTGGTTATCAATGGCCCATATAACACCATTATCATTTCATCATTTTATGTAATATCAAATTACTGGCATGTCATAACCAACATAAAACAACCCAAAAAACAATGAATTACGATATTAAAGTATATAGAAAATGATTCAAAAATGATAATTACAACTAATTAACGGGAATCATACATTTAATGCACAGATTCTTCCCCTAAATTGAGCAGAATATTTTTAACAACGTAATTCAGTAGAATAAGAATTGTTCTTATCATATAACAGATAGTTTCCTATCACTACTAGACTAAATACCTCAGTTTCTGATTACAAGTTAAGATCGAATACAAAAAAAAGTATATTATCATCCATAATCATACTTATTATATTTGAATAAAAAATTTATATCATATATGTATAACAAATATATATATTCAATATCATATTTGAATATGATAATTTATGTTCTTTTAATATAACAGGATACTAGAGTTCATGTTTCTTTCATGAAATATCATATTTTAAAATAATTTCCTATGCAACGAACAATTATCATTTCAAAAGTTATGCAGTCATTAGTATTAATCAGGTCATATAGTAGATTAAAATAGAAGTTTTGATTATTAATGGCCCATTTAACCCTATTATCATTTCATTGTTTTATGTAATATGTATTTACTGCATATAATTATTGTCTATGTCATAACCAACATAAAAGAACCTCAAAGGCAATGAGTTAAATGAGTAAATTAAATTTAGATTTTAGGTTTATGGTTGTTTTATGATGTAAATCTGATAATTACAGCTAATTAACAAGAAACATATGCAAAAATGATAATTATAACTAATTAACAGGAATCATAAATTTAAAGCACAACTTATCCCCCTAAATTGAGAAGAATATTTTTAACCACGTAATTGAGCAAAATAAGAAGTTTCAATTACCAAAAATAATAATAAGAAGAAGTTTCCTTATCATATAACATATAGTTTCTTATCATGGCTTTACTAAATACCTCAATTTCTAATTAAAGGATAATGCCAAGTACCAAAAAAATTTATATTATCATCCATAATCATACCTATTATATTTGAATAACAATTTTGATATCATATTATATAAAAGTTATGTATCTTTGATATCATATTTGAATCTGATAATTTATGCTCTTTTAATATAATAGGATACTAGAGTTCATGCTTCTATCATAAAATCTCAAATTTTAAAATAATGCCCTATGTAACAAACAAGTATCATTTCAAATGTAAGAAACATATACATTTAAAGCACAACTTATCCCCCTAAATTGAGCAGAATATTTTTTAACAATGTAATTGAGCATGATAAGTTTCCACAAATATAACATATAGTTTCCTATCAATGCTTCATTAAAAACCTTAATTTCTAATTAAAGGATACCTCCAACTAAAAAAAATATAAATTATCATCCATAATCACACATATTATATTTGAACAACAATCTAATATCATATTTCTATAAAAGAATATGATTCTTAGATATCATATTTGAATAATAAATATATACTTCTTCCATATCATATTTGAATAACAAAAATATTCTTAATCTATATTGTAGAGGCTCTGGAACATGCAAATTATTCACCAACCAATGATCATAGGCTAATGTCTAACATTCAATTTATTTATAAATGGAGATTTATAACCAATTATCCCCTTTAGAAAATACATCTTAACCTTACTTACCGCATAACGGGATCAAAAATGAATATTCCATCATTTTTGGTTAATAATAAGTTATAAATAATCCATTATAAATTTTTATAATCATCATTACCTCATTATTATTTCTAAGTCATAATAAACATATCTCATACTTCACTCTCAAGCACACCATATGGAATTTTATAAGTAATCACAATTATTTGGTTCATCATTGAGTATTCTATAATGCAAGTATGGGGCTCAGAAGATGTGAAATCGACAATCAATAATTTGCACTTGGATTTAGAGCGTTAAAATCATAGAATATATTAATTTGCATAGAAAGTACAAGTATAAAATTACTGATTGTTTTTATATTCTATACAAAATCTTTCCTCACTGTCCTTTCCTTACGGTCAAGTTTAATGGAAAATGGGGATCATTTCAAAACATAACTTAGAATAATATATGTATGACCTGAAAATTTTAATCAATAAAGATTAAGAAAAGTAGTATATGAGGTGGCATTTAATTTAAAACAAAAAAACTTCATTAATTGATAAGTAATGGGTTATATTTTAAGGAAAATTAATTTATTTATAACCTCATTTTTTGTTTATTCACTGATCAATAACGTACAATATTAGTTAATTAATTTAGGTAAAAGGCAATTGATTTGATCAGTACATTGTTTGTTTTAATTGATGTGGATCCAACAGAAAACATAACCAATTAAAAGATGCATTACAAATGTATTATTCCCAAATTTTAATTACCATGTATTTTTATCACATGTTACTATAACACTTTGTTCATTTTTAGTTGCCAAAATTTTCCTCTTCATTTTTAATTCAAATTTTCAAAGTTGTTATAAGGAGACAGACATCATTAACTTCAAAGATGACCAACAAAAATCTGCACCAAAATATAATATTTCACATCATCTAACGTACTACTTCTCAAATATGTCACTATTAATGATATATCTATAATTAAATCCAATTAATACTATATTATTCTTTATTTAATATATTGATTATCTAACGTGCTTACAGATTTTGCAGAAACAACAAAGTTTGTTTCCAAGAGGTAAATATGAGGAAATTAACATTATCGACTACAATTAGAGGAAAAAGAGCAAGAGAAGACATATCAACAGGTACTTCACGATATAATTATCAGTATTCAATTATTAATGATTATGTTCAAGGTGAAGTAATTTACATTTTTTATAGCAATATTATTATTTATGATCATTATTTTGATAGTTATATTTTTTTTCATATCATTATAGCCTACACATGATAAACTATAAGCATACATAGATTATGAAAATAATATGATGATCATGAAAAACTCTATTAATAAAACATATAGACTAAATCATGCCTATAGAAACTCACGATATAATATTAGCTACGCTATTTTTTCATATCACGTGATGCAGGAGCATCCATTGAACATAATGATTATCATATTCATTTTAATCCTCAAGATAAGGAAGATGATTTAGCTTTCTTAATGTTGGAGCCTATCATGTTAAATATTCTTGATAATTCTTATATACTTGACATTGAAAAACATTCAAGTTATTCTTGTAGGTATGTTACATATTTGCAAGAAGATGATGTTCATACACATTGATGTGTACAAGTATTTCAAGGCATGCAAGGCTATGACATACATGGGATGATACCTTATAACAAGAGATAAAGTGATGATATTCATTATTTGTATAAACTTGTTGTAAAACCCTAATCCTAAGTATATTTTATGTAAGTTAGGTTATGGCTATAATTTCATGTATGTATCTTAGCCTATTGTATAGCTTTGTAATATTAATCCTTAGTATCATTTAACCAATGATATTATGCTGTGGATTAAGGTTAATATGGGCTTAATTAAACCATGATTAATGGGCTAGATTACGTGGGTAAACTCGGCTGGTTAAGGAAGCTCACCAACGAGCTTATTCTTTCCTATATATACCCTTTTGTGCGCCACATTGTATGCAGAATATTGAATAAGAATTTTGATAAAACTTTGAGCAAGAGAGCTAAAGTATAATCCTCCCTTTTGTGTCTACATTGATCAAGGAAGATCTGGGATAATCCTTTCTCAATACTATCTTCAAGTCGACACATTTGAACACCTTCAAATCTACTGAAACACCTTCATCTTGTAATATCAAGTTCTTCGTCTATAATCCACCAAATCACTTCATTATTTTTGCATTAGATCGTGGGTGACATATTCTACTACAAATTTTGATCCAACCTTCTGTTACTTTGATAAAAACCACATCATTTTTGGTATCAAAGCTTCATTTGTTCGAAGCTGATACAACTAGTGATTTTGGCCAACCTGAAATCGTGTTGTGTTCTTTCACCAAGAAATCCACGGATACTCCACCATTTCTTGTAACTCTTGATTCTTGATGAACTTATTTAATTTTTATTGAAGTTCTTGCTCAAATTTCTTGCAATCTTGCAAGGATCTTGTTGCATTTTCCCTCAACTTCCCACATAAAATACCAACAGAGTTTGAATTTCAGCAGCACCAGTTTGGTTCGTCTGTTTGCAACGATAGTGTGTGTCTCTCCAGCACTTGATTTATATTTTATTCTACTCTCTATTAGTGTGTGATCAAGTGTAAAAAACCCCCCTTCAATTTCTATTCGTGCAAGCAAGCAAATAAGCCTCAAAGTGTTTGACATTCCTGGACAGTTCTCAATCGCCCAAAACAGACCTAGAACTTGCAGGCCGTGTATTTGATTCATTTCTCATCAACTTATCTAAATAAATTAGTCTATAATCTACCTCTTTATCTCCTCTACATCTCCTATGAAGACTTCAACATGCATCTCCCACTGGAAGACAAGTTTTAGTTGAAAATACAGAAACATGTTCTATGATTTTATGTGAAGTCCGAGATTGACCTGGAACTTGCAGGCCCAATATTCGATTCATTTATCATCAAATTTTCTCAAGAAATTATTCCATCACCTACCTCTGGATCTCCTCTACATTTTCTATGAATACTTCAACACTAAAATCCCATTGGAAGACAAGATTTTATTGACAATACAGAAACATATTCTATGATTTTATGTGAATCATTTTCACATCTATTACTACTAACCTTTCATTGTTTGTGTGTACCTGCGTGCAGTGCCTATTCTTGGGGCTAAAAGATCTCCTTTGTGCCTAGATAAAGACTGCAGTTATTGTTTGATATTTTTTTTAGAATTAGAAATTGGTTTGTGCTTTATTTGGTTGTAGGCAAAACAAATCCAGCACCTACATTTATGGAAGATATATTGTGTGCATCAAGAAGGGTTGTGTGTCAATCTTCACCATGGCTAGTGAAGAGGTGTGTGCCCTGGTTGAGTCCATCAAAAGCCTCACCACATGCATGGATGCCCAACTATAGAATCAAAACACATTGCAACATCAACTCCAAAGTGTAGAAGCAAAGTTGGCCAACCAAGAGAAGTATAAGCTATGGCAACCTCGAATAGAAACCACACATGATAGTGTGGAAGGGAGAATGAAGCCGATGTACCATGCCAAGAATGGACGTGGACATTTAAATTTTTCTCATCATGAAGATGGAGAAGAGGCAAATTCTTTTGGCTCAAGCAACCAAAGAAGAGCACCTACATTCCATGTAAGAAATCCACACCATGAAGATCAAGGTATTAAACTTGAACTTCCTGAATTTTATGGTGATTTGAATGTAGAATAATTTTTTGAATGGTTTCATGAGATTGAGGCTATTTTTGAGTTTAGATAATATGATTATGATAGAAAGTGCAAATTAGCTACTCTAAAGTTCAAAAAGTTTGCTCAAATTTGGTATGATAACTTAAAACGAATTAGAGAAAGACAAGAGAAGTCTAAAATCAAATCTTGGAAAAAACTTAAAAAGCACTTAAGAAAGAAATTTGTGCCTAGAGACTATGAACAAGATATTTATTTTAAAATGACTACTCTAAGTCAAGGCTTATTTAGTGTAGAAGAATACACTAGAGAGTTTGAAAGACTAGCCCTTATTTGTGATGTTCATGAAAGAAAAGAACAAAAATGTACTAGATACTTAGGTGGCTTGAATAACTTAATAAGAGACAAGGTTGATATGTACTCTTATGACTCTCTTGATGACTTGATAAAATTGGCTATGAAAATTGAAATACAAACCAAGACAACAAAAGCCTATGTTAAGTCTAATGCTTCTACTTCGACTAAACCCTATTCTAACAGCTTTACACCTAAATCAACATTTTCATATGATAAAAGGAATAACAAAGATGATAAAGGTAAAAATAAGGTGGTTGAAATGGCTAATAAATAATGTTTTAAATGTAAAGGATATGGACATTTTGCTAGAGATTGTCCTAACCAAAGAGCCTTAACCTTACATGAAATAGAAAACATGGAACCATGTAGTGATGATGATGAATTAGAAGTTGAATCTCCTAATGAAATATTAACTATGGAAGAAGAAGAAGGAAACCCCTGATTTGTAATTCAAAGAGTCTTGCAAATACAACCTAGTATTACACCTACTCAAAGAGAAAAGATTTTTAAAACTAAGTGTAAAATAGGTGATACAGTTTGTAGACCCATAATTGATAGTGGTTCATGTACTAATGTTGCTAGTGAGGCTATGGTTAAGAAACTTAGTTTGGAAACTACTAATCATCCTAAACCCTATTCTTTACAATGGTTAAACAAGGATAAAGGAGCTAAAGTAAACAAAAGAGCTTTAATCAAATTTTCTATTAGAGACTATCATAATGAAGTTCTATGTGATGCTTTACCTATGGATGCTTGTGGATTACTTTTGGGTAGACCATGGTAATTTTATAGAAAAGCAACTCATGATGGGGTAACTAATGAATATGTGGTGAAAAAGGAAAAACAATTGTATAGGCTCAAACCTTCTTTATATGATCATATACCCTTAAGAGATGATAAAAAAAGATTATTTTTACATGAAAAGGCTATGGAGAAATGTATAAAAGAAGAAGGAATTTGTTATGCTCTAGTTTCTAAAGATTCTAAACCTGAAAAAAACAACTTAAAAATCCTAATTTGACTAAGTTGCTTGATGAGTATAATGATGTATTTCCTGATGACTTACCTCTTGGATTACCACCTAAAAGAGGTATAGAACATGCTATTGATATTGTTCCTGGTATGCCTATTCCTAATAAACCAACTTATAGATGTAACCTAGAAGAAGCTAAGGAATTACGAAAACAAATACAAGAACTTATGGATAAAGGATTTGTAAAATAAAATATGAGTTTTTGTGTAATCCTTTCAAATATTGCTTATGTCAAGTTTATGACTTATTTTTGGAAAACTTTATGGAATATGCTTAGTGTGTATGGTGTGAATTCTAACATACCTATTAACATGATTCCGTTGAAAAAAGGAGAATTGCAAAACTATGAAGCTAAAGAGAGAATAAATTTTTTTCAGCAACTTCATGAGAAAATCAAAAATAATATTGAAAAATCCAATGCCAAGTATAAAGCTCAAGCGAATAAGCATAGAAACTCTAATGTGTTTTCTCCTGGTGATTTAGTTTGGTTACATTTATGTAAAGAGCGATTTCCTAATTTACGTAAAAACAAACTAATGCCAAGAGTCGATGGTCCATTTAAAATACTTAGGAAGTTTGGAGATAATGCTTATGAACTTGAACTTTCAAATTCTTATGGAGGAATTTCAAGAAATTTTAATGTTGGTGATTTATCTCCTTATTATTCTGATGAAAATTTGAGGGCAAATTCTTCTCAACTTGGGAAGTATGATGCAGGAGCATCCATTGAACATAATGATTATCATATTCATTTTAATACTCAAGGTAAGGAAGATGATTTAGCTTTCTTAATGTTGGAGCCTATCATATTAAATATTCTTGATAATTCTTATATGCTTGACATTGAAAAACATTCAAATTATTCTTGTAGGTATATTACATATTTGCAAGAAGATGATGTTCATACACATTGATGTGTACAAGTATTCCAAGGCATGAAAGGCTATGACATACATGGGATGATACCTTACAACAAGAGAAAAAGTGATGATATTCATTATTTGTATAAACTTGTTGTAAAACCCTAACCCTAAGTATATTTTATGTAAGTTAGGTTATGGCTATAATTTCATGTATGTATCTTAGTCTATTGTATAGCTTTGTAATATTAATCCTTAGTATCATTTAACCAATTATATTATGTTGTGGATTAAGGTTAATATGGGCTTAATTCAACCATGATTAATGGGCTGGATTACGTGGGTAAACTCGGCTGGTTAAGGAAGCTCACCACCGAGCTTATTCTTTCCTATATATACCCTTTTGTGCGCTACATTGTATGCAGAATATTGAATAAGAATTTTGATAAAACTTTGAGCAAGAGAGCTAAAGTCTAATCCTCCCTTTTGGGTCTACATTGAGCAAGGAAGATCTAGGATAATCCTTCCTCAATACTATCTTCAAGTCGACACATTTGAACACCTTCAAATCTGCTGAAATACC
Organism: Tamarix chinensis; assembly: GCA_030549775.1. Classification (NCBI taxonomy): domain Eukaryota; kingdom Viridiplantae; phylum Streptophyta; class Magnoliopsida; order Caryophyllales; family Tamaricaceae; genus Tamarix; species Tamarix chinensis. The sequence goes on along the minus strand of CM060180.1, from coordinate 58,798,652 downwards.
TTCATCTTGTAACATCAAGTTCTGCGTCTATAATCCACCAAATCACTTCATTCTTTTTGCATTAGATCGTGGGTGACAGCTTCTACTACAAATTTTGATCCAACCTTCCGTTACTTTGATAAAAACCACATCATCACGTATGCAAGAAAACTTAAATTATAATCATACATATATAAACACATAATATACCATATAGCAAGTAAGATCAAATAATCAATATGCCAAAAATAATGGTTGTATAGTTTATACCGTTTTCATGTTATGTAGATATTGCAGTACCTACATTAAAATAAAATGAATTCATTTAGTTTGATAATCAACAGTTTTTGGTTCCTTAATGGACTGGATGACATTTATAATGCACAAAGAGGTCAAATACTACTGATGGCACATCTTCCAACTGTTGAGGAGGCTTGTTCTATGTTACAGCAAGAAGAATCTCAACATGATGTGTTGGATATTGGTCAGCCACTATTGGAAATGACCACTTTATTCACTAAGAATAGTGATGAAGTGTCTGGTAAATATGGTAAAAAAAAGGACATAGTAAAGAAAGGTGTTGGTAGATTATTGGGTACTTGAGTTGGCATCCTAAGGCAGAAAAATTCTCTTAAAAAAGGGCGTCAAATAATAGGCAGTTACAAAGATCCACCAAAAGTAGAAATAGAGAAAATGTATTTATTGCTTAGGTCAAATTAATAAGTCAGAAAGGAGACCAAAAGGGGGAGAGTATTGTAGGTTTGGTGACATTTACTCAGTAGTAATTTGAATGATTGTTGAGTATGCTACCACAGTCACCTAGAACTAATCCGCACAACTCTAATCTAGGTGAGGATGAAATTGATACAAATTTTATAGGTATTGCTTCTATCTCTTGTGCATAATTTATGATGGATGAGTGGATCTTTGATACCATGGAAGCTGATCATATAACACCTAATCTTAGCATTCTAACTCAAACACAACTACCAGTCAATGCACCTAAAATTACTCTTCTAAATGACCATACCTCATCTATTACACATACTAGAACTGTACATTTACACAACAACTTAATACTTCATCGTGTATTGTGTGTTCCTAATTTCAAGTTTAATTTATTTTCCATACCTAAATTGATTAAAAACAATGATCTTTGTGTCACATTTTACCCAAAAATTTATCTCATACAAGACTCTATGGACATGACTATTAAGGGCATAAGCATTGCATGTAGTGGACTTTATCACCTTCTCAACATTCCTTCAACACAACTTGATCCCAAATTAGCTTCAAATTCTATCAATAGCATAGCTACTACTTAGTACAATGCATCTTATGTTGCAAGCTTTAATTTTTCTACTATTATTTCAAACAAAAATCTCTTGTATAGTCTTTGGCATCATAGGCTAGGCCATGTTCCTTTATAAAAGTTGAAACATATTTCAATTCTTTCCTCTAATATAATGGATCATTTTGCTAATAAAACATTCTGCATTACCTATCTCATGTCTAAAATGGAAAAACTTCCTTTTACTCACAGCAAAACTAAAACAACCAAAGCATTTAAAATTATTCATATAGATATATGGGGGGCCTTACAAGGTTGAAACAAGGAACAAAAAAAGGTATTTTCTCACATTGGTTGGTGACTACAGAAGGGAAACTTGGACTTATCTTCTTTGACACAAATCCCAATCACTATAAATTCTAAAAAATTTGTATGCCTTTGTACAAAATCATTTTCATACTTCCATAAAAACAATTAGATCTTGTAATGCTCTTGAGTTTGATAGCATTATTTATGAGTGTTTTTTAGTGAAAAGGGATTGTTCATCAAACTTATTATGTTAAAATATCTCAACAAAATAGAATAGTTGAGAGAAAACATAGATATCTATTGGTTATTGTTAGGTCCTTAATAATTTAGTCCTCTGTTCCACTCTTTTTTGGGGTGACCGTATACCCACTATCATTTACATTATCAATAAACTTCCTACTCCAATTCTAAAGCACAAAATACCTTATGAATTACTTCTATCACAAACACCTATTTATGACCATGTGAGATTCTTTGGGTGTCTTATTGTAGCCATCAACCCACAATTGTCCATAGATAAGTTTATGCCTAAAGGAGTACCATGTGTTTTCATTAGTTATCATCCACATCAAAAGGGATACAAACTGTATAACTTGCTCACCAAATGAGTTTTTGTCTCCGGAGATGTTTACTTTCATGAACATGTGTTTCCTTTTAGTACTAAATCCTTAGAACCTTAAATCTATGCCCCACTCCTTACCTCTCCATAATAACAACACATCCCTTGACATCACAATTACATCTTATGAGGATTTCTTATCTACTCTAGATGCATCAGAATATCACAACTCCCCACCATCCTCTCCTATTCATTCCACTATTCCTAGCACAACTCTCTTGTCATCATCTTCTGAACAAATCCTTCCTCCTCCATCTCCTTTGCCACTTAGAAGGTCCACAAGACAACTTAATAAACCAGCATGGTTATCTAAAGATGTAGCCAGTAATGTCACTACAGCCTTTGCTGATCCTTCATTGCCATCTTATAATTCTGTTTGCTTATCTTCTATCTATGCCCTTGCTAACAAAATGACAATTGCCACTGTTAAACCTACATTTCATGCCTTTGTCACTTTATTAAACAAAAATCATGACCCTAATACCTTTTCCGAGGCTATTAAGGATCCCAAGTGGTGTCATGTCATGAATCTTGAACTGAGAGCACTTGAGGAGAATAATACTTAGCTTATACAAGATCTTCTACCTAGAAAAGGGATATTGGTTGCAAATGGATTTATAAGACCATATATAGGTCTGATGGAATAGTTTAAAGACACAAATCAAGGTTAGTGATGTAAGTCTACAGACAAAAAAAGGGGGTGGACTTTGAGGAAACCTTTTCTCTAGTTGCATAAATGACAACTGTTCGAGCCCTATTGGTTGTGGCTACACTAAAGGGCTGGAATTCTTATCAAATGGATGTTTCCAATGTATTTTTCCATGGTGACCTGCATGAAGATGTGTATATGATACTTCCATGGGGATATAAAGGTAAGGAGGAGCTAGTTCAATTGTCTAACACATTACTAACTAGTGCCACTAAGGTTTATAAGCTTGTCAAGTCCTTGTATAGACTCAAACAAGCTCCATGATAATGGTTTGCCGAGCTTTCAGCTGCTCTTCTTCATTAAGGATTTGTTCAATCAAAAGTAGATTATTCTCTGTTTACTCTCTAAGAAAGTGGGACATTTACAACCATCTTGGTATATGTAGATGATATAGTCATCATAGGGAATTTCCTTTAATTAATTCAAAAGGTTAAATCATTTCTTAAGTCTTAGTTTTACATGAAAAATTTGGGAGAACTAAGATATTTTTGGGTTTGGAAATTATAAGAACCGGTTAAGGATTATTTTGTCTCAACACAAATATGTTATGGACATACTCAAGGAGTATCAGGTAGATGAGAAACCAGTAAGACTTCCCTTGATTCAATGCAAAAAGTGGACTCTTGACTTTGGTGACCATTGCTCGACTGAGAGATGTATCAAAGACTAAGTGGACAACTTATCTACCTCACCATAACTAGGCCTGATATACACTATGCTATGTAACTAATTAGTTAGTTCATGCACACACCTACTAAATCACACATGAATGCTACTTGATAGTCAAGGTATTCTCATGGCACATTCTTTTGCAACCCATCTAATAGCTTTCTGTGATGTCGATTGGGCTAGCTGTCTCAATACCAAAAAGTCTACGATAGGCTACTATATTCTTCTTGGCAATTCTTAGGTGTCTTAGCGATCTAAGAAACAATAGATGGTTCCAAGATCTTCTAATGAAGCAGAATATAGGTCCATGGTATTGAAAACTTGTGAAGTGACCTAACTAATCAATTTGTTGAAGGATGTAGGTCTTCACAAACTTCCTCTTGCTTATTTGAAGTGTGATAATCAACCAGCACTATATATAGCTTCCAATCCTATATTCCATGAAAGAATAAAGCACATTGAGTTTGATCTTCGTTTTTTTAGATACAAAGTTAAAGACGGCATCATTTAACCTTCTAATGTGCCTACCAAGCAAAAATTGGCCAATGTGTTCACAAAGGTGTCTTCTGTTGCTCAACACCACAAATGTTTGCCTGAGATGGAAGTATTGCTCGTCCCATCTTGAGAGTTAGTGTTAAGATAATAGAATATAATATCTATATTATATCATATTTGGTACCTTTCTCATGGTAACCATGTTAGTTACTAGTTACTAATGTAGTTAGTCTTTTCTGCTTGTTATTTTCAACCAGTGTTAGAGCAGTTATGGTTAGCTATTACAAGTGTGGTTAGTAGTTCATGCATTAAGTACTATGGATGTTGTAATGGATGGCAAGGCAGAAGGAATAAACAATATGCAAAGAGCTGATTTACTAGGTCATCTTCTTCTCCTTCTCTTCCTTTTATATTTATCATATATAGATTCAATAGTGAATTAACTCGGCATTTTTGGGAGTATTGAAATGGGTAGGGTCTTGCCCTTTGGTTGAGATAGTGCATGGCCCTATTCCATTAGAGCAACTGAGTAGGATTAGGAGAGATTTATTAGACTCACTTAGGTGGAAGCTAGAAGTGAGCCTCTTTTAACACTAGTTGTCGTCTCGTCCCAAAACTAGATGTTGGGTAGTCTATTACTAGCAAGATTCAAATCGTGTAGGTGATGACCTAGCGGCTTATATGGGTCATAGTTTATCGTATGGCCTCCAAATCTAAGAAGTTATTGTGTGAACTAGGTGCATCATATTCATATTTACTATAATTATAGTATTATTTAGTATATATTTATAAAAAAAATTATTAATTATATAAAAAAAAATATTAAATATACCCCATATTCATTTTCCCTCCACTTGAAGTTAGCGATAATCTACTTTTCGATTTGGCAGGTGGATGTACTCATAGATCTGTCATGTTGGAATAACCCACTTTAGTTATCTTTAGAATTTTGTAATAACCAATCATTTATTCTAATAAATCTCTCCCTACTTCTGGCTTGGTAAGAAAATCTGTTGAACACCTTTAATGATAAGGATGAGATCATAATCAAACCACACCTTAGAACCGTGTTTCTAGCAAAAATTAGTTTTAATAGTTTAGTCTCTATGGTTGTTACGATCTTCTCTAAGACTCTCTCTCTCTCTCTCTCTCTCTCTCTCTCTCTCTCTCTCTCTTATATATAAGGAGGAATATTAGGATAATGGTGTAGCTATTAAAAACTTTTCATGTAGAGATACTTATCCTATCTCTCTCCCTATATGATCCACCTTAATCAAAATCTTTGCTTATTCCCACTACCGATGCATGAGACTCTCCATTTAAAGAATGGCATATTATCTCAATTCCTAAACATCCTCAAACCACAAAATTTATAATTATAATTACTACATCAATATATGTGTACTCCAATTCTTCAAACCTAACCAAACATAGGGCCTCATTTAATACTCCTAACAAAATAGCTTGGAAATTATCTTATGCCCACTATTCCTCTAATTTGTATCCTTAAATGGAGTATCATTGTCTACCTTAATCATGATTGATTAGGGCAATCATTAACCTCTTACTTTCTTATAGCTCTCTCTTATTTTAAGATAATACTCCCTCTGTATTAAAAAGGAAGTTATTCTATCATTTTACACACTTCTTAAGAAGGTAATAAAAATACTCTTAAAATTACACTAATATCCTTCATTGAAAATAACAAAGCATTTAATCCATATATAATTAAAAAAAGATAAGGGTAAAAATAAAAAATGGACTTTTACTTTTCTAAAATGACTTTCTTTTTTTATACAAAAATTTGATGATAGAATGATTTCGATACAGATGGGATACTTTGGAATGATCAATGTATATAAAATCTCACTTTTCTATGTAATATTAAAAATATGTCATATTAATTGTCATGCTCCTTTTAATTTAGTTTTGGTTTAGTTGGGAGTTAATAATGATATTGTTGATAATTTAATTAAAATTATGTGTTTTGTTGGTAAGATTATATGAAAGCAAGTTTTTTAGGCATTTGTCCTTTTTCAAAAGAACCAATATTATTTCTATCAATATTCTAGGTGTAACTCTCAATTCATGCACATTGAAATCTCTTTGGAGTTGAATAGAAGCTTCCATTTCACTTCTATCTATGCTTACGCTTTAGCATCCATAAGAAATGAGCTTTAGATTAATCTTTATAGACTATCAATATTCCATGATTTCTTAGTCAGCACATCAATGTTGTTTTGTGTCCTAATGAAAGAAAAGAGGGTTCCCATAGAAGTATTAATTGTTTTGACTAATTCAACAATCAAATTAAACACTTGCGACCATATTAACTTAGGCTTCTCTAGGACTTAAAATTACTTGGCATGAAACTTCATATGGAGCTCTATAATTGACAAATGCTTGCTAACATCAAATGATGCCTCTTATTTCCTAATGAGTTTGTACATCATCATCATCATTTATGTACCATTTAGACCACCATCATATCATGATACAATTTGCTAATATGTTGATCATAAGATATTATTCATCCCTCATTTTTTAGGTAATATGGTTGGCATACTAATGGTTATCTAGCTAAAGTTGTTCAAGATAACTAAAACAAATTGGGAACATTGCTATGATTTTGGAAACATATTCAACCCTAAACGTCGCTTAGTCTTCGGAATCCAAGGATTTCAATGTACATATACAAATTTCTAATTGACTTCAAAAGCTTGAACATAAACTTATTATGGAGTTTAATGTCAATCTAATCATTAAGAAAATGTTATGGTTTCAAAATTATATATGAAATGAAGTCTTACTCTATGGTTGAAATATATATTTCTATCATGTGACTAGTGTAATCTCAAGCAAAAAAATGATGACTCATATTGTATTATGAAAAGAAAATTTCTATAAGTGTATTGATAATGTAGAATATCTTAAGTTGCATATCCTCCTATTTCCATGATTTCTTCACCTCTTCATCTAATATGCCAAATGGTGTCATACTCACACTTATTTCCTTTCTTTATCTCCTATGGAAAAAGTTGATTTGGCACCTTCTATTTCACTATCAGAATTCAATGTGACTACTTTTGTAACACTCTCATTTTCACTCTTATAAAATTCATTTCAAAGAATAAGACAAAAGTAGAAATAAAAAATGGATAGTGTTACTGCCACACTTAACATTAGATAGATGATCATTATCTATCTTATGATAGATGCAATACTAAAAATCTATCCAATAAAACATGAAACAATATCTAAACCAAATTATTGCCAAAAAGTCAATAGAAAGTTCTGTTAATCTATAACTAATAAATCAGTAAAAAATTGTAAGGTAAACCTAAAATGTAAAATATTAACAAAAAAAGAAGAAGTATAAATTCTATTTTTCAACACCAAATGTAATTACAATATAATAACTTAACTTAGGATTGAAGATAGAAAATAAATGAGAAGGTCCCTACGGAACAAAAACTTTAGATAGCCCTAACACTGTCCAAACCAACAATCATAGTTGGAATCAATTAGGGTATATACACATCAAAACTAAACAACTATAGCATCAATATGATATCGTTTTGAGTAAACATACTCAACACATACTGATAACATGTATATATTTCAACATTTGATCATCATATAAGGAAAACATGACATTTATTAACATGTAATAATATAAATAATATTGATGACATGCTTACAAATATATCCCGTGTAATATCTCAATTTTTAATACTGAAAAATTTCATTTTACAACGGAAGTATATAAGTAAAATATTAGGGGTTATAGCCATAATTGACATATGTTTGGTTCATTCAACCATCCTTATATCAATCACAAGGCTAAAATCATTTATAGTAACACAAGAAAATTAGAAACAAAAGAAACATTTATAATACAATATGAGTTTGGAGCTTAACTCTAAATTAAAATATCAAAATACTAGATAAGGGATACCACAGATCAAGAGTCTAAAAAGTTATATGGGTAAATACATCTATTGGATAATATTACTCTTCACCAAAATACCCAGTACGGATAAGATCACCCATTCGCAATAGTACATCACATGCAATATAGTCATCTAAAGGATCTTTTGAGTCCTACACACACAAAAATAGGGTTCCCTACTTAAAGAAATGAGCAGCACCCATTAAAAAATGTGGTCGGTACACTACGTCCTAAGTAAAGGAAGGATACTAACAAATCAGGGTAACAAATAGCACATGCATTCATAATAGGTGATAAATAAACATTCAAATAGATGAATCATCTCATAAGATAGATACTGATCTCCTATGGAACGGGTGTAAAAATAATAACTTAATCCTGACTCATGTACTTTTCCACTTTAAGTCATTAGTATCTTATCCATATGTTATACAGTTATATTTTAATTCACGATGAGTAAGGGACCACTATTCTTAATCTGGTGGAATGGAATGAAACACCTTCTTTGGTCAAAACACTCTAGAGCTACTATTATCTCTGATGGAACAGATATTTAAAAACATCATCTTCTTGAGGTAAAATGTTCTCGAGCCACTATTATCTCTGGTGTAATAGAATATAAAAACATCACCTTAGCTCTACTCATGTGCTCTTTTACTTTAAATAATTATTATCTTATTCATGGTTTATTCACAAGCATTGAACACAGTGAAGCAGATAAACACATCACGCAGGTCAAGGTCCTTAATCTCCTCAAACCGTGATTACACACTCCTAGCATTCATTCTCTCATATTGATTATTCAACTACAAATTATAATATATCATTCTCAAATACTATCATTATTATCGTACTCAAATTTCATGGTCTAGCTCTTACATCATACACATATAGTAAAAATCTTATCCCAATGTAGTGCCTACTGAGTTACCAAAACCCTAATTTCATAGGTAGTCATAAATCCTCCCATAAGACTCATATGAACACAACATTCAATATATATTTCCATAATTCCAACCATTAGCGACATATTTAAAATTTTGGATTAACTCTAGAGTTTTACACATGGATTACTAAGATGATTATTTTAGGTTACTATACCCTAATTAGAACATTATCTCTTTTTGAAGAACCTAAGACAATTAATAATCCTTTCAAACACTTCTCAACATATCAGTACCATATTTTAATCCACCTAATACATTATAATACCAAAATTTTCATATTAACCCTTATTGACCAAAATGCCCTTAAGGATAGCTAACAACCTTTATTTTATAAAATCTTGTACCTTCAACAACCATTATTCTTCCAAATTCACCATTTATCATCATACCTCATAAATATGCTTATGTCCACTTATCATAGCTTATTTAGCCTAAATTTTATGCCATAAAATACATTTCCCATAAATACATCAATAGCATAACAGAATCATATCTATGCCTCTTACCCATTATCACTTTCTTCTAAACATATATACCATATTATCACAACACACCGTCAACAACATACATTAAACCGTATAGAACAATATCATAAAAAATACACATATCCATACCAACATTTAACACAAAAACCTTAAAACATCTATTAGTATCCTTACCAACTAGGACATCGGGCTCTGAGCACATAAATCCTAGACCTCCTCCTCCTAGATCACCAGAATATTACCTAAAAATGACATAATTCACGGTTAGGTTTGAAGTCTATAATCAAGGGAGAAATTAAGGTAAAGAAGGGTAGAAATGAAATTAACCATAGTCAAATGTAAGCTTGTGATACATGGATGTGTGGTGGAATGTATGGGAGTACTATAGTAAAAATTTAGTGGTATTTGGATAAGGTTTGGGGGTAAAAATAGGGGTGTACAACCAACATAGGCAGCTACACAGGCATGCACTACGGGCATGCTGCAGTTAGTGCATACCTAGGTCGAGAGTTAAAATTGTGTGTGGTCATGCTCGATCACTAGCAGAACAAATTTATTTTAAACAGATGCACACAAGTATGCAATGGATCATGCATAGGCCATGTGAGGGTGCACGGGCAGGTTGTGCTGGGTTTCACAGGCAAGCGATAAAAAACTTTAGTGTCGTACAATTGCTTGAGGTTGTGTGTAGGTTGTTTGTTTTATAAAAATGTAATGGTTGCAAGGAAGAAGAGGAAAAAGGGGTGATAGTTGGTGGCAATGGCTAGCAATAGTTATGGGGAAGGATGGGGCGACCTTGGGTGGTCAGTCCACCGACGTTAGGTGTGTGTGGCAGCGTACAGTGGTGATGGTAGGGATAGAGATGGCTTAGTAAGTAAAACATGGTAAAGAAGAGGATGAAAAGAAGAGGAGGAGGAGGAGGAGGAGGAGAAGAAGAAGAAGAAGAAGAAGAAGAGAGAAGAAGAAGAAGAAGAAGAAGAAGAAGAAGAAGAAGAAGAAAGTAAAAGGGAGCTTATGCAAGGTGTTTTGGATAGGTTTGGGTAAGAAACGACAAAAAAATAAGGGAAAAGTATAGTGTGTAGTGTATATATATATATATATATATATATATATATATATATGTATATGGGCATGCAAATGGTGAAAGAAAAATAGGGGAGGCATACGACAGATGATGTAGGGGGTGGTAGGTGAGCATGAGGGATGGCAGTGGAGATGATGGTTGAGTGTTAGGGAGATTGTAGGTGGTGTAGGTAGAAGATGATAATGGTGTGTGTAGGTGTATGTTGTGTGAAGAAGGAAAATGGTGGCAAGGAGATAGGGGTGTGTGTAGGTAGAATCGGGGCAGTAGGGGATAAGATATAGTGAGGGATGATGAATGGGGTAGCTGTAGAGGTGTGATGGGAGATGGTGCAAGTGAGAGGAGGTAGCACACACGTAAGGAGTAAGGTAAGCTGCAAGTTGCATAAGACAAAAATTTCGACTAAAGGAGGCGAGAGAAGAAGAAAGGGAAAAAGAAAAAGGAGAAAGAAAGGAAAAAGGGAAAAGATTTAAGATTAGTTTTAGATAATTTATATTATTCAAAAATAGATAGGATTAGTGACAAATTTTAGCAAAATTAAGATTGGGTTACAAAATATGGTTTATCCAGGTCGAAGATTCAGATTCAGTTAAGATTTTAGGATTAAGACATTCTGTTAAGGCTAAAATAAGATTTTCTTGATATTAGAATCAAATTAAAGTATTAATGACATGAGATTAGGTTAAGAAAAATTTTGGGGTATTACATCCTATCATGGCATAGCAAGTAAAACATGAAGAATCTTGTTATCATATAAGATCATAGAAAGCTAAAGAACTAAGCAACTTAACCATGCTTTTGTTGTGGAAACATGTTGTCATGGGAGAATGTCATGCAAACCATAAAAGCTCATAAGTCTCAAGATAACTCATATAAAATGCTCACACATAGTCATACTGATGTGGCAAAATAGGTTAATCATGGATAACCAAAGGTTTCACAAAATAGAAGAGAAAATCATAAACACTAGTATAGTATCCTAGGATAAATCCAAAAAGATATTAGAACATGAGTTCACTAAGTAAAGTGGTATGATATAGGAACAGGTGAATATGTAATGATAGATGAACATGAAATCATAGGAGCATAAGTAATAACAAAATAACAAGGAAGGCCACAAAACACATGTGTAACATGCAATCTCAGGATAATAGAAGAAACATGTGATTATAGCAATAACAATGAGGAACGAAATACATACCATTACAAGAATCATATCTAAGGAACCTAGTACAAATAGTAATAATAGTAGTACTAATCATATCTAAGTAATAGCAGCATCAGCAGTAGTAGTAGTACTAATAATAATAATAATATGTAACGTATGATACTTGCTAAAAGTATGTGATTATATAAACTCCATGAGAACAAAGAAGAAAACATCCATACAAGGTCTATTGATTATTCTATTCTAAACTTATGTTGTAGCATAATCCACATTTTATCTTATAGGGAATAATACTAAAATTAAAGAATTGCAGCTAAAACATCAATCCAAAGCACCTATGGATAAATAATCATCTTGAATCCACCTAGGATTACTTTAACCTTAAAAATTTATACCCAGTATATAACCCATAGGTTACCTATAGAGTAGAAAGAAGCCTCGCTAACACACTACGGTGATAGCACAACCATATAATAACAGCGAGGGCATCCACTACAAATCCTACCTTAATGGTCATCCTAAGGCTTCTCACTTAAATTCTAATCTTAGTCTTACACTCGAATTATTAATAAGTTTTAAAACATATTTCACTTCCACAATCTCATAAAATCAATACCTGGTAATGCATAACAACCACCACTTAAACAAGACACAGACACGTACTCTTGCATAATTACCATGATTGTGTCCATAACCAGCATAAATTCTTCTATCATTAAAAAAGAGGAAAAGATTATGCTAGCACACAAATTTTCTATCCTCTAATATTATGCTATCCTTTAGTAAGTTTCCCTATTATCCCAATCTTAAGAAAAGAAGATTAACTAAATGTAAGGATCCATCAGATGTTATCTTAGATCATCAAAGGAAAATTTAAATACTAAATTAGAAACTAATCAAGTGGAGGAAATTAATAGAAAATAAGTAAATTGTATCATAAATGACTTAAATAATTAGGGTTTACAACCCAAAAGGTTAAACCAATCAATTTCAAATAATTAATCTAAAATGATAAATTAGAAACATAATTTAATTGAATTTAAATAAAAGATAGTTAATCAATATGTGAAAGAATCAAACATAACTATATTTTAGAAAATTATCCCTAAGAATTAAGGTTTTAAACGCTAAATCATAAATTAGTGCAATTCAAATTAAGTAACCCAAATTGAAGGTTTAGAAATACAATTATACCTAATTTATAATATATTATATAATCAATTGAAAAAAAAGGAAATGCCTAATTTACACAATTAGGGTTTTTGAACCTAATATACAAATCACATAAAATATTGCAAAAATATTTAAATTGGTGGCTCAGAAATAAGATTAATCATATTCTAATAAAAATTGTATAATTAATTTCATAAAAAAACTCATGGATTAATCAATTTTATATCTGTAAAAGATTTGACCGAGAAACCTAATTCCAATCGTGTCTGCATAAATTTCTCAAATTGACACTTCCAACATGAAACTAAATACATTTTAAAATATATCATAGAATTAATTTATCAAAAATAGCTTAATCAAAAAAATCCAAACAATCCAGATATAAGTAGTTAAAAATCCAATTTTCATAAATCAACCACATATACCACAATCAACCATCTAAATCAATCATCCAATTCATATATAATCAATCCAATAATCAATTTAGCTTAATGAAAGCAAATTCATTAAAATAAAATCAAAATTTGATGTTAGGGTTAGAAAAATTTATACCAAATGAAAATTGAAAAATGGAGCTGGAGAGGATTGGTAGAGCTTCATCGAAGGTCAATGGGCATTCATCGATGAATAGGCGGCACTGATAATGTTTATCATTAGTGGTGGAAGCTAATTTCACTTTCTTCAAACCATTCGCACAATTGTTCAGTATTACTCCACATTTCTAACCTGTTTCCTTATGTTGCAAGGGTGGTTGCATTTTCTACACCACCTAGTGGTGGTTGTGTAGAGCAAGCTGATGGGGTCAAATTTTGGGGTTTAGACAAACGAGGGATAATGGGAAGAGAAAAGGGAAGAAGAAAGTTGAAGGTGGAAATAATGAGGACGTCGATTAAGTTACAATGTTATTATAATAATAATAATAATACATATACTAAAAAATCCTATATAAAATAAACATCTAAATATAAAAGAGATAAAAGATATAGTTAGCTTGGATAAAACTTAATGGAAAATAATTTTATAAACAAGTTACTAGATATAAATCAAGATGAATATCCAATAAAACATTATCTTCAAACTAAATTGTAATACTTATTAAAATAGAAATGGAATCTCACAATAATATTTGAAATAAATTAAAGAGATATTTTTTTATATAAAATTGTCCCAAACTTAGTTAATATAAAACATTTTTGAAAAAGTCTTTCTTTAACCAGAATGAAAAAAAAGGGAAAGAAACACTTAAATAAGTTAAGGAAATCATTTTAATTTTTTAAAAAAATAATAAAGATATTATCATCCTAATAAACTAGATAAATTGAAAGATGAAAAAAAAATTCCTATGGATAAAAAATTATAAAATAAAAGATTTCACTACTTCCAAATAATTTTATAATTTAAAATAATATATTATTGTTAACGAAATATAACTTCAAAATAAAGTCATAATCACATGACAAAGATAATCAAAAACAAATTTAAAATATTAGAATCAAATCATATGACAAAACACAAATATATCTTAAACACAAATTGAATAATGTGAATTTAATAAAATTGTAGTCATAAGCAAATTTATATAGAATTATTTTTAATGACAAACGATTAAATACATTTTAATATGAACTTGAAACCATCAATAAAACCATAGAACAAATTTAAAAAAATTATCAAATACTTGCGAGAGTTTCAACTTAAATAAAATAATCCAATCAAAATAAAATTAAAAGTTAAAACTCATAAATCAATGCTAATAGTTATAAAAATTAAGTTTTTGAAGAGTGGGGTATTACAACTTTCTCTCCATGAACCTATATGAAATTCCTAGTGTCTACTAATCTTGTTGATTTAAAAAAAAAAAACTGGCATAATGTGGTAAACCATTACAAAAGCCTATTGATATATTCTATATACTATATTGTCCCATAGATTTAAATGATACTTTTCTTTGCATTATACCAAAAGTCAATACACCATTTTTTATCAAGAAATTTCATTTTATTAATCTCTATAATATTGCATACAAGGTTGTCATCAAGGTTATGATTAAGAACTAAGAGATGCAACCATATTAAATACTCACAATTAAGTGATCAATAATACCATGTTATTAACACATTTAGTTCATAAAACCAATAGTAACAAACATCTCCCATTTCCCCACAAAGAGAGAATGGTAATCAACATCACTAATACTCTCATATTCAGATAAAACGTATATAGGCCACTAGGAAACCTCTAATCTTTAAGTATACATACCTCTTATAAGTTAGTAGATCGGTCGACTAGAGTAGATGTAACACCCTTCATTTTTCACAACTAAAAAAATTTATTTTAAAAATCTTATGAAAGTAGAAAACTAACAAAAATTTAAGAAAAATAAGGTATTACCGGCGCACATAATATAGGATAGGCGCCAACCACCCATCCCACTTTAGACACAAGACTGAGAATCAAAACCAACCAAAACCAAAGTAGAGTGCGAGAAAACATATTATATAAATACTGAAAGAAAGGATTTTAAGTATAGGACCTTTGACAACCCGCAATATTTAAATACACGAGTAAAATTAAGTCAAAGCATATCATCTCAAATTACAAAAACAAAAGTAAGGCGTAGCCCTAAACTCTAGATCATCAAGGAACACTCAAAAGTCCTCGGATGTCCACACTCTCTAAATCCATACCTGCTGCGAGGTTGGCCAACTACTGGCCATCTCTAAAAACTTGCATAAGTCCCTCTACTCATGGAAATAAGGAGATGATAGAAAAATAGGCACGTCAGTACTTTTAATACTAATTAAGCTAAGTTACCCCCTTGATAAAGTCACTAGCACATGAGATTCTAGCATAATATGAAGCATATTTCATATAAATAGGATATGTGTTCTATCATGGTCTTATCAAGTAGAGGAAGCTCATACTATACATGGCTTATTATGCTTGACAATATAGCACAACATTATAGATGGAAATATGCAAGATAAAAAGTAGAATGTCTACCTTATAGTAAAGCTTAATTCATCCAGACACATAATTTCACCATATTCCCTTTCCACATACCTAATTTATTAGGTCATTTACACAAATATAGGTCATTATCTCCTTTAACATTATTTTCATTTTACTTTTATATTTCTGTTGAGTCATATTCTTATTCCAATTTTTCATCCAATTACCTATTCAAATTATTATACAAATACTTATCCTAGTTATTATCGAGCAATGAATTGTGCACCACCCCATGGTCTCATATACCATGGAAGTATATCCAAACCAAAGGATATAAAGTCCAAGCCAAAGCCAAGTAACCATCAATGGACAAAAGTTTGGGCCAAATCCAAGTAACTACCAATGGATATAAGTCCAAGCTGAATCCAAAACTACCTAGGTGATTGAACCTTTTAACATCGATATCCTCTAGTACATCATCAGTATCTAGAGTAGGTAAGGCATTAGGATCTACTAGGATCTTGCTCGAAGTCAAAGCCCGAAACCACCAATAAACACCCAAATGCAGACTAACCTTTAGTAGCTAATCAAGGATCAGGTAACCTAGATCCATACATAGCTCAATCATCCTTTACTTTGAGTGAATACGTTATTCTCGAGGTTATGTGATCATACAAGAACCATATAATGTGCAAGTAAGGCATTCACATGCTTATTTCATCTTAACCATTACCATTCCCCAACCATATGTAGGGTTTCCATTAATACTTCCTCAATATTAACCAAATCCCTTAGATTAATCCATTTCAAGCTAAAGTCTATATTTCATTACCCATTTAAAGCCATCGAATACTTATTCAGTTTTACCCATTAAAGCCTTTACAACATTCATTGAGTGTGCCACAAGTTATGATACATTTAATGCATCCAATAAGTTGTAAATCCATGTCAACATATATATTTCACTCATTAAACAATCATATAGCAACATTAGGCATGGTCGCAAGTCATATCTAAGTCAAAATATTAAAATCACACAATTTGGCTAAACCAATTGATTAGTTTACCCAAACTAATTGATCAGTTTTGCCTAATCAGTCGATCATTTTTATAGAACATTTAATCGATTGGGTTAACCAGTCAATTAATTTAGGTCATCCAATAGATTAGTTGGGATCGGCCAAACCTAAGGTTCCTTAAAATTAATCGATTGGTTTAGCCAAACTAGTAAACTATTCTAGGACCAGCTGATCAGTTCTTCAAAACTAGTTGATGGATTTAAGTAGAGAGTAAATCAAGGTCATAGACCTACTGGTCAATGGGTTAAATCAACTATTCTAAATACCATTGAATCGGTTTTACCTAACTAGTCAATCGGTTTATCCCCAACAGCACAAAACAGACATTTTTCATGCAAGTCATCCTTGAAATTCCTACCACATGATGAATGAATACTTTTACATATTTTATACCCTTTTACTTTAATCTTTTTATTATTTATTTAAATAATATGTGAGGTTATTTATATTAATTTTAATTATGTCTTAATTTATAATAATCTCATGTTTTTAATTAATTTAGAGCTTAAAGTTAATTTTCGTATGGGTTTTGATAGTCTACTATATTTTAACCATAACTTTCATATATGAACTCGGATTTAAGTGATTCAAATTTTGGTGTAAATATAAGAACTAGATATAAAACTATTATTTCTACCATTATTTCCTAAATCGGAGTGAATTAAGATTAACATTCATATTAAAGTTAAGGCTAGGATTAGGTACTAGTGATTAGGAAAGTTCGGAATCGTGCGCACTAATTTTTATTTACTATTTATCATGATTATTATTATGATAATTATGATCATGATCATCATCATTTTCTTTGCAATATCAACAAATATTCCATCAACAACCTATAAAAATAGCAACCAACTCAAAAGAGAAGATTGAGAAAAGATAAAATATTGAAAAGATATATGTTTCACTTGCCAACCATAACTTTTTTCAATATTCTACAACAAAAAAATAAGAAACCTTCGGGGGGTGTATGTGTACATACATATGAAGAGAAATGTGGAGGCAACATAGAAGCCAAAAAAGACATGATGGTAGAAGGCCAGAAGGAGCCAAGAAGAAAAATTCAATACCACTGATCATCTGTACTATGTAGTATTATTTTATTGGTTCTTATTTTGAATCTGAAGTGATGTAATTTTATATTCAAATAGTCCTAGGTTCAATATTTTATGTGTATTTTATATTATTTATTTAATTTCATTACTTTTATTTTAGTTAATATCATGTTCTAATTGTAGTACCTAATTCTTGGTTAATAGTTTACTCTATGTGTTTGATGCTATTGTTCTAGATTATACCTAATTAATAGAATAATCACTTTTAATTAGTATTTAACAAGTTGAGAAAATACACGACAGCTAATTCTCCACTTTAGGTTAAATAACATAAATAGGAATTTAATGGGTTGTAAGAACAATTGCATAATTTCTACAACAATAGAAAATGATAAATAATTAATTGAACCTAAAGTACTGTCTTTTATTTATATCATTTGACTAGAGATAGAGGGATTGATAATTGATGATAGGGCTACATAGTTTGAGATAATGCATTAGTTAAATATTTTCGTTTACACACAACTAGTAGTTGAAAAGATCGGGTAATTGATTAAGTGGTCGGTATAATTAGATAGTGGTAGATCCAAATTCCTTGGTAGTATTTATTAATTGATTTTATTATTATTAAATTTTATTTGATTCAATTTTAGTTTAATTTAGTTGATTTAAAAATTTTAGTTAAGAATTAATTATTTCTTTATTCAATTTTGATCACCTAAGCATGATTAAAGCTATCAAAGTTTTTGTGTTATTATTGAGTCTTTGTGGGACAGTAATTAGGTGCTCATTGTACCCTATATTGATTGTGATCGATATACTTACCGATAGGTATATTTAGCCAACATTAAGTTTTTGAAACTGTTATCAGTAACTAATTAAATAGCCCTAGTCTCAAAATTTTAAATCTTATTATAGGTAATTTCTAATTTTTATTTTGATTATTTTTAGTTTTATTTTATGTTATTTTTACTTAAAGAATTGACCTTCGTTTTGGTGGATTTTTGATGGAGTGTAGGTGCACTTCATCAAGGAATTGAAATCCAATAATCATGACTTCTCTTTATGCTCTGTTAGATGCTTTAAATAAAAAATATGATAACTTGAACATTACTAACATTATTGACATACTAGTATATATCGTTAGGTAGTGATGTGTAAGATATTGATGAGTATATTCACAATTGTAGGATATTTGGAATTGGATTGAAATTCAACAAAGTCGACTTCAGTAAAGAAGGATTTGAAGTTATATGTTTTAGTGTTTGGTTTGAAAAAATTATGTTTGATCTATTCCAATACCAAATCTCTTCTAAAGAGAAATCTCTAATTTATCTAGAGAATTATTTCTAAAATTCACTCCTCACTTGAGAGAAAGATAGGAAGATAAAAGCTAGACTTTGACTATTGCTCTCTTTAAACTTCAAATACTCAATTTCATTAATTTTTTTCTATATCCTCAACCAAATGTACAAGGCTTATATATACACACATATGGTAATGAGACTAAGCTCAACTCTCCTTAATTAAACCCAAACAAACAAGCCTAATTATACAAGAATTAAAGAAACACATGCCTATATGGTACATATAATGAGTTACAATTACAATGACAAGATATTACAAAGCTTACATAAAATATTAAAGCTACAAAAAACCTAATTATGATAATAAATGAAATAATAAATAATCAAGCTTTATGTCATGTAGCTTTGTCTCCCATGCAAGTTTGTAACTCTTGTATTGTCATTATCTTGCACATTATACATCACTAGTGAATTCATCTTCCTACAAACATATATAATACATACAAGAATCACTTGATGAAATATTATTAACATGATTATGAAGGTATTCAAGGTTTTCCAAAACAATTATTACTACCTCTAAATATGCTAACTCTTGACCTACAACTTGAGAAGAATGAGATGGAGATACTCCTGCATCATTCTCTCCATGTAATGAAGAATTTGTCCTCAAATTAGCATCACTATAATAAGGAGGTAAATCACCACCATAGAAAGTCTTAGAAACTCATCCATAGGATTTTGGCAATTTTAATTCATAAGCATTATTACTAAATTTTCTTAAGATTTAAAAGGTCAATTTGCTCTTGACATTAGTTTATTCTTTCTTAAGTTTGGAAATATTTCTTTTCTTAAATGCAACCATATTAAGTATCCTGGTGAAAATATTTGTATAGATTTGTTTTTGTTAGCTTGGTTTTGGTATTTAGCATTAGATTTCTCAATATTATTCCTTATTTGTTCATGAGTTTTTTAAAGAATTCAACTCTTTCTTTAACATCAAAATTCTTAATAGCACATTTTTTCAATGATGATATATCAATAGGTAAATAAAGATTAACTTGATACACATCCTTAAATGGACACAAGTGAGTTGTACTAGAAGGACTCCTATTTTATGCAAATTCTGCACATGAGAGTTTTATATCCCAATCCTTAGTACTTTTATTAACTAATCCTCTAAGTAAAGTTCTCAAGGTTCTATTGGTCACTTTGATTTGACCATCCATTTGTGGATGATGAGATGTACTAGATAATAACTTAAGACCTAACATATGCCAAAGTATCTTCCACAAGTAACTTAAAAATTTTACACCTCTATCTGATACTATACTTTTTGGGATACCATTTAACCTTACTATCTCTTTGAAATATAAATATTCCATATGAGTTGCATCATCTATTTTATTATAAGGTATGAAATGTATTATTTTAGAAAATCTATCTACTACTACTATAATATAATCATTTCCCCTTTGCATCCTCGGTAAACCTAAGATAAAGTGCATATTAAAACTCTCACATCGTTGATTAGGTACTTATAGAGGAGTATACAAACCTTTATGGAAGAAACTCTTACTCTTTTAGCAAGTAACACGTCTTTCAATAATAAATTGTACTAATTTTATCATTTGTGGCCAGTAGAAATTTTCTTATAATATTTTCATGGTTTTATGAACAAAAAAATGACTAGCTATAGCCTCCTTATATTCTTCCTTAATAAGTAAATTCATATACTAGAATGAGGCATACACAACTTATTAAGTTTGAAAAGAAAGAGATCATGTAGCACATAATTACAGCTATGATTTTTCTTACATTCATTATAAACTTTAAAGGAATATTCAACTTTTGCATATAATTCCTTCAACATTTCAAATCCTAATAATCTAGTATCTAACATTTTTTTGGGTAAGTAAGTAATTTTATTACTACCAAAAATGGAGGTATGTACAAACTAGATTAGACCACCAAAGCATCTATACAATCTTTCCATTGGTCATATTTATTGTCACAATGAGAAGCAAAAATTATACTTGAAACCACAAAACAAATGTTCTTAAGGAGTACATGAGAGTGCCGAGAATTATTTCTAAATATTCTATCATTTCTTTCTTACCAAACCAAGCCTGTGAAAGTGAAAAAAAAGTGCTCTAAGTATGTCCTTCTTCCTCTTATACTGCTTTGTGTTTTTAGCTAGGATTCTAAGTTCTGCCTCCCATGATTGAGCATGATCCCTTCTATTGAAGGAGTTCCTAATTTTCATCCAAATTTCTTAGCTATAAGGGCAGCTAAACATAAGATGTTTGATGCCCTCCACCTATCTTGTTTTGCAAAGAATGCATTCAATATCTTTAATAAGATTCAACTATTCCAATCTCACCATGGTCATCAACCTATTTTGAATAGCAAGCCAAGTAATAAATTGGTTTCTGGGGGTAGCCAAGCCACACCAAGGAATAGGCCAACACCAAAATTGTTCCCCATGATGCCTAGTGAGATCATACATTTTCTTGATACTATAAGATCCATCCTGTTTTATGATTTTATCCATAATCTGAGGACTAGAGAAGAAAGCCTGAAAGTGAGTTCTGAGCTTGAAGATTAGTAGGAGATGCTAAGAGCATTTATGGACAGAGGTAAATAACCACAAAGGTTGAGAGCTTAGGTATATGGAATGAACCCATTTGGCCCAAAGGGTGTCCTTCTTGCAACAAAAGTTCCAAACCAACTTTCCCACATCCACTTTATTCCATTGATAAATATCTATAATGTTATGTCCTCCTTCCTTTTTAGGTAAGCAGACCTGCTTCCAAGATACGAAAGCTTTTATTAAAGAATTTATTTTCCCAGTCCATAGGAACTGCCTACACATACATTCAATTTGCTAAATCAACTTCCTTGGTAGAATAAATACGTGAGACTAATAGAGCTGGAAACTAAAGATAATAGACTTCTAAAGTTGTGTTCTAACAGCATAAGATAAGAGGTGGGAATGCCAGCCAATAAGTTTCTTAGCTATTTTGTGTACCATCCCTTGTAACTGAGCAGTTGTGAGCCTTGTAGAAGAAAGAGGCAACCCTAAATATAAGAAGGGAAAAATACCCTCAGAGAAATTTGTGTGGTGCAAGATGTGAGATCTAGTTGCAGCATCTACACCCCCAAAATATATGTTGCTTTTTTGAGGGTGAATAAGAAGGCCATACCTATCAGATAAGTCTTGAATTACCTTGATGAGACAATTGACTAATTTCAAATCTCCCCTACAGAAGAGGAGCATATCATTTGTAAAAGCAAGGTTAATAATCTTCAAATCTTTACATTTGGGGTGACCATTGAAATCCTTATCATGCCACAAAAGCTTGAGAGATCTTGTAAGATATTATGCCACCAATACAAATAAATAAGGAGAAAGGGGGTCCCCTTGTATTAAACCTTGCTGAGCTTTAAAAGGTTTAGTCAGTTCACCATTTAGATAAAGAGAATAGGAAACAGTGGGCCATAATCCATCTAACAACCTAAAGAGGAAAATCATATGCATGAAGGACTTGCTACAAAAAAAAACCCCAATGAACTGAATCATAGGCCTTCTTAATATCAAATTTAATCATACACCAAGGGGAAATATGCTTTTGAGAATATTTCCTAACCAATTCAACAGCTAGCAAAATATTCTCACCAATATGCTTGCCCTTAACAAAACTAGATTGAGCTTGATTGATGAGATAAGGCATTGAAGTTTGTAACCTGGTAGTTAAGACTTTGGAAATGATCTTATATAAAACACCACAGTAAGCAATAAGTTGATAATCACTTACCCAAGTAGCATTGCTTATTTTGGGTATAAGGGTGAGAGAAGTGATATTAAGGTGAGGGGGAAGATGGCCATATATAGGTGAAAAAATTATGGACTGCATATATGATATCATTCCCAATAATATCCCATGATTTCTTAAAGAAAGCAGTAGAGTAACCATCAATACTAGGGGCTTTATAGTCTCCAATAGCAAAAATAGCATCCTTTACCTCTTGAGAAGAAATGGGAGAGAGGAGTTGATATTTGTGAGATTCCAGAAGAATAGGACCCTAAGATATAACTGCAGTGCTGACCAATCCTGTGCTACTGCCTTTAGAACCAAGCAAACATGTGTAAAATGTAATGAAAGCATATGTAATACAAGTAGAATTAGAGGTGAAAATCCCAGGTCACAGTTCAATTTGTTGAATAGAATTCAAATTTTGGTTCCCCTTCATTCGAGCAAAGAAATGTTTATGATTAGAATCTCCTACATTCAACTAGTGAATTTTGGATCTTTGTTTAAGGAAGAATTCATAGCTTATGGATAGTTTGTTGAAATGGTCTTCACACTCATATAGTGTAGTTCTAAGAGTTGTATCTTTAATATCCAGCATCACCTTCTGTTGAATCTCTACTAAAGACTTTCTTGCTACCTCTAGTTTATATTCCAGGGAGCCATAGGTGATCTTGTTAAACTCTTTTAAAACTGGTTTAAGCTTTTATAGAGTTTTAAAAATATGTAGTAGAGGATTACCTCTTGAATGACCAATCTAGTGTG
Source organism: Tamarix chinensis (assembly GCA_030549775.1). Taxonomy (NCBI): domain Eukaryota; kingdom Viridiplantae; phylum Streptophyta; class Magnoliopsida; order Caryophyllales; family Tamaricaceae; genus Tamarix; species Tamarix chinensis. The sequence goes on along the minus strand of CM060180.1, from coordinate 58,774,805 downwards.
CTTTGATAATGTCCAAAAACTTAGGATCATCAGCCCAAAAATTGTTAAATCTGAAAGGCTTCTTTCTATTAGATTGGAAACCTGTATTAACATGAACAATGCAATGGTCTGATAACATAGGCGGATGAAAAGTAGCATATGAGTTAGTGAACATATTAAGACAATGCACATTCACCATTGCCCTATCAAGTTTACAAGCAATAGCATCAACTCCACTCCTTTTATTCAGCCAAGTAAAGAAACAACCATATGCCTTTAGGTCCCTCAATCCCAGGAGATTAATACACTGAGAAAATTCAAGCATATCTTGAGTAGAAGGAGTGTCCCCTCCCTGTTTCTCATAATGATGAAGGATTATGTTAAAATCCCCCATTAAAATCAAAGCCTGAGAAGATGTGCAATTATGTGCTAGCCAATGCCATAAACTCTGCCTACCTAAAGCAGTATTGAATGCATAAATAAAGCCCACCACAAACTACACCTTCCCATCAAAAGACTTAACATCACATAATATACCCTAAGGATAGGAAGAAATGTGTATGACAGACCAAACCAAAGGATCCCAGAGCACCCACACTCTCCCAATATGATGATTTTGATAATTATTGCACCACATCCAATTTCTCAATAAACCAACTTTAATATTATCAGCTTTATTGGCTTTAATCCTAGTCTCCAATAAACCTACCAAGGAGCACTTACTTTTTTTTTATCCATCTAGAAACCTCCCTTTGATCACCTAGATCATGAAGGTTCCCTGTCAACTTTTGATTCTAATCCAAGGAAGAAACTTGATCATGAGAATAGTTAAGGACATTAAAATCAGTGAGAGCTTGAAACCTATTAACATTTCTTTCACTGTTAAAAAGAGTAGAAGGTCTGGAGTTAGTAACCTTTGATGACACAATAGAATTCCTATAATTTTTCACTAATCCAGGTCCAGAATGTATTTTCTCATGCTTTTGAATCCCTTCATCAGGAGATTCATCCTTAGAAATAGCAGCATGCCTTTTGTCCCTGACAATCTTCCATTCTTGCTGCACTCTAGCTTCAGCAAACATAGGTTTTTTATGGATTTTCCAGCAGTTTTGATCATTATGGGAAGGGTCAAGGCAGTGATGAAAAAATGATGGATTCCATTCAAATAGAACAGCCTGAGTAATAAGACAGCTATCAGGATCTCTAATCAAAAGAGACTCACACAAAGGCTTCTTAATATCAACTTCCACCAACACCCTAGGGTAAGCAATCCTATCCTTCCTGCAAGTGATAGCATCAATGCAAATAGGGGAACCTATTGAACTAGCAATCATACTCAAGGATTTAAAAGACCAATACTCTAAAGGAAGCTGAGAAAGTTTAATCCATAATGGAACAAATTGCAATTCAGACTTTGAAAGTTTCAGCTTCCTTTGCCATCTTTTAAGGATTAATGGTTTGCTATAAAAGGACCAATAATGTGACAAAATCCAATCACAATCAGCAGCAGAATCAAATTTAAATAGAAAGAAGCCATCATCATGGCAAATGATTTTTGGGGGAACCACACGATTCCACTGAGATCTAAAAAAACCCACCATTTGATTAAAAGTTAGATCTTGGCCATAGACATAACCTATTAAAGTATGCTACCATTCCTCTGACTCCTTATCCACTTCCTCCTTAACTAAATTTACCATAATTTACCCCTCTTCAATCTGTGGAGGCATATAATTTAAAGGCATACATTGATGAGGGTTACGATTAGAAGCAACTCTATCCCTCCATGAAATAGCTATGGCAGTCCCAGGTTGATAATGAAATTGATTTTGATCAAAATTAGTCATAGCAACATCAGCTCTAGTCGCTGCACTCAGTGCAGCATGATTCGATGACAAAGAGTGGGTAATAGGCAAACTGCTAGTATTAATGCAATTAACACCCATTTCAGGTAATACAACAGTTACAAGGGGTGAATTTGAAAGATGAGTAAAAGAATTAGGGTTTGGAAAAGGATCATGCATTCGATACTATCCATAGAGTTCCCACAAAATTCGCATCAGGGAACTAATACCATCATTACAGCCACCACCTGAAACAATAATATGTTCAGATTATGGTGATGATAAAATATTATCATCCCCACCAATAGAATCAAAATTTAGTCCAAACTTCCCCACATCAAGAGCCATATTCACAGAATTAGAACTTCTCAATACACGACAATGACTAGTTTTACCAATCGCAGCCATTGACATCCTATTCTTGGCCATTATCCATCGTGAATTCCACCGTGTGGAATCAGGGTGTCGAAGGAACCAAGGTGTCGAAGAGAGAAAACATATGATTATTATTTGTATAATCCTTAGTAATTTAATTTGTTAGTATCTAACATTATAAGTATCATATATCTCTTAGATAATGTATTTGCTACGATATTTTCATTACCATCGAAATGTTCAACAAAAAATATAAAGGATTGTAAGAAACTAACCCATTTTACATGCTTAGGACTTATTTTCTTTTGCCCATTCAAATATTTTAGACTCTCATGATCTGAATGCCATACAAATGGTTCAGGTCTCAAATAATGGCTCCATATTTCCAAGATTCTTATGACGACATAGAATTCCTTGTCATATGTTGAATAATTCATTTTAGCACCATTTAATATTTCACTAAAAAATGTGATGGCTCTTTTTTACTTTGAGCTCATGTATTTATCTATCTAATTTCTTAGCTTCTTTTGGATTACATCTATAAATAGGTCTATTAGGTAAATACATACTAGGCATTAATTCTATATCATGTTCTATCCCTCTTTCAGGTGATAATCCTGGTGGTAATTAATTAGGAAACACATCCTTATATTCATTAATAAACTCATCTACTTTAAGAATATTTTTATTTTTCTCCCTTTGTAGGGATTCCTTGATAATCATAGCATAGCAAGTACCTTCTTCCTTAATACATTATATCATAGCCTTTTCTTGCAAAAATAAAGTCTTTTTATTTTCAACAATGCTCTCATTATCACACTTAGAAGGTTTAAGTTTATCCTTCTTCTTATCCTTTTCAACAAGATATTCATTACTGATAACATTATGAATAGAAAATTTATCATATTGCCATGGTCTACCTAATAAAATTCTACATACATCCATAGATAAAATATTACATATCACATCATCATGGTAATTACCGATTCTAAATAAGATTAAGGTTTATTTTGTTACCATGAATCATTTGTCCTTATTAATCCTTTAAAGAGAATAAGGTTTTAGATGTGGTGTTGTCTCCAACCCCAATTCCTTCACCATCCTCTCATTAACCACATTTGTATAAGATCCACTATCAATGATAACCTGACAAACTATATCTCTTATTCTTCCTTTAGTCTTGAATATTTTCTCTCATTGATTAGGTTTCTCATTAGCTTGCACTTTAAGTATTATTTGTAGCAAATAACAAGTATTTCCTTCATCCTTTGATTCACTTAGAATTTCTTCATTTCACTTGAAATCAAGATCTTCATCACAAGTCTCCATGGCTTCAATATCTTGTATAGATAATACTCTCTGGTTGGGGCATTCTCTAGCAAAGAGCCCAAATCATTAGGCACTTAAAACATTTTGTTTTGTAGATACTTCATTGACCTTGGTCTTTCCCTTATCCTCTCGGTTATTCCCTTGTTTCTTATCAACATTAGTAGAGCTTGAGGTACTTGTCCCGTACTTAGTAGCTTGAGTATTTGAGTAGTACTTTGCAGAAGAATTACCTTGTTTGGCATGAGGCTTGGCAGATTTGATTTTCTTTTCAAATCTCAAAGATAGCTTAATCATATCATCAAGACAATCATATATACAAGTTTTAACTTTATCTTAAATCATCATGTTAAGGCTACCTAGAAATATAACACATGTTTGTTCCTTCCTCTCATGGATATCACACATAAATGCTAACCTTAAATTTCCCAATATATTCTTCAGCACTTAAAAGTAATTGGTTGAGTGTATTCAATCTAATTAATTATATTACTCATACTCTTTATGTAATACCCCGTATTTTTAAAACCCAGATTTATTAAGTTTAATGATTTTATTAATGTAATTTGATGAACACAATTGATTATTTTAATTTTGATTGTCTTATAGATTTATCAACGATTTAAATTCATATTTAAATTTAATTAAATTTCTTATGGGTTTGATTTTTGGTTAATAATATGTATTCCCGTCCTTCCTCGTATTTTTATATTTTAGATTTATTTTTTATTAAAACCTTGTCATGTGATTACGACATTATTTTGAAGTTATATTTTGTTGACAAAATACATTACTAAACTATATAATTCTTATTGAATAGTTAAATTTATTATAATGATTTTATCAGTAGAAAATATTTTCGACGCTAAAGTACTCGTTTCAATCGTTAATATTTTTGGAAAGTTTTAAATTTGGAAGACGTATTCAGGAATTTCTTTCCAAAATCAGCTGTATTCTGTTCTATGTTTTTATTTACAGAAAAATAATTTCAGACATGACTAAATTTGTCTCGGGGTGTTAGAGTTCAACTTAAATATTTTATTATATGCTTTAAAAAAAATTTGAGTTCTTATGATATATTTCCATAAATAATACATATTTTTATGTTCATTGGTTATTCCTTCCAAGCGTGTTTCCAAAATTCTTATATAACTCTTTTACTAATTTTGAGCCTTCAGATCTTTTCGAAATAGATTTTCGATAAATGAATTTTTGATTACATTCTCCCAATATTAATATTTAATATTTAGTATTTAAATCGAACTTATACCCAGGTACAACAACCCTTAGTTCGTCTCTAAGGGGGTAGTTTTTTTCTTAAGTGTTGTTTTTTTTATATGGTGTCCCTATTTTCGTGGATTTAAATTTTCTTTAGTAAGTTTATTCCTAAGGGGGTAGTTTATATATTTATTAGTGTTAGTTTGGTTTTCTAGCCACTTAGAGCATTTTCGACCCTAACCCTAGGCGCTTCCAGAGACTTCGGGGGCGAAGTCTGTTTTTAAGGGGGTAGTGATGAAATACCCCGAAAATTCCTAATTTTATAAATTATATTTAAAAGAGGTTTTATTAGAAAGTTATTTAAATAAATTACTTTTATTAAAATAAAAGGGTATTTAATTAAGGGAAATCAAGAAGAGATTTATAAGTATTTTAATTAGGAGGAATTTGGGTATTTTAGCTAATTAAGCATTTTATTTAAAGAAAAAAATTAATTAAATAAATTATTTTAATTAAAATAAGAAGGAGAAAATAGTTTCTAAATTTTTAATAATTTTATAAGTAATTTAATTGGAGAAAAATTAAGGTGTTTGCTAATTTAAAAAGAATTTATGAAAAATCCCTTAAAAATCCTAATTTAGCCTAAAAAGGAATTTAAATATTATTTTGTATACATCAAATATTTTAAATAATTTAAATATCCCATATTATTATTTTTCCTTTTTCCCTTCTTCTTTTTCCTTTTCTTCTCTCTTTTTCTTTCTTCTTTTCTTTTTTTTTCTTTTTCCTCCCCTTCTCCCCGTTTGGGCTGCCCCTTTTCCCGGCCCAATCCCCTTCCCTCTTCTCCTTCCCGCGGCCCAGCGCCGATCGGCCACCCTCGCCACAGTGAAACGCAGCGTTTCACCCCCTATTTTCGCTGAAACGCTGTGCGCCGATTATTGAAGTAGCCGTTGCCTGCCAGCTACTCAATGCCGCGCCTTGTCCAAATAACCACCAAAACGCCGCTTTTTGATAAGGCGTTTTATGTCCGCTGAACCGGCCGGTTTTTTCCCTTTCTTTCTTTCTTCCCGGACCGCCGGTCCAGGCCTCCTCCCTGTCTTCTTCCCCGCGTGCTGCCCAGCCCCCTCTGCGCCGACCAGCCACCTGCGCCGCCTGCACGCCGTCTCCCTCTCTCCCCGACCTTCCAGCTAGCCTTATCCGACAGGCCGACACCCCTACACCTTACACAAGCCTGCTCGTGCCCCTTCCTTTTTCCCCGACCGAAACGCAGGTCTGCCATGGCAGACCAGCGCCGCCTGCCACCGACGGCCGGCGTGGCGAATTTTCGCCTGCCCGTGCCTCCCTCTGCCCCCTCTCTCGATTTTTCCCCCCAATTCGAGCCTATAAATACCCCACGAGCCCCAGCATCAGGCTCTTTCGAAAATTAAGCCCAGAAATCCCCTTTCTCGCCGCCCCTCTTCAGATCACCGTTCCGTCGCCGCCGCCCATAGCTGCCACTCGAACCACCCCCGAAACCCTTCCCTGCAGCACCCTCCACCCAACCAAGCCTCCCTCAACCCTCAATTTACCTTGCACGCGCCGCCCCAAGCGTGCAAAACACCCTTCCCGACCAAACCAATCCCCAAGCTCCGCCACCCTACGCACCACCGCCCACCGCCGCGCCGCCACTCCTAGCGCCCCCTCTGCCTCCCAGAATCACCCAGGGAACTTCCCCAACCCCCCTAGGCCCTCTATTTCCCCTGCCAACCCCTCCTTTTCCTTCCTTTCCCTCCACCACCTCTCTACCCTCTTTCTCCCCCCAACGCCGCCGCCGCCGCCGCCACCACCTGTGCCACCCACACCCTAGGTAGTTCTCTAAACTCCCAACCCCTAAACCTTTATTATATATGTGCAAATTATTTTAGTAACATAATTGATATTATTTTTACTATTATTATTATTAGCATTGTTATTATTATCACTATTAATATTATTATTAGTATTATTAATACTATCATTATTATTATTGCCCTTATCATTATTATTATTACTATTGGTACTATTATTACTATTGTTATTATTATTATTATTATATTTGTTATTATTGTTATTACTATTATTATTATTATTATTATTATTACTATTACACCTAACCTTGAAACATTTATAACTACTGGTCTTACTAATACTAGTGGCCCATAACTTTAGTATTTTATTTTAACATCATAATCGCTATTGTTATTGCTAGTATTACTATTATTATTATTATTATTATTATTATTATTATTACTATTATTATTATTATTATTAATATTACTATTATTACTATCATTATTATTATTAATATTAATATTATTCACTATTATCATTATTATTAGTAACATTGAACTACTACCATTAATAATAAATATTATTAAACTACTTTAAATTATTGTAGCTACTTTTATTAGTAGTAGCTTGATTAACTACCTTGAGAATATTGACCATACTTCACTTATAAAAGTAACATTACTATTCTTCGCCCTAATGGTAAGTTAAAGATAAGAGTAAGGTAGAAAAGAATAGTGTTTTGGTCAGAGGAAAAGTAACCCTAGTTTTCCCTCTTATAGGCGAGTCAAGTCGACACCCGGAGGAGGCATAGGAGCGTGCTCCAAGACCGGTGTCGTGTTAGGTAAGGACGAAGCTATGGCCTTGTGTTATGTGTGATGTATGGTGTGGGTGAATGATGAACATGCCATGTTGATGTGTATTATGCATGCGTTATGAATAACCTGTTTTTTGTAGCGCATCGTGGATCATGAGGTATGTTGTGTGTGCCTTGTACTATATGTGTATGACATGTTCCATGTTTAATGTTGATGTTGATGATGTGACTTGTTTTGGCCCTCTAGGACATGCATGCTAGGGTTTTGGGTAGCATGAAATGATAATAAAGGAACAACGGGGAAGTGGACGTTTGGGAAGTTTGCATGGGGGGACTAGACCTTACGTGTGAAAAGTTGATTTGGGTTGTAAGTAAGAGCTTGGGAGAGTCTTGGAATGATTGGTGACTTGGTATGAGAAATAGTACGTAAGTTGGTGCGTAAGAGACCTTATTAGGGTTTTGTGTATAAGTGGGTGTTGGGGAGTCTGCATGGTTTATTTGAATTACGCATGGGGATGAATCTTACATGAGGAAAGTTGATTTAGGGCGTAAATGAGATAATGTCAAAGTTATGGGTCCATTGGAGACTTTGATGTAAAATAGTACGTGGGCGGATGTAAGGGTATCTAAGGAACCCAATTAGGGTTTTGGGAGGAAATGAGCAATTTGAAGGGTACCAGGGTAAAAATGATCAAGGAGGGATGGAGTATGGGGTTGAGAGTGAGAATCCACTTGTATGAAGGATGAGTATGGGCTTCTAAATGAGAGAAGAGGTTTTGGGGCAAAGAAGGGAGGTTACTTGGGGAGGAAGTAAAGTGCTAGGGTTTGGCGTGGTCAACTAGGGTTTGGCGATCACCTACGGAGTTGGGGAAATAAAGGGATATAGTTTGGAAATCTCTTAGTAGAGACAGGATGCGAGACAAGGAACAAGGTAAAGTCAGGATGAGTAAGGAAGAGTTGGGCCATGTAGGCCCAAAGTAGGGTTTTCCAAGGAGGAGCCCTAGAGGGGTGAGGACACGCGGGACCGATACCGTGGTGTTAGGGTGATACCTACATTCTCGGGAAGAGTGTGCCTTTACTACATTTCCTTATGTATAAGAGTAAAAGGGAATGGATGTCGGGGTGTGATAAGGGGCGCAGGAGTCTCAAGATATGGGACGGGCCCCTTGGGAGGAAAGAAGTAGAGAGTAGTAGACATGCATGTCAAGGGTGGAGCCCTATTTAATAATACATGAATAAGACATTAACTACTTAAAGAGTAAGATTGTTGAGCCGGGCCCAGACCAATCCACCGGCATAATAGTGGCCAGGTGCCGGGGTGCCCTGGAGACCGATCCACCGGCGTATAATAGTGGTTAGGTGCGTTCTGCCCTATACGTGACCGATCCACTGGCTATAATAGTGGGGGATCCCGAGCTCAACAAACCAAACAGTATGTTGTAATTAAATCATGGGAAAGATACTATATACTTACAGTGGAACACCATGAGAGTCGGGGCTAGACCGATCCACCGGCATAATAGTGGCCAAGAGCGTTGTGCCCTGGAGACCGATCCACGGGCATATAATAGTGGTTAGGTGCGTTCTGCCCTATAAGTGACCGATCCACCGGCTATAATAGTGGGGTTCCCGTACTCTCATGGATTTATAATGATTATGATGTGAATCGACTAATTATCAAAGTTATGAAAAGAAGAAGTTGGATTGGGCCATAACCGACCTACAACATCCATAATATTACATGTTGCTTTTGTGATTGTGCTGTGTGTATTATGTTGTATGATGGTATGCTTGGCCTTAGCGCACCTGCGCCCTTACTCAGTACTGGACCCGTACTGATACTACCTTGATTGACTGGGTCATGTGATGATCCACCAATGGTGGGGAGCAGACCTTTGATGCAGGTTGATCAGTTACTAAATTGGGGTGGAAGGCTTGATTTGAGTGAGTAAGCGGTTCGGATATTTACCCTTCGAAAATTGTGTGGTTTAATCGTATTTGTCTTTGGAGGTTACAAGTGTTGTATTTAATTTTTCGAGGGTTTTATCGTACTTTGCTATTACGTTATTTTAAGTATTCTGATATATGGACCTTTTAAATTGTATTTTGGAATGTAACTTGACCTTCACACCCTAATCCCGTAAAACTTGTGCTTTATGAAGGATTTGTTCTGGTTTTATTCTTTTAGCCTTAGCACTTAGTATCGGGTCGGTAGATATGAACCGGTCTGGTACTAAGTGTGGCGGTAATACCCCCGAGTTTACGGTTTTTAATTCTCTTGCTTCCGCTAAAACTTTTGATTTAAACGAAATTTTTTCAGTTGTAAATTTGGGGGTGTTACACTTTAGGTATAAATTTTCTTCTCAAATTTTTCCTAAGCTTATCCCAAGATTTAATTTCAGACTTACCCTTTTTTCTCTAGTTCTCTTCAAGTTATCATACCATATCCTATCAAACTTCTTAAACTTAAGAGTAGGTAATTTAAAATTTTCTCATCATGATAATCCTTGAATTAAAAAATAGCCTCTACTTCATGTAAGCATTCAAGAAATAATTCAACATCAAGTTTACCATCAAAATTAGAAAGATCAAGTTTGATACCTTTATCTTCATTATGATTTCTTGATTGATGATGATGGTTCCGTCTACCACTTCTACTACCTTGTGACTCCTCTTCATACTCTATAAGTTAGTTCAAATGCATTCCTCCCGTTGGATTGATAGGATTTGATGCACTTCCCATTTGATCTCTAAGGAACTCCTTTTGCACTTGCATGTTTTGCACCAAATATTACTCGGCAAAGTGAGACTCCATCCTTTGTAATTAAGTTTATATTGCAGTAATTTTTTGAAGTTGTGTGTTGGTTGCTTCCAAATTTATTGAGGTCTTTTAGATTGCCTCAAAATTTTCTTGAACATTTGGTTCTCCTTCCACATGAATCAACTTTGCTAACACACTTAACAAAATGTTAGCAATTCATTAGGGTTTGATTATAACCCGAGTATATCAAATTCTTCCCTTTGGTTTCCAAGTTAGTTGTTGAAGAAAATTTTGATTCCAATGAATCAGTAACACAATAAAAAAATTAGTTTTATCACACACATAATCAATTCAAAACACCTTACACGTTTCTTGTCAAATTCTTGATATAGAATTCAACAAAATTCAACACCAACATTCGACACCATCTAGTAAAACTTATGCATGCATTCTATCTTTTAACATGCAATATACCTAATGAAAATTCAAAATGAAATACCAAATATATGAGTTACAACAATTCCCACAAACAACTGGTTCAAATGATGGACTAAACTCCACTTATTTTAGCATATACACTAGCACACATTCAAATACTAATGATGTCGCGCATACTGTTTAGGGTTTTCCTTTATTTAGATGCTTATGCATCTAAATACCTATGTAAACATTAAATGACACATGAAAAATAAATTTACACACGTAAATAACATGCAGGAAACAATAAACTCTACAAAAGTGTCACATTGACATGTTTCTTTTCCCTAATCTACCTGACATGCACGCCACACATTTTCTTCTTCAACTTGATTCTTTTAAATGTCAACTATCAGGATTCACTTTAAGATCAATATAATTCCTATTCTATTTAGGAATTCAACCACCTCAAGAATAATACCATGCATGTAAGAATTCATGAAAGATAATCAAGATTTAAAGAATCATATCAAGAAGTATTAAGAACCTCTTATTCTTATTGAAGAAAGTGTGTTTTCTTAATTCTTCTTTAAGCCTTCTCCTTCTTCAATTGTGTTGATCCAACTTGTCCTTTGATACCAAAATTTGATGTGTAAGATATTGATGATCATCTTCATAACTGTAGATCTTTGGAGTTAGATTGAAATTCAATAAATTTGACTTGAGAAAAAATGGATTTGAAGTTGTACATTACAATGTTTGGTTCAAATGGATGTGTTTCATCTATTCCAAGATCAAATCACTTATAAAGAGAAATCTCTAATTTCTCTAGAAAATTATTCCTAAAATTCACTCCTCACTTGAGAGAAAGATAGGAAGATGAAAGCTAAACTTCGACTCTTGCTCTCTTTAATCTTTAAAGGCTTGATTTCATTATTATTCTTCTATATCCTCAACCAAATGTACCAAGCTTATATGTATACACATATAGTAATGAGAGCAAGATCAAATATCCTTAATTAAGCCCAAATCAACTAGCCTAATTATGCAAGAGTTAAACTAACACATGTCCATATGGTATATATAATGAGTTATAATTAAATTGATAAGATATTATAAAGCTTACATACAATATCATAGTTATGTAAAACCAAATTATGATAATACATGAAATAATCAATAATCAAGCTTCATGTCTTGTATTTTTATCTCCCATGTAAGTTTGTAACTCTTGTATTATCATTGTCTTACACATTATATATCATTAGTAAAGTCCTCTTCTTGCAAACATATATAATACATGTACAAATCAATTAATGAAATATTAATAGCATGATTATGAAGGTGTTCAAGGTTTTCCAAAATAATTGGCACTACCTTAAAATATGCTAACTCTTGACCTTCAATTTGAGAAAAATGAGATGGAGATGCTCTTGCATCAAGTAGGTAATACATTTTATTAGTCATATGAACAATCAAACTATGTGGGTAATTTTGACAAGCAAACTAATTCCTAATAGGACACCTATAACCCAGAATGGTGCACTCACCTAAATTGTTATTGTGGGAGCAAAATCCCATTCCAAATTAGTATTATGTGAGACAACCACCCTTGTGTTACTAAGTTTTGACTCCACCTCAAGATACAAAGCCAAGCTTGGAGGAATTGTTGGCTAAGGCCATTAATGCATATCAGGCTAGTTTTCAAAATCATGAGACACAGATGAAGAGTTAAGAGGCATCTATAAAGAACTTGAAGGTAAAATTGGGCCAGTTGGCCAAACTAAGAGAGTTCAAGATACCTTACCTAACGATATTGAGATAAATCAAAAGGAAGGACCATTGACAATAGCTATAATCTATGGTAAGGAAATTTTGGATTTACCATCTAAAAGCTTGGAGAAGGATGACAAGGAGAAGTCGAGTAAAGACCAAACCAATCCGGTAATCAAACTTCATAAGGAGGTAAGTAAAGAAACCACACTTGGTGAGAGTTCCAAGACTATCTAGGGATGAGTTTAATTTAGCTCATGTTTGTAGCTAATTATCAAAATTAGTTGTCCAAGATAACAAATTTTGATTAGTAACTCCAAATAAGCTCTTACTTAGTGTAAGAGAATATCTTCCTTATGATAATTCATGTTTCAATATTATTAAGGTCACTCAACCGACGAGGGAAAAACCTACAGTGCATAATTCGAGTGGACCATATGGAACAATAATGTTCTCACCTCAATATCCAAAAGGAGAAAGTTAGGGCATGCTATTGAGGTCCCCCTTTTTTAGGAAGGAAGTTCTTACCATGCAGTACTTGAGCTTCCCTCTTCAATCCTTAGGTATGAGTTTTATGGTCCTAATGCTATATATATTTATGATTGTGGATGTTAATCGAAGTAGGACTAACATGGGTGAGTTTATTAGGGAATTTAAATTACATCAACAAGTCATAGGATACACCATTTCTTATGAGCTCAATTAGTTGAGACCGCATGCCTACAAGAAATTCAAGGTTTACAAAGAGAAAAATAAATATTAGAACAATAGGCATGTTCATTTGCAAGAGTTTTATGTGGGAGATATTGTGTACCTAATGCTTTGTTGCTCGGAGTTCTTTATAGCTAATGCTAAAAGCTTAAGATTAACTTTTTCCTTATGCTTTATTAAAGTGCTATGTGTTTTTCCAATTTTTTTATCTTTTTATTTTTTTTTGTTTTGTTATATGTTGAGTCAATGAAATTTTTTCCCCTCTTATTTTGAGTGTTTTAAATAATGTGTGTGTAGTTGAATTTTTTTTTTATATTTTGATTCTTAGGAGCCCTTAACTAGTTAGTGATAAATATATCTTTGAAAATCCTACTAAAAAAGGATCACAAACAGAGATAAGGTCTAGTGGAGATTTTTTTTGTGTGCTAATTTCAATATAGGGAACACATATCTACATGATTGGATGTGAATGGAGTGAGAACATGTATGATCTTTTAACCATCAACATGACATGTTGAGATTTATCAAAACCTGTAGTAAGCTTTTAAGTCATATAAGGTTTCTTGTCCAAGATTTTACATAAAATAATATATATTTTATCGGCTTCATTTTTTTTGTAAACCTCATGTGTACTAATTTATTTTGGTCAAATTACTTGTCATAGCTTTTGTAATGGACAATAGAGATTACTAGAACTTGTTCATGTACTGATCAAAGCTTTTAAGTCATAACTACCCTAATTGAGAAAGTGATAAAGACACCTTATGATTTACCATCCCATAGCCAGATAGCCTTTTACCTTATTATTTTTTCTGTACATGAGTTTTACACTTCCTAGTTAGCCCCTTTGATCCTTTTACATTGGCATTTATTTTTCATTACCCAAATTTTTCCTAATCAAGCCTAGAACACATCTCTACCCTTATTCTAACAACTAGTAGAAATTTTTATAAGACTTACATTGTAATATCCCAAATTTTTTTATAAAAATAAATAATAAAATAATAAATAAAATAAACTATATTTATATATAATAATAACAACAATAATAATAATAATAATATGAGATTTAAAATTTATTATCTAGCCTAATTCCAAGACATTGTTTTAATTATCTAGCCTAAAATAAATTATAATAATTTTTAACTATATATAAAATTACTAATACATTCCCCAAAATCCAACCTAAAAATTCCACAACTTTCTTCTCTTTCCTTTCCTTTATCTTTCTCCTTTTTCTTTTATTTTTCTTTTCTCCTTTCCTACTCTTTTTTCTTTTCTTCCTTCTTTTTTCCCTTTTTCCTCCTGGTCTAGGTTACGTTGTACCCAGCCTAAGAGGCCCTTTATCCCTCTCTTTCCCTTTTCCCCCTGTCCGGCCTAATCCCCTCCTCCCTCTTCCTTTTTCTTTCCTCATGGCAACGACCCAACCTCCTCCTTCTTTTCCTTTTTTCTCCATCCTTTCTTTCTTTCTTTCCCCTTTTCTCCATGTTTTCTACCTCCCACCTACACACGACCCTCCCCCTTCTATTTTTGCCCCTACAATGCATGCAACCCATCAACCTTCCCCCTCCCTCTTTCCTTTATCAACCATGCAACACATGCATGTAGGTATGCACCTGAACAAGTCCCCCATGTTGCATGACCCCTACCTAATTCCCCTACACCTCCACAACACCCCTTGCACTATCCTACCCTACCAATGTCATGTCACCCTGTGGCCGGCCACCTTGTCACCTTCCCCCATTGTCTTTATTCTCCCCTATACAATCTATAAATACCCCCAAATGCTTCCCTTTCCTCTCTTCTCCCTCGTCAAACTTGCACCCACACCCTCCCTTGTTCTAGCATACTACTATTATCGTAGCTGAGATGCACTGCCCCCCAAACTCCTCCCTTCTTCCTTCCCTACACACCCTAAGCCTACTGAGCCCCTCATTCCCCTCCTTCTCCCCTTCCCTTTTCCTCCTCGATGCTACAAAGTGTAGGTCGCACCTTCCCTATAGCACCTTTCACCACCATAACCACTGACCCACTCTTCCTTCTCTACACTGCTGCCACACCTCATCCCCCTATATAGGTGCCCAACTTATGTAGCCAACCCATTCCACCTCCTTCTCCCATCCATTTCCCCTATTTTTCTCCTCCCTCCTCTAGGTTGCACCACTACCAACTACTGACCTGACCGCCACAACCTACCTTTCCCCCACTAGCCTACCTAGTGCCAAGAGGCTAACCCTCACTCTTTTTTCTAACAAAAACCAATCTCCACCCCTGCTCCACCACCGCCGTCATGGCCACCGTGGCCACTGCTACGCTACCACTTCACTTCTTTTACCCATTTTGGTTACCACCACCACCGATATTTAATTAGATTTCTTCTTCTTTTTGTCATCGTCATCATCATCATTATTACATTTATAAAAAAAAAAAGAAAAAGAAGAAAAAAGATAAGATATCCTAAGTGTGAATATTCCCACTTTTAGGTATTGTTTTGATTACCATAGGAGAGGAGGTGTTGGTTATTCTTGCTTAATGACTGGAGTCATTTAGGTAAGGATATAGTTATAGCTAGGGCATTGGTTTTATGTAACTTTATTATATGTTAAGTGAATACTTGCATAAAAATGTTATATGTTCTAGGGATGTTTGTGTAGCTTGGCTTGCAAGGATCTAAGGTAAGAATGTGTGCAGACATGATTGTGTTGGTTCATGTGTTGATGTGTAATTCTATTATGTGGTACTGCATGTTATGGAAAAGTTGAGGAGTTCTTGTATTAAGGCCATGAGGCTTAGGTAGGATTTTTAATACCTAGGGAAATTCTGGTTAATATTATGAAAAATGGCATATGGGGAAACCCTAGGGAAAATTTTAGTCAAATATCATTTGGAAGGTGTTAAATAATAATTATGGTAATTATAAAAGTGGATTAGGGTAGATATTACATGGAGAGTGTTGACCATGCATGGGGTGAGTCAAACCTAACACAATTATATCTAGGGGTGAACAAGTGGGGGATGGTTGCTAAGTATAGATGTGGACGAGATTATGACCTTGTTGGGTAGCTTGGCCACAAATGGGAAGTCTTTAGATGCTAAGGAATAGGAGATTACTAAGTACGTGGAGCTAGGGTTTTGGTAGTACAAAACCCTATGGGTAGGTCATTACCACATGTAAGAAATGGGAGTGTTGGGTTGTACCTCTAAACTATGATGTTAAACATGTTATTTGGGAATTGTATGTTAAGTCTAATGGCTAGGTGGGATAAGTGGGAGTATATACAACTATTATGGGAGGAATTAGGGTTATAAGAGGAGTCTATGGGGGAGGTTGTTATCACATGTGCAAAATGAAGGAGTTAGGCTACAAAACTTTATGGGATGTATAATCATAGTAATATATGTTTTGTTGTGGAAGTTTAGGGCTAAATAATTAGTAGAGAAGGGTATAAGCCAATTCGGGCAAAACTAGGGTTTTGAGGAGTAACCCTATGGCCAATTGTTATTGTATGTGAGTAATAGGGGAAATTGGCTATGAATCATGGATCAAAAGGGTTTCTAATGGTAGGTTTGGGTTGTTGGATAAATTTGGGACTCAAAGGATCATTAGGGGTAAGGATGTATCGGGCTTATGAAACAAGGGTTTCTAAAGGGATAGGGTTGGTCTGAGGTGGTAGTAAAGCAAGAGTCATACTTGAGTTGTGCATGGATATGTGTGGTATCTAAACATATAAGACAAAAATAAGATACTAATCATTTAAAGTGGAAGATCACTTGATTTGGGGCCTGTTGTACCCTATTGACTGATCTACCGGTGAGAATGATGGCTAGGTGTGTGTTGCCCTAAGATTGTATCTTATTTACCGATTCACCGGTGAGAATAATAGGGTCCTACACTCAAGTATTTGAGACCATTGGATGATAATAACTCTAGGAAGACACTAATTACTTAATTTAGAAGATCACTTGATTTGGGCTCTGGTTGTACCTTGTTGATTGATCTACTAGTGAGAATAGTGGCCAGGTATGTACTATCCTAGGGTTGTAATTTATTTACCAATCCATCGGTGAGAATAATGGGGTCCCAAACTTAAGTAATAAAACCTTCAGATAATGATAACCTATGGGAAGGCACTAATAATTTACAATGGAACACTACATGAGATGGAATCAGTTGTACCTTATTTACCGATCCGACGGTAAGAATATTGGTCAAGAGTGTGATGTCTTGGGGTTGTACCATGTTTATTGATCCACTGGTGAGAATAGTAGCTAAGAGCATGTTGTCCTGGGGTTATATTATATTTACTAATCCACCGTTGAGAATAGTGGGGTCTTGGACCCATGTGGACATAATTCATGAGTCGACTAATTATGGCACTATTATCCTAAGTCCAAAAAATAATGAGTGAACCGTTATGACTTACTTATGTGCATATTATTTCTTGTTGTGGTGTTGTAAACTGCTTTAATCCTATTTGGTTATATTGTTACCTTACTCAGTACGTAGTGTACTGATTGCTTCTATTATGGGTGCTGCTCATTCCCATGAGTAGTGTCGCCTCCTAAGCTTGTGTAGGTGAATGAAGATGCTCTAAATGACTTTGCCTCTTATGATGGTACGATAAGGGAGAAGTGATGTAGTAGTAATCTAAGTTTGGGGCCCGAAGAGAGTGACATCCAACTATTATCATTTCTATCTTTCTAGCTTTCTAGTTTTAATGTTTATTTCCGTTGAACAATGTTTATGTATTTTAGTATTTCCTTAGTAACAAACATTTAACCTTTATTATGTTATGAAATACTTTCTTAGCTATGTTTATCATGGTTGCACCTACTGCTACATTGCCTTATAGTTGGTACAAGGATGGTATGAGGCTAGACTTATACCAATTATGTTGGCAACACCCTTTCTTATGGGGTATGTTTCTATGTTTAAAACAAAAAATTTCAATGAGATTTTTGGGGGTGTTACATATATAAATGATTCAAGATTGTATGCAAAGAAAGTATTAAAGAACATAATAAAGAATAAGTGTGGAAGAGGTAAAAAAAGAAAAAAAAATAGATGAAAAAAATAGATAAAAAAAAGAGATATGAAAAAATAGAAGAAGAGGAAAATTAGTTTATTTCCTTCCTTTTATTTTGAAGAAAAGTGGTGAAAACTATGTGAAGGCCCAACATGAATATATTTGGCCTATGTGATTCTATGTATGTGTTTGTAATTTTGATGTGACTTGTATGTGATTTTATGGGTACATCATCTGCGAAACCCTCATGAGACCTTACTCATCCTTTAAGGGTAACCTAGGGGTTTAAAGGGCGTGTTGCACATGATAAGTGCAATTGTGGGACCTACGAAAGTGGTTAGTTAGTTTTTTTTAGCTTTTTTTTAGAATCATGTCTTACTTGAGGACAAGCAAGAAGTTAAATGTAGGAGTGTTGATGAACGAATATTTTTACATATTTTATACCCTTTTACATTAAGATTTTTTATTTGAATAATATGTGAGGTTATTTTTGTTAATTTTAATTATGTTCTTAATTTATAATAATTTCATGTATCTAATTAACTTAGAACTTAAAGTTGATTTTCGTATGGGTTTTGATAGCCTGCAGTATTTTTACCATAAGTTTCACATCTAAACTTAATTTAAGTGATTTAAATTTTGGTGTAAGGATAATAACGAGATATACAACTATTATTTCCTAAATTGGAGTGAATCAAGGTCTAAATGTATATTAAAGTTAAGGTCCGGATTAGGTGTGGGTGATTAGAAAAGTTTACAATGGTATGTACTACTGCTGCTACTACTGCTACTACTACTACTACTAATTATTATTATTATTATTATTATTATTATTATTATTATTATTATTATTATTATTATTATTATATTTGCAATCTTAGTAGATATTGCATCAATAACGTGAACAAATAACAACCAACTCATAAGAGAAGACTTAGAAAAAATAGAAAATTAAGAAAAAAATATGTGTTTAACTTATCAACCATTACTTTTTCCAATATTCTGCAACCAAAAACAATTGTGTATATAGACCTATGAAGATAAATACGAAGGCAACATAAAAGGTCAAAAAGATGTGATGACAGAGGGCCATAAGAAATCGAGAATAAATATTCAATACCACTAATCATCTATTCTATACAGTATCCTTTTATTAGTTCTTATTGTGAATCTAAAGTGGTGTTATTTTATATTCAAATATTATTAGGTTCAATATTATACGTATATTTTATATTATTTATTTGACTTGATTACTTTTATTTTAATTAATATCATGTTCTAATTTTTTTTACCAAGGATATGGTGAAACCTTATTATTTATACTGATAGATTAATTGATTGCTTAATTAATAGATTAATCTATGTGTTTTATGACATTATTCTAGATTGTACCTAATTAATGGACTAATCACTTTTAATTAGTATTTAACAAGTTGAGAAAAGATGTGACAACTGATTCTCCTCTTTCAGTTAAATAACATAAATAGGAATTGAATGGGCTATGAGAACACCAGTATAACTTTTACAACAATAGGAAATGATAAATAATTAATTGAACCTAGAGCATCATATTTTATTTAAATCATTTGAATAGAGATAGGAGTACTGATAATTGATAATAGGACTACGTAGCTCGAGAGAGTGTGTTAGTTAAATATTTATGTTGACAAATGACTAATAATTGAAAAGATCGAGTAATTGATTAATTGGTCAGTATCATTAGATAGTGATAGATCTAGATTCCTTGGTAACTTTTATTAATTGATTTTATTTTTATTATATTTTATTTGATTCTATTTTAGTTTAATTTAGTGGATTTAAAATTTTTAGTTTGGAATGAGTTATTTCTTTATTCGATTTTTATCACCTAGACCTAATTAGAGTGATTAGAATTTTTGTCTTATTATTTAGTCTTTGTGGGATGATAATTTAATACTCATTATATCCTATATTACTTACAACTGGTATACTTGTCGATAGGTATATTTGTCTGACATCATTACATCCAAACCAAAACAAATCATGGCATCATATCAATACTTTTTTAGGTCATAAATTGAAACATGCTTCATAATTAATCTAATCAACCTAATTTCCCTAAAATCATGTATTTTTTTTCATGATTCATAAGTTAATATCAGCATGCATTATTCTGAAACCAAATTATCATGCAAACTTATAAAATTAGAACTTTAAAGAATACACCACATCACATGATTAACTAGGTCAGATTTTAGAAGTAAGAATGACTTACTTGATGCAAGCAAAACTTTTCTAAAAATAGGAAAACTTAACTTGGAATATTTTCGATTTCCAAATCTTAAAAAAAAATTAAGCTTCATAAATCCAAGGAATAATTTCATAAGTCATAATTAAAATTAGGAGAAAATAAACTTACCAAACCTAAGAGAAAAATAGGGAGAATTTGTACTGAAAGAGAGACTCAACTTTCTCCTAAATCCAACCCTCCCTTACTTAAAAGTATACAAGAAGGAGCTAGAAAAAGGATAAGAAGAGTGGAAAGGAACCAAAACTAAACTTGAATTGGGAAGAAAAGAGCACAAGGCTAGAGAAATTGAATATTTTGGCGACTAAAAGATAAGTGAGTGGAAGGAGTGATTAGAGTAATTTATAGCTAATAAATCGGTACAAGAACGAGTGTGGTTGTGATTATATTGAAAAACCTTAATTTATACCATTCGAATTTAAGTTTAATGGGCAGATTTCATCAAATATAGATTGACCTCCCTTCTAGAACTGAAATGGTAATTTCTCAAGAGTGTGGGTGGAATTTTCCTAGAAAATGTCAAACACAAGAGAGGAAATGGACGATCATCATGGAAGGAATATCCGAACTCAACAGAGGTAGTCTGAGAATCAAAGAAATGATTCTAGAACGTGGAAAGGAGAGAGGTGGAAGAAGACAAATTTGAGGTCATTCTCTCCTTTAATTGTCCAAATTGAACCCTTAAATTAGTTCAAGGATAAGCTCGAGCCGAATGCATGATAAGAAAGGTGAAGAATATTTAAAGAATACTTGGAATGATATTATTAAGGTTCCATTTTAGTATAGGAAGATTTCATGAAAAAATTGAGTTTTAAAAATGTACTCAACTAGACAAATCAATCAATTAGTTTTGCCTACTAGTCGACTGTTCTATTGACTAGTCAATCAGTTCTTCAAACCAGTCGATCGGTTTGGTTGAGTAAAAACCATTTAGTTGAAATGATAAACCGGTTGATTGATTGATGGAACTAATAGATTGGTCCACTTGAAAACCCATTTTATTCCATTTCTAAAACTTATTGAAAGCTAAAGTTCCCTTAAACTAAATCATAGTTCCTAATCAAAATCAAACATTATCAAAATTTAATAAATACCATAAATTCTCATTCAAAAAACTTGCAAAAAGATGGGGAATTATAGTATAATAGAGTCTTTTGGTTTTGTTAAGGCTAGATAATTAATTTCAATAATTTTAAAGCACTTGGCCTTTACTTATGCGTTTTTAATTTTAAGTATTAATTTCTTACATTATTCGAATTACTTAGGCCATTATGCTTCCATTTTCATTCTCATTGGCATATTTTGAGGTAATGCGTTTAACATAATTCCTATTTATTATGAATTTATTCCCACAATTACTAACACCCAAGTACTTAGATTGCATTATTAATAAAACATTGAACATGCTATAAGAGTAAGGTAAGACATAGGCATATTCATTGAGTACGTAAATGAATATTTCACAATGTAAAATGCCATGCTACCCTTACAATCCTAATTTCACAAATAAACTATAACTTCTTCCATAAGGCTTTTGAAATCACCAAAATTAACACACTAACCTAAAATATTATTAGAAACATTATATCCAAAATCATAACTTAAATATAAGTTTTCATTCAGAAAATACCTATGTTATCCTTTTAATTACTATTTCCAAGTTAAGCTAATTTTTATAAAATCATACCTTACGCTATTCATACTTAATCAAAACACTTCACATGTTATACTTATTACATTTTAGCTCATATAACACTTATTCAACACCAACATTTTAGATTTAACCTAAAATGACCAAAATACCTCCAATTCACCCAAACACCCCAAAATTTGTTATTTTCATAATTTAAATCATCCTTATCCAAAACTTTATATATTCTATATAAAGTTTATTTTAAAAACCTCAAGGAACACAATGAAATATTTATTTTTCCCAAAACTTATCAAAATGACCATATTACCCCTATGACCGAAACTCCCACATAAATCACCAAATTCTACATGTCTCTTTATTTTACCAATTTTACACACAATATCATTTACATTATTATCAACCTAAAATATAATTTACCAAAATTAAAACAATTCACAACCCCACAAAATTCCCTATGGTCAAGACCTCCCAAGAGCACAAAACCCTCAAATTTTGAGATTTCAACGTAATAAATCGAATTCCACACTTAGATATATTTTAATCTACTCACCCCAAGGCTTAAGAATATAACATAATATACCATCATACTTAGAATTTCATGAAAAAGGCTAGCAAGGTATAAAAGAAAGCAACTATACATAAAAATTGCAAAACTCACAAAATCATGTATTTTACCAAAATATTACATGGGTAGAAATTTAAGATAAAGTCTAGCATGATTTTTAGCATGATATATAAAAATCACATCCATCTACATATAAATATAAAAAGTCTTACACTAGAGATACATATTTCTAACTAGAGCTACTCTGGTCTCTAAGTATGTAAAAAATTCCTAAGCTCCTTCTTCCAACCTTTGATCACATAGAAAATAAAATTAGAAATTAGATAAAAAAGGATGGCATGGGTTAGAAGAGAATAAAAAAGATTAAAGGAGATGGTAATAACCCTTGAAATTAGAAAATGGGAGCTTGAAAAACTTCACTGATCTATAACCTTAAATATCTTTTTCTAAAAGTAAATCACTAAAGTGTTAAAATTAAGATTTTAAAAGTAAAAATATGAAAGAAAAAAGGAGAGAAAATGGAGAAAGGGCTCGGTTACAATACCATAAGCCAATAACAACTCACGCAAGAATAAACAAAAGAGAGGATAGAGCAAAGTTGGATGAAAGAAAATGGCTAAGTGTGAAAATGATCAACTAAGGTACACCCTTATAGGTTGTAAAAAATGGGCAGGGGGAATCTAATGGGGGTTGCTTGCAAGCAAGAAAAGTGATAAGAGTGATTGACATAGGTGAAAGTGTGTGTAAGAGAGTTGGTAGATGGTGATAGAAGTGATTATAATTAAAACTTTAAAGCCTCTATGTCCGAGAGAGTCAAAAATGTTAGAAATTGGTTTAGGTAAGTTAAAAAGTTCAAGAAATAGTTGAAAATTAGAAAAATAACCAAATAATTCCCAAAAATTTGTGAATAATTAGGGAAATGTGAAAAGTTACTTTAGGAACCAAAATGCATAAAAATATTTGGTATAAGAATTGCATTGAGGTTAAAAGAAATTAAGCAAAAACTAAAATGGTAAAAATTACCTAGCTCTGGTCGATCGGAAGAGGTGGTGGGTGACCACCTGAGGCCTTTAATGATATGGTTTATTGGCTGCTCAACTAAAGGTATCGCCTAGTTAACTAGAGGTCAGAAGAAACGAACACTATGGTTTCGAAGGGTAATAAGGTAATTGAGGGTTTGAGAGGTATATATAAGGTGTCCAAATAAAGTTTAAGGTTTAGAGAGGGGGTTAGGAGACTAATCACAAAAGACTTAGGATTACAAAAATTATGGTTATTACAAGCATGATAGGCCTTGGTTCATTTTATTGAAAAGTTTGATGTGATTTAGAGTATGATTCATGAGCAGAGTGGTTGTTAAGTCTTATAACTTGTAGTGTGTATGGTATAGTTGTATTCTAATGTGTTCCATGAATTTTGGTCTAAGTGTATATGTGTTTTGGTTGACTTAGAAGTGCATGTTTTAGTTATTTTATTGCCCTAGTTGAACTACTCAAGTGGTTAGAGCAAAAATTGGTTAGCTTTGTTTCCACTCTACTTTGTTCTTATATTGTGATTGTATTGGTAAAGGTTTTAGCCTTGACGTTGGCATGAGAATGGTGTGGTATATTGGACATATAACAAGAGCAACAATAATACCTATGCTTCGAATTTTGCTTTAGCAAAATAATGTTTTGAAATGATTTTTTTTTTGAAAATTAGGGTGTTATAGGAAGCTCCATGCCATGATAACTCTTAATGTCGGCAACAAGTTGGAGTGTTTTGGGTTCATGGAAAAAACTTGTGAGCCACCTACCTCCATGTGTTTTATTCTTTGGGATTCAAACATTCTCACATCATTTCCCCTTCTCTAGATTTCCTCTTCCCTATTTCTATTATACATTAACCTATCAATCCAACCTTTACTCCATATATCTCTTCTTTTACATTCCTATGCATCACATCTTTCACATTCTTGTTTGTGATTTCTTACGAGACACTATGGTCAAGATCAACGACATAAGAACAATATGATCCCTCATGACATATTAGAAGCATTCTTATTAGGTGTAAATTCATATTGCAACTTCATCATAATTTCTAAGTTGGTTACATCTGACATGAAACAAATAGTGTTGATGATTCTTGCCACATATGCAACATGAGAATAATGACAGGAGAGAAATATGCACTATCATGAAATATTAAAAGCATTATTATTAGGTGTAGATACATATCACAACCTCGTTAGAATTTTCAAATAAGTTACGTCTAGGGATAAGCATCATTCCAAAATTGGAACAAAACCTGAGTAAAGGCTGAGATTTTTTTATAGTTGGGACCAAATCGAAATTATTAGTTCAAGACTAATTAGAGTCAAAATTCCTAAATTATATATTTTTATATTAAAAATATGTATTTTTTTAGGCAAAATGTTAATGATATTTCAAATTGGACCAAAAGATCAGACTTGTTTGGACTAGATTAGATTAGACCGAAATCCATTAAGGATCATTTTTATTTTTTTTACTTGGAGATCGAAAATCAAATAAGAGACCATGATATCGGTCAGATCTTTGATAAAAAATTAGAATAACTGGTTAGTTTGATCCAAAATTTTGGCCTGGACCAAATGTTAAAAACCCCTCGTTACATCTAACACCAAGCATATCGTTTTGCTATTTCTTACCAAATATACAACTCCTTATACAACTGTAGCCTATTAGCTTGACCATATTTTGGAGTGCTTCCTCAAAGTAATGTATACATTGAAGAAGCTTAAAAAGAAATATGCTTTTATGGACCGTTTGTTTTCAAGTTAACATAAGTTAAGTATGGTTATATTTTTTATTTTATAAACCTTGTTTGATAAAAAAAAAGGATTAAACTTAGATTGGGTTAAATTAAATACTAATCTACTTTAAACTAGATTCTTCTCAAATATATCAACATTCAAATCAGTGGTTAAATAAGGTGAATGTTATTATTTCACTTATCTTTGATTATTTATCCCTACTCACCCTAGTTCAAATAAAGATATAATTTATTTACTTAGGTTAACTTAATAAATAACCAAATACTTCGTATAGGTATTTTACAATATTTATCAACCATATATTTATTTACTATTTTTACCTCATAATAAGTAGTATTTTAATTTCATTCACACATGTATTAAGATTTAAAAATAAATAACTAATCTAACTCTATTAAATATTGAATATTTAATTATATGTTTTGGGAAATCAAAAGCTAGAGTGAAGCATTTATTTATGATATAGGATGAATTAGTAAAAAATATTTAATATTTTACATCCAAATCATTAAATAACACTGGTTTTAATTAGAGTTAAAAGTACTAAACAAACAACCTAGTATAAATTATTCGGATGCAAACGGATATTTGAACCTTAAGAAGTGAAAGACAGAAAAGCTCGCACGCAAAAGGCAATGGATGTTTCCAGAAAGGAAAAACCGAGAGGTATCTACTATCTAGATCGGTCGAGTATCATTCGCAACTGAAAAAGAAAAAGAAAAAGAAAAAGGGCAAAATCTCTACACTAACCCTCCCGCATTAGCGCAACATCAACCTCTGTCGTACAACTATTACCTTTTTAGTCCCAGTTCCGTTGCCGCCTGGAGAACTCCAGAAACTCGAACTCCAGAGCCGGTCTCCAAAATCGCTTGCTTCTCTCTCGTAAACTCATCAGCCCATCAACCTCCACCGTTCGATCTAGTGAGAGGCGCCGAAGCGTCAGACGCTCCTTAGGTCTCCTAGAGGTAACGATCATTCAGTCCTAGTTCGTGACGATTGAAGGTTTAGATTCATTGTTTTTGAATGGATATGAATATACTAAAATCTTCTTCCTGCGGTCGTTACACTGCTACATTACTGCTGAGAATTTAAATTTTACTGTTCACTCTATTTAAAGGTGCAGTCTTGAGGTGTTTGATACCAATCTGCATGTTGTCTTGAGCTCTGCTCGACGTGTTTTGGTCTCAATCAAGTGTCTGTGGTAGAGAAGTTTGCTTCATGGCTTAAAGATTGGAAATTAAGTGTGCTGCTGCTTTTGCATAGGGTGGGGAGGCTGGAATTGGTCGGTGATTGATGTTAGTGTTGTGGATGCTTTGAGCTGTACATTGTGGTTTTAGGGCGCGGTGATGAAATTGCAGCCATACGCTAACTCTGTTAGTACTAGCATTGATCAAGCTGTTTTATTGCTTTTTTCAAACCCTAAATTTGATGAATACGCTTGTCCCAGAGGGTTGTAGCACCACTGTCCAGCTTTTCCTGATGTTGAGGAATTGATATTGTTTATAATGTCATTGATAAATTCGCCATGTCTATTGAGTAATTTTCTTGTCTATGGAACATGCGTAATTTCTTCTCGCGTCCTCTTTTTGGCTGAAGGATACTGTTGAATAGAATATGATGCCCTCTTTGCCAGTCCATGTTTTACTCCGCTGTCACATTTGGTGGTTAAGCGTTATGTATGGTCTTCCCCATTCTAAAAATTTTGTTGTTCTGATGATATGGTTTGATCTGAGCAGTGCGTTTTTTAATATATTCTAATCTCTTTTCGTCCGATGCACCAGATTTACGTGGGCGAACTCATTTTCTCCAAATATGAGTGTGGTTGGTTTTGATTTTGGCAATGAGAGTGGTGTTGTAGCTGTAGCAAGGCAGAGAGGCATAGATGTTGTTCTCAATGATGAATCAAAGCGTGAAACTCCTGCTGTGGTCTGCTTTGGTGAGAAACAGCGGTTTATTGGGACAGCTGGAGCTGCATCTACCATGATGAACCCCAAAAACTCCATATCTCAGATAAAGCGATTAATTGGTCGCCCATTTTCTGATCCTGAGCTGCAGCGTGATCTCAAGTCTTTGCCATTTACTGTTACTGAAGGACCAGATGGTTTTCCCATGATCCATGTTCGGTATCTAGGAGAAGCTAGGACATTCACGCCAACCCAAGTTTTAGGTATGGTGTTATCTGACCTGAAGGGTATAGCTGAGAAGAATCTCAATGCTGCTGTAGTTGATTGCTGTATTGGGATACCAGTTTACTTCACTGAACTTCAGAGGAGAGCTGTTTTAGACGCAGCGTCAATTGCTGGCCTTCATCCACTGCGATTGATCCATGAAACTACAGCTACTGCTCTGGCATATGGGATCTATAAGACAGATTTGCCTGAAAATGATCAATTGAATGTTGCATTTGTCGACATTGGTCATGCTAGCATGCAAGTCTGTATTGCTGGCTTTAAGAAAGGCCAACTAAAAATTTTGGCCCATGCATTTGACCAGTCTCTTGGTGGAAGGGACTTTGATGAGGTTCTTTTCCAGCATTTTGCGGCAAATTTCAAGGATGAATTCAAGATTGATGTGTTTCAGAATGCCCGGGCTTGTCTCAGGCTCAGGGCTGCATGTGAGAAATTGAAAAAGGTTCTTAGTGCCAATCCTGAGGCGCCACTGAATATTGAGTGCCTTATGGATGAGAAGGATGTAAGGGGCTTCATCAAGAGGGAAGAGTTTGAAAAAATAAGCATTCCCATTCTGGAGCGAGTTAAGAAGCCCTTGGAGAAGGCTCTTGCTGAGGCTGGTCTCACTGTGGAGAATATTTACTCAGTTGAAGTAGTTGGTTCTGGTTCTCGAGTTCCAGCGGTTATTAAAATTTTGACTGAGTTCTTTGGTAAGGAGCCACGACGGACAATGAATGCAAGTGAATGTGTGGCAAGGGGCTGTGCTTTACAGTGTGCAATTCTTAGTCCAACATTTAAAGTTCGAGAGTTCCAGGTGAGTCGACCATTGCTTCTGAGACTACTTATTTCATGAGCATTTGGCAAGGTGTAACCCTGACGCTCCTCCTTGTTTGCACGGATGTTAGCTTTTCCAGATGGGCTGATGTATCTTCCTTTTGTTTTGCATTCTTCGCTGGCGAGGCCTGAGATGTTGATTCATTGTTGTTGACACTTCTTGTACCAGAACTGTATACTAATTCATTGCTGTGCTCATGCTGTTGACCATGATTGCCTTGCCTTTCAGGTTAATGAGAGTTTTCCTTTCTCCATTGCTTTGTCATGGAAGGGTTCTGCTCCAGAAATTCAGGATGGAGCAGCAGAGAATCAGCAAAGCACTGTGGTTTTTCCCAAGGGAAATCCAATACCCAGTGTGAAGGCTCTGACCTTCTACCGTGCAGGCACATTTACAATTGATGTCCAATATGCTGATGTGAGTGAGCTGCAAGCCCCAGCAAAGATCAGCACTTATACGGTAAGCTATGTCTTGTGTTATCATCACACAAATGATGCATCTTGCTCTTTCCTTTGGGGTTTGTGTACCTTTACATTTTTTTTATTGGTAATTAATAAAGAATTTATTAATGACAGTGAGCGAATATATACTTCAAAATTGTCTATGTATCCAGAGGATCCTAATCAATCAGGATGCCTATCTAACCTTATTTCATATTGTGGGCACTAGAGTGTATTCTTACGAAAAGTTCCTCTACAATATCTCTAACCATAATTCTAGGTAAGTATGATGCTTGAAACTTGTAGCATTTCTGTTCGCTAACCATCTGCCAGATGCCTCCCTGTCCTGTCTTTGTGCCCCTTCTGATCAGCTAATTTAATAATTGCTGCCATGTTCTTGGTTTGAAAAACAGTCTCAACCAATTCATTATCTTTTGCCAAAACATTTCAGCTACTCGACTGGTAGCTGTGATGTGATACACAACAAACATTTGTCTCAACTACGCTCCATCTATGAACCTTTTCTCTGGTCAGTATAGCTTTGTGACAGAAGTGCCCCATAATCATTTTATGAGTAGGCAACCCTCCATGGTTCCAAACACCTTATCTCCATGGTTGTGGATCTCCTCTGGGTTGAAGTACCTCGTAGATAATTTGAACACTGTATTTGCCTTTTTTCTGTACCCTTACATTTGTTATTTTTGGTAGAGGGTTGGTTGTTTGGTCTTTGTGTGCCTGTGTGTGTTTTTTTAAGTACATTGTTCTTCACGGATACTGCATTCAGGAATCCCCAATAGATGTTCTTGTATTTATCTGTTCATTTAGTTTTTTGCTTTGAAATACTCATCTGTCTTGCAAAAATTGACAGATCGGACCTTTCCAATCCTCAAAAAGTGAACGACCTAAGCTGAAGGTCAAAGTGCGCTTGAGCCTGCATGGCATTGTGTCTGTTGAATCTGCAACAGTAAGTCTATGTTTTAGTAATATGGGTGAAGGTAATATGTGTATTGTTCTCTATATTAATTATTGAGTTTGACCTTTAGCTCCTAGAGGAAGAAGAAATTGAGGTTCCTGTGGCCAAGGAGCCTGCAAAAGATGCTGATGGAGCTAGTGCTGATGGTGTTACTGAAGGAGATGTCAATATGCAAGATGCCAAGGGTACTGCTGAGGTTCAGGGTACTGAGAATGGTATGCCCGAGTCAAGTGAGAAGCCTGTGCAGATGGAAACAGATACCAAGGTAAGACTACTTTTAAGAGTGAAAATTTCTTTGAATTGTTCCAATATATACTTGAATATGGAAGTGCCCATTGTGCATATAGTTGACAACATGATTGGTTTCTATAGAAATTGTTTTTGAATTGGTGCTAATGTTTTGTTTTACTATTTATGATATCATGTGCATATTCCTAGGCTTCTTGCTGGCTGTCCTAGTATGGTTCATATTGTGTACATGCATCTCCCTGGCCCAATTTTATTAAATATGTCATCAGCCATCCTATAGTGGAAGCTGGAACAATAGGCTTCTGCTCAAGGAATATTCTGAAGATGTGTTTAAATGATGTCTATCAACAATTTGGGGCATCTATTTGTAACGTTTTTTGTTTGTGTGTGTAAAACACTAGCAAATTGTGGTTGAAGTCGAAAGGTATTTTTGAATGTATTGAAAAAGTGATAAGTTACGTCAACTTGAGTACATTAATCTTAAGAACATTCTCTTTACCAAACTGAGCCATATATGGAGACTGAGATTTGGTTGACTTGATTCGATTCTTGTATAATTTCCGATAGTTATCCTCACAGTGTTATTTGTGATATTTGTCACCTTTTTGTTCCTAATAAAGCATGTGTGTGAGTCACTTGAAAATTGTGATTACTCTCTATCTCTGAAGTTCTGAAGTATTGAATTCGAACTCACTTTTAATTCTAACAGTTTAGCTGTGATCTTGATTGTCCTTAACTTCCTTTATCTAAGAGTGGCAGCATATAGTAGTGGATGGTGACTTGATCATTGATTTTTGATGATAAGTCTCAATCATTGATGTTGTCAGAGTTTAAGACATAAGTAGTGTGTTTTTATCATTGATGGTCGAAAATTTTCTGTTTTAGGTTGAGGCTCCCAAGAAGAAGGTCAAAAGAACAAATGTTCCAGTAGCAGAGTTGGTTTATGGTGGTGTCCTGCCTAGCGATCTGCAAAATCTAGTTGAGAAAGAGTTTGAAATGGCTTTACAAGACCGAGTTATGGAAGAAACAAAAGACAGGAAGAATGCAGTTGAGGCTTATGTCTATGAGATGAGAAACAAGGTAATTCAAATGTGCTGTTTATTCGTGGACCTAGGTTTTCAGCAGCATTTTGATCATGGCATCATAGTCTGAAATCTAATCTAGTTGATTCTTTACTTCCATCCAGCTCAATGACAAGTACTATGAGTTTGTTACCCCGACAGAAAAGGACGAGTTTATTGCCAAGCTTCAGCAGGTTGAAGATTGGTTATATGAGGATGGTGAAGATGAAACTAAGGGTGTTTATGTTGCGAAGCTCGAGGAACTCAAGATGGTTAGGCTAGATTTAGTTACTTGTTAAACGATCTTTAGCGATGTTTAAGTAGTAGATTGGTGAATATGCTCATTTTTTACTCCTTTTTGCAGCAAGGAGACCCTATTGAGGAGCGATACAAGGAGCATATGGAACGGGGAAATGTTATTGATCAGCTGATGTATTGCATAAATAGCTACAGAGAAGCAGCAATGTCCAATGATCCTAAATTTGACCACATTGACATTGCTGACAAACAGAAGGTATTGGATAGGAGGACTTTCCCTTTGTTCTTTTCTTTGTTTTTGGAGATAATTGGCCTGGGTTCTTGTGGTTAATGATTGGACAACTGATGTTTGCTACTCTGGCGCTGAAGGTTTTAAGTGAGTGTGTGGAAGCAGAAGCCTGGATAAGGGAGAAAAAGCAGCAACAGGATACACTCCCCAAGTATTCTAATCCTGTTTTCAAGTCAGCTGATGTGAGAAAGAGGGCTGAAGCTGTTGACAGGTA
This sequence comes from Tamarix chinensis, assembly GCA_030549775.1. Taxonomy (NCBI): domain Eukaryota; kingdom Viridiplantae; phylum Streptophyta; class Magnoliopsida; order Caryophyllales; family Tamaricaceae; genus Tamarix; species Tamarix chinensis. Next base: position 58,742,967 of record CM060180.1, on the reverse strand, counting down.
ACCCTTTAGGCCTTAATTCTGTTACCGTGGTGATGCTTTTATTTACATACTATTGTTGCCATTTATTTTTGCCTATGCCCCGTGCGTAGTTTCACGAGTTGTCTGGTTGTCCATAGGGTTTGTAGGCCGATAATGACAAAACCGAGGCCAGCCCCACCAAAGCCTGCATCTCCTGAGGCCCAACAGTCTCCAGCAACTCCGCCTGGAGATGCTCAACCTCGGGACAATGCCAATGACAGCCCTAATGCGAGTGAAAGCGTGGCACCTGATGCAAGCAACGAGACATCTCAGACAACTGGAGAGCCAATGGACACAGACAAGGAGGGTACTGCTCCAGTTTCTGCATGAATTGGTTGAGCAGAGGACTGATTATGACTAGCCTCTGTTAACCGTCTGCCTTCTTACTTGCCTGAAACCCTGATGAAGCCTGCAAGGAGACCAGCTATCTGGAAGTGCTTTCAGGATATTTGCTTTTAGGGTATCAGCTGTATTGATATACTCTCTCTTACCCCCCTAGGTGGTCTATCAGATTTATCTGAAGCTTATGCATGGTCAAAGATCCCAATTTTTACGTGAAGGTCTCTCCTTTTTTAATCTTTATTTTTTTGAAGGATTGATTTTCATCGTTGCTCTCTCTCATGTTACTTGGGGTCGAAAACCTACTTGAGCATAATCTTCACTTAGAATTTTGTCGATGACTTAAAAGAATTTGTGACTGATTTCGTTGCGCTCAGTGTGCTTGATTCACGAGCCATAGCATCTGCAAAAAGTGGACGCCGGGCGTCTTTTGTCATGCTTAAAGCTACGTTATATTCCTGTACATGTAAATTCCAGTATGTGTTTACTATTTGAAAGCATTGGGAAATACCAGTGGCGTAAAATATTAGGAATATGAGATAAGGAGCGGAAGTAGAAAATATAGAAATGTTTTTGGGATGGGTAAATAGATTCAAAGGAGTTTGTGTATAATACTTAAAAGACATCTTTATCCGACCGGTACGAAGCATACTGTATCTGGGAGTGCTCTGTAAGATGTACTTGGTAGTGCGGTGGTGCCATGTGGTGATAAAATGGCCAAATACGGTGCACTTGAGTAATGTGATGGTATCATGTAATAAAAAATGGGCAATGAGTTCATCTCATGTAGGAGCAGTTGCAACAGCACTAGTAACTATCATAATATTAATAACCTAACGCAACGCGTCCGTATTACGGATTGAAAAGATTAAATGTTCATGAAAAATCATTTCTATATTATATATAATTTATTTTACATTAAATATTTTTTTATGAATATTTATTTTAATTTTTAATTTAATCTAAACAAATTATTTTGATAAAAATGTTTTTATTAATTTTAAATATTTGATATAAAGTATATCAAACAAGCGTATGAGGAATTTTTATTTTTATTCTTTTCGTATCAAATAAGTTTTAATAGTTGAGAAATTTTTGTGGACCAAGTGTGTGAGTTTCGACTCGTTTGGTGGAATGTTTTGTGTTTGATTATCACTCTAATAGCTAGACTTCCTATTCTCTCCCTTCTTTCGGTGTACTATCAAAAACTAAAGATTAAAAACATTGAATCATAAAATATTCTACTTTGGCAAAGAAAAAATATATCAACACGCCTCACCAGTTAAGATTAATGTTTGAAAAGGCTTAAGGCGCATCTAGATATTAGAGGTCCTGGAGCCTAGGTGTTAGGGGTAAGGCAAATGTGCATATCTAGATGATGTGAGGCGTCAAAATTACTTAAAAAAGCTAAAAAATAATTAAATGATTTAAGTTTTTAGAAAAAAGTATACTATAACAAAAAAATACTTATAAAAATAGCAACCTATAAGTTTAATACTACCAATACTAGCAAGCTACTCAAAAAACATCATCCTTTATAAGTAAATCTTTATACTCTAATACATTTGATTCTGATTCTGACCAATAGCTTTCATCATCATCCTCCACTTCTTCTTCCTCTATTTCTTATCTAGGCATATATCTTTGTAAGCTATTGCTGCTGCCACCACTTGCACCAAATCTTAGGTTAAACTTCTCTTCATCAACTCTAGCAGCAGCAACAATGGTCTCCCAATTCAAATTATCATCCTAAAAAATAATATTATTTTCAGTACCCTCTTCATTTGATTCTTTTCTCCCAATTAACCATTCATTACTTTCATCAATATCCTTCAAAGAAATGGGATCAATCTTGTCCCTCAATTGATATATCTAAATCAAAGTTCGATTGTGCTTCACATAGACTAAATCATTTAATCGAGATTGTGCAAGCCTATTCATTTTCTTAGTATGAATATGCAAAATTAGGGATAGTTCACTTTGTTATTTGGTTAAGACATTTAACAATTAATAAGTTAACTTTTAAGTACAAGATAATGAGATACTTACATGCTCAAAAATACTCCAGTTTCTCTCAAACCCAGATGAACTACATGTTAAACTCAAATTTTTTACTGCAAATTGTTGCAAAGCAGGGGTAAAAGACCAATAGGCTGCTCATCACTCAGCTGCGAATTTTGTTAACATTAAAATATTTAAATCAAATGAAATGGGTATAATAATAAATAATAATAATAAAGACAATCAGACATAAAATAGTTTAATTGATAGTTGAATACTTGGAGCTTTAGTCTTTCTATGCCTAATAGCCAAGGATTTCCAAATAAACCATTAACATTTTTGTAAGTAGTAAGCTCCTCCATTATCTTATCTTGTTTTGCAATGATTGGAACCAATCTTTGGATGCACTAATATAAGCCACTCACCACTTCTTCACACTACTCAAGTTGAGGATTATTATAAAAGAATTTTGGATTAAGAAAATGCCAGCATGCAATGGGCGATGAAGTTGGCATTCCCATTTTTTGTCGATCATTTGGAAAAAAATCAATGTACTTTCATTCATTTCCATTGAAGATGGATGTGATAATCTCCTTAGTTTGATCCATAGCCTCATAGATATAACCCATAGCTAGCTTTCTCTCACCATCGAATAATCTGAGTGTATGAACCAATGGTCCAATCAACTTAAGAGCATAGATCAAACATTCCAAAATGTAGGCATCAAAACAATTTGGCTAGCTCTTTTTCCTCTTAGTTCCTTAGCCCATTTACTCATTACCTAATGAAAAAACAATTGTGTTAAAGTAAAACTTGGAATTTTTTTATAAATTCAAATCATGCTTATATATAAGAATTATAAAAGAGTGCACATGTATTCCTAAATAGGTAAGAGTTGACACTTATTACTTACCCATTCTTGAGAGGTTAACAACTTTCTTAGGTTATCTCGTTGCTTGTGTATTGATGAAAGAGTGATAAATGCAATAGCAAACCTTTTCTTTGCTAGCCTCAATAAGTTTCTTTGACCACTAAAGCGCCTTATTAAATTTATAAGATTTGGTTGTTGGTAGATGAAACTGGTCATATGTATTGCTCTTTTGAGAACTCTATCAATGGCTTGAGTTTTTGAAATATCTTCAAGCATCAAGTCACTGCAATGAATTGCATAGGGAGTCTAATAATACAAATGTGGATACTTTGCTTCCAAGAGAGCGCCTAATCATTTAAAAAAGGGTATACACATATAATCAGCTCTTGCATTAATAGTAAAAAGTATAGAAGTGTCAAATAACTTACATATAATATCCATTTTGATGCACTTTAAGAATTCTTACCCGCTGCCATGAAATTACTCCCATTATCTGTAATCACTTGCACCACATTATACTCTCAAAATTTTTCTATAATTCTACTAAAAAACCTGTACAACCTATCTCTAGTCTTTGAATAACTTGATACATCTACTGCCTCAATGAACATGGTCCCCATAGAATAATTTATGAGAAAGTTCCAATATGGATCTATGACATCTATCTTCCCATCCATCTGACATCATAGAGCATCCCATTTTAGCCTATTCCGCTCTATGAATTTTCATCAAATCATTGGTTCTTTGAACTTCTTTTCTAAGGAAAGGAACCCTTACTTCGTAAGCATTAAGTAACTTTTCACCTATTCCAACTCTAGCAGCAGAGTCCATTGCAACTTTGAAGCTAGGAAAATTGAGAGCATTGAAGGGAATACCGGCTTCATACAACCATCGAGCAATATTTGCTACAGCTTTTTCTCTTTTTTCTTTCATGTAGACTTTATTAATTGTACTTTGCTTTTGACTTTAAAGAGATATTGCTTTGGGTGTGCAGAAAACATCCATTGCACCAACTTGTTTTGCCTTTTTGGCAACCGATGCTTGACTTACAACTGCAATCATTGGCCTTTTTCCTCTAAGGTCATTGGTCATAAAAAATTCAGTTTCTTCTTCTTCAAGGTCTATTATCTTATCAGATTCATGAAGCAAATTCATTTGATCACGTTCACTTTTCTTTTTGGCCATGTACTCAATGATCTCTTGTCTAATATGTTCATGACATTTTATTACAAGCTTTTATGTTTTGGTAACCTCCAACAAGGTGTTGTTTGAGTTGATATATACCTCATTTATCAACTTTCTGACAGAATTTACAAGTCACATCATTTTTGTTATTAGGATCACCGAAAAATGCATATTTCCATCCCACATCACGTTTACCATCACCATCATCCTCTATCTTTTTTACCGAATAATGCAATATCCTGAATGTTAATTGCCTAATTTACAGTAGGTAGCAGCACACACAAGAAAAATAAAAGTGAAAAAGACACTAATTAGTAACATACTAAATTAATTACTAAAATTATAAAGTGCTCTCTCTATTTTTCCTTAATGCACTCTTTTTTTTGGAGATATACCTTTGTTTTTCCCTCATTTTTTCCCTAATTCTCTCTCTCTCTCTCTCTCTCTCTCTCATATATACCTTTGTTTTTCCCTAATGCTCTCTTTGTTTTTTTTTTGCAAATATATTTTTGTTTTTTCAGTTTTCCTTGATGCTCTCTCTGTATTTTTTGCAGATGTAGTGGTACATTGTTTTTCCCTTTTTTTTACATTAGGAATAAAAAGTATCTGCAAAAAATATACAAGACGAGGGGCCCCTTTTTTCTTCCCTATATCTACAAAAAATTATCTACAGATATACCTTTGTTTTTCCTTATTTTCCCCTAATTCTATCTCTATTTTTTTTATTTTTTATTACAAATATACTTTGGTTTTTCTAGTTTTTCCTAATTCTCTCTCTGTTTTTTTACAGATGTAGTGATACATTATTTTTTTCCTTTTATTTTTTTGCATTATGAAGAAAAAATATCTGCACAAAATATATGCAGATATACTTTTGTTTTTATGGTTTTCCCTGATTCTCTCTCTATTTTTTTTTGCAAATATAGTGATATGATAAATTGTGTCCCCCCTTTTTTTTACATTAGGAAGAAAAAATATCTGTAAAAAATATATAGGACAAGGGGGATTAGGGGGAGAATAACTTAATATAGATAAAAAAAATATAGGATGAAAAAAGGCATATATGTGCAAAAAATATGGGAGGACCAAGGGTAGGGGAGAAAGAAAAATACCTTATTTGATAGCAGATAGTGTGGTGTGGTGGACGTGGACCACTTCTTGCTTTTTTTGGTTCTCAAGTCTCAGCTTGTTAGGACCAAAATAACTATTTGTTGCATTAAATTGGTGATAGCAGACTATGCAACCTTTATAGTTTATTTTTACCTTTTCCAAAATAACTCTTGTTATACCCAATTCCTATATTAATTGCATAATATTTTCAATGCAATCAAGACTATAAATAGGCTTACCTTTTTCTAAACAATGTCTATATAACTCCCCTAAATTCCTCCAGTCTTGTATGTATTTTTTTTTATGCTGAAAAGTTTTTTTACTCCTCTTCAGTCTTCCCTGAATCCATACACCCTACGTGTCTATTGAGCTCCCAAGTCCCTACTTGATTACAGGCTAAGGCGTGCGCCTCATTACCTTAGGCGCGCCTTATATGCGCTTCACTTGCCTAGCCTCACCTAGCACTAGAAAAGCCCCACTCCCCATCGTCCTATGCCTTAGGCATTCTTTTTCAAACACTGGTTAATATCCAATGGTTTTGGATTTAATTGGTACTAATGTAGTGTGTGTTCTACCTTTATTGGTACTATGCTAAAGCAATGTATAGAATTTTTAAATAGATACCAATAGTTTAAGTATTTAATTAACTAAAAACCTATGAAATAGATAAGACAAATAAAGTAATCATGAAATTTTTATACTTAATATTTAAATCAATTATAAGTTTTATGGGTGATTCTAAAATTATTATCATAAATAAAATAAACTAAACACTTACGATAAACGGACTTTATTTTTGATATTATACAATAAGAATAATTTTCTCTCATTTGGCAATTAAAATCTACATGACTTATCAATAATTAAATAAAGACAAAAATTAAATTATGAACATAGAGTTTAAAGTGATAATTAGAATAACACTATATAGTCAGACGAAGATAAAATATATTGTTTATCTTAACACAAAGGTAAATAATATATAATTTTTATTTGATCAGCTTGATAAAAAATTATAAGAGAGATGAATAAGGTAGTCTTTATAGAAAAAAATGACAAATGATAATAGCTAAGTAATATATATTTCTATAATTTACCATTAATTCTATAATTACAAATGTTTTGGATTTATTTAATTTGTAAGTTTACTAAAATATTTATCTAACAAATTGATACATCAATAAAACTATTATTCTTATTTGGCTGCTTAAATATATATGACCCTCGTCAATACTTTTTAAAAAAATAATGAATATAAAGTTTGAAGTGATATCAAGAATATGAAAATATAGTTTGAAAAAGACAAAAATATATTGTTTGTCATAACAAAAAAATAAATAATATATAATTTTGTTTGATTAATTTGATAATAGAAATGAGAGATATGAAGAAGGTAGCCCCGTATATAAAGAGAAAAAGGCACAAATAGTAATATATATCACCATTAATTAGTTCTATAATTGCATGTATTTTGTATTTACAAAATTAGTAAATATACTAAAATATTTATCTAAAAAATTAGACAAAAAATCAGTATATATTTTGTTATTTTAATTAGTTGACGTACTATATTAATTTGTCCACTATAGGATTATAGTTATTTATGACTTAGCATTTAATTGTTGTATTGACTGGCCTGTATTTATTATTGTTGCGGGCAACTACTTGGAAATTGGAATCCAGGGACTTTGGATTTGGGTGGGAAATTTTTTTAGGAAACTTCACTGATGCAGGGGTACGGCAGAGCAACTGCGTTTTCCGTTCTGGGGACATTTTGGGGACGAAAATGATGCTGAAAACCGTGAAGTCGAGGAGAAATGGCTAGTTAAAAAATCGAAGAACAGAAGCATAGAAGATGTTGCCTTTATCGCCTCTAGTTATGCTCCACTATTATACATCTCGAGCTGCTCCATCCTATTTCCATGAGTTACTAATTTCGGTCTTCAATCGGTGAAGCATGAAGAGAGAGGGAGAGATTGGAAGGAGAAAAGGAAGCATAAAATGCGAAGAGAGAGGGAAGGATGGGAATGAGAGAAAGAAGAAACAGAACACATGAACAGAGGGAGAGTTTAGAAGGAGAGAGAGAGAGAAGAACTAGAACGCTGTAGAATAGATGTAAATTAGGCTAAGAGAGAGAGAGGCAATGCTAGATTTTTTAATTTTAGGATACTAGTTTTTTTTTTGGGTCATATAACTTATATATGCTTAAATAGTTTATTTCAAGATACTCATATAATTCATAAGGCTCTAGTACTTCATTTAAATATAAATGTCTATAAAATGATTTGTTAAATTATTATTTTTTATTTAACATGTATTTTAACAAAATTATCGTTTTCTTTTGTCCACATTTATCAATTTTAAAAAAAATGAAGTTTCTATATTTCTTTCTTCTTCTTGTTTTTGTGTAACACCAGATAACTTTGCTTTTATATATACATGCCTTAATTATCAATTAAAATTACAAGCATTATCACTTTTTGCAATAATATTCATTAATTGAAATTAGGAGAAATATTTTTTTAAATAGAATAATCATCAATCAAAACAACAAGAATCCTTATGAAAAAAAAATCATCTGTTGTCACCACAAGAATCATAAACTAAAAGAAGATTAATTATTAAACAAAATTACAAGATCATCAATTGTAATGAGGATAATTTACAACCGAAACCACAAGAATCACAAGTTAAGACTACAAAAATAATTTTCTAGAAGAATCATATGAATACAAATAGAAACCATCAATTTAACTAATGATGATCATGCTATACATTGTTGATGATTATGTTGTACATTGTTGATGATTATGCTTTATATAGTTGATCGTTTGACTAAAATATATTAAAATATTATGATAAATGATTATGTAGTATATAGTCGACTAGCATACAATTCGTAGTGGATGGTTATGCTGTATATAGTTGATGATTATGTTAAAATTATATTAGCGATGTTTATAACAGTCACTTTTGATGACTATTATGGAGTAAATAGTGATGATTTTGTAGTTTTGATTAATGATTTTTGTTGTTAAAAATAATGGTTTCTATAGTTTTAATTGGGGGCTAAGTGTCACAGGCCGCATCGAGAGACCTGCGATGAGGTTCCACGGGTTTTGAAATAATTTAGAATGTCCTAATATGGTCTAGATAATTGTAGAGAGATGTATAGGATTCTACACTCTTTTAGATGATTTTAGATGGTTCTAGAGGGGGATGTCTCTAAATCCTTCTATACTTGTATAGATAAGTATGGAGCATTCTAGAAACCCTAAAGGAGTACTCTAAAAACCCTAATGTACTATTCTAAAAATCCTAAAAGGCTTATTGGCCATACTAGAGGGATTTATTAGGCCCACCTCTCGAATCTTCTTAGGGGGAGGGGGTGAAGCTTCACTTATAAATAGAGATGAGTAGAGGTATTTGAGAAATCATCCAACAAGATTTGTATTTGGAGCTTCTTTCTCTCTAATATGTACTTCTTTCTCTCTTTAGAAGTTTTCTCTTGACTTCTCTTGTGAAGCGTTCGAAGTTGTAGTCTCGAAGGCATCTTTTGCCTAAGTGTTAAATACTCTTGAAGGAGGAAGGCCGACTTAGTCTCTCAAGGAGTAAAAAAAGACTTAGACCGCATGTATCTAGGCTCGGTGAAGAAGTCAGTGTGTGATAGGTGATATCAGAGTCGGTTCATGATGTCACAAAATCCTGAAGCATAATAGATTAATCAAGGAGGTGATGTTGATAAGAGGAAGAGATTGAAGTCTACCTCCAAGTCTCATGCTCTGAGTTTGGAGGAAGCTATTTAAAGGATGGAGTGCTCCATAGCCATGTGCTAGGAGGATGTTGCCACCTCAGAGGGAAAGGTGGACGAGTTGGAGAATGTTATGAAAGCCTCGGCTAGCCAAGAGGAGTTACATAGGATAGTCAAAGCCCTAGCCATCCAAATCCATCAAGAGATGATGGAGGCCCATCAAAAACCCATGAAGGATGTGATGGCCCGAATGGACTAGTTGATGATAGAGAACGTTGTGCTCAAGGATTGGCTTGCCAACATTGAGTCTGATTGTGCTTGATGCAAGGAAGTGGTATCACTCGGAGTCAAAAGTTCAAGGGGTCCCATGCTGATGTTGGATACACCTCAACCACATAAATTCATAAGAGTTTGGAATGATAATGAGATTGAAAAATTCCTATAGGGCATAGAGAAGTATTTTGCAGCCACTCATTTACTTGATGATAATATTTGTATTACGTAAACCATGTTGTATCTAGAAGAAGATGCCATGTTATGGTGGTATGCCCATAATTGGGAGATCGAATGGGGGACTTGTGTAATGAATACGCAAGAAGATTTCAAGGCAGAGTTAAAGAGATAATTATTCCCCATAAATGCTGAGTTGGATGTAATGAGAAGACTGAGGAATCTAAAGCATACTAAACCTGTGAAGGAGTACATCAAGGCTTATAGTTTCCTTAGGCTTGAGATTTCTAATATGCTAGAGAAGGAGATATTTTTGTACTTCCTCCATGGGCTACAATCTTGAGTAGAAAAATAACTCTAAAGGATGTATGTCCAAGATCTCCCTACTACATACCGAGAGGCCAAATCCTTGATCGAGTACACGTCTAAGAAGAAACACAAGAGCTAGAAGGAGAGCTCCAATAAAGGTGAAGGAGGAAAGCCTCAAAAGCTCATCCAGAAGCATTATGAAGGCAAGATTAAAGAGAAATAACATAGTGGAAAAACTTCTTGAAGTTCAAGCGAGAATGCTTCATATGTATAGGCGATCATTTCCTTTGAGATTTCCCCTAAAAGAAGGTTTTGAGTGCTATGATAGCAGGCCAAGCTGAGAATGAGGGTACAAATGAGGCCCAAATGGCATCCCTAACACTGCTAAACTCTATCAATTCAAAGTCCAACGAACCGACTATGGGCTTGATGTATGTTGAGGTCTAGGTCAATGGCATCGTTAGTAAGGCATTAGTGGACACTGGTGCCTCTCACAATTTCATTAGTCCTAAGGAATCCTAGAGGATGGAATTAAGAGTCACCAAAGAGGCGGGATGAATGAAGGTAGTTAACTCCAACACTATGCCTATCCTTGGGGTAGCTTATAGAGTCCGCTCACCCTTGGCTTATAAAAAGGAACGGTAAATGTAACACCCCCAAAATTTACAGTAAAATTTTTTAGTTTGTGTAGTAATCTATACACTAAAATGGGGGTGCTACCGCCATGATCAGCACAAGATTGACCCTGACCAATCTTATACTAATCATAAGGCTAGGGAAACCAAAAATATTAATATGAGTAATCAATAAAAACCATAATAGTTTCAACATTTCATAAGTAAAATAGAGTGTGCAATTATCAGAGTTAATATAGAAATGGGAATAAAAAACATCAATGCCCACTATAGGAGAAATAAAATGATAAAGAAATATGATAATGATAAGTCCAGAGAACACCCTCTCGGGCCCCACAACAAATGCAATAGGCCATCACTTAGTTCTGCCTAAGACATCATAAGCATCAAAGTCATCAAAGGTATTGTCTCCTACCTGCACAAACTCAAGAGGAGCCATTGCTCATGGGACTGAT